>OX381710.1:69314994-69914994 GCA_947462335.1 Harmothoe impar | reverse complement strand
TCATGGGGTTAACATTACAGACGGTGACAGCAGGGAAGGTGAGTTTATTTGTGTGGGTCATGTTGATGTTGATGTTAACTGGGTATTCATAGAAGCGGTCAAAGACTTGCCACACCTGAATCACTGTGATGACTGCAAGATACAAGATTAATGAAATGAAGTCTGTGGTCCACAACAGCGGTATGAGGAGGTCTAAATGATCTAAAATCTAATGATCTAAAATAGCCCCCACCCCGCACATATACACTTTTAAAATATGCTGGAGCAACCTCGCAACATAGGCACTGGAACTTCCCTAGAAGGACTTCAATATTATTTTATTATATGCTTATTATAGTCGATCTTTCAGTAGCTAAAGCATAATAATCATATGGGGACAACCCTATGATTTTTCACTGAAGTAAATCTAAGAATAAGAGGGCCTCAAGCAATCAGATGGCGGGGCCTCGGTCTGGTTTCAGTCCTTTCACCAATCAGAACCAAGCACATCATATGGTGTTTAAGAAGTGTACAATATAAGGGAGTGGTCATCTTAAACAACAGGATGGGGGGGGGGGGCGGGTTAGTGGATTTTCACACAAATGGGTCGAAAATTGTGTGGTGCCTGCACGGGAAGGATCAACATATTTTTGCCCCCCCCCCCTCAGGCAAGTTGAAATTGAGCATGGCCAACCCCTTTGAGCTATAGTAACGTGCAGGCATTTTGGCAAAAAAATGGTGCAATTTTTTGCCCCACCCTCAAGGGGTTCAAATCTTTTTGGTTCCCCCCCAAACCCACCAACCCCCCTGTTGTTAAAAAATGACCACTCCCTAATCTCTAATGTACTCAATATACTAACTAATATAGAGACAACCAAGCCAAATACGTCATCCGCATGTTCTAAATACTGAATTCCATTCATATAGTATGCATATTCTATAGAGAAAGAGGGTAATAAAAAAAGATACTTACCTAATCCAGCAAAAACCAGTGCCATCCACACGGCCTTGAAGAGGTAGTTTGACTTTTTGACGATGTAGGGGACCCCTCCCCACGAGGTGTTCTCAGCCCATTCTCTCAGTAAGTACAGGAAGGACCCCATCCTCTCCACATTGTCGGCATGTCCCTCCTTGTCCTTTACTTGGACTTTGTTGCTCGGCATGGTGATTTCAAAGGTTGACTGTCATGGTTGAAGTGAGGCCGAAAGTACTTTTGGATATAGTTTAGTTTTGATTCACAAGAGGGCTCTTAAGGCCTGGGAGCTCAGCTCTTACAGGCACAAGATAGGGGGGGGGTATGCTGTAGCTGGACAATGCTCATGGCCCCCCGTCCAAACGCTACTGCCATCTGGTGGAACTGCTATTTCAGTCCGAGTATGGAAAATGCTGAACTTATTCCCTGACAGCCCAGCTTTAAACTGAAATGGACAAAGCCTGCACTTGGCTGATTCTTTTTGACATGGCGCCATGTTGGAATGACATAGTTATATTATATGGAAAGTTGACGTTTTACTGACATAAGGGTCTCATCCAAGTGGAGTCCGGCAAGATGTTCTAATAATTGCCACAATTTAACATATCATTACATATGATGTCATCACATCACAAAAAGAAAAGACCAATATCTGTAGTGGACATATCAAGTACCGATACAATAGATTATATTTAGATATTGACCCTATATAATTCCCAATAAGGGAGTGGTCATTTTTTAACAAAAGGGGGGTTGTTGGTGGATTGGGGGTGGACCAAAAAATGTGGATACCTTGAAGGGGGGGGGGGAACCAAAATAATTTGGAGCACTCATGAGGGGGGGGGGGGCAATAATATTTCGACCCCCTCAAGCGGAAATCCACCTACCCCTCTGTTATCAAAAAATGACCACTCCCTAAAGTGATCCAACATCAGGTTAACCCTCCCAAGTACCTTTAAATGGGCTCCATAGTGTACCATACCAGGGTACATCACTATGGGCCGAACACATACCCTGAGACGGTAACTAAAGTTTGTAGTTATTCATGGGACTTCTGGTAGAGCCAAATAAAAAAAGGGTTGTTTCAGATAACTCTAGGGTCGGTAGGTCGGATTTTTCTTCTGTTTTACTTTTTTTTTAATTTCTTACATACCCTAAAATCGACCCAAAAAAGGGAAAAAATGGGAAGAAAACTTTTGTAAACTTAAAATTGACCCCAAAAAAGTGTAAAAATATAGCAAGGAAATCTTAAAAATGGGATAAAAAAACGTAGGGTCGGCCTTGTACAGATAGGATCGGTCGGGTGACCTGAAACAAACCTTTTGTTTGCCTAGTTCCTCGTTGGAAAGCATGACACCTAAACCTTACAATTATCCATGAATAAAAAACGTACACAGCCAAAAATAATTTTCTTATTTCAAGGAACTAAGATGAATAAACTCGCCTGGCTAGTTTTAAGAAAACATATTTTCTTGAAACGAGTCATTTGTCCGCCAGGCGAGTTTATCTACGTTGGCTGTGTAGAGCACTTAAATAAACAGAAATTCAAGTAGCAGTCTCTAAAGTAGTTCTAACGTCAAATGTCAATGTTGTGTAAGTACATGTCATGCTGTCAAAACACATCATGTTGCTCTGAACCAGCCTTGAAATATAGAAGCCTTGAGTACCCATATCTTGCCTCACTGAACAAACAGTGGGATACGGGATTAAGGGAGTGACCATTCTATAATAACTGACGGTTGGGGTTGATGGATTTTCGTGAGAGCCTATGAAGAAATCAAATCCGACCCCCCCCCCTCAAATTTGAGATGAGTCAAAATTGTTGCCCTCCCCCCCTATTTGAACGAAAGTGACACCTGTATTTCTTTTGCTAAATATTAGGAATGTTTTCTCACTCCCCGTCCTCTAGATGGGTCAAGAAAATAGGCACCGTCGACTTTCAAATCCACCAATCCCCTCTGTTGTGAAATAATGACCAATCCCCAAAGTACCAGTTGTGCCACTTAGTAGGTGAAGTAATCCCTTCTCAGAGTGTACCATACTGTTAATGCCCATTTACGCCATTCACACTAGTGTGTCTTAAAGCATGCCATAAGATGTTTCCATTGGACTCATAACATAGATTATACATTAAAAAAGCACATAGGATAAGTCCAGATCAGTGAATAGCCAAAGGGAAAAGTGGCTTGACCGAGTGATCTGTGCTAAAACTAAAATCGATTAATGAAAATAGAGTGAGATTGTAAAGGCAACAGCCGTCACTGGACATATCAGTGCTAAATATCTATCAAGGATACTTCCAGGACATTAGGACTAACATTTAGATCAAACATTGAATGCTTTGATTCTCAACTCCCATCTTAACAGTGATCTTTTTAGATATTGTATGTACCTATTGCATAAGTGAGCAGTCCTGGGGGAGCTTTTAGAATTTATTCGTTAGTCATGAGACTCAAATGTCAACTGTAAACATTACAGGAAAAAAAACCCACAAATGTGCATGTTCTGAAAGAGCGCCCATATACCTTGCAAAGCTATCGCTAAAAGGCTAAATACGTTGTATTGTATTGTATTGTAATTTCATTTATTTATACTGAAAGTATTAAGGTAAACGACCTGCTCTCAAGATATATCCAGTTTCCTTCTTGTTATGCTGAGTAAGTACATGTATGGCAAAGATGTACATAAGAAAAGGGAAAAAAATGAATCAGGAGAATAACAAAGAAAAGGAACGGCTGAAGGCCATGACTTAGTGTAATAGCAAGATGTTAAGTTGAGAGTGTAGGTAGATCCACCAACCTTAGACGTTTTTTGCAATGCCCCCTTTACATTCTAGTATACAATTGGTTCTACATTGTTCAATTGTCAGTGGCAGATTTAGATTGTGCGCCCCCTCCTTTTGCGCGTCCCCTGCTTTTGCGTTTGTTAACAGGTGTGGTGCTAAAGATTCTCCCAGTAGCGCAGCCCCCCCCCCTTCTTAAAATCCTGGATCCGCCACTGAATAAAACAGCAATCTTCTTCTTCATGAAATAATAATTGACCTCCTGGTTCTATTGAATTACCCGTGATGAAGTTGTATTTAATTATGGGGTATTTGCAACAATCAATCTTCCCTGGAGTCAAACAGAAGATTTACTTTTTTCACTTACTTCTCTCTTTACTCCTGTAGTGATATCCTGGATTGCTCACTCTAATCCTGTTAGTGTCGGATTATCCACTGGATTAAGGTATAAAACTGACCCTGACTCTGAGTGAGTTGGACGAGAGGACTGGAGTAGCTACCACCTACACGATATGTACGTATGTGATAAGTCACATGGCTCACCGCCCATCCACCTGTGCCTCAGGTGTATAGCGCTCTACGTGGTGTGGACTGGTTCCCGAACACTACTTTGTGTACACAGGGAGTCATTTCCACTTCCGGTTCTGCTCTCGCCACTTAACCTGTTCCTTTCAATCTGTGGTGTGTGTGGGTGTGGTCACTGTGTGGGTGTGGTCAGAATTAATATGGCTGCACATATACAGAAACCCCAATTATCGCTATATATATATATATATATATATATATATATATATATATATATATATATATATATATATATGTATATATATATATATATATATATATATATATATATATATATATATATATATATATATATATATGTGAGTTCTCCTTGGCTAAATGGACATGTAACAGAAGCCTCCTGGTATCTACAGTTGAAGAGTGGTCATCATTTGAAAACAGGGCGGGGGGGGGGGGCGAAATGTTTCTGACCCCTTTGAACAATACTAACATCCAGGCTGGAATGCTGAAAAAGCACCAGAAATTCCGACCATTGCAAGAAGTCCTAGACACAACCCATAGGTTTATTATTTAAATAAAAGGGAAACAAGGGTACTGATTTCTCCGGCAGCGTTCCCACCTTATGTTCTAGACTGGTGAATGCCATCTTGAGGGGAATGTTCTGCAGTTGATGATTAAAAACGGTACATAAGCCGTTTTTAGAATACCTGGGGTTTTATCCCCTGTAAGTCCCAATAAAAGGTATTCGCATATCATTGGGCCACGGTCATGGACATCTCCCATAATAGGGCCAAACAACAAATAATGGGGAGATTTTTTTCCAAAATTTTGTAAGCCTAAAATTGACCCCCGAAAAATATGAACATTTCTTCAAAATTGCATCAAAAAACATAGGGTCGGCCCTGTTTATATAGGGCTGGTCGGGTGACCTGAAACAAACCTTCTGTTTTGGCCTAGTCATGGTACACGCCGCTTGAGTGCCCCTATCTAGATATTGCCTGCAGTGAATACTCACAAATGTATCTGACTGAGAAGAGTAATACTGAAGATATACTGGCTTGCCAATATAGATACATAGCAACTCTTTCTCAAGATTGCTTCTCATAAATATCAGGGACCAGTTCGATTCCCAAACCTGAAAACATCCCTCAGCCTTACCATCCAGTCCTATTATAAATGACTGACTTCATGTAGTCAGGCAGTCTACTTACCAACAAACCCATATCCCAATACCAACACCAATACTGCATTAGTACATAACGGTCGAGCACTTATGGATTCTACTAAAGTAAATAGGTGTACTGTAGATCAATAAACGTCTCTCGTGCTACTCCACGAAGGCAATGGCTCAGGATGTAAAACCCTTGCAGGATAGACATTATCCTATGTTTCCCAAAAGCAGTCAAATATTCCTTTTGGATTGTATCGAGCCCATAAGGTCAGCATGATGCATGAATCCAGTCCTAGGAAATAGCTGACCTGATGACTAAGGGAACAGCCTGATAATGCTCTATGCGACCCATGAAGGGTTAAAGGAACATGTATTTTGAAAGAAGGATGGAGGGAGTCTCTAAGGTTGACTGGCGAAACCCGGACAAAACGCCCACATCTGGGCTTTTATGAGACATGGTCCGATTCTGGGATATGGGGCTGAGCCCCCTAGTCCTATACCAAAGGATGCTAAAAATTAATGAAAAGCTATTTATTATTGAAAGATGTGATGCCATATCATTTCCAAAATTATATCATTGTTGTATTTCTGTAAAGTAAGTATTCAACCAAAACAATTAGGAAAAAAGCTGCATTTATGCGTTACAATATTATTATCAAATATTGCTCAAATGAATAAGATCAAAACAAAAAAAAGCAGAAGGGCCTCTCTGGCCATCTCAAATTTTCGTGGGGCTGTTACAAAACAAAGCGATGGTTTTCATAGCTAGCGTAAGTATCACAAACAATTCTTTTTAACTTCTTTTTTTTTTGGAGGGGGGGGGGTTACTGAACAGAATTTATGCATAAATTATTGAATATTTGTTAGTATTATTGTAAATTGTTAAATATTAATGTAAATTATTAAAAATTGATAAGCAATAGCATAAATTTCCTATTTTTACGCCAAGGCGTAAATTTGTTTTTTAACAACTGCCTGTAGAGGTAATATTACCTTTGTGTTACCTACGCACGCAATATGCAGATGGATACTCCTTACTCTTTATGCTAGTCATAGAGGGGTGAGACCCTTGCCTGTAATATCCATACACAATTGAACCTTATATAAAAATATGCACAGTACCATTGGTAGATTGGACAATATGAAGACTGTGAATTCTCACTTAGTTATATGGGTATTTTGAATTCTTATAAATATGTAGGCCTTCCAGTTCCACTGTGATAGCAAGGTGATATCAGTAGTGTGGTCCAAAGACTTGATCACGAGGTTAGAATTAGGCTTACCAGACCAGTTTGATTAGCTTTTACAATAACGCCCATCGTGAAAATGCCCTCACTAAGGAAAGATTTATGAGACATGGAAAAACAAAAAGTGCAGCGAAATGAAGCAGATCTGAGTTGTTATGGACAAAGGTTGTCAGTACTGCTCAATTGGGACAACAGATTAGGACTGCAAATTACAAGCAACAGAGGCGTAGGAAGCAAACCTTCATGGGGGGAGGGGCAGGAGTGGCCAAACCTCACCAGCTTTAAACATTGCATTTTAAATACGATGGTGTTTATACATGCTTATATTAGAATCGTATAAAAAAATATATTTTTTAGCCCCATTTAGTTCTGAGTGGGGACCAAATCAACACTGCCTTCACTTTTTCCTATGTGGGAGAGATACGATTGGGAAATGGGTGTATAATATTTTAGGGTCAGACTTGCGCAACATGCTAGATTTGTTATAAGAAGATTGAACATTGAGCCCCAATCATCGGATACACTGATTTTAATCAATCACTGAAAGGCTGGCCCATGAGAAGATCTATGTCACAAGGTGAGCATATGGCACGTGGCAGATGTACTCAAGCACATAGGATCATGCCAAGGTCTCCTATATCTGCTTACCGGTACCAGTCGGTACCTGTTGGCCCTTTACACTAGGATCTGTATTGTAAGGTGGAAGGATTGACTCTATAGGGAAGTCTCGGATTTCTCCGTATGGGCGGCCATGTTAGTTCTGAGCTCGCAATTTCTCGTGAGAGTTAGGCAGTGACCAGACACTCACAACCCATAGCTTCCGGGCGACAAGCTGCAGCACGAGAGCAGAGCCAAGGTCTCACGAGATTGCTGGTGTTAATGTAAACATTGCAGTCGCGGGAACAAGTCCGCATCAGTTAGAGAGCTATTGTAGCTGCAGCTACCTTAATTCAAACTCAGCAATATGCCATCCTAAATGTAGACAGCACTTTTTCAACCATTCCGATACTCTGAGTAGTTATGAAAAAGGGGACCTCTGGAATATTTGAAAAAAAAACAGGTCATGGTATCAATGGCACCATTGGTATATAGCTTAAAGATATCAAAGTAGTTGTAGGTTGCCTAATATCTAAACCTGTCCAAAGCCAAATGCAAATGGCATATGAGGTGTTGGTGCCGTATATCATGACCATATCTATCAATACCACCTAGGAAGTGAGTACCATAGAAAAGGTGAACCCACAAACATTGAGTGCATGCTTTGGTGTCTAGAAGAAATCTTGAGAATTTCAAATTACCATACCCTTAATAATCTTAATACCGTACTCTGAAATTCTGAGAGTATGTGCCCCAAATAATTATGCATAGTAGAATTATGATTTAGGCTGTATTCTAACAAAAGTTTGAAAAAAAGAAAAAATCCGACCTACCAACCCTACATTTTCTGCCCATTTTACCGTTAGTGCCGTCTAACAGTTCATGAACGTTTTATAAAAGGAAGGAAAAGAAGGAGAAAAAAAGAGGGGATGCAGGGACAGGGCCCCTGATGTTTATCAGCGTATTCCCCTCTCAATAGCACTGAACTCTCCAATGCCTTCACATCTTCATAGTACTCCCCTCTCCCTGCATGAATCACGATCCTATGTTACTCACTTGTCTCACCTCGCCGTGGTGTTTACTTCTTCCGTATTCTTCCAGAACCCCACTCAGCATTTGTCGACATATTGACTAAGGACTTTTACAACTAATAACTACAGCCATTCACACGTGTTATGGGAGGAAAAGCCACCCTATAAGCCCAGACAAGGCAGATTGAACGCTTATAGCAGAGAGACTGCACTGATATACTTTGGCTCCCTATATGGTCAATCGTTCTGTCACTATAGCCCCTAATCAAGTTAGAAATTGTTTAGCTCCAACCTAGGTTAGTTAATATTGTCAGGTTGGTCAGTACTGACCAACTCACATTAGTCTTCTCCATTTCAAGAATTTTTAGGCCAAATCATTTTGCGTAAGGTATTAGTCATAAAGTTGTTATGCCCCAGGCATTTTTGAATGGCCCTTGTCATGCCTAACCAATGTCCCTATGATTAAGCTCGGATGGCCACTTCAGACTAAGGAAGGGGGCATTTAGATTGTCTGTGCAGAGAGGCTGGTGCTATTGCCATCATCATTGACTGGCTGACGTATAATAGCAGCCGGCCAACAGAGTCTGGCCTTGCAAATTGGATAATCAAACAGCAATTTATCTAAACCTTCCTTTCTTTTTTTTGCACAGACATATCGCTACTGACTAACTCACTGGCACTGCATTGGTTCCTCATGCCGACCCCTCATGAGTGTCTGATTGACTTTTCTCAGTTGACCAGAGCCACTTTCTTGGCTGTTGTAAAACCATCCTAGGCTAGCTTATACTGTCAGGTTGGTCACTCCTGACCAACCTACCTTAGTCTTAGCGTTTTCGGCTAAGTGCCTTTTGAGTGAGGCATAAGTGATATATGTCGTGTTGCCTCAATCATTCTTGACCAATGTCCCCATGACCAACCTGGGATAGCCAATGCAGACTTAGGGCCGGGGCCTTTAGATTATCTGTGTAGTGCTCCAAAAGACTTCTTTACTGTGGTAAGAAGTAGGCTAACCAGACACCAGCCTGATTAGTTTTGTCAATGGGATCCATTCTTTTGTGTCAAATATGCCCTGCTGCCTTCACTAAAGTAGAGGTTTATGAGATGTGGAAATTGATACAGGGAAACATTGATCACGGGGAAAAGAACTGAGTTGTTACGGAAAAGAGTTGTCTGAAATCTTGAATTAGGACCATAAATTAGGACTGCAAACAGCCAGCAGTTACCGGACGACATGCAGGCACATTAGCCACTGGATCCTATATATATGGCATGTAACAAAATACCATTGATTGGTACCAACATTTATAACATAAGCAAGTAACTAGCAGTGCTGCAGAATGACGACACTTTAGCAGTATATCAATACAGATATAATGAATAATTACATAATAATTATTATAGGTGAATTGTATGCATCTGTGCCCCTCCACTGTTTCCCCTATAAGCCATTCCAGAAGAGCTGTGTCACTTATCGTGGTTGAAGATCATTAATTACACAAAAGTGCCCTAGTTAACCCTTTAAGGAGGGTGTAATGCCTTAATGCATCATGCCCTTGGTCGTCATCATGAATAAATGCAGCTCTGGCATCATGCCGACCCTGTGGGATTGAGGCACCCCAAAGGGTTGACATGATGCACCAATGCAGCACCAGCGAGTTACTTAACAATTATTGCCATTTAGCAACATGCATCCTTAAAGGATTAAATTAAGGGTACAGGCTATGGCAATGGCATTGTATCTACTATGTCAGTAATGAGGCGACAAGAGAGAGCATGAAGAGATGCGCATGATTATAATGATCTTAAAAACTATAACATAATATGTGGGGATATGGGGGAAATACACACTAGGCAGCGGCAGCAACACTGTAAAAAGTTACTAAACAGCATAATGTGCTGTACATTTACAGCAAATTTTACTGTAGTTGGTATTACATCACTATTTGCTGTATAATTACAGCATAATGTACTGTAAATTGGGTCTCAAGCAATGTTGCTGTACATTTACAGTACCTTGTGCTGTAGATTTCTGCTGCTAGGTGGCAGCAGTATACCATTTTTGTAATACTATTCCACCCAACCCTTTTCCATGTCAAATAAAGCCTCACAAACTCTTAAATCATTGTAGAATAAGAATGTATGAGAGAGACTGAATGCTGGCTATCATAAAGTGTATTGATATTTGCATAATTGTGTTGAATGATACTAAAAAACAGCAGAAGTATAGAATAGACACCACATTGGTGGGAAAAGTTAAATGCTTAAGTGCCTGGACTGGGAAAAAGCTGGTATCACATACAGTTCAGCTGTATCAATGCAGAATTAAACTATTACATTATGTAGTGTGTATTATCCTAGCTGATATTGAACTATTATGCAGTAAAGTAATCTCCATGCATGCATATTAATTGATATAAATTGATGATAACAATAATAAGAAACCTACAGTAGAAGTTGCTGTAACTTTACAGCACCCAGTTGCTGTACATGTACAGCAAAATCTACTTGAACAAAAGTTGCCAGCAACTTTTGCTGTAGATGTACGGCAAAAGTTGCTGTAAATTTACAGTAGAAGTTGCTGTACATCTACAGCAAGTCAGTTGTTGTACACCTACAGCAAAATCTACTGGAACAAAAGTTGCCAGCATCTTTTGCTGCAGCTGTACAGTACTTACTTCTTACAGTGAACCTCTTTATCATGCTTACTGTAGATTTGTAGTAATCTATTATGGGAATGCGATTAGTGTTTCTGTCAACACACTTTAACATTCATCTGTCTCATCTGCATACTCTATCTTGGTAATTAGGAAAAACACAGTCACAAGACGGCCACAATTGTCAGGGAAAATGGACCCTATGAAACCCTATGTACTGCGTCTTATGGTAATGTGAGAAAGCCTTTTTTGTCATCAGTTTACCATACAAGGCTTCATTAATGCATTATGCCAAGCCTTGAGGAGTGTATCAACCCAATAGGATCGGCATGCCGCCTGGATGTGGTACTACCTAAACACACTGCATGCTTGCATCATCATGACAACATGATCACCATCACAGTCACGCGACCGTATATATATAAGTGCACTATATAAGAAGTTCCAGGCTTCTTGTTGTCTGCTGACACTGTGTGTGTACATGTGGAAAGTGCTTTCTGATATTTGATGCAATACATTGTGCTGTGGCTTGAACCTTGGTTTGTATTGATATTACAGGCATGGCCCATCTATGTAAATATAACGAGGATATGAAGTAAGGATTCTGCTCGCCAGGGCTGCCTTCCTGTATCAGCAAGACAAAGCGCATAGCATAATACATGTAGTGGTATGTGGTCCATAAATGGTTAATACCATCACAGTGTAAGGCCTCTATATATAAATGTGCAATATACCTATAATAACTAGGTGAGAGGCTATAGCCGTTATAGTGTCCCATGTACCCATGACACTGTGCATCTATATGCAAAGTGCCATTTGCCATTCAATGTGCTTTGGCTTGGGGCAAATTGTATAGCATAGCAGTGGGTACTGCTACCTATATATGTATGGATACTACATACAAGGACCATTGGTGAATGGCAAGCTTATATAGAGTAAGGACTGTCCAGCATAAGGAGCAGTAGAGAGCAGCACAGAGCAGCTCACTCTCTGCACATATTGTGTCCACTTACATCTCCCTCTCATACTGAAACACTGTGTGAGGAGGCAGGCATGCTCTGCCCCATGTTGTCCACATGTTGCAAAGTGTCTACATCACAGTATGTCCGCAGCCTACCATCACAAAGTGTCAACAAAATACAATTTGTCCACAGCCTTCCTTTACAAGGTGTCCATAATAACAGTTTGTCCACATCCTACCATGACAAAGTGTCCACAAATACAATTTGTCCACACTCAACATCACATAATGTCCACAAATTACAGTTTGTTCAGACCCAGCCCCCACAAAGTGTCCGCAAATATAGTTTGTCCACAGCCTCTATTATTTTCAGAAAGTGGACACAAAATATGTTTTGATGGGTGTGAAATGTGGATTCATTTGTGTTTGTCTACTTGGAACAGCATAAACACAGTCATTTTAACCGATTTACTTACAGGTGCTAGTTTTGTGTGGCCTACTTACGGACATTTTTGCGACATAGTTTTGTGTCCTCTGTGGACATTTTGTGATGGTCTTGTGTGGACAAAGTGTGCAGTGTGATGCTATTGTGTCAACAAACTTTGCAGTGAGGACACTCTGTAATAGCAGGCTATGGACTAAGTGTTTTCTGTGGATAGCCTACTTTGTGATGTTTCCTTGTGAACAAGTTGAATTTTGCGGAGACTTTGCACTAGCCGGTTGTGGACAAACTGTGTTTGAGGACACTCTGTGATGGTTGACTGGGGACAAATAGTATTTTGTGGACATTCTGTGATATTGAGTGCGGACAAACTGTAGGCTAGATCACGGACACTTTGTCATGGAAGGTGATTTATACACTGCATCTTGTGGACACATTGTGATTGAAGGCTGTAGACAAACTGTATTATGTGGACACTTTGTGATAGAAGGCGGTGGACATAATGTGATGTGGATACTTTGTACCCTGTGGACAATACGGGGCACAAGAAGGTAGCCATAGACTAGTGAGATACTAGCAGCCAGTGACTAAATACCTTCTCACAGCAACTAACACCATGAAAGTGTGAAACTGAGACTGAGCATATCAAATACAAGATAAGCCTATTATAGATACAATGTGATTGTCGTTAAATATACAGGAAATGCTTTAGAGTGACGGACAGGCTACATCACCCCTGTGGCTACATTTGGTGGAAACATCACCATAAGTTTCTTCTTTGTAAAAATTGTCTTTTTATCATTATAATATATCTTTTAGGTAATGTGTAGCACATATTAAATGGTTTTCAGCGTGCCCAGGATTTGTGAGAATTAACTATCCGACTATGCCACATCATAGGTAAAGCCCACTGCTTTAACCAATTCAGATGCCTTGTTATTTCCCTCCAATCAGATGAGCTTAGTTGGCAGTACAGGGAGATGGATATTCTCTGTTCCAAAAGATATACCATTTATCAATCAATGAAATAAGTTGTTTCAGACTGTCCTTGGACTAGTTGTACGTAATGATGTGAGGAGGTGGGACAAGGACGATCTGACAACCAAATGGGAGCATGCTAAGGTCTACTATGTTCCTGACAGTACCAGCCAGTACTATCTTCATCTATGAAGAATAGACAGAAGCCATTTTCTTGGTTATGTCGGTCTCTTGTTTTGTTTAACCAAAGATAAAAGTGCTGCACACCATGAAAACCTGTCAGTGGTATTTCGCATATAGCATGTTTTGCGTGATGCATTAATGCACCTCTAAGGTTATACACCAGTGTCATATTCATACATCATTTGGGTAAAAGAGCCGTGTGCATCGAACCACTCTGCTATACTGAATGGGATAGTTTTAGATGAGAGCAAAAGCAATGCTGGTCTAATGAGTTGTTTCTTGTGCGAGTCATTTGCTTCAGGGATGTGTGCCATGTTGGCCTATTACTATATCTATCACTTTATGGCATAGAATATCCTTATCTATAATATAGTAAAATGCACCAAGGGATTTGGCGGGAGAGATGCACCTCTCCCTTAGTTAGCATTATGGGTAGCACAGTGGCTCATCTATCACCAGCACAGAGTGGGTAGTAAATTCACTCATTATACACGCCTGTTGATCATCGTGCCATTTCTGACATCTGCTTGGCCCTAGCGAATAACTCAGCTGTAATCTGTATTCTGAGGTTGAAGGATGGACTGTTATTGTCTCTACAGCTACTCTAGTTAAGGCAACAAATTGATATATGCCGTATTAAAGGGAATTTCTACCTGTTAGATGATCTAGATATTCTATTGATAACCCTTCAAAGCTGGAATGATATTTATTTGTTATCATTTACATGAATGAAGAACCAGTGAGAAAATCATGTGCATTGGTGTTCCCTATCCAATGTGATAGGTCTTTTCATCAAGGCTGTATTCATTCATTCATTGAACAAAGCAGCTTGGTGCATCAAAACACTATGCTCTCCTGGTTTAATAAAACACAATGAAATCTGAAAAGAAATGCAGAAAACAATAAGAAAGCTTAAATATGTGCCTAGGATAGAATGTTTTTTTAGAGCTTTAGCTTCACGGATGTATGTCATGTTGGCCTATATCTATCACTTCACATAGGTTCTCCTTATCTAAAATATAGTAACTGCACCAGGGGCTTTAGCAGGAAGGATGCACTTCTCCCCTAGTTGGCATTATGGGTAGCACTGTGGTCCATCTATCACCAGCACCGAGTGGGTGGTAAATTCACTCATTATACACGCCTGTTGATCATCGTGCCATGGGATGACAGCTCCCGTGCCCAGTGACCAATAACTCAGCTGTAATCTGTATTCTGAGGTTGAAGGATGGACTACAATATTGTCTCTACAGCTATTCTAGTTAAGGCAGCACAATGACATATGTTGTATTAAATGCAGACAATCTAGTGTATTGGTCTTATTGTATAAATGCAATACATTGATTAAAGCATTGGATGATAGGAAATACATATAAAGGAATCTGACCATCCCTATAACCTTCCATTCTCTGAAAATGGTCATCCTTCTTCCATATCATCTAGTCCTATAATGTAGGGCTGCCTATGACTGGTAGGCAGAGTTTGTATGACCCCAAATTGCATCAAGACATCAAGACATCAAGACATCAATACCGCATTAATAACATAGAGGCCATGAACCTCCACAGTGTAATGATCTAAGTCTAAAATCAATGAAGATCTCTGTAGGTCCCACTAAGGTGATTAGCTATGATCATACTAGATCATACAATCTATCGACATATTTCAATGTAAGGGGAATACTGACGAAGACTCTAAATTCCAAAAGGAGAATCAGTTAAGAATGTCAAAGTTGTGGGTAGTTCGACCTGATTGAACTATATTTTGGACAATCTGTATTTGCTATAATTTGCTACACAGTGATGTTTAAACTCCCCCTCACCATATTTAATCCGTCGGGTTGCACAGTGCTTTGATGTATTCCCATTAATCTTAATGACTTATGAGTATAGCCATGACAAGATAATCACTTGGACTGTATTCATAATGAAGCATGGCTCTGGTGGTGTCTGTGCTTAAGGTGAATGGGGCCGTGTAATCATGAAATCGCTGTTCTTACTGAAGAATGAAACTGAGTGGAACATGCTTTTCATCCTAATCATTTGAGAAATGTGGCATGCAACTGACATACTTGTCTTGTATTTCTTGCCAAGCTCTTTCTTGTAATAAATTGAATTCCATGCTCAGTAGTACAGTAGTCAATATACTATTTCTGATTTAGGGTAGGCCGTGAAAACCAGGACATTTTTGTCCATTTGTCTGAAATGAACCTGCAGTAGTCAGGGCCCTACAGGATTTGTCAAGCACCAACAGTAAGTAAGTACAGTGACCACAAAGTTCTGTCATGAGCCGCCAAACGAGCAAACAAGTTTTATAGATTTAAGGGTAAAATCATGCTCATGATTTAGGAAAAGCTAGAGCTGGAAATGACCCTTTTCAATGGTAGCTAGGCCTGATCTATTCAGTAATACCAAACACGTGAGCGGAACATCTGAAGAAGTCTGTGAGAATTGTAGACAAATAATAGCAGCCGGCTAACAGAGTCTGACCTTGCAAATTGGATAATCAGACAGCTATTTATCAAAGCTTTCCGTTATCTAGCAACAAAATAGGACTAGCAACTAACTGACAAATGCTGCACTGGCTCATCATGCCGACCTTGTGGGAGTGGATCAACTATGTGGTGTGTGTTGTGGGTTACCTCAGTAAGGCAGGACAGAGCTCCAAAGACGTCTTCACTGCTGTAAGAAGTAGGCTAACCAGACACCAGCTTGATTAGTTTTTCCGCTAAGATCTATTGCTTGTGTCAAAAATGCCCTGGAACTCTCACTAAGGAGACGTTTATGAGATGAGGAAAATGATACGGGGAAACAGAAATAGCAGTGAAATGAAGCAGATCTGGGTTGTTGTGGATAAAAGTTGTCTGAAGTGCTGAATTGGACCATAAAGTGGAAGTATGAATTACCAGCAGTTACCAGAGAACAGGGATATCAGCCCCTTAAGGAGAGGTCATTTTTTAACAATAGGGGGGGTGGTGAACTCTCACTCTCAGAAGCAGATCTGAGTTGTTATGGATAAAAGTTGTCTGAAGTGCTGAATTGGGACCATAAAATGGAAGTATGAATTACCAGCAGTTACCAGAGAACAGGAATATCAGCCCGTTAAAGAGCGGTCATTTTTTAACAACAGGGGGGGTGGTGGATTTGGGGGGGGGGAGCAAAAAAGCCAGCGCGTTATTGTAGCTCAAAGGGGTGCTCAATTACAACCTGCCTGTGGGGGGGGGGGGGGACTGAAAAATAGCGACCCTCCTGCAGGGGGGGGGGGGATTAAAAAGGTTCTAACCCGATTGCACAAAAATACACTGACCCCCCTCTGCTTTTAAAAAATGACCACTCCCTTAGATCTGTGGGGATGGCCGTTTGATATAGTGTTATGTTGGTCCAGACATAACATTATAGAGTAACTCATTACATTGCTGCAGCAGGCTGACCCTAGTATAGGAGTGTTTAATTACAGATATCAAGTATAATTGCTCAAGGGAACCTAGTGAAGTCATTATTGATGTCATATTGTGGAAATGTTTGTATTACTATGAATCTGTTTCTCTCCATCTACTGCTCTAGAATCAGTTTGAGTTCAACTCTAGAAGGTGACATTTGTTACCTTTTAAAAAAAAGTGAAGCTCTGTCTTGGTCCTACCCACTAAAACTTGTGTCACTTAACATGGATGAGACTCATTCATTGTACCAAAGCGTCCTGGGTAAAGGACAGGCACAGGTTGTGTCAATGCTATCTACTATGTCACTGATGAGGCGATAAAGACTGCCTATGTATATATAAAGAGGTGCTCATGATTATAATGACCTTATAAAGTATAACATATATGTAGGGACATATTTAGTGGAAATATACAATATACCTAAAGGGCTAGCTGAGGGGTTACGACCTTCATTACTGTCCCATATACCCATAGCACTCTGCATATCTATATACAAAGTGCCATTTGCCATTCAATGCAATACATTTTGCCTTGGCTTGAGGCAAATTGGATAGCATAGTAGTGGGTACTACTGCCTATACATGTGTGGACATTACAGTAAATGCCCATCCCTCGTTGACGAGTATATAGGGTAAGGACTGTTCAGCATGTGATGTAGCAGAGCATAGCTCAAAGAAGCTCACTCTATACATAGTGTCCTCTTACATCTCTGTCTCAGACTGAAAAACAGTGCGAGGAAGCAGGCAGCCATAATTAGTTGCAACATATTATGAATCTCTCTGTTCCAACAAAGGTACCATTAAGCAATCAATGAAAGTTATTCTCGGGGACTGCCTCCACGCCTGATTTACGTAACAAGGTCAGAATATGGGACATGGCAGATCTGCTCAGCTGTATAGGAGAATGCCAAGGTCTACTATATATTCCCGACCGTACCAAACAATGCTTACCAGCTCTACTCTCAATAGGCAGAGGATGTGTGCAGGGTGTTGTTAGTCTCTTGTATTGCTTAACCCTTCAAAGCTGGAATGATATTTATTTGTTATCATTTACATGAATGAAGAACCAGTGAGAAAATCATGTGCATTGGTGTTCCCTATCCAATGTGATAGGTCTTTTCATCAAGGCTGTATTCATTCATTCATTGAACAAAGCAGCTTGGTGCATCAAAACACTATGCTCTCCTGGTTTAATAAAACACAATGAAATCTGAAAAGAAATGCAGAAAACAATAAGAAAGCTTAAATATGTGCCTAGGATAGAATGTTTTTTTAGAGCTTTAGCTTCACGGATGTATGTCATGTTGGCCTATATCTATCACTTCACATAGGTTCTCCTTATCTAAAATATAGTAACTGCACCAGGGGCTTTAGCAGGAAGGATGCACTGCTCCCCTAGTTAGCATTATGGGTAGCACTGTGGTCCATCTATCACCAGCACCGAGTGGGTGGTAAATTCACTCATTATACACGCCTGTTGATCATCGTGCCATGGGATGACAGCTCCCGTGCCCAGTGACCAATAACTCAGCTGTAATCTGTATTCTGAGGTTGAAGGATGGACTACAATATTGTCTCTACAGCTATTCTAGTTAAGGCAGCACAATGACATATGTTGTATTAAATGCAGACAATCTAGTGTATTGGTCTTATTGTATAAATGCAATACATTGATTAAAGCATTGGATGATAGGAAATACATTATAAAGGAATCTGACCATCCCTATAACCTTCCATTCTCTGAAAATGGTCATCCTTCTTCCATATCATCTAGTCCTATAATGTAGGGCTGCCTATGACTGGTAGGCAGAGTTTGTATGACCCCAAATTATTTACTTATGTTTATGCATATTTATGGTCTGAAAAAGTAAAATGATCTAAACGTGTCCTTTACTGACTCAGTATACAACGGAACGTCCCTGTTTACGCAAACGTAAAATCAAGTAACCATCTAGTTTACGTGCCAATAAAGCCAAGTAAATCTCAATGTAAACCTCATGTTTACATGACATAAACCTCATGTTTATGTGATGTAAACCTCATATTTATGGGATGTAAACCTCATGTTTATGTGATGTAAATCTCATGCTTACGTGACATAAACCTCATGTTTATGTGATGTAAACTTCATGTTTATGGGATGTAAAACCTCATGTTTATGTGATGTAAACCTCATGTTTACGTGATGTAAATCTCATGTTTATGGGATGTAAACTTCATGTTTAACTGATGTAAAACTCATGTTTATGAGATGTAAACCTCATGTTTACATGACATTAAACGACAAGGGGTATTTTTCCTGGGATGGTGGGGCATGTTTTATTCAGGGGATTAGGATTCCATCATTTGTAGATAAATTATCAAATTTGATGTATTGTGGTCAGGCAGCACTTCAGTAGGCAGGAGGTAGGTGCAGGCTGGAGGCAGGCAGGTGCAGGCATGTGTGTTCCCATGGTCAGACAGCAGTGGACTGAGGAGCTCACACTGCACCCCCATTATATAGGGGGTGCAGTGCTGGTCACATGACTAGAACGAGACTAGCTCCTGATTGGCTGAGGGATCATTATTGTTTGACCACCATGGAGTGCACATGGGGAGGCATGAGGTTTACATCATGTAAACATGAGGTTTACATCACGTAAACACGAGGTTTACATCACTTAAACATGAGGTTTACATCACATAAACATGAGGTTTACATCACATAAAAATGAGGTTTACATCACGTAAACATGAGGTTTAAATCACATAAACATGAGAATTACATCACATAAACATGAGGTTTCTGTCTTGACTGGTAGAACCAGGTAGGAAGGATTGGGGAAGCAGTTTAGCGCCCCTTCTCTGGGTCCTGGAGGGGCAGGTAGCTGTGGGACAGGTGTGGCGGTCTGTGTGGCACTACAGGTCCGCCAGGAGGGAGCATGTGGCCCCTTGTCCGCGTCCTGGAGGGGCAGGTAGCTGTGGGACAGGTGTGGCGGTCTGTGTGGCACTACAGGTCCGCCAGGAGGGAGCATGTGGCCCCTTGTCCGTGCCCTAGAAGGGCAGTTAGCTGTGGGACAGGTGTGGCAGTCTGTGTGGCACTACAGGTCCACCAGGAGGCAGTACAACGCCCCTCCTATGCGCCCTGGAGGGGCAGGTAGCTTTGTGTCAAGGTATGCGGGAAATACTATGGTTTACTACAGTAAACTATAGTAAAAAAATACTGTAGTTTACTATAGTGTCATGGTATGCGGGAAATACTTTACTAAACTACAGTAAACTATGGTAACATATCAGGTAGTATAACACCATCTAAGGCTGTGTAAGGAAAAACTGTAGGTTTATATAGTATACTATAGCAAACTAAGTAGATGAGGTACCACTGTACTATAGTAAACTGTAGTATACTGTCGTCTACTGTAGTATACTATAGCAAACTATAGTATTTACCATAGTATTTTTCTAGCATAGAGGGCTTCTACCCCCTTCCCCCCCCCGCCTCCCCCACCCTCTTCGCCACTTGTTTCTCCTCCCTGCCTGTTTAGATTTGGATTTACTTGGATTTATGCAAGGCAGTAAATATGACATTGGGATTTACTGATATTTCTGTAAGTCAGTAAATCTCTTAGAACGTAAATCTGAGTACACTCAATGGAGATATCAAAGCCCATACCAGCTACACATTTACTGACATTTCCGTTCTCGTAATTCCCTGAACTCAAGCAGTGAATTGACATCAAGACATCAAGACATCAAGACATCAATACCGCATTAATAACATAGAGGCCATGAACCTCCACAGTGTAATGATCTAAGTCTAAAATCAATGAAGATCTCTGTAGGTCCCACTAAGGTGATTAGCTATGATCATACTAGATCATACAATCTATCGACATATTTCAATGTAAGGGGAATACTGACGAAGACTCTAAATTCCAAAAGGAGAATCAGTTAAGAATGTCAAAGTTGTGGGTAGTTCGACCTGATTGAACTATATTTTGGACAATCTGTATTTGCTATAATTTGCTACACAGTGATGTTTAAACTCCCCCTCACCATATTTAATCCGTCGGGTTGCACAGTGCTTTGATGTATTCCCATTAATCTTAATGACTTATGAGTATAGCCATGACAAGATAATCACTTGGACTGTATTCATAATGAAGCATGGCTCTGGTGGTGTCTGTGCTTAAGGTGAATGGGGCCGTGTAATCATGAAATCGCTGTTCTTACTGAAGAATGAAACTGAGTGGAACATGCTTTTCATCCTAATCATTTGAGAAATGTGGCATGCAACTGACATACTTGTCTTGTATTTCTTGCCAAGCTCTTTCTTGTAATAAATTGAATTCCATGCTCAGTAGTACAGTAGTCAATATACTATTTCTGATTTAGGGTAGGCCGTGAAAACCAGGACATTTTTGTCCATTTGTCTGAAATGAACCTGCAGTAGTCAGGGCCCTACAGGATTTGTCAAGCACCAACAGTAAGTAAGTACAGTGACCACAAAGTTCTGTCATGAGCCGCCAAACGAGCAAACAAGTTTTATAGATTTAAGGGTTAAAATCATGCTCATGACTTGGGAAATGCTAGAGCTGGAAATGACCCCTATCAATGGTAGTTAGGCCTGATCTGTTCAGGAATATCAAACACGTGGGAGGAACATCTGAAGAAGTCTGTGAGAACTGTAGACAAATAATAGCAGCCGACCAACAGAGTCTGACCTTGCAAATTGGATAATCAGACAGCTATTTATCAAAGCTTTCTGTTTTCTAGCAACAAATAGGACTAGCAACTAACTGACAAATGCTGCACTGGCTCATCATGCCGACCTTGTGGGAGTGGATCAACTATGTCGGGTGTGATAAGGTTATCTCAGCAAGGCAGGACAGTGCTCCAAAGACGTCTTCACTGTTGTAAGAAGTAGGCTAACCAGACACCAGCTTGATTAGCTTTTCCGCTAAGAGCTATGGCTTGTGTCAAAAATGCCCTGGAACTCTCAATAAGGATATGTTTATGAGATGAGGAAAATGATACAGGGAAACAGAAATTGCAGTGAAATGAAGCAGATCTGGGTTGTTGTGGACAAAAGTTGTCTGAACTGCTGAATTGGGACCACAAATTGTGACTACAATTTACCAGCAGTTACCAGACAACAGGGATATCAGTCCCTTAGTTCTGTAGGGATGGCCATATGATATTTGTTGGTCCAGACATAACATTAGAGAGTCATCACAATACTGCAGCAGGATGACCATAGTACAGGAGTGTTTAATTACAGATACCAAGAATAATTGCTCAAGTGAACCTTGTGAAGTCATTCTTGATGTCATATCGTTGAAATGTCTGTATCACTATAGCTCCGTTCCTCTACACTTTTTCCCCCTTGATCAGACAGGGTTCACCCCTGGAAAGTTAAAATATTGCTTCTTAGAAGAAGGTGTAGTCCTGCCCTGGTCCTACCCGCCAAAACCAGTGTCAGTTAACATGGACAAGAATCATTCATTGCACAAAGGCACCCTAGTTAAAGGACAGGCACAGGCTGTGACAATTGGAAATATACAGTAGGCAGCTGCAGCAACCCATTGATCATACTTAGTAGATTTGCCGGCTTCACATCTATCATGAGAATGAAATAGACAGGTTCCATTAACACATGTTTACACCCATGATCATCTGCACTGCAACATTCATCTGTCTCATCTCTGTACTCTATCTTGGTGAAAAGGAAAAACATGTGCTATAGCCTTTGGTGCCAAGGGTGTAGCAGACAGGACTACATTTGTGCATCATGCTAAGCCTTTGGGAATGTATCAACCCAGTAGGGTTAGCGTGCTGCTTTAATGTGGTACTACTGCTACACATACGGCATTCTTATATCATGATGATATAAAGGGCATGGCATATTATAGCACTATGTGGCCCTTAAAGGGTAAATGCCATCACAATGGGACGCCATCACACATAAGTGTACCAAATACCTATACATATAAGAGGTTCCAGGCTGATTGTCTATGGCTGTGAGTATAATGTGGGAAGTAAGTGCTTTTTATCATTCACTGCAATACATTGTGCTTGGGTTTGAGGGGATGAGGCAGCGATGATGTGGTTACTAGCATCTATATGTATGAATATTACAGGCAAGACCCATCTGTAGTTGGCAGGCATTTAAAGTAAGCATTCTACCCACCAGGACTGCATTCTTGTATGATGATGAAAAAAGGGCATAGTGCATGTAGCCCTTAAATAGTTTATACCATCACAGTTGGAGACCACCATAATAAAAGTCCACAATATACCTATAGAACTAGGTGAGGGGTTACTATATCTTCATTATTGTCCCATATATACCCATAGCACTCTGCATATCTATATGCAAAGTGCCATTTGCCATTCAATGCTCTACATTTTGCTTTGCGCTTGAGGCAAATTAGATAGCATAGCAGTGAGTACTGCTACCTATATCGAAAACTCCTGAGTCATGCAGTTTTGGCTATTTCTGGCCCTTTTTAGCCTTATACCGCCAGAGAATAACAGCTACATTTACCCAATATTTATCCCTAGTTATTTTCCTTAGGATCAATCAAATTAGCTTGGTTTTGCAATACAAGCAGATGAATTTCTCTGTTCCAACAAAGGTACCATTAACAAATCAATGAAAGCTATTCTTGGGGACTGCCTCTGGACTTGATTTACGTAACAAGGTCAGGATATGGGACACGGCAGATCTGCTCAGCCATATAGGAACATGCCAAGGCCTACTACATCTTCTAACAGTACAAGTCAGTGCTTACCAGCTTTTTCTTCTTAGAAAAGGCAGAGGATGTGTGCAGGGTGTGTTAGTCTCTTGTATTGCTTAACTCCTTAAAGGTGGAATGATGTTTAATCTGTATTCGTGATCATTAACATGGAAGAAGAACCAGTGAGAAACTCACATGGACAGCTTTTGTGTTCCGCATCCAATATGAAAAGTAATTTCATCACAGCTGTGTTCCCACATTCCTTGGACAAAGGGCATGGTGCATCTAGACATTATGCTATCCTGAATGTGCTAAGATTGAATGAGAGCAAAAGCAATGCTGGTCTAATGAAAAACAATGGAAGGCCAATCTGAAAAAAAAAAGAAATGCAAAAAAACATTCAGAAAATCTTATATGTGCCAAAGATTAATTGTTTTTTTGTGTGTAAAGCTTTAGCGTCATGGATGTATGTCATGTTGGCCTATATCTATCACTTCAGATAGGTTCTCCTTATCTATAATATAGGCAACTGCACCAGGGGCTTTAGCAGGAAAGATGCACCTCTCCCCTAGTTAGCATTACAAGTGGCACTGTGGCCCATCTATAACAAGCATGGAGCTGGTGGTAAATTAACTCATTATAAACGCCTGTTGATCATCATGCCATGGGATGACAGCTCTGGTGTCTGGTGAGCAATAACTCAATCCTAATCTGTACTCTGAGGTCCAGGGATGGCCTCTATTGTCTCTTTGGCTATCGTAGTTACAATGACACGATATATATACCATATCAAATGATGATAATATTCATTTCACCCATTTCTTTCCTTTTTAGATTTCTTTCAAAGCAATCCCATAAGTGTAATGTTAATTGTATTGGTGTATGAATTCGATACATCTATGAAAGCATTGAATGATAGGAAAGATGATTCTTTAGTTTACATCGAGAATGAATCTATTTGTTCAGAGACAGCTGCAAAAGGTTGGTGTATATAGAAATAAGTTTAGACAATTATACAATAGAAAGCAATATGTTTCTATTCATTAAATACACATGAACTTTGACCGAGGGTAAACATAGAATACCGAAATATTTTGTTGAAATTACATTTCTATCTCTCTCACAACATTGTTTGACCCAAACTAATCTGACCATCCATATCACCTTCCCTGCCGCTAGCAACATTCGTTTCTCTTCCTTATCATCTAGTCCTACAATTTATGGTGGCTTATGAGTGGTAGTGTGGTAGTCCTTGTAAGCCCGGACTGACATCAAGACATCAATACAGTGTTAATAACATGGGAGCCAGGAACCCAAACAGTGTAATGGTCTGTGTCTGGGATCAAGGAATATCTCTGTAGGTCCCCCTAAAGTGTGTATTCCACCAATGTCAGTCGACTGAATTTTCCTCATCCGGTAAAAGTCTATAATGTTAAATTTATGGACAAATCTCATCCGACCGACGTAAACCCGGCCGATTCTAACAGTGGAACACTGCCTTAAGATAATTAGCTTGATGAGACCTGATTATACAAACTATCCACATGTTTCAATTCTGATAATGTCTGTAGATTTTACAGGGGGGAAACCAATTAGGAATGTGAAAGTTGTGAGTATTACAACCTGATTGAACTATAGTATGGACATGCTAAATTTGCTATAATTTGCCACACTGTGATGTTTCCCCGATTAAGGGTCTGTCAGTGCTTTGGTGTAGTATTTCCATTAATCGTAACTATTAATGAATAATATTATAGTGATGGCAAATTAATCATCTATGCTTTATTCAAGCATGGCTCTAATGGCTTGTGATGTGTAAGAAAGTGAAACCCTCTTCTTACTTAAGAATGGGGAAACCTACTTTTCATCCTTATCATTGGGAAAATATGGAATGCAACTGATATACCTGTGTTGTAGTTTTGGGAAGCATTGGCTCATGATGCCGACTTTGAGGGAGTGCATTCACTATGTGGTGTTTGGTGAGGTTATCTCATCAAGGCAGGGCAGGGTACGGTCATCTCGTTATGACTAGTGCTCTACAGACGTTTTTACTGTTGTAAAAATAGACTATCCTAATACCAGCTTTATTAGCTTTTTCACTAAGATCTATCGCTTGTGTCAAAAATGCCCTAAGGCCCTCACTAAGGAGATGTTTATGAGATGTAAATTGACACAGGATAACAAACATTGCAGCAAAATGAAGCAACTTTGAGTTGTTGTGGACAAAAGCTGTCTGAATGGCTGAAGTAGGACCATAAATTTGGAGTATAACTCACCAGCAGTTACCAGACAACAGGGATATCAGTCCCTTAGTTCTGTAGGGATGGCCATTTGATATTTGTTGGTTCAGATTAACATTAGAGAGCAACTCATCACAGTGCTGCAGCAGGATGACCCTAGTACAGGAGTGTTTAATTACAGATACCAAGAATAATTACTGAAGTGAACCCTGTGAAGTCATTATTGATGTCATATTATTGAAATGTCTTATCACTATAGTTTTGTCCCTCTTCACTTGATTCACTTTGATCAGACAGGAAGGTGAACATGTAGCCTCTTAGAAAAAGGCATAGTTCTCTGGTCATATACACTAAAACGTGTGTCACTTAGCATGGATGAGAATCATTCATTGTACAAAGGCACCCTAGTTAAAGGACAGGCACAGGCTGTGACAATGGCATTTTATCTACTATGTCACTAATTAGCCGACAAGAGAGAGCTTATGTATATATAAAGGGGTGCTCATGATTATAATGAGCTTATAAAGTATAACATATATAATTATGTAGGGACATATTTAGTGGAAAAATACAGTAGGCAGCTGCAGCAACCCATTGATCATACTTATTAGAGTTGCCGGTCTCACATCTATTATGAAAATGCAATAGATGGTTCCATTAACACACGTTTACATCCATGACCATCTGCATTGCAACATTCATCTGTCTCTCTTGGTGAAAAGGAAAAACGTGTGCTATAGCCTTTGGTGCCAAGTGTGTAGCAGACAGGACTGCATTTCTGTGTCATGCTAAGCCTCTGGGAGTGTATCAACCCAATAGGGTAAGCATGCTGCTTTAATGTGGTACCACTGCTACACAAACAGCATTCTTATATTATGATGACATAAAGGGCATGCCATATTATAGCACTATGTGGCCCTTAAAGGGTAAATGCCATCATAATGGGACGCCATCACACATAAGTGTACCAAATACCTATACATATGAGAGGTTCCAGGCTGATTGTCTACCACTGTGAGTATATGTGGAAAGTAAGTGCTTTTTACCATTCACTGCAATATATTGTGCTTGGGTTTGGGGGATGAGACAGCAATGATGTGGGTACTAGCATCTATATGTATGAATATTACAGGCAAGACCCATCTGTAGTTGGCAGGCATTTAAAGTAAGCATTCTACCCACAGAGGGCTGCATTCTTGTATGATGATGAAAAAGGCATAGTGCATATGTGGCCCATAGTTTATACCATCACAGTTGGAGACCACCATAATTAAAGTCCACAATATACCTATAGAACTAGGTGAGGGGTTACTATATCTTCATTATTGTCCCATATACCCGTAGCACTCTGCATATCTATATGCAAAGTGCCATTTGCCATTCAATGCTATACATTTTGCTTTGGCTTGAGGCAAATTAGATAGCATAGCAGTGAGTACTGCTACCTATATGGGAAATTCCTGAGTCATGCAGTTTTGGCTATTTCTGGCCCTTTTTAGCCTTATACCCCCAGAGAATAACAGCTACATTTACCCAATATTTATCCCTAGTAATTTTTCCTTAGGATCAATCAAATTAGCTTGGTTTGGCAATACAGGCAGATGAATTTCTCTGTTCCAACAAAGGTACCATTAACTAATCAATGAAAGTTATTCTTGGGGACTGCCTTTGGACTTGATTTACGTAACAAGGTCAGGATATGGGACACGGCAAATCTGCTCAGCTGTATCGGAACATGTCAAGGTCTACTATATGTTTCTAACAGTACCAGCCAGTGCTTACCAGCTTTTTCTTCTCAGAAAAGGCAGAGGATGTGTGCAGGGTGTTGTTAGTCTCTTGTATTGCTTAACTCCCTAAAGCTCAAATGATGTTTAATGTGTATTTGTTATCATTAACACGGATGAAGAACCAGTGAGAAAATCACATGGACAGCTCTTGTGTTCTGCATCCAATATGAAAAGTAATTTCATCACAGCTGTATTCCTACATTCCTTGGACAAAGAGCATGGTGCATCTAGACACTCTGCTATCCTGAATGTGCTAAGATTGAATGAGAGCAAAAGCAATGCTGGTCTAATGAAAAGCAATGGAAGGCCAATCTGAAAAAAAATGAAGAAATGCAAAAAACATTCAGAAAATCTTATATGTGCCATAGACAATTCTTTTATTTTGTGTAGAGCTTTAGCTTCATAGATGTATGTCATGTTGGCCTATATCTATCACTTCAGATAGGTTCTCCTTATCTATGATATAGGCAACTGCACCAGGGGCTTTAGCAGGAAAGATGCACCTCTCCCCTAGTTAGCATTACAAGTGGCACTGTGGCCCATCTATAACAAGCATGGAGCTGGTGGTAAATTAACTCATTATAAACGCCTGTTGATCATAATGCCATGGGATGACAGCTCTGGTGTCTGGTAAGCAATAACTCAATCCTAATCTGTACTCTGAGGTCCAGGGATGGCCTCTATTGTCTCTTTGGCTATCGTAGTTACAATAATACGATATATACCATATCAAATGGAGATAATATTCATCTCGCCCAGTTCTTTCCTTTTTAGATTTCTTTCAAAGCAATCTCATAAGTGTAATGTTAATTGTATTGGTGCATAAATCTGATACATCGATGAAAGTATTGAATGATAGGAAAGATGATTCTTTAGTTTACATCAAGAATGAATTTATTTGTTCAGAGACAGCTGCAAAAGGTCGGTGAATATAGAAATAAGTTTAGACAATTATATAATAGAAAGCAATATGTTTCTGATGATTATATACATATAAAATTTGACCGGGGGTAAACATAGAATACCCTAATATTTTGTTGAAATTACTTATGTTTGCTAAAACATTTCTATCACTCTCACAACATTGCTTGACCCAAACTAATCTGACCATCCATATCACCTTCCCTGCCGCTAGCAGCATTCGTTTTTCTTCCTTATCATCTAGTCCTACAATTTATGGCGGCTTATGAGTGGTAGTGTGGTAGTCCTTGTAAGCCCGGACTGACATCAAGACATAAATACAGCATTAATAACATGGGGGCCAGGAACCCAAACAGTGTAATGGTCTATGTCTGTGATCAAGGAAGATCTCTGTAGGTCCCCCTAAAGTGATTACAGCTTGATGAGACCTGATTATACAAACTATCGACATGTTTTAATTATGATAATGTCTGTAGATTTTACAGGGGAAAACCAATAAGGAATGTGAAAGTTGTAAGTATTACAACCTGATTGAACTATATTATGGACATGCTATATTTGCTATAATTTGCCACACTGTAATGTTTCCCCCATTAAGGGTCTGTCAGTGCTTTAATGTAGTATTCCCATTAATCGTAATGATTAATGAATATAGCGATGGTAAATTAATCATCTATGCTTTATTCAAGTAGGACCATAAATCAGGACTACACATTACCAGCATTTACCAGACAACAGCGACCTCAGTCACTTAGTCCTTTCAAATAACGATGTCAAGTTGTTTCAAGGTGACATTTGTTGGTCCCGACATAACATTGACAAGTAACTTACCACAATGCTGCAGCAGGCTGACCCTAGTATAGCAGTCTATCAGTACGGATATCAAGAATAATTGCTCAAGAGAACCTTGTGAAGTCATTATTGATGTCATATTGTGGTTTGTATCACTATGAATCTGTTCCCCTCCACTTTCTTTTCTCAAATCAGTTCAACTCTGGAAGAAGACATTTGTTACCT
This sequence comes from Harmothoe impar, assembly GCA_947462335.1. NCBI lineage: Eukaryota > Metazoa > Annelida > Polychaeta > Phyllodocida > Polynoidae > Harmothoe > Harmothoe impar. The sequence goes on along the minus strand of OX381710.1, from coordinate 69,885,349 downwards.
CTTAGAAAAAAGTGAAGTTCTGTCCTTGTTCTACTTGCTGAATTGTGTGTCGCTTAACATGGATGAGATTCATTCATTGTACAAAAGCGCCCTAGTTAAAACAAGGCGCAGGCTGTGACTATGGCATTTTATCTAATATGTCACCAATGAGGCGACAAGAGAGAGAGCTCATGTATATATAAAGGGGTGCTCATGATTATAAGGTTATAAAGTAAAACATAATTATATATATGTGGGGACATATTAAGTGGAAATATACATTAGGCAGCTGCAACAATCATTGATAATGCTTAGTAGATGTGCCAGCTTCACATCTCTTATGAATTTGAAATAAATGGTTCCATCGACACACTTTTACACACCTGAATCATCTGCACTGCAACATCCGTCTGTCTCATCTATATGTACTCTATCTTGGTAAATAGGGAAAATACTGTCACAAGATGGCCACAACTGGCAGAAAATGTTGAACTCTACATATTGTGAATGCCTTAACCCTTTAAGTACTGCATTATTCATTAAAGTGCTATAGCCTTTGGTGCCAGGGGCGTAGCAGACAGGATCTCATTCAAGTATCATTCATAGGTTTGAGGAGATGAGACAGCAATGATGTGGGTACTACATGTAGCATCTATATGTATGCATATTGCAGTCAAGACCCATTTGTACTTTGCAGGCATATGAAGTAAGGATTATCCCCACCAGCGCTGCATTTTTGTATCATGATAAAAAACATTTGGCCCTTAAATGGTTAATGCCATCACTGTGGGGGACCACTATATATAAGTGTACAATATACCTATATGACTAGCTGAGGGGTTACGGCCTTCATTATTGTCCTACATACCCATAGCACTCTGCATATCTATATGCAATGTGCAATTTGCCATTCAATGCTGTACATTTTGCTTCTGGTTGAGGCAAATTGAATGGCATAGCAGGAGGTACTGCTACCTATATATGTATGGACATTACAGGAAAGGCCCATCCCTCTATGTCGAGCATATCCCAGTGGGCACAAAAGTCAGTCCAACATTGAATCAACATTGAATCAATGTTGACACAGTCTATATGAAAAGTTTTTTGCCTTGCATGACATTCGGTCCTGCCGATTTGTTATTTTGCAGGCCCGGACAAATGTTTGCAGGCCCGGATACCCAGAGGAAATGATTGAATTTTAGAAAATATAAAAAAGCTAGAATTTACATAGGAAGTGATGATGAATAGAGGTTACTGGTATATTCAAATGATTTTGATTATTTAGACAGATTACTATGATTTTCGTCCTGGAGATTTCACAGCGAGAAGGGTGCGCCGTTGAACGACAACCGAAAAATGTCGATATTTTTTATTTTGCCCATCATGAAAACATAACCAAAATACATCTAGATTCATTGCCTACCTTTCAGCATAGCGATAGATTCCATCTTTAATCGTTTTATGCCATAATCAAGCATTTACTATCGCTCGACACGACGACAACCTAAAGTAAACAAAATGGCCATCTCGCCGGTTCACGGGATCCCGCGCGATTCAAAATGGCGGGCAGGGGACGCCGAGGGACGATGATTCGGTACCTATTTGGTCATTTTCATCGATTACAGTTAAAATATGAAGGGTAAGTCCGCACATTTTGTTGCCATTGATAGATTAGGCTCCTCTCGTATGGTGGGTGAAATTGCGGACAGCTCAGGAGCAGAGTTATTCCGCAAAAAGACGAAGACCGGGCTCTAAACTTGCCAAGACCAAAAAACAGAGCCAATGATCAAATGATAGAACTGTCTGGGAGCGCCAGATTGAGACGATTTTTTTTTTCATTGGCTTCATTTGGGGGTTAAAATACATTATATTTAATGGAAACAAAGCCTAAGAACTACAAACCATCCTATATTTACACGTACAATAGCTGAATTAGGCCCTAGCCCCCCAGAAAATTTGGTTGAAGCTTATTTAGTTGATGGATCGGCGAAAAATTGAGACGATAAAAATGTGGCCGCCCGGCTCCCGCTTGACAGTGGTTAATGTGGGTCAACGATCAGCTGATCGGCCCCAAGCAGTTTCGTGATACCCCCAGGCCCGATATCCCTTTAGCCTTGTGTGGTTGGGGGTGACTTGAAACCGTCGCAGACCGGACTGTCATTTGATTCAAATTTCTTGAAAATGGCTCATATCAAAGGTAAATCTCAACCAATATTCACCTTATTAGGCTCGTTAGGCTTTATTAGGCCCTAGTGTGTCAGACCTCCATCCCCCCTACTTTTTGTGAAATTTGACTTTGTTTGGGAATTTTGACGAGCAGAACGCTTCGACTTAGACTCTTTTGCATAGCGCCAAACGAAGCGTCTCGGCGAGACGAGTTCAGAAATGTTCAATTTATGTCTCTATCATTTTTAGTTCCATAGATACGGGTATGTCTTCGACAAACATTTGGTTTGGGGCAGTGCACCCCCTTGAAACAAAAAAAAATTGAGCCCCCCCCCCCCCTTGTCAGGTTTCAGGATTGAGACGCTACCCGGTAGTGCTTTAACATAGGGAGTCTATGGGTGCCGAGTGACAGTGGCTCGATGCAAACATAAAAACTGCTCTTAAAAATTGTACAAGGGGGGGGGAGCCCCAAAATATTTTTTTCTGAACTCTCCTGTAGTAGGCCTTTCCAATGATACGATTTATTAAGAAATGCAACATGTAGAAGTCACTTTTCACATACAAGCACGACCCTCAAACATGAATACTACTAGAATAACTTGAAAATTTGCTCAACGATTTTTTTTTGTTTGGGGGGGTTAGAGCAATTTTTGGGATCTGCCCTTAATATGTGGCAAAGATGACATGTTTAATATCCCAGATTGCGATATCCCATTAAAAAAAATAAATCTTTATGACCCCCCAAGCCCCCCTGAGTTTGGGTCAATTCACCACCCCAACCCTGTTGAAATCCTATATACGGCCTCGTGACAGCTGACAGATCAATCTGAATATAGGTCAACGATCAGCTGATCGGCGCAGACCTGACTGTCATTTCTCAACTTGAATCAAATTTCTTGAAAATGGCTCATATCAAAGGTAAATCTCAACCAATATTCACCTTATTAGGCTTGTTAGATGCAGAAATGTCATCTTTATTAGGCCCTAGTTTGTCAGCCCTCCATCCCCCCTACTTTTTGTAAAATTTGACTTTGTTTGGGAATTTTGGCGAGTAGAACGCCTCGACTTAGAATGAGCGGCCATTATTCTTCAAAAGTTACCCCTCCAAATTGTGGTTTCTGGGGTTGACTTGGAGAAACCGCAAGTAGAACGCTTCGACTTAGCGCCAAAAGAAGCGTCTCGGTGAGAGGATTTCAGAAATGTAAAATTTATCTCTTTATCATGTTCAGTTCCAGAGCTAGGTGCATATTAGTAACCTTTTGCCCCCCCCCCCCTTTAGGATTAAGAAAATTGTGGATTCTGGGGTTGACTTGCAGAAACCGTCAGAGTCTTTAGGATAGCGCAAAACGAAGCGTCTCGGTGAGAGGATTTCAGAAATGTTCAATTTATCCCTCTATCATGTTTAGTTCCAGAGCTAGGTGCATATTAGTAATCTTTATCCCCCCTCCCTGGAGCTGTCTGTGGTTTAATACATGTAAATACCCGGTATTTAACACTCAGAAAGGTTATTAGAGTTGCCTGCTTATTAATACATGTAGATACCCAGTATTTAACACTCAGAAAGGTTAATAGAGCTGTCTGTGGTTTCATACATGTAAATACCCGGTAGTGACTTTAAATAAGAGGCCATGGTTCTTCAGAAGTTAAAGTTCTTTTTCTGCCATTTTATATGTAAATTCTTATATTTTCCAGTGAACGCGAGCGGTCAGGCGGGAGTCACACGAACGGGAGCCAGAGGAGCGGGAGTCGCCGGAGTCACAGGAGCGGGAGCCTTGGCCAAATGGACACAGAACTCAGAACCTTGATCAGGGGCTCTTCAACACGTCTAGGGCCTCCAACCACTCCTCCTCGGGTCAGCATTATGCATGAATGCTGATTAGGACCCAAATTGTGAGTAGCACAGCTCATGTCGTTTAACCCAGTTAGGCTCCATCCCTCAACCCCAAATTTTCTAACTGGCAAATATACGTCTATGACTCATTGCACGTCAGTTTTTGGAAAGATTAACGAAGAATTCATCCCCTAGGAACACTTTTAGTTTTTTTAATTGCTTCTATAGGTAGTGACTTTGAATGAGCGGCAATTATTCTTCAAAATTTACCCCTCCAAATTGTGGATTCTGGGGTTGATTTGGAGAAACCACAAGTAGAACGCTTCAACTTAGCGCCAAAAGAAGCGTCTCGGTGAGAGGATTTCAGAAATGTTCAATTTATCTCTCTATCATGTTTAGTTCCAGAACTAGGTGCATATTAGTAACCTTTTGTCCCCCCCCTGGAGCTGTCTGTGGTTTAATACATGTAAATACCCGGTATTTAACACTCAGAAAGGTTAATAGAGCTGTCTGTGGTTTCATACATGTAAATACCCGGTAGTGACTTTAAATAAGAGGCTGTGGTTCTTCAGAAGTTAAAGTTCTTTTTCTGCCATTTTATATGTAAATTCTTCTCTTCGCAGAATTATTACTGAAATAGATTGATTTTTTTTTTCCCAAAGGCTCCCAACATGCCAGGAAGGCTCCCAATACGTCAGGAAGGCTCCCAACACGTCAGGAAGGCTCCAAACACATCAGGAAGGCTCCCAACACGCCAAGAAGGCTCCCAACAGATCAACTTCACTCACCATTTCATACACACTTTGTGAGTATCATAAACTGAGCGGCCAATGTGACCAAAAGTAATCTTTTTATTTGAGGGTGTTAGCCCTAATTCTCAAAACTGCCACTTACACACAATTAAAAATAGACCCTAAATTTAGGTTTAAAAGTATTCCCAGCTCATTTGCTTAATTTCTTACTCGGGGGCTGGGGGGGAGTGAAATTTGGTATTTTTGTCTGACCTTAAACTCCACAGTACTGCCTGAGCGGCCAATGTGATCAAAAGTATTCTCATTTTTTGAGGGGGTTAGCCCTAATTCTCAAAACTGCCGCTTACACACTGTTAAATACAGACCCTAAATTTAGGCTTAAGAGTACTCTCAGCTCATTTGCTTAAGTTTTGACTCAGGGGTGGGGGGAGAGAAATATAGTATTTTTGTCTGACCTTAGACTCCACGGTACTGCATGAGCGTCCAATGTGACCAAAAGTAATCTTTTTATTTGAGGGGGTTAGCCCTAATTCTTAAAACTGCCGCTTACACACAGTTAGATATAGACCCTAAATTTAGGTTTAAAAGTATTCCCAGCTCATTTGCATAATTTTAGACTGGGGGGTGGGATGAGAGAAATTTGGTATTTTTGTCCCACTGTTAACTCCACAGTACTGCTGGAGCGTCCAATGTGATCAAAAGTAATCTCTTTTTTTGAGGGGGTTAGCCCTAATTCTCAAAACTGCCACTTACACACAGTTAAATACAGACCCTAAATTTTGGTTTAAACATAATTTTTTTAATATTTTACAAAATCTAAAGTTGAATTTGGCACACCCTGATACAAAAGACTAAAAGTCAAATTTCTGTTATAATTACAGGGACTTTAGGCACACGTCAAGGACCTCACCTACACTTCAGTGTCTCCAACATGCCTAGGGGCTCCACACCACGCCTAGGGCCTCCACACCACGCGTAGGGGCTCCACACCATGCCCAGGGCCTCCACACCATGCGTAGGGGCTCCACACCATGCCTAGGGGCTCCACACCATGCCTAGGGGCTCCCCAACATGCATACTAGCCCTCAAAATATGGACTTTATGAGAGGGAACTACAGATACAAGTCAGGCGTGAAACCCATCTAGAAACTGTTCCACATATCTAGGAAACTCATCCACATGTTAAGAAACTCTTCAACATGTGTATCTAAACTCATCAATGGGTCTAGAACTCTATATCTAGGAATTCCACTACACATTTAGAAAGTCTAGGAACTCTTCAATATATCAATCTTCATCCAAGTCAATTCATTGCTGCCCTTTTAATTATTAATAAAATCAGTTTCCATTATAACAGAAGGTATTCCTTTGTTGTCATTTATAACCTCTATGTCATCAAGTAAACAAATTTTCTCACTAACTTTGAAATAAATCCAATAAATCCTAAACACACCTCCAAATGCCTAATGCGTTTCCAAACACAACCCTGCATGAATGTTAAATCCAGTATCTTCTCAAACAAGTGAGGGCTAGCAAACAGATGTAATCTGTTTGCGCCCTCACTTGTACAATTGTATAATTTTGGGTAGTTTTCTACAAAATATCCAGGCTTTCTAGTTTACTCTCTAGAAATCTTAATAATGGTCCGATTTACAAGCAGTAAAACTGGCATGTAGACAAAGATAATCGCCAGCCATTGGGGCCGGCAGACACAGAGTTTCTGCCGGACCAGCATGCGTTAAGGCGGCTATAGCCGGTGTCCGGCAGGTTTTCATATAGACTGTTGACAACAATTTATCAATGTTGATTCAATGTTCTGTGCCCACTGGGATATATAGAGTAAGGGTTGTTCAGCATGTGGAGCAGTAGAAGGCCGCCTGGAGCAGCTCAATCTCTGTACATAGTGTCCTCTTACATCTCTGTCTAAGAATGAAACACTGTGTGAGGAAGCAGGCAGCCATACTTATAGTTGCCACATGTCATGTCTATGCCACTTTCAAGGTTAACAACACTGATTCAACCAATTTTGATCCCTTGTTATTTTCCTTCAAAGTTCAAATAGATTGGCTGAGTTGGCAATATGGACAACCGATCAATAAAAGTAGTTCTTTAAGACTGCCTCTGTACTTGATTTACGTAACAAGGTCAGGATATGGGACATGGCAGATCTGCTCAGCCGTATAGGAACATGCCAAGGTCTACTATGTCTTCTAGGGTAAAGGCACCCATTTCGGACGCTCCTGGACAAGGAAAACGTGACCAATTTTAAATGTTGAAATTGGCACCCTTAAATGATAGCAATTCTTACATGGTTTGTATCATAGGATAATGTGGTCTAGCAGTTTCTATTTCAAGGGGAATCAGGATAAATTTCATAACCCAACTATGAGCATATATCCATCGAATATGTGGATTTCAATACACCAAATTGCACCTAAAGTCGGACACCTCATGCTAGAAATGATCCTAGAGTCGGACACTATGTGCATCCACTAATTACATAGGTCTACTTGGCTGTATATACATATATTTTTGCAATATGCTTGTAAGGGCTATGTAGGAAAGATGGGTTTTATTTTTCTGCTTTAATCATGCATTACATGCAATTTAATTGATGATTGAAATTTGGAAGGAGTAAATTTCCCGTTATCCTCTGCAATTGTGTTGCCTGTCACCCAGTGGGCACAAAAATTCAGTACAACTTTGAATTAAAATTGAATCAACATTGACAACAAGTTATCAAAGTTAAATAAATGTTCTGTCCCCACTGGGCAAGCTGATAACATACACAAGCATAGTGTCCAAGGCTGGGTTTAAATGGTGTCCGACTTTAGGTGCAGTTTGATGCTACAGTAAGGTCTCCTGCTTCAAAGCATTGTGGGTAATATATTTATATATTCTTGATATGAAACATTGCAAAAGACATATACATTGCTATTATTATGCTCAGGAATAGTGTAACTATAATGGGGAAGCCAGAACAGACACAATAAGGAAACCAATTTTCCCATTTCCTTGTTAATTTTATGTTGAGAATATTGCAAAAACACCCCATATTCAAGCTGATATAAAGCCATGAAGGGAGTGAGTTATATGTGATCTGCTATACTAGTTAGAACGACGGATACATACATTTCCATATTTGCTTCACATGACATGTGAATTGTTCTCATTAACTGTGTAACTCAAAGCCAATGGTGTCCGACTCAAGGTGTCTGTCCGACTCAGGGTGCATCTACCCTACCTGTTCTAGCCAGTGCCTACCAGCCTTTTCTACTTAAAATAGGCAGAGGGTGTGTACAGGGTGTTGTTAGTCTCTTGTATTGCTTAATCCTTCAAAGCTGGAATGATGTTTAATCTGTAATTGTCAGCATTCACATGAACGAGGATCCAGTGAGAAAATTACGTGGACAGCTTTGGTATTCCACATCCACTATGATAAGTAATTTCATCAGAGCTGTATTTCTATATTCCTTGCACAAAAGAGCAGAATAAATGCAGATTTAATGAAACATAATGAAATTTGAAAAGAAATGCAGAAAGCACTGAGAAAGCTTATAATTATGTACCTAGGATCAAAAAAAGAAATTAGTTTAGAGCTTTAGTAGCATGGATGTGTGTCATGTTGGTCTCCATTTACCACTTTATAGAATAGGTCCTCCTTATCTATGATATAGGCAACTGCACCAGGGACTGCACCAGGGGCTTTAGCAGGAAAGATGCACCCCCCCCCCCTTAGTTAGCATTATGGGTAGCACTGTGGCTCATCTATCACCAGTACAGAGTGGGTAAATTCACTCATTATACATGCCTGTTGATCATCATGCCATGGGATGACAGCTCCTGTGCCCAGTGACCAATAACTCAGCTGTAATCTGTACTCTGAGGTTAAAGGATGGACTTTATTGTCTCTGTGTTTACCCTAGCTACCCTTAACAACACAACTTAGCAATGTTAGGTCAGCTTGTGCAACCCTTGTGAATACCCAAGCAAACCAAATTGGGACCCTTGGGCATACACAAGGATCGCACTTGCTCACCCTATTTTTCTGGAAATATATATGCATTCATATAATGAATGCAAACACTACTCGTGATACCCCTTTCTTACCCATTTAGTATTACCTTGATAGTAGACTTATACGTCTGATGTTATCACTATATGAATTCAATAAATACATGAAAGCATCTGATAATTGTTTGGTATACATCATGAATGCATCTACAGAGATGATCAGATCAGCTTCATAAATAAGGTGAGGAAGAATTCGGTGTATATGACACAAAGATGTTATGTATTTCTGGTCCTTGGATACATAATTATTATGTATGATATCATAATTCTGGGTGAATATAGGATATCCAAATACTTTGTTGACATACCACGTACTTGCTAAAGACATTTCTGATTACCTGCTTGGCACAAACCAACCTTGACCTCCAAATAACCTTAAATGATGCTCGCAAACACTCATTCCCCATCCGTATCATCTAGCCCTAGAATGAATGCCTACCTATGAGTTCTAGGGTGAGTCAGTGACATCAAGACATCAATACAGCATTAATAACATGGGGACCACGAACCCGGACATTGTAATTGTCTTCTTCTAGAATCAATGCAGATGTAATATGATTCCACCTAAGATGGTTAGCTATGACGGGATTTGATTACACAATCTATTTATTTCATGGTGAATACGGCACTCCCATTGACTTAACCAAGGAAGGCCGTATTAAACACCCCCGTGAAATAACCCTTGCTCGTATTTAACGGCCTGTCAAATCATCAAAATTGTTGATTTAACCACTATAAAAAAGCTTTTTTAGAGCAATTAAGTGGACTTTTGACAAATATTGTTAATAAGGACATGAAATAAACACAAAGGAACACTCGTAGAGTTCCCCACTGAGGGTTATTTCACTCGGCTTCGCCTCGTGAAATAACCCTCAGTGAGGAACTCTACTCATGCACCTTTGTCTATAGATGTGCTTCAATATTACGGGATACTGAGTGTGGTCTCTAAATCGCACAGAGGAGAATCAATTAGGTATGTTGAAGTTGAGGGTATTTCATCCTGATTGAACTATATGTGACCCGTCCTCAGAAAACCAGCCTTCTGGGAGGAACTTTAGTTCTGACTTTGGCCACCAGGGGGCATCATAATGGCAAAAGAGTGGAAACTAGACCCAAAAATGTGTTAAGGTACTTTTTTATGGCGAATACAATAGTCTCCTTAGAATTATTCTATTTTTGACGCTGAGATTTCATATTTTGAATGTAAATGGAACGTTTTCTATGAGAAATTGGGACATATGCCACTTTCTGGTTGCCATGGAAACCATTACATTGTCCCATATGGAACATTTTGATTCTTATTTCTTGGGAATTACATCAGTTACTCAAAACTGAAAACGGACCTAGAAAATTCATCCTAGAACCAAATCTACACCAAAAAGTCAGACTTTTTTAGGTTATTTTTGATAAATCAGATTTTTTAATACAATTCAGTATTGATTATGGGATTCAGGGCATCTAGGGCATATTCATCGTTTTAAGTTACACATAACGACTTATGTTTGAGATGTGATTCTGGCAAAACGACCAGTAGTATCTTAGTATATGATATCTCATTTTAAAGATCTAGACATGAACTTTGATTATGAATTTCCCCCTGGATACCCCTTTTCACTGGCCTGGTCACATATTTTGGACAAGCTAAATTTGCCAGAATTCGCCACACTGCAGTTTTTAAACCCCCCGTCACCGTAAAGGTCGCACAGTGCTTTAATGCATTATTCCCTCACCATCGCAATGGTTCTTGAATACATCCGTGGCATTTGAATTGCCAGGGCAGTATTCAAGCATGGCCTTGGTGGTATCAGTGCTTATGGTGACTGGAGCAACTCTTATACCGCCTCATCTGTGTAATCCTGAAATAACCGTTCTTAATTAGGAAAGTAGGCTTAATCATTTGACCAATGTGGCACGAGACTCAAATACATACATGTGCTGTATTTTATTGCCAAACTCTTTCTTCTAGTGAATCCAATTCCACACCAAGTGGTACGGTAGTCAAGGTAACATTAATGACTGTTTCCCAATTGGCAGCCCAATAACGAGTCCCTCACCCACCCTAGTGGCACCTCTACCACAACACCACCCACACACCGTCTGGCATCCAAAGCCGACAATGTGATAGAAACCATGCGGGACCGAGGTAATGTGTCGATAAACCCGAAGGTTGCCCGGGTGAGAAACGACATCTTTGCAAAATTCCCAAACTATAGAAAGTCAAGTTCTGTGGAAGGTGAAGGACATGAACGTCACAGAGATGTCTTTAGAAATGCCATTTGAAAGATATTATCCTGTGCCAAGCCCTGTTCGTGTTGATCGGTTTAACTTTACATTGAGAGCACACTGTTGTTCACTTGTATGTGATCAATTCAACGTCAGTCTGACCTTTCTGCATTATTAAAAAAAACTGTGAGGGGTTTCAATCTCAGACTCACAAGGCAAACTTCTGACCTTCTTCAATATTGCAGATGCATATACCACCATACAACCAATACAGCAATGTGCTTTAACATTGCTGTTCAATACATGAGTCTTAAAGGGTAAGAATTGGACCAATAGGATATCTTAAACTACTGAGGTAGGCTGATACCTTTCCCCTATAACAAGTGGGCACAAACTTCAGTTTAACATTGAATTAATACTGAATCAGCATTGACAAATTCGAATTTCTGTGCCTACTGGCCTCCTTCTTTGGATATATGGGTCACATTAATCCCAAAATACAAAATTTATGACTTTGACATGTAAGTAGACTCTGACTGACATTTAGGTGAGCCCCATGTTTACACACTGTTATACTCCACACCCACATTGATTGCATTCTGACACTACCTCACACAGAAACCCAGATTGATTGACATGCTGTCTTACTGTTACTCTAACCCTTTAAGGACTGCATAGTTCTTTAATGCCGTATGCCACTATTCTTCTCAATGCATGAATGTAGGCCTTGTGAGTAGCTCATGCCTTGTGAGTAGCTCATGCCTTGTGAGTAGCTCATGCCTTGTGAGTAGCTAATGCCTTGTGAGTAGCTCATGCCTTGTGAGTAGATCATGCCTTGTGAGTAGCTCATGCCTTGTGAGTAGCTCATACAACATGCTCACCTTACTGTTAAATTCTTAAAGGAACAGCACAATGCACAAATGCAGCCCTTGCAAAATGCTCCATTCATGTGTAATGACGACCAATATCAGACTACATTTAAACACCAGGCTGTCCTTTACTGGTTAAATCCATCCTGATTGACCTTCTGTAAAACCTCTGTCATAAGCCTAATTCCACATTTTCTTTTTGTGACCAGCAAAATCTTCTTCTTTAACTATATTCTGGCTCATGGATAAAGTTTTGATAATTAGAAATGGTGTGAAAATGTTCCAAACACTTTTATTATAAGCCAATTTCTTTCTCAAACTCACATTCGGCTTACAACCTAAGTAGGCTTGAACTCCAGGTTTTACAGTACCTACATTGCCTCAGCTCCTTCTGCATTGATTGACACACTATATTAGCGTCACACCTACACACACCGCCCCGGTGACCTACTGCCATATTGCCTCCACTCATCCATCTTCGTCTCTCCCCTTCCCACAGGCCTCAGCAGCGACACATGTGACCCGGGTTACTGTCACGTGATCTACAGCGGACAATCTGATTGGTCGCCATGGCGGACCGGCCCCCGATGGAGACCTTCTTTGCACAGACGACCCTTCATGGGGTCAGTCAGGCATTTGACCCCAACAGTGGGCGAAGACGAAGGTAAGTCAATAGTTGTCTTTTACTGCCACCAGGGGGTGTGTACGGCCAGGTCTGGTACCATGAGCCTAATGGCTATACCTGTCCTGGGATGCGGATGTAGACATAACATATGGTACTACATCGACAGAGCTGCAGGCTAAGGCAGTGGTCATTTTTTAACAACAAGGGGGTTGGGTGGTTGGTGCATTTGGGGGGGAACCAAAAAAATTTGGACTAAAGAAATTTGGACCCCTCTTGGGGGGGAGACCGAAAGGATTGCACCCCTTTTTAGCAAAAAAGCCTGCACATTACTATAGCTCAAGGGGGTTAGCCGAGATTGATTTCAACTTGCCTTAGAGGGGGAGACCAAAATAATTTCAATTGGCTTGGGCAAAAATTCACTGACCCCCCCCCCCTGTTGCCTGGGTGAGTAAGGAGATCTTTGCAAAATTCCCAAACTATAGAAAGTCAAGTTCTGTGGAAGGTGAGGGACATTCATGAACGTCACAGAGATGTCTTGGCCACTCCCTAAAAGGACTTAGATTACGTGTGCTCTACTGCACTCCGGTCGACGGCCAAGTGCAGTGCACACAGCAAGGGCAGAATACATTGTTGTGGTCACTTTTAAGTCCATTTATTTCAGGTTATTTAAGCAGATACCCACAACATTGTTTGTTCATGCTACTTCAGTAGAGTTTGTTTACTTCCCTCGTATCAAGGTCACTAGGCGTAAAGAACAGAATTTTTTTTTTTCACAGAGACATCCTGAACGGCTGTACAAAATAATGCTTAATAGAGAGATTCCTCTTCCCACCATGATATAAATACTTTCTTTAACTATTACTCGAGACATACATACTGATCATGTATGTCTACGGAACTGCTCATAGATCTCAGAAGAGCAGTATCCTACCAGGGTTTCTGTTTTTCTAGTTCTATTACAGCTTTTAGGATAAAACCATCGATTGGTTTCATTGTTTTAGGCAACATCTTCATGGGCAGGTTCAGCCCTGCCACAAGCTGGCCTCTACCTGCATGCTTGGCAGATGTAAATAGAGGTTGGCATCATGAGATTACAACAGCAGACACTGCTACATGTACACCAGGCCCGTGCCAGTAGGTGCACTTGGGTCAGGGACAATTTGGTGGGTTATTTGGGGAGGCCATGTCTCCATTAGGATTGGACACCTGGAATGCTGATAGAGCCTGGGAGCTCACATCCATCTACATGGCTGTTCTACTTGCACAGAGGGTCTGGACATTTCACCCTGACATTACAGCTACCATATCTGCCAGAATATGCACAGTACGCTTACAAAGGCAATTTAGGCTCAATAGCAAAAAACTAAATTTGATCCTATAACGCACGCCCCACTTTTCCTCCGATATATTTAGTATTTAGGCTCAGGAATCGCTATATTTTCGAGGTTTTATAGTCTACAATCGGGCCAATTAGGCGTAATTTTATTGACCGAAAATGAATTTATGTCTGCCTTTATTTTAATTATATTATATTTCTCGCACAAGGCAGTAAAGTATGAGGTGGTATAGAAAAGCTATAGCTGATAATGTCAGGACCCTTTCTGTTACAGGAATCAGGGTTGTGGATGGCTTTAGTGTAGGGGGTGTGATGATGTTAGCCATTCGCTACAGTACCCTGTGATATGGGTTTGTCTCACTACGTGTTTACACATGGGTTTGGAGTGTTGGTCCCCTGTCAGGCGATCCAACACGACAAAGACATGTGTAAACAGGGTTCTATCATTATTTAATCAATTAATTAATAGCATATATACCTACCTGCACAGGAGAATCACATGGTAATATGTTAAAGGCGCACTGAACCCACGACGTCATTTGCGTTAGGTCACTGACTCAGTGCGCCTTTAAAATCACCCTAAAACGGCCATAATGATCTCAATGACCTTAATGACTTTATTGACGTTAGAGCATTGTGTTGGTCCTCTGACCAACTGCCTGAATGTTGGTCCACTGTTTTCAATGGGAGATGTACAGCCAACCATGATAGAACCTAGGTTCACCAGGGACAGAAGTTTCAATGAAGAGATATCTTTTCTTGTGATCAGGGTTATTCTGGAGTCATGGATACTATTTGTCATCATTATGAATCAATGTAGGCCCGATGAGTAACTACACCCTCAGAAAAGTGAGAGTCATTGTCGCTAAAACTACCCTCTCCTGAGAGTCAGGCAGTGCCTGACCCTCAGGCGAGGGTAGTTTTAGCGACAATGACTCTCACTTTTCTGTGTGTGTAGCCAGTGCTGCATTGTTGCACCACGCCGACCCTTCAGGAGCGTCTCAACCCAGTAGATTTGACATGATGCTTGACCACAGCACTGGCAAGTTACTTGCCAGGACTGCATTCAATAAAGGCCATATCTCTCTCAACATGCCGAGGTAGCATTTCAAAATAACAAGGTGGAGCTGCATAAATAGACAAAGGTTAATAGCCTGAGCACATTTTGGTACCGTTTCCCCCAAGGTGAGGCAGGGGCCGTATCCCACAAAGCTACAGGCTGAGTGGGATACGGCCCCAGCCTCATCGAGGGGGGAACAGTACCAAAATGTGCTCAAGCTATGGGCCTTTGCCTTTATTTCATGGTTTTTACTCTTCAAAATATGTGTAATTGCATGTAAATGGCCATAATAATTTGAACAAATGATGACGTCACAGGCCATGGGATACGGGAACACCGTATCCCATGGGGGGCATGGGATACAGGATTTCTAGTACTTAAACATAGTGGTCATCGTATCCACCATAAAATAATGCATCATAACAATCAGTAGAATGACATGCATGGGAGACCTGAGGCGCTATTCTCACCATGCACATGGGTCTCGCATATAACATGCAGTGTTGGACATGTGTTATGTGTTATCTCACAGTGTTATCTCACAGTTATATCTTAATTACACTCTGAGGATCATGGAGGGTCATTATGGTCGAGATCTCTGCGTTTTTTGGGTTGTCTAACCGTGTCTATATCCACTCGAGAACATCTAATTAGTGAACAAGTACCAATTACTAGCGTGGCGATCCAAGAGGTTGACTTTATCCGTTAACTCTTTAGGGGCGGCATGATACCTGTAAGCTTTATGTAGTAGCTATAGGACGTGAACCAATCTGTACATGAAATACAGTGAGAGAGCCTTATAGGCCTACAGATTGGCACTAGTCCTATAACTACTTTATGCCACTAGCTGTATACAATATACAAGAGGTGTGAAATGCTTTGTTCTCCGTGCCCGCTGTGATATAAGTCCATTTAAAGCACAGGTCTATATGTCGCCTGGCAGCACTGGGCATACTCTGCTACTGAGAGTATAAGTCAGATAGGGATATGCATGAGTAGCTGCATAAGTGTTGGACAATGCTGGTGCCTTGGACAATTACCCTGTGTGTACCCTGTAATCGGCGTATACCATTTATACAGCTACTAACGTGTACTACTGTTAGGTACCAGTGCACCACAAATGAGTATCTCATAGGCCGCATAAGTTAATCAGCTGTATTGTAGAAATACGGTCACAAATGCCATCGATTCAGGACAGAAAGGCACGGTGTGGTACGTTTTGGGGCCTCAGGAAAACCTGCTGATTTCTGAATATATGGAAATTTATCATGTATCCCAGTATATAGTACTGCAGGGGAAATGGCTGATGACTGATACCCCCATAGCATGACATGGCCTGCATCGAGGCTATTTGTGACCGGATTTATATACTCTATTATCACTACATCGGTGCAACATGTTGTCCAATAGGAGTGGTTCGTAATGATGCTTGAATGATTTTGGAGCGAGTCACTCACTAGGGCTGCATTCATGCATCATGATGAGACATTGCCACCATGGCATACTTAAAGGGTTATCCACTCAGTACAGGCTTTGCACTGTGCATGGTTTATTAACTTGATTGGTGACAAGTAAATGTGAGTTTTTAAGTGTTACTCTATCTAAAACTCAATATAGCAACATACTTATACAATGAAGGTAGTAAAGACACACCACACCATGGCTGTGTGGACACTAATTAGCCTTGTTAATACAGGGAGGACCAGTAATGAAGGACATCCAGATATAAATTGTACCAATTGTGAGTGGGTGGGAGAGCAACATCATTTGTCTCGTCTGAGAAGGGTTAAAAACTAGTCTAGGGAGTGCTATCGATATACACTAAAGTAGAGCTCACAAGGAGATGTTCTACTTTATATTAGTATCAGGTTTGTAATGTAGCTTGTAGCATGACTACTGTAGATCACTACGTATGTAAGGTACACCCTCAGAAAAGTGAGAGTCATTGTCGCTAAAACTACCCTCACCTGAGGGTCAGGCAGCTAAAACTACCCCCACCTGAGGGTCAGGCAGTACCTGACCCTCAGGTGAGAGTAGTTATAGCTACAATGACTCTCACTTTTCTGTGTGTGTACCCAGCACTGCCTGTAGCCTAACATTTGTGAAGCAATGTGTGCCGCCCGTAAGACCAGCTAACAAGGCGTAATCTCTCTTCCACTGCTCAACATTTGTGAATCAAACGTTTATGTTCACCTGCCTCCCACTTCCGGGAGGTAAGATTAAAAGAGCAAGGTTATTGTTTCATTGCTCGGAGATTTTAAACATTCATTTATGTGTACACATTCAAAAAGGTGAGTGTCACTGCCGCTGAAAGCACTCTCACCTGAAAACCAAGCAGTGCCTGACCTTTAGGTGAGAGTACTTTTGGCGACGGTGATGCTCATCTTTCTGAGTGTGTACACATAAATGAATATTTAGAATCTCTGAGTTAAATGTCGCAGCAGAAGGAGGTAGTACTCTCCCATGCCGGAAAGGTGTGGTGGGCAAGTCCTGGCAGAAAAACACTCCCCTCCCACATTGGGCTCGATGCATGACTCCCTCGGTACATTCACGTAGAGATTCAGACATTGTGCTGGTTGAGGGTGAGAAAATTTCACCAAGAAAGTAATACCCAATATGCCGGATGTGAGAAGCTTTATATAGTTATTCATAGAGACTGATTGTCTTGACTAGATGTATATATTGTTAAACAAACAAGCAAATATTGCAGTGTGCCATCATTGTCAGGCAGCTGCATGATTTTGTCGTCTATGACTCCAGGAGGCGGAGGGTAGTAGGTATAGCACCCTTCTGAACAAGTCATCTTGTGCAGTATATTCTATGATGACACATCATCTCATTCACACATCATAGTGCTGTGTATATATATGGTCAATTCTCACGGAAAAGGGTCAGAAGAGAAAACCATACATACCACACATTGCCATTCCCCTTATATTCAATTTGACAAATATTACTGGCACAGAAATGCCTATTAAACAGATTTTCTGTCTTTCTTTTTATGTATTCTTTCTATAAATTCATCAACTTTAACATTTATAGGTGATTCGTTGCATCTATTGCTTATCATAATAGTAATATATTTTCATTTATTCTCAAAATGAAATGTAATTATAGTAAACGGCAACATGACATGTGTAGTACCTTAATATGTGAAAGTATTTCGTGAGAATTGACCATATATGCTGATGGATGCAGGGATGATGGCGCGCCAGTCAACACTTAGATAGAGCTCTTCCACATCTATCACTTTCAATATTCAGCTTATGATAAGGCTCTCATCCTTGATGGATCCTCAAGACTGATAGCTCTCCCAGCCTATCAAAATCCTTTCAAATGGATATAATATTATGTTCTCACACTAAAGAAGCTATGTCTGGGCTGTGATCGAGCGTGGTAGAGCAGGGTAGAGCGAAGGTGTCTGTAGATTGTTCAGTAGCAATGCACCCCTTCTCTAAAGATATATGAATATGTGTTTTCAGAATGAGTGGGTCCTAGCCTTCCCCAGCAATGCCTACATCATTTATAAAGTTGATATTCATTTACAGTAATTATACACTGGTTTTCTTAATGTTGGTATCTCAGCTGCGATGACTAGAATTGATCTTCATTGATACTTGACTAAAAAATCTGTAAACGTGCATGTAGTGAAGTTTTACTTGAGTGAGAGATGATTGGTAAACACCATGATTTCCTACTGCTAAAATGATATTCAGTGGGTTGACTCTATACTTGTATTTGCAGGAAAATATTCTTCTCAGGTATTTAATATTTTGACATATGAAAACCACCATGCTATCACAAAACTAGAACGCAAAATTCTACACCACAGCAGCCAGGATATTGACTTTAAACAAACGATCGGTGCTTTTGGGTTATGACAAAAGATACATATGACCAGGCCAATTGCCTCTATAAGGGCAGGGAAATTGGTGTATTTGAATTTTAAAAAGAAAGGATAAAAAGAAAAGATATTTAAATAACACCAACATTTTAAAAACAGCAGTTGACAGTTCCTGCAAGCGCACAGGAGTGAGGCTGTTTGAGTGTGATAGCACGATGTACACAAACACTATTACCTGCCACTCAGCTATATATTAATATATGACCACTAAACCACCCAGCTATATATTATTGGATAGTGCATCTATCGAAATTGCATTTACTGTATGATTCATGAGCTGCTAACAATTTTACGACACTCCCTTTATTTTGTTAGAATGGTGTTGTGTGAAAAATGTTTTAAACAAGAGGCCATACTCGATTTGATATGGGTTCACACACCACTACATCATAGCTAAGCATTGGTAGGTGGGTTTGGACTGAAGATTGCCTTGAGACTGCAGCGTTAAATTTGCATGTTAGGTCCCTTCAGTTGTGCTGAGATGACTATGGTGTAGCAGATGTTTTAGTGATGGGTAGAAGAGGGGTTCCAGAATAAGAAAATCAAAATCTGCCAAATGAAACTACTGATATGGTTCACATGATACATCATTGTAATTGTTGATTCTTAAACAGAAAAAGGTAAGACAGGGCTGCATCAACAATGTCCGTAACTAATCACATCCATCATTAGATGCAATACAATATAATGCCCATTAATGTATTGTTAAGTCTTTATAAATGGAAATGTGACCCAAAATGGTGGAAATTTGAAAAGAATAACTCTTCGTTATCTATCTAACATTTTAGCTCAGCAAGTGTGCGGATGCTCCATTATAGTGGAGCATACTGGGACTAGGCACAGGTAAGCGCTACTTATGTAGCTTTTATCTGTGAAAAGAATGGCAAGGTGATCGATCCTCAATAGGTCTGCTTACAAACTCTGAGGCCACATATTGTAAATGCCACTAGAAATTTGAAGTCAATCGTAGCTTTATTCATATTCTTTAGCTGTTCGAGATTCTGTTCCGGAAAATCAAAATTGTTGTCAAATGGAATTCCTGAAAACCTTCCCCTAAGATTGATCTTCATTCCCCCCAGCAGTCAAATGACACCAAATGCACCTCAGATCCTTCTGGTTATTAAAAACTTGTGATGGATCGGAACTAAAGCGGAGCCATCGGAGTGGGACACGCCCTGCATTTGCCTCAATGTCAGCGGATGCTTATGGCTTCACAACTCCAGGCGCCAATGTGTGTGGGAATCTGACTACTGCATCACATTGATACACTGATAATCATTATGCCTAGGGGCTTGTAGTCTGTAGTAGCTAACCCAAGTTATCCAAAGGGACATGTGTCACAATGTTGTACTGATATTTCTGACAATGACAGAGGCAAAGCAAAATATGACTGAGGCCCTACCCAAACATAACTAATACTTATAGAAATGGAAAGCCTACTACTGACTATCCTGGTGGTAGGAATTAACTGTGGTTGGGCGTCTAGGGAGCCAAAACATGACTAACTAGGTCTATCACTTATGACTGAGTTGTACTTACTAAGGTCAGACTATTAGTGTACAGACACCTTTAGTCAACCAGTCTGTGTTGTGTTGTAACATGATACATGAATGCATCACTGCACAGAGAAGAATGTGAGCGTCAGCTGGACTCTTCCCAGGGTCAGGCACTGCCTGACTCAGGCACGAGAGTCTGCTGGAGGGTTTTATCCATCCATCATTGAGAGGAAATGTATAGCCCATCTTGTATAAGGTGCAGTTAAAGGAAAGGGGAAGTATGCAGTTGAGATAGCAGTAACGATGCCCCAAAACCATGACATGGTTACCACACTACAGAACTCATGTCCCAGTATGGTCATTTTGTGGCTCATATATTTACAAAACTAACTCCCAATTGCAACCCATGAGATACGCTCAGCGCTTTCTACCCATGATCCATCATGCTTTAAGACAACACTGGGTGTTTGCTGTTGGTTGAGGTTTCCCAGGTGTCCTGTTTTCGTAAGGCCTCTTTTGCCCCTCTACCTGGTTTCTTCATATCGAATTTCCCCAATGTTCAGCAGTATGCTGTCTGGGTTGTCTCACTGTTGGGGGTCTTGTGATGGCCTTTAAGCATTCAAACTACACTACGGTTCAAGTCATATTTAGCCTATGATACATTCCTAAGTAAGTCAATTTGATTCAATGTGTCTCACTGTCCTGTCTACTATAAAGGACCTAGCCATTCTGTGAGTGGAATCCTGCTGTTGAAATATTATTGAAACCCTGCCAATCCCCCAGTAGATGTCTGCTATAGCACTACACAGCAGACATGTGTGCCAATCAGCTGGTGCAATGAGAACCTTCACTAGGGGGTAAACCAACAACGGTCTAGACAAGTCAGCAAATGATTTTTTTTAATTTCTCTCCTCTTTAAACAATGTAACCAGTTTGCCTCTATTTGCAGTTAAAGAAAGGCCGGAGTAATTATTTCCCTATTGGTCCATTGTAATAGGGAATGTTAACCCAATCATACTAGTGATTTTTATACAAAGCATCAACCATTGAATCAGAAGCATAACTCTGACAGACCAATCTATTTTTGCTTGGATGATTTGCTTTGATGTCCATCACTGCTTAGAGAAAACAATACGAATAATTGTGTGCATCTTGATTGTGTCTTTTCCTTAAGAGCTAGCAGGATCCAATTGTTCATAAGCTCAATATTAGATATACAAAGCACAATACACCAGTTACATGAGATTATCTCGTTCTTAGATGTTCCAATCAAGAAGGATACAAACCGAGGCCCCACATGGTCTATTCTCTCACTGTTTATCATAAGAGCGCTGGTGTAACACTGGCATGAAGCAGGTAACCAGCTAATCCTAACCTCTATACTTAATACTGGTAACTTGATTTATTCTAAAGCTGCCCAAGTTACCGTATTAAAGGCCTAACTCTTGCTAGAACAGCCAGTGGAGTAGGGAGGGATACAGGCCAAAAATAAGCTGATAAGGTGGGTAGGTGTTTAGGCACACAATCGTACAACTTACTTGCTTAGACTTAGTAAAGGTTTCAATGATACACAGAAGGATGACTTATTAACTTTGTTAGAAATTGCTTTAGTAGATCAAATACTCAATATCAAAATGACATGTTCATTAGTTTAGTTAATCACAACATCACAATTATTATTAAACACTAACGACATGTGCCCATCTCCAGAGAGTGATTTTAACAATTAATGATAAAAAGCAGCCCTAATGGTTTGCCAGCTAGGAGTGACAAGTTAAGTTGGGAACAATAGCACTTGTTTTATCTGAAGGGGGTTTAAACTGAATTACCGCCATAATGAAAACCTCAAAAATAGCGACGATTGGACAAATGGTTCCCAGTAATTCTTATCTTGTTTTCAGATCCATTACTGTTGATCCTCAGTATTATTTTGGCGTCCCTAGGAAAATGAATTTTACACAGAATATTCGAAGGTGTGTGACTGAACATCTATTGAATATAACAGTAGTAAAACATAGCTTATACAATGTGTGAGTGTAATTTTAAACTGCTTCTAAACTATAACTTTTCAGATATAGCACTACTTGGATGTTCTCCTCCTAAATGTGGCTATTGTTAATGTATATACGGAAACTCACATCACACCACGAAAGTAATGATTAAGATATGATTATGCACATTTTGGCTTGTCTAACTGTGTCTCTCCACTTGGGATTATCTATTTAATAGGCTATATATATATTGCACAATATAGTGTAGTGATCCGAAAGATCTTTTTCATCTGTTTTCACCCTTTAGGCGCCACATGATAACATCTAGGCTGCATGATTATTTGTTAGGTTTAAATACACCAATGCAGCTACAATGAGCACTCATTGTCACCGCTTTGTTGCAACATGCTGATACTTTAGAAGTGGGTAGGCATGATGCTTGAGTGCTGTTGTAAGTTCATGCATCATGATGGAATATGGTGTGGGGCCTTTATCCCTCAAAATTGCCCTTATCCCTCAAACTGGTATCCTTTTGAGGGATAAAGGCTCTGTCGGGCTTTTATCCCTCAAAAATTGCGTTAAAGCTCAAAAGCCCTTATCCCGCAAAATATTTGCCTCCTTCCCTCAAAAGCCGTTATCCCTCAAACCCTATATAATCCCAGGTGTAATTGCATTTATGCCTCAAGACCTATATATTGCCATGGCATCCTTAAAAGTAAACTGGTTAGGTTCTTCACTGTGCATGATTTATTAACTTGATTGGTAATCAGATAACCTGTCTATTTTTAGATGGACTCTATCATTAATTAATTCAATTTGGCAAGGTAGTAATGCAATGATGGTAGTAATGATAAGCAACACCATGACTATGTGGAAACTAAAAATTAGCCTTGTTCGTTAGTCATCATTACCATGTAGAAAAAATCTTTACACATTATGAGTAAGTGTGAGGAACATAACTTTTTCTTCTGGGATGGTTTGACAATTCAACTCACATAGTGGTATTGTAGGGGTTGTGAAAGTGGAAGACAAACACAGGTTCCAATATATAGTAAACGAAAACATTTGGCATATATAGCCCCTTGCTGTGTGACCCTATTTCATGAGAATTGGCCATACATGGTAGCCTATCTATGCTGATGGATGCAGGGATGACGGCAAGCCAGTCAACATTTAGATAGAGCTCTTCGAAATCTATCACTTTCAATATTCAGCTAATGATAAGGCTCTCATGCTTGATGGATCTTCGAAACTTCAAGCTATCCCAGCCTCTTAAAAATCCTTTCAAATGGATATATATTCTTGCTAAGGGAGCTATGTCTGGGCTGTGATGGAGTGAAAGAAAGAGAGGATGAGACTGCCATAAAAGGTTCAGGTCTTTTCATCTATGGGTAACTGTGACCCCTGCTATGCACTGAGCTTATCTTCCTGTACCCACCTTATGCTTACTGTGTATCAGCCATCCAGCTCCTGACCAGGTTTCACATAACTATGCCCTCCAGACATGACATCATCTACTTGACGGATGTGTGAAGCCTGACCTGACAATATTACTCTCTGAGACTCACTGCATGACACATGCACCAGGTTGCTTTGTACTGTACTATATAAGCACAGTCTAGAATAACAAGAAAAATGTGGCTTTGACCACAGGTGGGTTTGCTGGCAAACCCGACCGTGGTCAAAGCCACATTTTTCTTGCACCCGCCACGTGGCAACAAAATGCCCTGACGTAGGCCTAATTCGTATTATGATAAATGATTTTACTTAAACTTTAGGTCCCTCTGGACTTAAAGTCTGCTAGGCCTACTGTGAAAGTGAAACTATGTCAGATCTAGTAGGCCTATTAATGAATTAACCTGAGTAGGCCTAGATGTTCCTTTAGAGTGTAGAGCACTATTAATGCATGGTCAAAGCCCCATATTTTTCTCGAGCTGACTAAACTGCAATAGGCCTAGCTATAGCAAATGTTCAGTAGAACTAGCCCGGGACCTAGCCTACAGTAGTCACAGTTTTAACAGAAAATTCTTTTAACTGAAACATTTAGGGAGTGATCATTTTTTAACAACAGGGCGGGATGGGTTTTAAGCGGGGAGTCAAGGTAGATTGGTGCGTCAGCGAAGCCGCCAGTGGAGCAGTACCGACCGACGCCTCTGGAGCCCAGTGTAGGCGCGGGAAACTAATCGAAGCTGCGTTCATGACGTGACGTAGGCTACTGTGCTGGTTGTCGTGGCGCCAAAGTAACCCCAGTTTACAGCGGACCCAATTTTGCTGACGGCCGTATCTGGAAATCGGCTGTAACTCATTTTCTACTGCTCTGATCGAAATTAGATGACACCAGCGTGTTCGCGCAAAAAATCTGCTCTAGATAGGTCACTTCAAAAGAAATTTTTGGGGAAAAAAAATCTTATTGTGCATAATCGCCACACCCATATCTATTTTCATTGTCATAATCCGCCCTGTGTGACGTCACAGGTGCCCAGGGGGGCCCAACCCAACCGGCCTTAAATAACGGTTTTCAATCATGAAAGTGCATATACACGCTCATATAGGAATTGTATAGAAAAGTAGTATTTGAGCCACCTTTAGTTATGATAGGGTGCCTGGCCCCAATGTCCCGTTTTGGAAAGTTTGTGTATTTCATTATAGGGTCTTGGTAAATTTTGGGGGGGCCCAAACATATTCAGGCCCCCCCTGCTCTGAGATTGGGGGGGCCAGGGCCCCCCTGGCCCCCCCTTTTCCTACGCCACTGTATATGGATCCGCGTTGATGTTTCTAGGCTGGGTGCATAGTTCCAGGGAAAGATTCATCCAGGTCGATCAGGAGATTGGGCCGGACAAGTACTTCTCGTACCAGTTGAGAGGGACCACTAGTCCGGGCTGGGTGCACCCTGTTCCCAAGAAAGGTAGTTTAATGGTTTAGTTGTACATCACCACACTAGTAATATGGTTCACATGATGTAAGGATAGCAAGGATGGCAAACAGTAATATAAGTTAATGTTTTGATCGGAGTTTGATCGGGTAATATAGTGCCACATGGACTTGACCTGTCATATCCAACACCAGATGCAACATTATAGAATGTCCATTTATGGCTTGTTAAGTCTTTATGAATGGGAACATAACCCAAAAATGGCGGTTTTATATTACATATCAGCTTAGCGAGGGTGCAGATGTTCCATAATATAATGAAACATGGCATTTATACAGGAGAGGGCCTCCTTCTTTTACGGCAAAAAGAATGGCAAAGTGATGGATCCTTGAACAGGTCTGTTCACAATCCCAGAGGCCACAAATTGTTAAAGTCTCCAGGAGTTTGAAATCAATCATAGCTTGATTCATATTCTTTAGCTATTGGAGATTTCGTTCCGGAAAATCAAAATTGATGTCAAAATGGGATTCCCCAAAAGCTTGCCCTAAGATTGATTTTCAATCCCTCAGCAGTCAAATGACACCCCGTGCACTTCAGATCCCTCCAGTTATTAAAACCATGTGATGGATCAGACCTTAAGGGGAGCCATGTGATTGGGACATGCCCTGCATTTACCCCAATGTTACTGGAACCTTATGGGTTCACAGCTCCAGGTACAAACATGTGCTGGAATCCCAGTACTGCATCTTATTGATAAAGTGTCTATCCTAGGTTTGGCAAGACAGCTGGATCCTAAATAATGAGCTTCTATGGTGAAATCTTAGTGAAAAAAACTACATTTGGGAAGTGCCTGACCCATGAGATACGCTCAGCATGCTCAGCATCCATGATCCATTGTGCTACACTGGTAGTCCAGTTGCCAGGGGGGGATTATCCTTGCAACCTTGCAATAAAACCCCCCGAAGAGGTTATGACTGATTTGGGTACAGGAAGTCATATACTTTCAGAATCTTGACGATGCCCAGCTGGCATCGTTGAGCGTTTTCCGAAATTCAAGATGGCGTCCAAGATGGCTGACGAAAATGTTTAAAGTCATAAATCAGTCAATTCTTATGTGACTTGCATGTGTAATACCTCTAAATTGGGGTTTTTGGGCATGCCTGATTGATTAAAAGAGTCAAAAAGTCAATTGAATAGGTATCTATGGTGATAGCATGTTTCCATAGTAACCAGCATGCCGATTCTGATACAAAATATATCTTGTTATAAGAAATTTGTCATCTCTCAACACCTACACACATGTAATATCTCAAATTAAAGGTATCATTGAGATACATCATTTTAACATAGTTTTAGAGTTGTCACAGGTCCTAGGTAACCATGGCAATGGGAAATCAAATCAATAATGCCTAATGATTGATGCCGAAACATTATCATCCTTACTGATAACCGTGAATACATGACAGAACAACCAACATGGCCACAATATACTCTGTCCTCAATGTCAAAAAGTCATTTGAGTGGGTATGCATGGTGATGCCTCATTTCCATAGCAACCATCAGTTTAACTCAAAACATGATTTTAACTCACAATATATTTTGTATTGAGGAAATTGTCTTTTCTTAACATGATATGGTCATGTGATATCTCAAAATAAAGGTCTCACTGAGATGCATGATTTTAATATTGTTCCACAGTTGTCATGGGTACTGGGTAACCATGACAACTTCCCCCTGTGTTAGTTGGGACCTCCATGATGGGGCCATGAAGGAGTAGAATAACTTGCTGTTGGTCTTTCTTGTGATCTTTCCTCAGAGAACTACGTCTGAGATATCAAAAGCTATGGTTTGTCTGGCCTTGCCTACCATAGTACTAGCCCAGGTATGGAGGACCATGCAAATAAAAGAACGCTTGCTATCCTCTGAAAAGAGCAGGGTACGTGGCCCGGTAGCGGTTTTCTCCCTCACCTCATAGATGCGGTTATTCATTTCATACATTCCATCATCCATAGATGCAGTCACTGCTGTATTAGGCAAGCAGCATATAAATACCTTGCTAACTTGAGATATATCCCGTGAGGTACTTGATGTACATCTGGACATTAAACAAATCGATCAATCATTCAAATCTGACATGACAACTAGAAATCAACAACAATAATCCATAATGATTGACATAGAGGTAGTTAAAATTACCACTCCCACATGCTTTTAGGCACTATGTCTCTATGATCTGACCCCTGACCTCCCTTCCCACAAACTTTAACTGGCCTGACCCTAGTGAACAACAGGCCTCTGATCACCACATGTACACGTTGAAGTTCTTGCCAGAATTAACTGAGGAAAAGTTGATCCAGGGCAAGCACACCATGTGACCCATCAGTTCCAATGCAGTGTGGTTTGTACTGACTAACATAACCTCAAATGAGAATGTCACAAACTAGTTGGCACTGATCCTGCTGTTTGTAGCTAGCTGTTAAGCACTATAAGAGAGATAGGGAGTAATGATACACTGTCACCAACATACACAAGGAATAAATCCAGGCCCACATAACAAAATATGAAAAGGACAAATAGAAGCTACGTGAGAATATCAAAAGCCATGTACACCTCAAGCTTCAAAAGGGGCATTCAGCCTCACTGTTCAACATTGTCACAGAAATATTGGCCCAAAGGTGCCAATATGAAGTTAGACTGGCAAAGTTTTCTATGGAAGATTACATGAGAAAGCTTTCAGATGGTTTCATTGACACCAGTCAAGTAACTGCCTTGGCTGTGAACTGGAAAAGGTCATAGATAAGGGAGGCAGAATCGGGCTCTATCAATCTTGATTCTCAAGAACTGAGAAATTCAAAGACTCCTCTTTGATCAGAAGAATACAGCTACATGATCGAGCATCACAAATGAACAAGCCAATGCAATCATGACCAATCAAGCTATGACATCTGTGTAGTAAAATCAAAGAATACATGTCATCTCTTATGACACCGGTGTCTTTATTCTGCCAACCTGAGGGGGTGCTATGTCTTCAGTCTATTTGACTGGTCTTTGCATACAGCAATGAAGTGTGTTATCCCCACACCATTGCCAAATGTGATTCATATTCCTCCATCAACTATCCTCAAAATGCTTTGCTGTAACTGTTCTTCCTCAGACCCATGCTGTTCATGGAGATGTTACTTGCAATTGCTGATGATCATGCTTGATTGAACTGCACAGATATGAGGAAATGTCAGATCATTGATTCACATACTTAGTCCCATCCAAATGAGGCTATGATGGACAATCTGGAGGAGGGAACCATTGTAGATGACCACATTGATTGTAGTATACAGTGAGATAGTGACTGAAGCCATTATTGTGTGCTACTAAGCTAACCATCAAGCAAATAGTTACAAACTGTTATAGCATTACACATTTTGTATCTATGTAAGGTATGTCAGCAGACTGGAGTTATTACACAGTAATGATACACATCTGCATGTTCATATGTTTGTGTATTGCTGATATTGAACAGCTATACTGCATCATTCACTAGCTGGCCAGGCTGACAAAGGGGCAGCCAGGATGACAAAGGGGTCGGCTAATGATAAGTGCACTATAGGAGGACTGGCAGGGTATGAGCTGATTTAATGACTGTTGTAAACATCATATATTTATGGGAGCTCTAAGGATGAATCTTATAGACAACACTAACATGACTTGTCATCACCTCATATAGTCAAGACCGGAGAATTTGGCGAAACTCCCCACTGTGATGTCGTAATGCCCCTTGATAGGTGCTAACATACAGTTTAGGGTGGTCATTTAAGGTGGCGATAGGACCCTGGAGGTAATAAAGCTGACCACTAGACATTTAGGCATGCTCCCCTGTTGAGAAATTTACATTCACCTAATGACCCCCTACAGTTTTATCAATTAACTTTCTCTTTGGCGGCATCGCCAAATTCTCCGGTCTTGACTATAGTCAGGAGGCTTGCCAGCAGGTCCAAGATTCAGTATGTACAGCAGAAGATTAATTTTAGTTACCATAGTAGCAGCAGCAATTAATAACATCTTAAAAGATGTGAGTTTTCAAGATTTATGTTAAAAAGTGCACATTTGGTAAAAATCATAACATGAAATCAAAACTTTCTGCATATAAGCATATTGGTTGCTAAGGAATTGACCCATCTCCATAGATAACCACTTAGGAGACATTTTGACATCGAGCAGAGAATCAGTAGCTGATGGCCATGTTGGTTGTTCTGTCATGTATTTGCAGTTATCAGTAAGGATGATAATGTTTTGGCATCAATCATTAGGCATTATTGTTGTTGATTTCTGGTTGCCATGGTTACCTAGGACCTGTGACAACTCTAAAACTATGTTAAAATGATGTATCTCAATGATACCTTTAATTTGAGATATTACATGAGTGTAGGTGTTGAGAGATGACAAATTTCTTATAACAAGATATATTTTGTATTAAAATCGGCATACTGGTTGCTATGGAAACACGCTATCACCATGGATACCTACTCAAATGACTTTTTGACTCTTTTAATCAATCAGGCATGCCCAAAAACCCCAATTTAGAGGTATTACACATGCAAATCACATAAGAATTGACTAATTTATGACTTTAAACATTTTCGTCAGCCATCTTGGACGCCATCTTGAATTTCGGAAAACGCTCAACGATACCAGCCGGGCATCGTCAAGATTCTGAAAGTATATGACTTCCTGTACCCAAATCAGTCATAACCTCTTCGGGGGGTTTTTCTGCAAGGTTATCAAGCTGGCAACTGGACTATGGGGGTTTCTTGTTGGTTGAAGTTTCCTAAGTGTCCTTATTTTGTAGCTCTCGTTTGCCCTGCTGCCGCAACATAATTTATTTTTACTACACTAGTGGTAAAACATGTGAAGAATGGATGATATGCTCTTCAGTAAGCCTACTTGACTCACTATGTTGGTGAACCAAGGCAGCAGTTACAACTATCTAGCCCAGGTGGCAGAAGTCCATATCCTGTCTATTATACGGGAAGTAGCCATGATGTTGGTGGAATCCTTTCTTCAAAATAAAATTGGGAGCCTACCAGGCCCGTGGGAGGGTCCCATTGAGGCATAAACCTAAAAGATAAACCATCAATGGTCGGGATGAGACAGCAGATTGTTATGTTACCCACTAATTCCTGTCTTCTTTGATCCTTTCAACCAGTTTCCCTCTATTTAGTATTAAAGGACGGGATGGAGTAATTATGCCTTTGCTATTCCATAGCAATAGGGATTGCAAACCCAATCATACTAGACATTTCTATATGAAGAGGATTGTATTTCCATACTGAGGCATCATTCATTGAACCAGAAACATGACTCTGACATAACAATCTATTTTTTGCATGGACGATCTGCTTTGATGTCCATCAATGCTTAGGTTAAACAATAAAAAGACTTATGGTTATCCATACTATATACTTGCATTGCATGCTAGCAGCATGTAACTGTCCCAAATCTCATTATAGGGTTGAATATAAAATGCACAATGGAAGAAATAAAATGGGAAGTTAAAAACTGAAAGATTTATCTCCATTTTAATGGCTTAATGAGCTGCATCATGTGTCTTCATAATGCTTGAAAGCTTGCTCTGGGAATAAATCCAAGATGGGGTGTAGTCTTTGATGGATGGATGCAAAT
This sequence comes from Harmothoe impar, assembly GCA_947462335.1. NCBI lineage: Eukaryota > Metazoa > Annelida > Polychaeta > Phyllodocida > Polynoidae > Harmothoe > Harmothoe impar. Next base: position 69,854,495 of record OX381710.1, on the reverse strand, counting down.
CAAAGGCACACGGGATGTATTCGCTCAAAACAGTGATAATTGTATTTTATAACGGTGCTGGTCCAACGCTAGAATAAAGGAAATAAAAACCAGCTAATTGTAACCTCTATTCTTATTACTTGTATCCTGCCTTATGCAATAGCTCCCTATTTTGCTTCGTTACAGACCTAACTCTTGCCGCCTGTCAGGCAACAGCTGGAGTGGAGCAGGGGTTTTCCGTGGCCTAGAAAAGGAAGGCAGAGGTTTTAGCACTCAATCTTATGATTTTCTAATTTAACGAAAGTTTTAATGAAATTAAATATTAGACCGACTAATTAACTTAGTTAGAAATTGTTTTTAGTATATCAAACACTCAATATCACAATCATTAATGTGACACTGGCACATTAATTAGTTTAGTTAATATGCAACACAATGCCATAACTATTACACTAACTACATGTGACTGCCATCAGAGAGTGATTTTAACAATTGATGATAAAAAGCAGCCCTAATGGTTTGCCAACTAGGAGTGACAAGTTAAGTTAAGCACAACAGCACTTGTTTCATCTGAAGGGGATTTAAACTGAATTACTGCTGTGTTGAAAACCCGCAAAAATGATGACAATTGGACAAATCGCTCTCAGTAACTCTCTTTTTGTTTTTGGGTCCATTACTGTTGATCTTCAGCTGTTTTTATTGCATCCCTGGGAAAATGAATTAACCCAGAATATCATAAGGCATGTGTGATTGTTCTTCTTTGGAAGATCTCTTGAACATCACTTACCCATAATACTGTAGTGGGTCGCCGCTGTACTATTTCTATGGAACCAGTTGGAGTTATATTTGGTATATGTGTTGTCGTGTATCCAGGCCGCACTCCTGTCTACTGCCGAGTATAAGGTTATATAAGCCCACCTGAGGAATGGTGGAGCGCGGCCTGGTTATGTGCATTGAGCCGTGACCGCCACGTGTCACCCGACATATCTCGGGTACGGTGTCGGCTCGGATGCACCGGCGCGTGGTTACCCGGAGTTCCTCGGGAACTCAAGTGTTTACGAGTAATGGAGAGAATTACATAACGACCAGTACATAAGACCTGGGGTTCTGCTAATCGAGGACCCAGTCTTGCTGCGCACTTCGGCCAGCTTGACTGCTCCACAACAGAGCTTCCCCGAACTCTGTTGTACCTTTTAGGCCTAGTCCTGTCGCTGCTTCCACCTTGGTCACCCTGCGTCTTTCTCTGTTCCACCCTCTGGGGGAACTAGAGGAGATAGACGCATTGGTGTACAACTCCGGGTACAGAACTCCCTCTGTGGAGTCTGATCCAAGTGGAGTTAACCAAGATGGAAGAGAGCCTTGGAACTCGGGAATTATGTACTAGACCGTGAGCGTATACCTCCTGTATGTTCATATGACCACTGGTGTTCAGAAGCCCATTTGATTATTGCTATCCGTCTGTATGATTACGAGCCGTATGTCAGAATGAATAAGTGTAATTTCTGAACAACCCATTTTCGAATCTGGAGTTTTTCATAGCAGATGTCTATCTTAGAATAGCCAACAGCTACAATACATTTACAGGATGCACTGAGGCATCCTACCCATTAGCATTAACCTTTTAAGGACTGCATAATGTTTAATGCATTATGTACATGTAAATGATTCATGCAGTGCGACATGATACCTATTCACCTAAGTTGGCTGAGAGAAGAAAAGAGATGGCCTGACTGTATTCTACATACATGACTGTGTGTGGATGTGGTCCAGTTATCTGTGGCTGGCGCCTTTGACAATTACCCATTCCTTGGGTTATAACACTTATACAGCAAGCCACTTGTACCATATCTAATACATAATAAACACAGGACATTACTTGCATTGGGTAGCTGTTCAAAGCTTCCCAGAAGGGTGATCTACATTATAGCCTTTTGAATTAAGCATGGGACCTCACCCTCTATCAAACATTGCCACTTTCAGAATAAACTTCATAAAAATACCTCATTCAGTCTCTTTCACTCAGTGTAGAGGAGTGTATAATATCTTGATGGATTGAGAGATGAGAGCAGATCAGTCAACACTTTGTGTAAGCCATGCTGCATCCATCACTTCATATGTTCAGCTTATGATAAGGCTCTCATGCCTATCTTAGACTGTAGACTAGAAGTAAAGTTTCAAAGTCAATATGTCCTTACATTGAAGAGGGTTTATGTGGAGAGATGGGGAGAGGTATAGGGAATGAAAGAGCAATGACCTTTTTCAGAAATCCCCTAGACTTTTACAGAAAAAGTATTCTGCATACGTCCTAACATTCCCTTTGTATTTGATTTCTGCTAAAGGGGAGAATCCACTGACGTAAATACGTCGGATCAGACAAGATTCTTCTATTTTATTAACATTGTGAACGCTCATCCGATCCAACTGATTTGTGTTTGTGGATTCACCCCTTAATACATAGCGTGAAGGATATATTTTTAGGCCCTTTTTCATAGACAACTACAGCCATATACTGTGTTGTCTGAGTTTGGATTTGTCAGAGGCATACATTCTATTATATAGAGTGTAGATAAGATAGATCTTTCAGCATGATTATCACAAAGCTCTTTTTTAAAATGTGCATCTTATGTGTGCACACACAGAAAAGTGAGAGTCATTGTGACTCTTACTTTTCTGAGGGTGTGCATCTCTCACATTGTAATACAAACTCTTCCCCCATTTGACAAATATATGTGCAAAATATCAATATACTACACAACTACAATAGAAACAAAAGGGCAGCTCATCTTCTTGACTTATCTCTTACACATCTGAAAATTCAATACTTAACAATGAATTGAATTCGAGCTTCACATTCTTATTTACATCCACTTCCCAGACACATGCATGGTTTGTAAGATATAGCCTAAAAAGGTTAGTAGCTACACTAGAGAGAACTTACTGCATCTTATATTGAAAGGATAATAGGTAAAATATGAAAGCCATTGTCAGAGCACTATTCCATAGGTTATTTAATGAGGTCCAATTTAAGGCTCATTACTTTAATGGACACAGTTTATTATACATTCTGTGGGTGTAATGAGGGGATGTGTTATAGACTAATGTCTCGCACCCCCAGACCTGTCTGGTTCTAATCTTATATTTTGTATTTGATATTTTTATTGGCCGAAAAAAAGACAGAAATACATTGAGTTTTTCATTTGAAAGCCAAGTCACCCCCTGCAGAGAAGAATCGGATAGGATAGAGTTCATAATATATAAGATGAAAGTTCTGTCATTTGACACAATAGCGTATTCTGAGATAATTAGCTCATTTTACACAGCTTTTAAAGCCCTCAAAAACTGCTGGCTGCTAGTTATCTTCTGAGTGTCAGGTGGGAGTCTGTCACAGTGTTCAAGTCCACGTAGGGGAGGACTTTTGTCATACACATGGGTTTTTGACATTGTCGACTTGAGTTTCACTTTAATGTTGCCACCCAGTGCTCGTGTCGGCATCACCACGTTCTCTTCCTTCAGTGAGACTTTGTGTAGGTAGCTCAGCAGTTTCTTTCTTCTGGCAATGACAAGCTTTGGTACTCCATTCCTGGTGTGCAGGTCTTCTTACCTACTCCCCACAGGTTACGAATCATGCACAATGTTTTCCTTGTTAAATGGGCCGCTATGAACATGAAAATGCATGTCCTTGTTCGGGACAACATGCAAGTGTTAGAAGAATGGAAACAGTGACAACCCCAGTCTGTTATGCTAAAAAGGTAGCCTGTATATAGTATAATGATGGCGTTCACCTACCTAAACATCTATCAAATACACTGTCAACTGTTATATTATCAATACTTTTGGTGACAGTGACGGTCACCTTTCGGAGGGTGAAGGGTTGTGGTGAGTATGCAAGTCAGATAATTACTAGTATAAGTATAACAGTATAATTATCACAGCACTAAATTAACAATGCTCAGGTCCCCTGTTAGGCCTCTAGGTTTTGTCAAAAGGTTAAAGGTGTATTAAAGTTAGGACAGGTCAATGTCCTCTTGTGGCTCTCGCCAATTGATGGGCTAGTTCCTAAATAATCGTTTCTATGATAGGATTTTAACACAAGAACTACATTCAGGGAACACACTCCTGCCAGACCAATGGGACTCCCTCAACACGTTCTGCCACGATCACTCATGTGTTAAAGAGGGACGGGGGATTCGGTTATCCATTGCGCTTTTTCCTGTGGTTCGTATTTGTTTTCTGCATCTTTAACTAGTTTCCACAGATTTCCTCCAAGTACTGTAAAATATCCTTGAAAATATTTTTTCTGAATGAAGGGGACATCCCTAGTCAACCACATACCATGGGATGTCTATATCAGTTTTAGTTATCCATGAGAAGATGAACTCTCTATTTATCCTTTGGTTAGAACACACATTATTATGTTATACGGCTCACTCTCACCAAATCAGTGCAACTCAAAAAGTGTCGTACATGATCGGTGGACGTACATGATCGGCAGACGTACATGATCGGCAGAGTACAAAATCCATCTTTTACCCCCTGCACTACGATGTTTAACTCTCCCAACCATACCTACACAGGTTGGGGACATGACCACTATTCTAGTACGCCCTAAAAGAGCCGTACTTATACTCACAAACTAGGGCGTACTAGTATAATGGACTTGCTACCAGTAGCAGTGTATTTTGGCATTTTCATCATATTTCTCTTATAGACACAATTTACTATATGTCATGTTTGGTACCATTGTAAAGAGAACATCTCAATCTATACACTGGCGGTTTTACAAACTACAATTTCTTTTAATTTAATCAGATATCATGCATTGAATAGGACACCGACATGAAATAATTTTATATAGACCCAGTAAAATCAATTTCCGAATTTTGTGTTACATTTGCTGATAAAAATAAAAATACAGGGAAGTAGAATAGATATTGACCTATCACTCTGCGTTTTGGTTTTATTCCCTAGTGGAATGGTTAGGTCATAAATAGGTAAAATCATGAGAAAAAATGAGACTCTCTTCCCCACCCATGCCCCCCAGTGTTTGTATAGGTAAGACCCATTGTTCTATGAGCACTGCAGACCCATAATAAGGGGTCAGTTACCTAGCATAGCTGGGCTGTTATGGTCCAATGATCACACCATATGTACCATTTAAATGGTATGCCCCAGAATTATGCACAGTACCAGAATACTGGTACGTCCTAATTGAAAGGGCTGTACCACTGTAGTAGTGCGTACTAGCAATGCCCTCCTGTCCCCTACCTGCTACAGGCTGTAATGTATCTTTGGGGAGTTTATTAGAAAAAAAACCTCCCAAAATATTTATAGGGGCCGGAGGGGGGGGGCTCAATGTGTAACCGATCATGTACGTCACATGACGTACATGATCGGCTTGGAATGTCATGTAACATTTCCTCATTACCCACTGCTTCACATGTCTATGATTATACATATTTAGACCTACATCATATGTACACCTTGCTATGATTGATTTATGTTTTATATATGGTCAGAAAGGGTAATTAAGACAGTCAATAAATAATGGCCGATCATGTACGTCACATGACGTACATGATCGGTATTTCAAATGTCATGTAAAATACTCTTACTAGTCGCATCTACACATGTCTAACATCTTACATGTCAAGACACACATCATATGTACACCTAGGTAAGGTTTATTTATGTTTTTCCTTGTTCAGAAAGGGTAGGGCAGTCAATAATCACCGATCATGTACGTCACCGATCATGTACGTCACATGACGTACATGATCGGTATTGAAATGTCAAGTAAAATTCTCTTCCTAGTCGAATATACACATGTCTAACATTTTACATGTCAAGCCACACATCATATGTGAGCAGGCAAGCAGAAAGGGGTATCCCCGCGGGATTAGTACCATTTTCAGCCACCAGGGGGCTCCACCATGGCCTAAAATGGAAGAAACAGTCTAATATTTCCTTTTATGTACTTTTTTCTGGAGAATTCAATTATTCTATACAAAACATTCTATTTTTGGTGAAGAGCTTCCTTATTTGGAATGTAAAAAGAACGTTTTAGAGCCTAAATGGCTGTCTCTGTTGATATGTGTTGCCATGGAAACGTGATTTTCATTCCAAATATAGAAAATGAAGTAGCCCATTAATAGAATGATTCACGAGGGTTACTATGGTCAAAACAGAATAGAATTATCATTTCTAGATCAAAATCTATGGCCTATAGGATAGAAATGTTTGATCATTTTCTAATTATTCTAATTATGCTAATTAGATAGAGATATCTCGGAAAGTATGACACTTAGAGCTTATTCGGGTTTTGGAGAGGGCAATGACCACCCATTTTCATATAGCCATTTCTCAAAAACTAGAAATGATATCTTCTTGTGTAATATATCACTGGAAAGCTTATGATATCAATTTTAAAGTTGACATTTTCGTTGGATATCCTTTTCCCTTGCCTGTACACATATGTACACCTTGGTAAGGTTTACTTATGTTATATGATGATCAGAAAGACTGGGGCAGTCAATAATCACCGATCATGTACGTCACCGATCATGTACGTCACCGATCATGTACGTCCACCGATCATGTACGTCCACCGATCATGTACGTCACTTTTTTAGTTGCACTGGTTTGGTGAGAGTGAGCCATACACATTATATAGCTTCTCATACATGCATGTGTAAAATTGAGGTGTATAAATCAATGAATGGGGTCCACTATAGGTGAACGGATGTCATGAAATGGATGTCATGAAATGCAGAGAGGGAGAATAGATGTCTATAATAAGCAGTGGTGATAATGAATTACGTACTTGAGTCAGGAATGGACAAACTCTGGATATATGGAGGAAGCAAAAAAAACTTTTACATAAATCAGTCGCCTGACTCATTTAACTAAAACAATTTACTTTTTAGTCAGTATCTAACTTTAGCAGGACGGTCCAGCAGTTAAAAAGTTAATTCAACTCGCATTCATTTAATAAACGTAGGTCTGATAGATTGATAGATGAAGTCTGTATTAAACGGACAGCTATGCATTCAACCTATGAATCAGCAACAAAACCCTGATAAGCTAATCTACCCCGGATGGCTTTGCTTTGATGTACATCATGGTCTAGATAACCAATATTATCTCACAAAGCGTCTCATGCATGAGACACAGTAGCCTTTTAATCATGTTTACTTATTTCATATTGATCCTTTATAGAATACTCTCGGGCTCTAACTCTTTTCCTAGCTGGGCATCACAAAAAGAAAGCCAAAGGAAATACTACTGTAGCCTCGGTGGAGTGGCCAGTGTCTTTCATATCTATTTGTGCTGTCTCTAATCTATTAGTTAGGGGAAAATAGGGATATCAAACAGTTGTGTGGACGAGGGATTAGAGTGGCCTCTGTCACTACTTTTTAAAAATTAATAATGTATCCCTCCTGCCTTAGTGCAGATCTATAGTTCATATGATTCAAATTTGAATTTGGCCATGTCTCTATCTAGGTCATGTCTGAAGTTCAAGTTGCAGTTTTCTGCATGTTTTTTTTTAAGAATAAATTAAATCAGTTGAAATAATGCAAAGGGGTTGATAGTTTTCTCTTACCTCTTGGAGTTGCAGGGTAAGCTGAATTGTGCATACCACTCACTTGAATCCATGGAGTAACTGAACATCAATATATTAAGCTGCAGAAGATGCACTATTTACATTGATGCTGTGCCAAGGCTACTTTGGTAGAGTTCCAACAGTAAATCCAGAACAATATTATACATTGTTGTTTAGTGGTGGTGGACCAACCTTGAAGTACTTATCTGTGGAAGGCATTGGGGGGACAAGCGAATATAGTTTATTGCCTTGCTTTATCAGACACATATATTTAACCCTTCAAGGGCCGCACAGTTCTTCAATATGCCCTGTCTAGTCAAATCATCAGAACCTTATTAGAGCATCATGCCATCACTATGGAAGTTATAGATTGCCAAAGTTTCGATATTAACATATATTGTTTACCATGTTTAAAGGGCTGCTTCCTTATTTGTTGTTAAGGTAATAAAGTGAAACTATTCCCCTCTTCTCTTTTTACTAAAATACAATTTTGCAGGAAAGGCTTTATATTATGATAAGTATGGGTGAGTAATAACCCCAACAGTTGCACACTATGGAGTTGGTACATGGTACTTCTTTATGTCAAATACTTATATCACAGACATTGTACATGCATATATGCTCTGTAAAATGTATGTGTCATGAATGTGTTAAAGGATATATTGCTTGTTTTGAATCTAAGCTATGTGACAGTTTTTGATACATCTGACATTACTTGGAACTTCTTCATCAATTTAGATATGGGGGCTTTTATGAGTTATCTAAGCACAAAGGGAGGAAAGTGGATCATGGCAAATGCATAAAAAAGTGTACGGGACAGACTGGGGTGGGGGGCGGTGGTCCAGGCCCATTTCAGCCTACTCTCTTAAACATATTAGTACAGCATGCATAGTATGTGTACTGACCCATGTGACAAAAAGAGCTATACTAACCTTCATGACAGACACTATTTATACAACTATGTGTTAATCAATTGTTGATATAGCCACATTGAAGGGCAGTCAACTGGTATCCGAAAAGCCATTTACGGTTTCAGTATTGATTAAAAGAACCATTGGGTTAAGCATCATCAATCTTGTTATCTGTACAATCTGCTTAGTTCATATGCAATCACAGTGGGTCACTTGAAGGTGGTACACCAATGCATAATGTTCACTCTTCAGGAGTGTTTCGCTCAAAATGGTGGCATTAATGCATCAGGATGACAAAGGACATTGTGCATGATAGTACTGTAAGGCCATTAATGTGTAATCTTTCTTATCAGTGTTACGGAGCTGCAAAACAGCTAAACCACATATGAAATATGGTTCTCCATGGTGAACATTTCATAAACTATATGTGCCATGTGCTGTGTCAATTGTGCTTGCTCAGTTGCTAGGTTAGCCTTAGATTTAAAATTTACAATATATTACAATGATATCCTACAAAACCATTTACTACTTTGACAAGTATTAACTACTCTATATCTGACCTCTAGACCCAAAGAATACACATTTACACAAATAGCTGTTTCTATATACCATAAACAAATAGGCACTGTCTACATATCAAAGGCAAACTGAAATAGAGGCCATATATTCCCCACAAACTGAAGTGTCAGGGACTGCTGTAGGGGGCGCTGCGGGTGATTTCCCAGGAGTGAACACGCGGCCCTTGTTTTCCTGTCCTCATTCATCACTGCTGCTATTTCTGGGCCGAGTCTTCAATTTGTGACTCTCTGAGATCCCATTGCGACTGTTTTTCGGGTTGTTGCCTCTTGCATCTCTGCCCTAACCTATTACCTACTTATAGAGCATTGATACTAATCTATATCTAATTCACATTCTAATATAATGTACTGAAAGTTGCATGGAGATGCGAGGAACCAATTCTGTGAGCTGGAAGCTTGATTCTCAAATACACGGGAAAAAGTCCCATGGCCAATGTTTTTTGTGCAGATACAATTTGAGGGTGTGATGAGGTTATAAATGTCAACCCTGAAAGTGTGGCATAGTGCTTTAATTCTTCTTTCTCGTCATGATGCCATATCTTTACAGAAACAGACATCTTTATCTACTGGTGGATGATTTATTTCAATGTGTGTGCTTTAATGTGAATCTTGTCCAAGATTCTGGTATTAGGGTGACACCCCTTCTACACTCTAAGAAATGTGTGTTGCAGGAACATGTATAAGGAGTTGTACACACATTTGCAAAACACTTTTGAGATCAACACTAGTTTTCAAAGAGTGTGTAATGGGTAGTGTGTTACACCAAGATGTGTGTTAGAAGTGGCTGCAGAAAGAAGTGTTGATACGTGTGTAAACATAACACACTGTTCTTAGATTGCACTCCTTCACCAAGTATTAAAGGGTCGTCCCTGCTAGAGATTCAAGCAACACAGAATTTGAGAGTGTCTGAGGTGCTTAGCTTGGTGCAGGGTGTCAGAGTGAGAATCTGCTGTAAAAAGTGTCTCTGTTTGTGAACAGATTCTTCATTTTGCCACCAGCTTTAGGGCCTTGGGACATCCGGGCACTGTAAGCTGTTACCCACAGTGGTGGGGATCGGAAAGTAGACTTCCCTGTCCCGAGGACGGAACCGCGAACTGATGCCATTTTGTTGGCCATTTTGATAGGAATTCCCACCAACATGGGGATTTGCTGGTACATGCCTTGTGGACTAAGACACCAGTGATAGCCTCATGCCGGTTTTAGTCAGACCATGAAAGATCAGCAGCAACAAGCTGTGGGCCCATTTAGAAAAGTCTGAAACTGTTGCTGCATGCACATAACAAAGCACATATTAGAGTAGCACACTAACCCAGCGTATCCTACTCCCAGTTCTACACAGCCAAAAGAGAGCGATCTCATTTCAAGAAAATAAGATCATTAAACTTAACTGGCGGAAAAACCACTTGTTTTAAGAAAATATTTTTCTATTAACACAAGTGATATGTCCGCCAGACGAGTTTACTAATCCTACTTTCTTGAAACGAGATAATTATTTTTGGCTGTGTAGTACTGTTCTAGTCTACTATGTGGTTTAGTGTGAGTGGCAAACGTTTTATATCAGATTATATATATATATATATATATATGTGGATCAACAAGGGAAAAGGGACCTCCGCGGGGGATTTTTAGTACCAACTTGAGCCACCAGGGGGCTCGATATAGCCAAAAAGGACCAAGATATAGCAAAAACTTATCTATACTACTTTTTTATGTAGAATATGATAGGCCACGTTAGAAGATTCCATTTTTGGTGAAAACATTCCATATTTGGAATGGAAAAGAACGTTTTTGGGCCTAAATTGGTGTTTTTGCACATATTGGTTGCCATGGATACATGATTTTCATTCTAAATCGAATTTTTTTATAAATTGAATGAAAGAAGGCCCCAAAACGATTTCTATGCTGAAAACAGAATGTAAATATTATTTTTAGATCAAAAGCTGTGGCCAATTGTTTGAAAAGGTTTGGATATTTGGTAATTAGCATAATTATGCTACTTATATAGGAATATCTCTAAAACAAAGGAAGATAGAGCTTATTGGCATTTAAGATTGGACAGTGACCACACATATTCAGAGAGTCAGTACTCAAAAACTAGAAGTGGTACCTGCTTATAAAAGATATCACTGGAAAGCTGATGACATCAATTTTATTATCAAGTTTTTACCTTGGAGGACCCTTTTCCCTCGACTGTCCACATATATATATATATATATATATATATATATATATATATATATATATATATATATATATACACATATACATGTATGTCAGTCACACTTTATTGATGCTCAAATACCTTTATCTACAACCTTTCTAAAAAGTAGCCCTTGCTTGCTGCATTGGTCTATAGTAAGAAAATGGCCTGGTTAGTTACATAAGGTATAATGATTGTGTTACTGCTGATTTTAATTCTCTTTCCGGCTGTTTCATAAGTTATGTAATCAAATCATTTAAATGGCGATTAATCTGATACATTACAATTAGGAGAGCACTATGTGGCCTTACTGTCAGGTTTTTCCTATCATTGGGGATGTTACTGCGAACAACCTATTCCAATTTAATCCCTTGAGCACAATCGCTGAAATAGAAAGCAATAAATCTTTTTACCCTTTCAGGACAGATGTCATTAAAATATGACATTTGTTGTCATGATGCACCAATGCAGCCCCAGTGAATAACCGACCGGTGCTGTATTAGTGCATCATGTGGACCCTTCAGGAGTGTCTCAAATTAATAAGGTCGGCATGATGCTTGAATGCAGAACTGACAAGTTACTCGCCAGGGCTGCAGTGATGCATCATGATGACCAAGGGCATGATGCATTAAGGTATCTTGCCACCCTTAAGGGGTCAATTAAGCCCCTTCTCAGACAACAGGATTGTATCAATTATACAACCCTAATTAAAGTTGCTAGGTCCGACGATTTAAAAAATCGAAATCTTACTTTAATTGTTTCAAAAGATTGCTTGGTATAATTTGCGGTACAATATATTAATCAGGTTGTCCTGAAGTTTAGCTAGCTCATATGACAATCATGCAAACTGTATGGGCATGAATTCAGCCTTCCCGAACAATACATATAGGCTTGTAATCAGTAATCATATATACCCAACATCAGGGGCCGTTACAAAAGACAGCGATAACTCAATAGTGTAAAAAAGTGTTACAAAATATTTTTTTAACATTATTTTTCAAGCGCTGTTACAGAAGAACATTTATGCTATCGATTAACTTGCGGTAGCGTAGTTATTTTTACATAAAAAACATCTTTCTTCAAAAGTGGTTAAAAAAGTTAGCCTAGAAGAGTGTGGATTTTGAGGCATTAGCAACAGCCCCTTGCAACGGTGACCTTTCTACTATTGTAATCAGAGTATTTCACGATTCACTGAACTAAATATGAAACCGATATGCAAACTGATTATGTAGTAAGTAGCCCTTCTTGTGACAGAACGTGATATGTCGTCATGCAGTACCTTTCATATGCTGCTGGGGCAGACTGGGCGAAATCATCTAAATATACATTTACGATACTATATCAATTACCATTCTGTTCATTCAGCACTGTATGCGATTTCTATACGTCAAAATGATGCATGCTTTAGCTTTACAGAGCTTCTAAATCCTTTGAAAGCAATATAACAGGTTCCTGACACAGATCCCAGCTCCCAGATAACCAGTACCTGTTCTGATGTTCTTTCTGCTGTCAAGATGGATACTACCATTACTTTTAAAACTCAGAGTTAAGGGACATATTTAATCAATGTATATAAGCATGTATCCTTAAACCCCTTCCGCTTGGAACCTCCCATGCCTGCCTTTAGCCTGAGGCCCTTTGTAGAGTCAGTATAGGGATGTACTTACAACAGCAATGTGTGTTTTACATAAGGAGCCTTTGAGCACTGCTGTAGCCGCTATTCTCTGAGGCCTCATTGATTTTTAATGGAATCAAAGGGATGTGGAAGCTATGCATGTATGGCGATTTAATCCTTTAAGGGGAGCTTAGTGAGTTATGGAACCAGGACCTTTGTTGTCATGATGTAGAAACAAACCACTGTTGTATACTTAGCTGAGCGTGTAAGGACGATTTTGGAGAAGGATTTCTTCGAGGTGGGGGAGGGGATGAGGAGCAATATTTTCCGGGCCGAGCAGAAACCCAGCAGAAACGTTATGTTGTGCACGTTGCTCCATACAGATGTAAACAACACAGCACTATTTTTCTGAATGGCTCATTTGCACAAGTGTCCCTTAAAGGTTTGACACACAATCGAGCTGATTTTAGATTGACCAGCAATTTTCCTTAATGACTCTTAGGGATGTAAACCTGATGCTTATGGAACAAAAAGAAAAGAGATGCATTACGTATCTAGGCCCTCATGAGAAAATCTTTTTTTCGACAGTTTTCCGCACAAATTAATTCCGCCAACAATTTACCACTATATGGGGTAATACATTTTCAAAGGCTTGGCTACAACTGGTCTCAAACTGATGGTTTTACTAGCAAGGTCCGAATTTATGCATCGACCATGATGACAAAAATGTAACCCTTCAAGGAGAGCATGTCGCTAAAAGATAACATTTGTTGTCATAATACACCAATGCAGCCCCAGTGGGTAACTCACCTGGTACATCATGCAGATCCTTTTGCATGTAGGGTTGTCATGGTGCTTGAATGCATCACAACGACCAAGGACATTATGCATTAAGGCATGTCGCCATCCTTAAAGGGTGAACTCACTCTTTACGCTTCTAAGGACCAATATGATATATCAGTATTTTTACTCAGGTAGTCAGACAATGTATCAAGTCACACAGGACACAGGTGTTTACCTTATGCATGGATTTACAGACAACTCACCTTCTTCTGCTATCTTCTCTTTCAAAGCTAACAGATTGCTGCCCGACTTTTCACGACAGCTGCAGGAGCTTCCGGTCTGAAGTTCCTGGAAGAGGAAGAACTCTGAAGTCACGCTACAAGCAATACAACATATGTTAGCTGCTTCAGTAGTTTAACCTGCTGAGTGTACCATACTGATTTAAAGCACCGTAGCCTGTAGTGGTGATAATGCAAGAACTCCGCCAGTATCAGCCAAATAGGTTTTCATTTATCATGCCAACCTTATGAAATGACACGGTGCACCACGATGCACCAATAAAGCCACGGCAGACTGCTATGTAAAGGAGTAGAATTGGCCCTTGACGCATCCTGCAGTCCATATTTATATAAAGGGTTAAGATTAATTTGTAGCAAAGTTCATAGTTCTCACTCTAGGAACCATTAAGTGTATTGTTTTTCGAATATCAATGACATTGGGCGTTTTCACCTCACTATGATAAGGAAGTTCTAGACAATGTTGACACAGTTTGTTGTTGTGCTTGGTCAATATAATATATAAAATGACACAGTCTATTTTAGTGTAGGGGTCTGTGCACATTACCTAATTTCAGCGCGATACATTGGCCATGGGTAAAGCGTTAGCTGCAGTTTAACAAATAGATTTCTAATCATTATTAATAAAGAGGGTCTTTAACATTTTAGTGGATTTCCGTTTAAGGACATAGATATTGGAAACAACCCTCAGCTGTTCACAGGGGTCACAATTATCTGCCACTTTGGAGTTTTTCGTTGTCCCCAGTTATACTTATGCTGTTATCTTCCTTGCTGAATTAATTGACTATGCAAACCAGAAATCAACTCACTGACTTAGAAATTAACTCATCCATATGCTAATCAACACCACTAGTATACTATATATATACCTAGTTCCAACATGGTATGACTGGTCTAGCTGAGCACCCTCTTCCATAAGAGCTGAGGTTGGTCAATTAGAACCATATTCATATACTGTGCTATACAATGATACAGGCTATAAGCCTATGTCATGGACAGTCGAAATAAACAAATACAAACAAACAAACAGTGCTGAAGGAGATCTGAGTCTTAACATCTGACTTGAATAATGACAGGATGCTGTCTGGAACACTCATTGGTCAATTGCTGCAGCAGAAAGGGCAGGCTCCTTATGGGACATACTGCTGACAATTCTGACATTAGTCCTGCAGAGAGTCCTTCCCACTAATTAATACAATCAAAGTTGATGTCAGTTAATTACATAAAATTGGTTCTGCTATGTGAAGACTATCTATACAAACAGGATTTGATTTTGTCATGGGATCTTTTTTGTACAGGCTCAAGGGGCAATAGTGGTGACTTTCTAAAATACAGTTATGCTGCAATTTGGTTTAGTGAAATGATTGAAACTTTGTGAGGATTATTAACATAAATATTATCTTATATCTAGGGATTCACAAACCAATTGTGTTTCCAAGGTTAGGCTGCTGGTTGCATACTACCGTAAAACCTCGCGTATAAGCGGTAGCTTGTACTCGACTCAGATTGCCAGTGCAGCTTGTAGGATCGACACAGAGTCAGGGTGCGGCTTATTCCCAGTAGGCACAGAACATTGAATCAACATTGACGAATGGTTGTCATTGTTGATTCAATATTGATTTAACATTAGTTCAATGTTGAACTGAATTTAAGTAAGGCTTTATGCAGGAAGTGAAACATAGGTGCTTAACACATACTTATATATAGGTTTCTCCCTCATGCGTGTCTATTGGCACTATTTCCTTCTCTGTCAAAACATAGCGGATCACCCTAAAAACTTACCTATGCCATGCTTCTAAGATATTCAGTTATACACAGTCTAGCCTAGCTACTACACGTATAAACCAGAGTGGGCGTGGCAGGTGGTTCCGTTATAAGCCGCCGCTGGCGCATAGCCGTAGTTCCCTCCGCCGCCGTAATACGGCGCCACCACATGATGTCACGGTTGTCATGTAACTAGGGCAGTTGTTGACGCATGACTTCATAAGGCCACTCCGGTCGTTCCATCGTCAGTTGGCTGAAAGCACTTGTGGTGAACGGATACCCTGCGCCATTTTTGACCAGGATTCACCCACTTTCAAAATTTTCTATCAGGATTCTAGGGCTGCAACAATGGCTCCCAAGAGTTCCAAGGGAAAGAAGTCCCCTTCCAAGGCGGCGAAGGGCAAGTCAACTCAAGCTGAGAGCCAGGGAGGAGTCAGCGACTCCTCTGGACCATCCGTTTCAGGTCTGGCATCTGGTGACTCAGCAACTTCCGAATCTAGGGCTACCGATTCTAGGGCTACGCGAACCGAGGGTAGGCTTTCCAAGGTTGAGGCGGGTTTCCAGCAGCTGGCGGCTTTGATGGGCGGAATTCAGGCTACTCTGGATCGTCAGGAGGCAGGTCGTGAGGCTGAATCAATTGAAATATAAAAGTTAAAGGAATGTATGAAGAGCAAAACGTTATAGAAATATTGGAGATGTTTTTAAGGTGGAATTTGTAGATAACCCTCAGAACTATATTATTTTGTGTGGGGACACTGTGAGATCAGCACAGGAGAGCACACAAGAAGTACCCCTTCCCTCCTTTGTTCAAGAAATACATCCACGAAGGCACCTCCAAGAAGGAGATATTTTCAAAAACAGCTCTCAACAGTACAGTGTTAAGACATTTACTGAGACCATCCATCATTTAAAAAAAAAGTTTCTTGCAGGATCCCAGAACTGCTTTATTATGCTGCACAGTACAGTTTTAACTTGTATGTGGAGTATGTTCATTTCCTGTTTCCTTCTCCATTCCCCTTAATGGCATTCCCTACCATTCTGTCGAGGCAGCATAAGTACAATAAATCAGAATGACTTGTAACAGTGCTACATTTCTTTAATGACAAGGGACCTCTTTGTCAGTTGCTACTATTTCCACTAGAGTTGTTTTGTATTTGGAACAGTAATGACCATATCTGAAGTTGAGAGAAATGACTTAAGACGTCTTAGAATTTTAACTAAAGGTGAGACCATATCTTAATTAAAGACAAAGTATTTATAAAGGTGACTGCTGTAATTTCTCATTTTTCCAACCCTCTTTCATTAGAACCATCTATCCCTTACTCAAAACAGTCCTTAAAACAGTACTCAGCACTAAAGGCCTTATACAGCCCAGGCAGTGAGTGACATGCCAGGGAGGTCCCAGAGGTGTCAGGTGACTGCCCCAAATCTCACTGAGAGCCCCACGTGACCTGAGATGTCAGCAGGACGTGTCCCTGGAGATGACAAGTGCTGCCACCTGCACTGTTAGAAGTAAGTAGTGTTCCTGTACAGCAACTATTGGGGGCAACTTTGGTTCCAGTAAATTCTGCTGTAGACCTACAGTAGAATCTACTGTAGACGCAGACCTGAGTTCTAAAAAGGCTCACATATTCAACATCTTGGAGATTTGAACCCCCAGGTTCCAATGCATAGTCCTGAACCATGACCACTACACCAGTGAATCCTGCATGTCAGGTGCATTGAAACACCTCCTACTTACGTGTGAATGGTAACAAGGTCAACACAGGATCCCTGGGGACAATTTTAGAACTAGGCTGTTCATGTCTTAAGGGTTAATATGAAAATTACCCTATTGCAGTAATGTACTAATAAGTACTGAACTACCATTAGTTGGAGTGTAATCTTGATGGCCTATAGATGTTTTTTAAAGTAAATTTTACTATCTTTCATGCAGATTGTAGAGATACATTGGTTTTATCCTCTGCATATTTTCAATAGTAACATTTCAGTGTACCAAAATATATCATACTTTAGAATTGCATCAAGATAAATGTAGTTTGCATGAGGGTTTCCTGCCGGGACTAGAACTGCTGACCCTTAGACTACATCTCCCACTGCTCTACAAACTGAGCTAGAGGGGCAATCACTTATAAGTAGCCTGCATCAATAGGCTTTTGAAAAGATCAGGTCATATTTGAGCTGTGGAGTATGGTACTCTCTCCAACCTCTCTGCTCTCTCTCCCTCTGGTTGCTGGTTATGGGATTCGAACCTGCATCTACAGTAACAGAATTGTATGTGTACAGCAAAAGTTGCTGTATTATCTTTTACAGCTAAAGTACTGTATAGTTACAGCACATATTGCTGTTCACGAACAACAACTTTTTACAGTGTGGTGTGGGGTTAAGACGACGGGAGGATTTTCTTATAAATAACATTCTCTACTTAGACCCGCTTACCTTATAAATCCTTGCCTATTCTGTACCATCCCAACGACGGCTAGCACCATCATTAATGAAAGCCTCACTTATAGTATATATTTATATCTATTGCACTGACAGTATTATCTTAGAGATAAACATATGTTTTCACACTGTGCTACAGATATATGGCAGTGCTCAGTCCTTTAAAACCAGGGGGTTGGTGGTGACATTTTATACCCCTCCCCCCAATCTGGATTAACAAGAGATTTTTCCTCCAACATTTTACTTACCATCAGCAAATCCCTCCCTCACCGTTGTTCAAAGATGAGCACCTCAAACATTGGTTATCTGTGACAGCTCAATGACATGACTTTGCCATGGGATTTATCCTACACAGTGCTAGACAGGACAGTCCTCCTGCCGTTAACCTCTTACATACTCAAAGAAAGACCAGTCACCAACCTTTCATAGAAATCAGGTTTTATGAGTTTTCTATTCTTTACCACTTTTCACGAAAAAAAGAATAAGAAATTGACAATATTGCCATAATTGATATCAAGTTAAGACTTATACTGTCAGATATGCACTGGACTAGAAATGAATTGATTTCTACCATGTTTTGAAGATTGACTACTAGACCATGGATATTGGTCCTGGAAAGCATATATTTTCCTTTGCATTTTAGCACTGAGTAAAAGATATGTAGAATTAGAATAAGCTCCCTTGTCATATTTCTCAGTTCTTTGTGATGAGAAACAAGTTCTATTTAAGTGACCTTGTTAACACTAATTATTAATTAATGAACACTTGTACCTTGTGGTAGGTGTCCACTGTGAAAGTATTTCTGACACTGAAAAGGACCGTCAGACAGTGTAAAAAAACACTTCCCTTTAACCTCTTTAGACATTTTATTAAAGTAATAATAAGCTTTGATGTGTGTTGTTGTCTGATGTTCAGAAATTATTACTTAATGAACATCATAAAAGTTTACTTAAGCTATGCTGTTGTAAATCTGTCTCCTTAGACTTTACAGTTGAAAAAAGTATGCTCAGAGTTTCGCTGCCATCAGTGTCAATAACAACATTTTTGATGCCATTATTCTGTGCTGTTTCCTTGGAGCTTGAGAAAGGTTGACTTCTTTGAACAAGCAGTATATACTCGCTCTTTGGTATTTAGCAATGGAACTCTTTATAGGCCCTAGTAGTAGCTAAATACATTCATCCTGTCTGTAGTCTCCCCTCAGGCAAAGGCACTGTTTTCGACCATCAAAGCCTGTCTTCATTCCAGGCTAAGAGAATACTGTGTGTGCTATAACTTAAAGGTGACTTTGACTTCCTAAAAGTTTATAAGAATAGACCATATGTTCATGCTTATTGACGAAATCATCCTAATCAAAGGATCTATGACATCCCTGAGGTAAGATATTTTAGGTCAAGAAGAACTATTTGACTTTAAACTGCAGACTGTAAAAAGGGGGCTATAGGTACAACAGTAGACATACTCTTGGTTTCAAGAGGCTTTAAAGCATATGGCTATGTCTCATGATTTTGGGCCAATGTGAATGTCTAAGACCGGGTGCAATCTATGACCGGGTGCAATCTATGACCAGGTGCAATCTATGACTGGCATGGAAGAAAACAGTTTATTTAGGGCAGATGTACATAGAAATGGCTGAAAAAAGTAAATGGATGTATTGAGACGTAATGATACTAAGTTTATTTAGGGTTGCCCCGAGCGTAGCGACCTGACGTTGCGCAGCAACGTGATGGCAATCCTATTAATGTTTTCGTTTTGGCCTGGGTGCGGCCATGGGCGCATGGGGCATTGTGACGCCACCAGGACAGATTGTGGCATTGAGAATAAATACATATTACCTATGGCCTACTAGCTACGGGTCTTACAGTTATAGAACTATTATACTAGCTCTAGCTACTGTTAGTTACGGTCGGCCTAGATCTAGATTTAGAGACTACATCGTCTTTTGAGAGCATCGTTTTGTTTTGGACGCTGTACGTATGCCACAACGTCCACAATGCTCTGTGACGTCACAGGGCTGCTTGCGGTCATGAAAATGAAATATTCTGCAAGCGGTAGAAACCATGGGTTGATATGACCTATCGTGAGAGACAAGTTCTGAGGGAGGACTCGACGTGAATATTTTGTTTGTCTTACGGTCTGTCTGCTGTGCGCAAAAGATGGCCCTTGGTAACAGGGGTAGCATTACCTTGGTAACCAGTCAGGGGCGTCACGTCATGAACGCAGCATCAACAGTTTCCCGCCTGTCCAGAGGGCATCGGATTTAATTGGTGACTGGCACGGTGACACGCCACCAACTCACAGGCATAAAGTTAGGGTGGGTGGTAGCCTATAGTTTGCCGTGATAAAAATTTACTATAAAAAAATAGTAATAATTAATAATAAAAAATTAACTATTTACTTCCATGGGGGGGGGGGAGGGGGGGGGGCATTGAAATTCTAATCAATTCGAACCCCTTTTGAACGGGGGGGGGGGGGTGAATAATGCCCCTTTTTGCAAAAAAGAAGCCTGGGTATCA
Organism: Harmothoe impar; assembly: GCA_947462335.1. NCBI lineage: Eukaryota > Metazoa > Annelida > Polychaeta > Phyllodocida > Polynoidae > Harmothoe > Harmothoe impar. Next base: position 69,833,811 of record OX381710.1, on the reverse strand, counting down.
CTGCCCCTTGTAAATTATAAATGAACACTCCCTAGATATAGGCCCCAATGTAACCTGGGCCTTGTAGGCCTACTCGTACTTTAAGTAATACCAGTAGGGCCTATAGGATCCATAAACGTAGGCCTATGTAGGCGTACAAACCAACCTACGAGCTCATTTTATGAGTAGGCCTACCCAGTTAGCCTATATAACGTTTATCTATAGGTCCTTATCATGGTGAAAAGTAAAATACCAAAAACATTTTGATGTAAAATAACGTATTTCTGTTGGCTGGGTAGGCCTAGGCCCAATTCTGTGTACAAGACCCTTGCTTTACTCCAATGCGTAGGCCTACATACAAGGGGTTTGCCTACATACAAGGGGTTCGCCCGGTTTGCCCAGGCCGTCAGGCCTGCCGGGAGCAAGGCGACCGGAGGTGCCGCTGTAGGCGGCGCCGGCAACCCTATTAATGTTTTCCCATGGGCGCCGCATGGGGCACTGTGACTTCACCAGGAAGATTGTGTCAATGAAAAAAAACATATATTTCTTAGCGTTGCCTAGGGTCACCCCTGGCGTGGATAGGCATGGATGTACTGTGCAAAGCACAATAGGCTTACTATCACGTACAGAAAATCTCAATATCATGATTTTGTGCTAGTGCTATGGGCCCGGCTATGGGTGCCACCACCGGGGATTTTATCTAGGCCTGGTGCGGCCCTATGCTTATGACGTGACGTGATATTTCATGTTTGCCGGGTTGTTGCGTGGCCAGTGCGTTACTATAGTTGTACATAGTTCAATGGGGAAGGGGGGGGGGGGGAATGCCTATGCACATAGGCCTACAGCATTAATAAAAATTCACATAGGGCCTATCAATCATTCATTATGATGTAAAATACAAACCACGTCAGGACATTGTGTTGCGACGTGTCGGATGCAAGAAAAATGTGGCTTTGACCACGGTCGGGTGCGCCAGCAAACCCAACCGTGGTCAAAGCCACATTTTTCTTGTTTTCATAGTTTCTATAATTATATCTCTATTCTAACACATCTAAAATAGAAAAAATCTTTTAAGGTCATGGGCGTCACTTTGTAAGTAGCATTCATTTTAAACCCCTACATTGTCAAAAGGAAAGGGAAATAATACCAGCCATCCACATTAATTTATGCATCACATATTGTAGAAAATGTTGTTAGAAATGTAAATCTGGCCTAAATCTGCCTTTTTCTGTCATGCCGGTCATAGATTGCACCCAAGTCATAGATTGAACCCGATCATATATGTTCACATTGGCCCAAACGCATGAGACACAGTCGTGTTCCTTTAGGGTAGAGGGTTAGTCTGGAAAATGTGACAATTATATAACGTATATATACCCATAATGAACAATTAAAGTACAGGACTGTATGTTGGAAATTAAAGTATATTTGACAATGTGGTCATATCTTAATTAGGTATATGGCAGGATAATTGGATGGAGAGGGAAAGCTGTGTGGAGTTTCTTTGAATTTGTATTACGGAAGGACATGTCAGAACTTCCAGGCACATAGTCACACAGTTACTACGTTTCTGTCACTGTTTATGAACACACTTAACTGACAAGCTCAGGAAATGAAATGTTGGCAGTTGGCATGTTGCTGAGGAGAGAGGAATTTCCTCTGGTTGATGAATCACTGTGACAGAAAAATGAAGGCAGTCAGTTTATGTAGAACAATCCAATTTCCTTATTGTGGTATTGATTCCTTCATCTGAGGATTGATTGGAATACAAACCCAGAAGGAGATAAGCGTCTCAGGGTTATTTCTCAAATTACTACAATTCAGCCAATAGACCTGGATGTCACCCTGTATCCAGATGACAACAGTGGGATCCTATATCACATGAAGTGATTGTTTACAGTATGTTTGGTCACCCTTTATCTCAACAAGAGCAATGTACAACACCATCATCTGATCATCAAGGTATCACCTAACCTATGAATAAACATGAAACTGGATTTATTCCTACCAGGGGCTACCACCAACAACAACATGCCAGCAGCAATAAGTAGGCACATTATAATCCCATAACACATGTTTTATGACAACAGTAAAAAAAAGAAGATTTGTTAGCTAAGAGTGCTGATTCATGTGTGCTGTGGTCTTCAGGCTGTGATCAACATAGGTACTTGCTACAAATAAGATGGCGATTACATATGATCAGAGTAGACTTCCATAAATTATGATGCCATTTATGTGCTCACACCATACTGATAGACCATTGAGGTAGCCTCTGCCGGTGATGGTTATTCATGGGTTGCTATATTCCAGGCTTGAAGGTTTTTGAGTCTAAGTTGCTCTATGCATCTCTTGAGGGCATGAGCTAATCTATTGGCAAACATGGAATGAAGAACAAATCTAAAGAACTGACAGAAGAGAGTTCCATTGGACTTTCCTCGGACTAGCTCTGGGTATAAGGTGTAATCCCATGCCACCTGCCTCTACCTTGCTGTAATAGAGACAGATGGTCCCGATGAGGCTGCTGAAGACATTTCCAAACATAGTCAATGGCATACATTGCATGGTCCCTTCAAATTTACATAATTTCTATGAAGCTCTCTGATTGGCCATAGAGCTTGGTGCTGGTGGCTCCTGCTGCTAGAAATAGAATCAATTGGTTAGCTGGTTTATGGTGTTCTGGTCTCAAAAGGAAAGCACCAGCAAAATCCTATTTTTGAGAAAATTTCAATCAAAATGGCAGACACAATGGTAACCTTCTCCAAAACTGTGATGGTATAATGCACATTGGACAAACTAGATAAGCTTCTTTTGAAACACAAAGATAAAAGGATCACTGATTACATCTAAACAAAATTTAAGATGCCATTTTGGCTCATATGTTGTATACCATGTAATGGTTTATTGGTCTATCGTTGAATGTCTCTGACTGTTGCTAAAGGGCTACCAACTTATTGGCCTCTAAGGCGGTCATTAACCTCTTAATGGAGGCTTCTAGTCAGATGTCCTTAGACATTTTCTATGGTCAAACCTGCAGGGTATATGTAATGTTCGTTAACAATAGTGGGACAAAAAGTGACATTTGTCGATACTACTTGGCACTGACATTTCACAATAATGAGCTATTGGGCTGTGGGGCAAGAACTGATATTATCCAGTGTACTGTTGTTGCTATGTGGATCTTTTTATCAGTTCTCACTGGAGATGATTTTGAAACTCATCAGAATTAATGATTGCTGTGATTGTCCTTGATGACTCTCATGCGATCTAGACTTTGTTTTATTGTGATATGATGACTACTATGCTCAAGCACTAGGAGCTCCATATCCAACTTGTGCATCACACTAGTGTGTGACAACACTTATTGTGATGTCGCACAGGAAAAGCAAGTGAACATTGTTGAAATTTCCTTAGTACACATAAGAAAACAACACAAAGGTCAACTCCATTGATACTCCTTTTACTGTTCTTCATATGTTGGGTCTGCCATTGTAACCCACTCAGCATGTGGCTGTCCAGGACATAGCTCCTGCCCTATAAATGGTAAATTGTATGTTGACCTTATGCAGCAAGCCCCATGGACAACCTCTGTGACATAAATTGATTACATTTGAACAATACAATTTCTCTTGATCTGAAAAACTTTTCTCCCTTGCCATGGATTTCATTCCCAAAGACATTTCTGCTTGGAACATTCGCTAAATATGGGCCAAGTATTTATAGCAACACTTTGCTGTGATGTACCTTTTCCTTGTTTTAGCAGGTTGAGGGATTCCTTTTGTCAGTTGCATATATTCTCAGTAAAGCCATTTTGTGTAAAGGATGACTCATTCAAAAACAAGGAGGACTTGGTGGGATTAGAATTATTGGGAACACAATGCAAATAAATGTGCCTCCAGACATGCATTGGGGGGTGCGTGTCTTGTCGCAGGGAGAAACTCATTTGTGTGAGTGATATTTTCCTTTTCCTGAGGATGGAACATGGGAAATGGTGACATTGGGGGAGTAATGCACCAAAGACAATATTTCATGAGATATAACAAGAAAAGTAAATGGTCCCGAGAAATAGCTATACATCAACTTTTTCTGTGGGTTCTGATTATGCCATCATAAAGATTCCATTTTCATACTCAATGAGTCTTTGTGTTTTTGTCTAAATTTAGAATACCAGTATATCATTTTGATGTTTGGTTGCCATAGAGCCTAGGTTTTTCACTAGCTTAGAATAAATAACTTTCTCATCTGTTTTCTTAATATGATAAGGATCCCAGATTTGAAAATAGAGTTCCTATATTCCTTCTAGATTCTAACATATGGTCATAATTGACATCATAAAATCTCCTTGGGTTCATCTCTTAATTTAGAGAAGAGATCCAAACCATAAAAACCTTTATGATACCAAAAGGAAGAAAATAATTTACACTGTCCCTAAGGAATGTTATACTACCAAATACTGTTCTCCCAATTCCTCTATGATTGGTTGTCAGTGACGCTATTCTGTAGTAATACAATATATTGTATTTCTTTGAAAATTCATGAATAAAAATACTTTATGAATTCAAAAATCTTTACTTCCTGTCATGGAGATTGTGATCACTGGGGCATTGGCAGCCTTTCCGGAATTCAAATCAAACCAATCATTAATAATGCTGCAGCACTGGGCTGCTACGGGCATTATTTCTGAGAAGAGTGGTCATAGAAAAAGATACCAGACACAAGGTATCACTGGAAAGCTGTGAATATGTAGATTATAGACCTGGTGAGTGTAAAACTCTCTGTTGGGGACAAACTTGGCACTTCCACATTGAAAATAAAAAGTTGGAAATGAGGTTTTAATAGGAAAATATAAATTTTGCTGCAATTCAACAGATTAATTGTTCATTGTATCTTGGCATGATATCGTATAATGCTAATACATGAATCTGACAAATAGTAGGTCAAAGGTCAAAGGTCAAAGGTCAAGTATCCAGTGTTTTGATATGATATGTAATAGTGCAAACAACATTGACACATGTTTAAACATGTACTCCATGCTACCAGAAACCATTGACTCTGAGGATGATTAATGTAAGAAAGGTAAAAAAGGTCAAGAATGCATAGAAGACACAGCATTAAGAAAAAGTAGGCCATTCTTGTTGTTCATAGTGTAAAGGAAAGATAAGTCACCTTAACCATCAGGCTATCATAAGATATTTTATGCATGTATTTACATGTACTTTCAATGTAAGCAGGCCCCTTGCAATCACTTCTCTGCTGCTGGATGGAAACATATATGTATCATGAGGTCATGACCTTGACATGACATCATGACCTTAACATGACATCAACAGGAACTTATTTCATACACTCCAACATAACATTGTATTAGGTAATAAATGTCACACTCCACACATAAAGAGTTGTCACAACACATCTGATCATATACCAAATGGTGAACCTTTGACCTTGACCTTGGATCTCAAATCTTAGATTTCATTCATGGCAATGCTACTTTATCCCCATGTGGCAAAATATGCGTTCAAAGTCTTTATTTGCTTTTATTTGAATTTTTTTCTAATTAAAAGCTTATTTTCAACTTTATATTTTCAATGTACAACTGCCAAGTTTGTCCCCCACGTAGCTTTTTACACTCACCAGGGTTGTAATCTGCACATTCACAGCTTTCAAGTGGTACCCAGTGTACAGTATCTTTTTCCGTGACCACTTGTGAGATGATGAACACCTCCTTGCTGCAGCATTATAAGTCTCCCCACAAAACAACAGGCGGTATTAATTGTACTCTCAAGAACGAGAGAGGCAGCACTTATTGGATTCAAAAGTTTGATCATTATTCTCATGTGGTCTGTCTTGCACTGACTTACTTTTTAGTTCAGAGAAAATTTGTCATCAATCAACCATTGGGTCACCTAGAGCTCTAGTACTTTACACGTTACGGTCACAGCTTGCTATAATGTGCTGTTCCCTTTGTCAGTATGATACATGTGATTGCAGCCTTGGGCTAAACTAATACACCATATACTGACCCTTTGTGGGCTCATCACATCCCTAGAGTCATTATGATGCTTCAATGCAGCCCAGGCGTGTTAGGACCCATTCATTTACGTACTATATGGGCCTCAAAGGACCAAGTGAAAGTCCCCATCCATGTGGGCCATATGCTCATCTATAATATGCAGTCAATGATTACTCTGCCACTAGTTTAAGAACATATAATTATGCAGAGTGTAAGATGTACAGCCCTAACAAAGGCCAACATCTCAGTCAGCAAAGTAATATTAGTTTGATTCCATTTGAAATATCAGTGTGAAAAACAATATCTAATCACCTTAACAGTTCATAAGGACTTATCATTCGAGATATAATAAATGAGCACTGGCTTCTGATTGAAAATAGCCAAGACAATCTTGTCTAAAGCTACGAGAAAATAAGGCGCATTGAGACTCTGGACCTTCATAGAGGATTGGAGTTCGAGCCCTAAGAATAAGAGTCATCTAAAACTGAAGTAGTCCCCAGTCCATTGCCATTAATATACATGTTTCCAATGGAACACATTTCATCTTGAAGAGAAACAGCATGCTGTGGCTGTTAGGACAAAAGCGTTATCCCTCAGATGAGAGGAATCAGTGTGAGGAGGGAACAAAAACTTGGATAGACAGGAGGCAGCGACATCTTAATATGTGGGAGATGGAGAGGCAGACAGAGTCACACCTACACTCAAAAACTCATCTAAGTGACAAGGAAGCGGGTCTTCTAGCTGGAGACAGAAGACCCACTTGCTATGTGCCAGTCCAAAACCCGACATTTGCCAGCCCCAGATTATATTTGTGGGATGGTAGCCTGATAGGTAAGACAACTTTTGACTAGTTTATTTTTTGATAGTCACTTCGACGAGTCTGGAGATAAGTTCACTTTTTCAGTGTAGAGAGACAGAGAGAGAGAGAGTGGCAGGAGTGGATGTGGGTGTGGGTAGATGATAAGTACTTGTTTTTACATGTGACTTATTTATGGGTATCCTGCCTGCTGACTCGCTTTTTGACACATCTTTCTCCATCCCAGAAGCCGTAGCTATCCTCATTAAGGAGAGCACCAATTAATTACTCTGGGACCTCTGTGCACTTTACAGTATAGTATTATTATACATTAAGCTCTATCCATCAATTCCTAAATTGACAAAGCGCTGCACAGTAGCTTCACATCGTGCTCATTAAGATCTGATATTTTCTAGATTAATCAATATTCATGCGTGGGCTCTGCATCATATAAAGGCATATCCAACCTAGTAGTAGAGCTATATATAGAAGACTGGTAAATAAAAGATTCATGCATAATATTGACTATACAGCATTAGAACACCTCACAAGAGTGGGTAAATTCCACAAATGCAGTGCTGACAATTTACCACTTTAAGGAAATATACTCTCCTGGCAGGGTTAATGCATGAGGGAACCTGAGTACCGCGAAACTTATCATGGCGACTATGACAGGCTGCAATGGTGACACATTATGACACTAACATTTAACATGAAATATGCTGACTGTGAGGCTATATTCATATATATATATATATATATATATATATATATATATATATATATATATATATATATTTATATATATAGCATATAGCACCCTGACTGTTAGCCCTATTCTCTTGGTGTTGGTTCACAATGCCTCCCGTGCATGTTCAGCTCCTATTGCCTTTATTGTGACAGAAGCACAGAGCTGCAGCTCTCACCCTGAGGTGCCTCACTCTGATGGAGGCAGTAATAATGGGGTCCTTTGCTGCATGATAACACTCAAGGACAGTTTGATGGGTCCACTGTGGTTCTTCCGTGAATAGATGCTACTGTTCCATTCAGGCTGTCCTCTGCTCCTTAACCCTTTCAGAGCATCATAGTGTATTAATGCATTGTGACACAGAAGTGCATTTAATCTAGACCTAACCATTTAAAAATCATAAGATCAGTCTTATGACCTCATTTTACTTGTAAACAGTATCTCCATGATTAGCATGAGAAAATCACATTCAAATAATGGATAAACACCTGCATGTTTGAGCCAACTGACGTGAATAAAGACAGGATGTTGCGTGGAACACTCCTTTGTTAATTCTTGAAAGCATAAAGGGAATGCTCCTAATTGGTTATAATATTGGCTATTCTGACATTATTCCTGAGAGGAATCCCTCCCACTAACAACTACAATCAAAGTTAAAATAATTATATTAAATTAGTTCTGCCATGTGAAGAGTAGACACACACAAGACTTACGTTTGGTGACATACTGAATCTTGGACCTGTAGTACAAACCCAGGTGGCAATAGGGGTGACTTTTTGAAATGTAGTTACGTTACCATTTAGTTGGGGAGCCAGTCTGCGAGCCTGGGAAAGAGCTGACATGGGAACCAATACTTGACATGGATATTGAACTAGGGTATTTTGAGGGTGCTGAATCCATTTCTGCCATGTAAAAAGCTGTATCTAGATCGGAACAAGGTCAAAAATGAAGGTCAAAGTCGGGAAATGGAGTGAGAGAACTACTCTTACCTGCACAGAGAAAAGTGAGGGAGTTGGAAACGGAGTCCAGGTCTTGCTTTCAGAATGACTGCCTTTGTTACTGAAAGGGAGTCAGCATTTTGGAAAGAGAGTCACTCTGACTTCCTTAAGAGAGTCACTGTGACTCCCTTAAAGGAGTCCACTCCCTTGCTTTCAAAATGACTCCCTTTTAGTTAAAGGGAGTCCACCTCAATTTTGACTCTCTTTGTAAAGGGAGTCTAGCTTATATTTGTGACGAAACCTGGAAAATCGTAACATTAGGGGGAATAGCCATAAATGCTCTAAACATGATATTTCAGGAGATATAGCCAAAAATGTGAATACTTAAGAGAAAATGAGCTTAGACTAACTTTTCCAAAGGAATCTTTTGAAACTATTATCAAAATTCTATTTTCATCCTAAATTGGTCTTATTTGGAACGTAAAAAGAACGTTTTTAGCCATTTTTAGCCAATTTGTTGACATTTGGTTGCCATGGCAACCATCAATACATTATTTTGGAATAAAAATCATCTCTATCCAATTGCCCCATCCATGAGGATTTCAGAACTGAAAACAGAATCCCAATATTCTTACCAAATCCAAATCTATGTACAATAATATGCATTTATAGGTTTAATTTCTAATAATTATGATTTATATGGATTATTTGAAAATAGATTGATATGTGATCACATTGGTGTATATTCTAAATTCTTACATGTCCCTACCATCCCATGTTTGAGATGACATTTCTCAGCAATTATTTCAAATATATTGATGCTTGAAGCATCAGATTGTAGCTGAAGACATGAACTTGAATAAAGGTGTTTTCCCCTAATGTCACATTTTCCCACGTTTTGTCACATTTGACTCCCTTTATGAAGGGGGTTGTACATTGATTACAATGGTAATGCGCTGTCTCCTTTGCTCTATACAATAGGTCTAATGGCTGTTACCAGAGCTCAGCTTTCCACATTATATTGTTGCAAGGCCTAAGAGGGATATTTATTCAAGATTCCTCAATGCACATTGAGTTTTTGAGTTTGAATTCGTCTTTATTTCATTTCAGTATCACAGTTTACATTACTTTGCATTTTTATCTTTTGACTTATCCACAAAGAGTTAGTCAATATGATTGAACATCTGAATTGCTATGGATTTAACCTTTTTGTTTTCCCCCAAACTGGGTATCTATGAAAAGTAATATACCTTAAATATCATGGTTATGCTAGAATTATGAACCAACTCTCAATTATTTTATCAAATTAAGAGATGATCGTATCCAGGATGATCGAATCTATGAGATGAGCCAAAAGATAGAAATCCCGCTCCTACCCATTTACCGAAGCAAGGGTTCTTTAACCTCCGACACCACATAGACATGGTGTGAGAGGGACAGGCCTTTGTTTTGCCAAAGCATGGGAAAGTGCAGCTATAGGTGTAGCCGGAAAGCAATGAAAACTTCAGGCTCATACTACTGTGTGCCATCAGTCTGGAGTAATACTAGATCTACATAATTTATGCGAAACTGGGAATATCCTCACATTTGCACTGTTAAATTAGCAGGTGATGGAAACACATGAAGCCCTGCAGTAAATAACCTTAAATTCACCACACACATCCCCCAAGCCTCACAGAGAACTTCTACATGCATGACCATTCCAGATTTAGACCGTAGCCATTATGGCGGCCATGTTTCAAAATGGCCGCCACTGACAACTTCTATTGCGGATATCTCCTCTTCTAATTACCTTAGAAACAAAATTTCAAATGCTAAATATATGTTTTTGGGGTCAAGGAATGTGATGTTATTACTTTCAAAGTGATAGGTGGCAGCCATTTTGAATTTTAATGAGGTTATTCCAAGCAAAAGTAGGATTTTAATGGTTTTCAGTGGTTATTCCTCTCTAAAATGCTAGATCTTGTTATTCTGGCAACTGCATTCATGAAAGCAATGAAATAAACCTCTACTTACACAGCCATGATGGTGTGAGTTTTGTAGCCATCTTGAATTGCTCATAAAAGACTGTATAACTAAAATCATTTCAACACAATTCATTTGTTCTGCACCACACTACACCCACACCGGTGTAGCTGCAACAGATAACCATGTTTAAAATGCATAGCTTCATCTATTGAGACCTTATAAACTATAGGAGAAGAGAAGTGAGTGCTACACCAATCATACTGCTGCTGATATTCGGCCTGGTAATGCGACTGGGGGTATATTCAATACCAGAGAATTTGGTGAAGCTGCATAGAAGAGGTTAATTGATGAAACTGAAGGAAGTCATTAAGAGAACTATCTCAGTAGGGGAGCTGGGGCACCCATAAATATCATTTGGTCAGCTTTACAGCCTCCAGGGTCCTCTGTCTGCCATAATGACCACCCGAGACTTGTGTGATACTGTAGTGATCCCAATACTTGGGGGTAGGCTAGGACCAAGGACTGTTGGGGAACCGTCCAAGTATCTGACTACTAGGGAACTGTAAGGATCGTATGACTTGCAGCTATCCTCCCAAGGAATGACACAGGTGGATGTACAGTCGTAAAGAGCCTTTTTTATTCAGGTGTTTGCAGGCGGATGGAAACAATCATGGTCACACTACCATACGTCATATGGACATCACAGTTGTTGGAGACAGAACCTGGATCAGGTTGCTCCCACCCAATGGGTGGATGGTCATCTGGGGAGCAGGGTCCAATCCAGGGTTCTGTCAGTGAGTCTTCAGTAGCTGCTACCTAAGAGATATCCACGTGTAACCTCATAGGTGAAGCTCCCAGTGCAAACTGCCAGTGATGGATGAAGGCCTGCCTTATATAGCAGGCCTGTCCAACCGGCCCGGGTTGGTCATCAGGGCCGGAAGGGCAGAGGGAACTGCGCAGTTCTGGCTGCCACCATGCCAGGTGAGCAGTCCAGGCTGGGTGAGCTTCAACCGGACCGGGCTTGTAACCAGGTAGTCCCACGGGCCGGATCCCGCATCAAGGACTGATCCGGCCTGGGTGGAACCTCCAAGAGGTATAGCATAATGATGCGTAATGGTACATCACCACAATATATCCCTAACTTTTCATTGAGGGGAGGGGGACATTGGACTGGAGGGGGACAGGGTGGAGGGGGACAGGTTGGGAGAGAGGAAGGACAACAGGGGTGTGGCGACCCTCCCCCCCCCACTTTTGGCAAACCTACAAAAAGCTAAAACTTAAAAGGTCAAAAGAAAAGGGGTATAAAAAGGAGTCAGAAAACCCATCAATACCCCCTATGATGGAGGGAACCAGGTGTTAACCAAATACCTAGCTGTATTATGCCTCCATGGGTCTTTGCATGGCAGTTGGTGGTTTATAAACACAGCATTTCTAGATTCGGGCACCTCTGAATTCCTGGAATGTCACTTTAAGACCTGCTAGCCCTCCCGGCAATCAGAGCACCATAGGATGACCTGGTTAACATGGTCCTCCTAGAATCTTCCCAATAGGCTCCTGTTATTTTCGCAGTGGATTTCCGGGTGGAAGAGCAGAATGCTTTCTGCTCTCTGATTGGTTAAAATTCAATAGTTCTGTATTAAATCATCAGGGGGAAGAACATGCCAATCTGGATCAGAGAGAGTTATTAGAATCGCTCTCTGGGGGTTTCAAATCTTAAGCTGAAGTGTCACTCTCTGAGGAAATGCTTGGTCTACACACAAATACAACTGCTTATATTTGTTGACTAACATTTATCACTAGTCAATAAAAAGGGGTGTGTCTGTCCAGAAAGGAACTGATTAATGGATGGCGCCATCTCTCGCTATATAATGCCAGCTTCTGTATGCTCTGCATTGAGCTCTATCCAAGCAAACCGCTCGTTCCTGCCTGCCTGCCTGCCTCTCCTAACTTACATCCCTGCTTTAAAGATTTTACACTCCTGCATCACAATAACAGACGTGTACAAATACAGGATCCATGTATCTACTGTTAACTTGCTATTGTTGGAAGCAGCAATAGTCTGTCCATCCTACCCATGGAGGGACATCCTCTCATTGATATCCATAGCATGCTAGAGGATTCTGCAACAGCTTCTACTTCAATAGTTATTGGTGGAAAGAGGGCTACTTCCAGATTAGGCTCTACCCTGTCCTTCATAAAGACTTAACATCCTTTTGCTTGCATTTTATAGACTTCTCTTTTGTTCTGGTTCAGGAATGTGTGATATGCTAAAAACCCTATGTGCTCTTCATTGACTACTGGATTATCATACCATGGCAAGTGTGAGTTGTGCCAAAACCAAAGGGATTTCCTACAACAAATCAAAATTATGTTTGTCAGGACTAGCAAGGATAACAGTTACTCTACTGTCTATATGCCTACACATAGCTATTCCCAGTTCTAGCATAGTGCTATATGATGATCAATGATCAATGGTCTAAAGCAGTTGGTAATCTGTGCACCTGTGAGGTAAGATATCCAGGATGGAATAAGCATCATGATGCCACCATTGTGCCCCTTGATCCTGGAAATGTGGATGTAGCCCCTTCAAATGAAAGTCTATCTCCCATATTTGCAAGGCTATGTTAATAATGAATTTCCATAATGGCTACCTCTATGAGGAAAACAATGCATTGGAGAAGATCTGTGTTGTATTCATCATGGTGCTAGATACTGGGAATGGCTACCTGTATTAGTTCCTATTTCAAAGAAAAACTATTTCTCTGCCTAGCATCCACCCAAATCTTGATTAGTGTAAGTAAAACTTCAAGTTTGGTGGGAATGCTACACCCTAACAGTCCATACTCCATAGATAAACATAGATACAGGGCTGGATGTCATTAAATGATTACATGAAATGGCTGTAGTAATATGACTGTAAATTACAGAACTTTCCTTCAATCTTTCTGGTGAGGCATATGAAGGAATATGTTGGCAAATTCTCAAGGGAACTTTTGAAAATCCAGTGCTCCCCCTGCCATTCCCCAAACAATGACTTCACTAAGAGATCAGTACACGATAGAATCACGGGGCTCTGTGTGCAGCTCACTAAATAACTACACCCAGAAAGTGTTAATAATGTTCATTTATGCTTATTACATGTTTATTAAATATTCCTATCACTTAAAACATACAGATCTGATAGCTCCCATGCATAGTCTATGTGTCAGTTGTCATGAAAATGGGGTGATATATATGTTTACTTATTGCGATGGTATATCAGTTTACAAATCCCAAATTTAGCGATTTTGGTAGCTTTTTTTAACGTATCAGCGAACCGATGAGCGTTAAGCTACACCCACCTGGGGATTAAGTGCAGACCAATGGACTTCAATAGTTCATAGATTCAGATTCCTGAGAATATGGCTATACAAAATTACAGGGGCGGGTGCAAGGGGGTCTAGGGCAGACCATAGTCTATTAAGTGTGGTGCAGAACAAATGAATTGTGTTGAAATGACATTAATGATACAGTCTTTTATGAGCAATTCAAGATGGCTACAAGACTCACACCATCATGACTGTGTGAGTAGCGGTTTAGTTCATTGCTTTTATGAATGCAGTTGCCAGAATAACAAGATCTAGCATTTTAGAGAGGAATAACCACCGAAAACCATTTAAATCCTACTTTTGCTTGGAATAACCTCATTAAAATTCAAAATGGCTGCACCTATCACTTTGAAAGTAATAATATCACATTCCTTGACCCCAAAAACATATATTTAGCATTTGAAATTTTGTATCTAAGTTAATTAGAAGAGGAGATATCTGCAATAGAAGTTGTCAGTGGCGGCCATTTTGAAACATGGCCGCCATAATGGCGACGGTCTAAATCTGGAATGGTCATGCATGTAGAAGTACTCTGTGAGGCTTGGGGGATGTGTGTGGTGAATTTAAGGCTATTTGCTGCAGGGCTTCATGTGTTTCCATCACCTGCTAATTTAACAGTGCAAATGTGAGGATATTCCCAGTTTCGCATAAATTATGCTAATTAGGCTTAAATAAAAAATTATGAAATTATGTATTTTTGATCATCACCCATATCTGAAGACATCTTATCATTTTTAGACCAATTGGATTAATTTTACATTGTTTTAGCTTGTCCATATTGATATTTGACCTACTTAATTAAGATATGCTAATTAGGGGCCTTAATATGCAAAATCTGCAATGGCCCCAGGCAGGTTCGGATTCTATGGGAAAAATTACATAAAAATCAACTCTCAAAAGTTTATCAACCAATTGGGTGAGATACTTATTTGAAATGACCTGTCTATACATCCCAACTCGCCAAACTACGTTTTGCCCCTCCCCCAAACTTTTTTTGGAAACAATAATAATCTAGACTCTTTTTCCACCTTCTGCCACCCCTGAATTAGGGAGTACTCATTCATTAATCACAGTGGGGTTGGTGAGGTGACTAGCAAGGGAGGAAGTCTCAATCATTCTAATTCGCAAAGGTTGACAACCCTGTTCTGGTTACCTTCCCAAGTATATTATGACCTTGACCTTGACCATGACCTATGTATCCAGTACGAGAGTTTGATAATATCATAGAAGAGATAAATCTGTATCTCCAATATCTTTGGTATTCAGATGGAAATGTGTGTACCCTGCCATTAATCAAATCGTGACCTTTGACATTAGATTTGACCTTGTTCCGACCAAGATACAGCTTTATAAATGGCTGAATCGGATTCAGCATACTCAAATTACCCTATTCCAACCCTCATATCAAGTATTGGTCTCCATGTCAGGTCAAAGTTAAATAATGACATTCTGCCTTCTTGGATCCCCAACTAATTGGGAATAGCAAAATGATTCAAACACATGTCTAACCTTATATTAAGGGATGAACAAAACAATTATATTTCAAAGTTAGGTTTGCTGGTAGCACACTTTATTGACACATAGTAGAGGTGTATGGGGCCAGGTACACTACTGTGATAACAGGAGAGTAACCATCTTTACAGGAAATGAAGCGCAAAGACGTTTATATAGGTTATCACTATGAGGAGTTCTCTGAAGGACATATGAGTGACTATCAAGAAAGATATTCTGCATACTTCCAAGAAATAGACATTTTCAAAAACAGTTGGCGCCTTACAGGGAACCACAGGGTTAAAGCATAACATTGAAAACATACATTATTTTAAAGTATAGAAATCAAAGGTACAAGACAAACAGAAACATAAGTTCATCTGTGATCGCACACCCCCCACAAAGTGGGTCTCCTTGACATCCCATAATGGCAGGTAGTCAGCGTACATGTTACACAAATCATCTACACTCGCACATACACAAATAGCAACACAATCTACACTGATGTCCCAGGTCTGCGCGTGCACTCGGCTCGGCTCCGCACTGACGGCTAAGTCACGTGGTCACATATGATGACCCGGGTTGCGCTGTTGGGCATGAGGGGGACCTTGAGGTGGGAGACCACTCCCATATCCTAGAGGGGGGTTACCCATCATCTGAGTCTGGTTGCCATAGAAACCGCTAGGTTGGCTCCTGCAGTATCTACCTTTATGGGCCCCCCGGCAGTTGCTGCAAATATGTTTCTTGTTGCAAGCGTTATAGTCCCATCTATCGCGGAAGTTCCATTGCCCACATATATCCGGGGGGCACAGTCCTCCTTTGTTGCCGGAGCCCCGTCCCCCGCTGTTGGCCCCCCAACTTTCACTGCGCCCCTCCTCCCGGGCCAGTGCTCTGCGGACTGGTCCAGTGTTATCCGCGCCCTGGCAGTCGTGGCGAGCATCCTCATCGCAGGATACAAAATCTGTGAGGTCACCCTCTATAACCTTGGTGGTGACCTTGAACTCATACTTAGCAAGAGTGTCGGCCTCGTAAGCCTTGGACAAGCCCCTCATAGTGATGAACTTCATATAGGCAGAGTAGCCCCTGGCCGTTATGCGGCTGGGAAATTCACCTTTAATGCTACACTCGTGCACACATGTCATACCATACACAAGCTCTCGGTAGGACATTTGTGGATCAACAAGGGAAAAGGGACCTCCGCGGGGGATTTTTAGTTCCAACTTTGGCCACCAGAGGGCTCCATATAGCCAACAATGTTCAAAATATCATAAAAATTGTTCTATACTACTTTTTGATGGAGAATACAATAGGCCACTTTAGAAAATTCCAACTTTAGTGAAAACCTTCCATATTTGGAATGTAAAAAGAACGTTTTTGGGCCTAAATTGGTGTTTTTGCACTTGTTGGTTGCCATGGAAACATAATTTTCATTCTAAATTGAATTTTTCAAGAAATTAATGATAACAGGCCCCACAAAGATTTCTATGCTAAAAACGGAATGTAAATCCCATTTTAAGATTAAAAGCTGTGACCAAATGTTTGAAAAAGTTTGGATATTTGGGAATTTTCGTAATTATGCTAATTAGATAGAGATATCTCTAAAACAAAATAAGATAGAGCTTATTGGCATTTGAGATTGCACAGTGCCCACACATGTCCAAGGAGCCAGTTCTCAAAAACTAGAAGTGGTACCTGCTAATGAAATATATCACTGGAAAGCAGATGACCTCAATTTTATAATTGAGTTTAACCTTTGGTGGACCCTTTTCCCTCGACTGTCCACATTTGCTTATAATCCTTGTCCACCTCCAGATGATAATCAGGCCTAATTTTTTCCCTAGACCTCTTCCTCCTGTTGTCCCTAGCATAAACCCTCAGCTCATCACAGAGAATATCTGACAAACCTTGAGGTTGACGGGGTCCCAGGAGAGCAGCATCAAAGTCTGGGGAGAGTAGTCCCAGAGACTGGTGTGATAGCCCAGCCCTCTGTAGCCCTGCCTGGATGGTGGCTGAAGCAGAGGATGGGTACAGAGGCTGTGGCCTCTGTTGCTGTTGCTGCTGTTGAAACTGATGTTGCTGCTGTTGATATGGCTGTTGCTGCTGTTGATGAGCTTGCTGGTGCTGGGATTGCTGCTGCTGTTGCACCCAGAGCAGGTAAGACTGGTATGAAGTGTCGGCATTGCCATTGGGGCACACACCACCAACCTAACCTCGCTCATCACGGGTGTCAGCTCGCTCTCCGCGGCCCACCTCTCGCTCTGTGTGGTCGTTGGTGGCCGAGGGGGGCATGAAAGACGATCTAGGCTCATATTCACCTCCATATTGACGACCATCGGCCTGAAACTGATGTAATTGCGACTGCAACTGTCCCTCGGTCGCGAAAGCGGAAGGGAACAAGTGGGCGCCGCCATGTTTGTTGTGGTCCGGGGCCGCGTCCGAGTCTCCAACCCGGTGAGCAGAATTTGCCGCCGGCCCCCGGGTGTCCGCGTGCCGCATGCCGGGTACCGGCCGCGAATCCGCGCTCTGGTGACCGACTGAGCCACTTTTTTCACCGTCGAACGCGGCCGCGCCGCCTACAGCTTGTACTACACCGCGGAAGGCGGCCTCAGCCAGGTAGGTATCCTTTTCGATCCTGCCATTGCCGGCCCTAAGGCCGGCCAGCTCCATTTCAGCCTCTTTCAGCCTCTGCTTCCTCTTCAATTCAGCCTCCCTGGCCCTTTCTTTGATCGTTAGAGCCTCAATCCGCTGAAGCGCCTGTAGGAGCTCTTCCTCCTGGGCCGCGGCGTCTACCGCGGCCTGCTCAGCTTGTTGGTGGGCCGTACCGCCTGGGGGTGCCGACGAAGCTTGGCTATCCTTGCCGGTCTCATGCCGGCCCTGGGGGCCACCATTGTCTTGTGCCGGCACGGTCTTCTTAGGCGTGCCCTTATCGGGATTTGGGGCTTTGCATTGCGGACAACCGGCTCGATTGCCATGGTATTCATTGCCACAAAAACATACAGTCATTTTGAGGCGATATAGAGGCGATATAGAGGCGATATAGAGGCAATATTCACCAGAAAAAATATCTAAGTGTCCATGATTGACCGAGTGGCAGCCCACAGTGACGTCACGGCGTCACTGGCGGGAGAGCTGGTACCACCCCCTGTCGATCAATAGTCGTACTAACTTGTTAGTCCATATCAATATTTTGTTCCCAGCAGTTTTTCAAGACCAGAGCTTAATCATAGACCTGGCATCTATCAGGGGCCATTGCAGTTAATTTTCATTTATGACCCTCTTTCTTCAGAACCATCTATTCTAAAACAATCTCTTGCTTTAATCAATACTCAGCACTGAAGGTGTTATACAGCCCAGACAGAGAGTGACTAAGGGTGAACACAGTCCCACATTACAGGGAGGTCCCAGAGCTGTCAGGTGACTGCCCCAAATCTCACTGAGAGCCCCACGTGACCTGAGATGTCAGCAGGACGTGTCCCTGGAGATGACAAGTGCTGCCACCTGGTGTGGGGTTAAGATGACAGGAGGATTTGCTTATAAATAACATTTTCTACATGTACCCTCTACTTATATGCACCCATGCCCCACCCTGACAAAACAAAACAAAAGCCTCCTCTTCACAAGATGGATTCTACTTTGTATGTACTTCTAACAGTGAAAAGTACCATGGAACAGTTTCAATTGAACCCCCGTCCATTTCCTCTCCTCTAGCACGAGACACAAAGGATTTGTTTAGGCCTATAATACAGTACTTTATTTAAATACCCCAACACAATAAGCTTGGATGTGTCTTGATGTCTTGAACAACCTTAAAGTTTACATAAGCTATGCTGTTGTAAATAAATGTTCTTTGATCTCATGGTTGAGAAGAGTACGCTGAGGGTTTTACCATCCTTAGTGTCAGGAATTGATGCCATTATTCAGTGCTGTTAGCTAAGAGCCTGAGGAAGGTTGACTCCTTTGAAACAAGAAGTATACACTCCTTGGTAATCAGCAGCGGAATTCCTAATAGCAATAGCTAAATACATGTTTCCTGTCTGTATCCTTCCCTTAGGCTAAGGCTGCTTTAAGGCCATCAAAGACCTGTCTTTAATCCAGGCCAAGTAAACAGTATTTTGGCTGTCACTTAAAGGGGACTTTGACTTCTTAATAGTTCATGAAGTATCATCCACATATTCATGCCTAATTTAGAAAACCAATTTAATTAAAGGATCATATACATATCTTAAATTTCTATTGAGAGGAGCTATTAGACTTAACTCCAAACTCTCAAATGTATTGCACAATCAACAGAGTCTTAAACATATTTGTTAAGGAAAACACCATAGTCTGGAAATTGTGAAGATTATGCCTATAATGCAGAGTTAATGTAGAGGGCTATTTGTTGGAAATGAAAAGAGAAACGTATATTTGACAACATGTCTTAATTACATATCTGGCAGGATGATTGGATGGAGAGGAAAAGCTGTTTATTTTTTGGGAGAAGGAAGGAGGTGTCACAACTTCCAGGCAGAAATTGGACACATAATCAGACAGTTACATTTCTCTACATGTTTGTGGACACGCTTAACCGCCAAGCTAAGGAAATGAAATATTGGCAGTTGGCATGTTGCTGAGGAGAGAGGAATTTCCTCTGGTTGATGAATCACTGTGACAGAAAAATGAAGGTAGTCAGTTTATGTAGAACAATCCAATTTCCTTATTGTGTTATTTATTCCTTCATCTGATGATTGACGTCAAGACTCAAAAGGAGGCAATTGCCCGGGTATCATTTCTCAAGTTTGTACCATTCGGCCTATACCTGGATGTCACCCTGTATCCCGATGACAGCAGTGTTGACTGGCTTCCTAAATTGTATGAGGTAATTGTTAACAGTTTGTTTGGGAACCACTGGAGGATCACCCTATATCTGGACAAGAGCAATGTGGTCCTGAATCATAGTGATTGATGACTTAATTATAGAAACTTTAGAAATGAGCCCAATATACAGTCTGAGGGATAGAACTCAATATGATGCTATGGCTCTTTTATTTGGGGGGCTGTTCTATACCAGTTAACAAGAAGTTGGTATAGTCAAAAGATGCCTCCCGTCAGAAGCCCCCCCCCCCTTTATTTCCCTTGCTACCCCTTTCAGGACCAATCAGGACTACCAAAAAGGCACTACCATCAGTCCTTGACTTACCATCAGGACAGGGACAAAAAACATTGATCACAGGAATAAGAACAGCAATTCCAGATTCAGAAATTACTCTTAACTTATGTACTTTTATCATTTATCTCAGTATGACAAAAAGCCATTTGCTTGTATACATTTTGAAGGTTTTTTCTCACTTTTGCTATTTTCTATTTGATGTTGAACCCCTCATAGTACAACACCCTCACGTGATTATCTAGTGATCACCTGACCTATGAATAAACATGAAACTGGAATTATTCCAAATAGTCAGGCAGAGAACCCCCCAAAAATCAAAGTGCCCGATATAGTTTTTTTCGCTCTTGATTCTGAAAGATATGGTATCAGGCAACTTGTATCAGCTCAGTGGGGTGTTCCCACTGTTGAGCAATTTTAATTATTCATGGTTGCTTAGCAACCAGTGAAATGCAACATTAATTGCTTAGTTACATCCATTTATGTTCTCCATAGAGTATTTCTAGCTTTCCCTACCCCCCCTAAATAGGCCTCAGGGAAACCCATGATGTAATCATTCTGTTGCTATGGTAGGTGGTTGCCTAGCAACAGCAGTTTTTTAATGAAATTCCTTAGCAACCTATATAAATATCAACAATGGAAAGGTTCTAACCTTACCTACCCCCCTATATTGACACCAGGCATTCTGATGATATTATCATTGTGTTGCTAGGGTGAGTGGTTGCCTAGCAACAGCAGTTTTTTTATCAAATTCCTTAGCAACCTATATAAATATCAACCATGGAAAGGTTCTAACCTTACCTACCCCCCCTATATTGACACCAGGCATTCTGCTGATATTATCATCGTGTTGCTAGGGTGAGTGGTTGCCTAGCAACAGCAGTTTTATAATGAAATTCCTTAGCAACCTATATAAATATCAACCATGGAAAGGCTCTAACCTTACCTACCCCCCCTATATTGACACCAAGCATTCTGCTGATATCATCATTGTGTTGCTAGGGTGAGTGGTTGCCTAGCAACAGCAGTTTTATAATGAAATTCCTTAGCAACCTATATAAATATCAACAATGGAAAGATTCTAACCTTACCTACCCCTACTATATTGACACCAGGCATTCTGCTGATATTATCACCGTGTTGCTAGGGTGAGTGGTTGCCTAGCAACGGCAGTTTTATAATGAAATTCCTTAGCAACCTATATAAATATCAACCATGCCTAGCAACAACAGTTTTACTATATAATTTCAATATACTATTGTAAATATCAGCTATAGGATGGTTATAAACTTAACTACCCCCCACTAAAGTGACCTCAGCAATTCTGCCAACACCATCATATCATTTCTTGGGTAGGTGGTCGCAACAACAGTATTATGACATATTTGCTTAGCAACCAGTTATAATGTGAACATCTCTGGGAACCAGCAGTCCTTGGGTGTAGGATATTCCCTACTCCCTTTTTGGGCTTAATCTGTCAATGTCCTAGCCTGTCACTCTCCTATACCCTTAAACCATCACTCCCCTACTGCTTTACTCCCTTACTCCCTCATACCGTCATGGTCCCCTACTCTCCTACTTCTTAAACTCCCTTATCTCCCACAGTTATCACACTACCCCTTCCGCTACCGCCTCACTCTCCTACTTCCTCACTCCCAAATACCCCTTCAGTTATCACACTTCTCCACTCCCCCACTGCCCTACTCCCCCATTGCCCTACTCTCTCAATCATGTTATTTTCACACTTGCTTTTACCCAGTTTATGCTGCCTAAGCTTGTGTCAAGAGTAAAACCCCTCCTTTGGTACCAAAGGGTGGGCTTCTGAAAGGAGTTGTCTATTGAAACTCACTCTTTGTTATGGAGGTTGTTAAACTAAGTTTCAGATTTAGATAAATTCCAGCATTTGCTTAACCCACACAGTCAATTCCCTCCAATGGCCATCCTGCTATAGTGACCTCCCAACCAATGGGGCCATATTTGGAAAGTCCCAAGGCCGTTTTCCCCTTTATTCTAATATGAAAAATTCTCACTATTGTGCAACCTCTCTGGATTCAGGTTATATTCGACCACCTGTAGAATGTATTCACTTGTTTCAAATTGAAAACTATTATTATTATGTGTGCATGGGCTATACATTGTTACATGTAAATGTGGCATGTAACAGAATAATACTTACATGCAGTATAATCAATTATGAAAGTATTATTTAAGATTAAGGGGATAAGGAACACTGACTGGATTAGGGTAGCAAGTCCCCCTCCCCCTGCTTCTTCCTGGTTATCCGGTGGCACTTCCTGCCACTGCTTGGTGACCACACCATAACAAACAGTAGCCCTCCTACTACAGACCTACGTCAGCTAACTGGGGGTCCTCCACTATATCCCTAAGGATTGGAGTAAAATTTCTTCTTTGTCTGTTGCAATAAAATTTGCCCAGCCACAGACAATGGAGGCCAAACATATATATAGTTGTCTCTCCTTATTTAACATGTACATTCTACATTATATATATTTCCTCCCTCCAGCGAGTCCAGATACAAATGGACCTATAAGGGGAGATATGAGAGGGAAAGCTGTGTTAGGGCCTACCCTATCCGCTGTGATGTGTTGGGTGTAGTTACGGACATATGAGAGGGGGGGCAGGGTGGGGTGCTGTGGGAGGGCCTCATTCTCCTCTATGATGCAGCGGTCATAGCGGTTAGTTGTAGACATATGAGGAGGGCCAGGGGGGCGGTGTGAGGGTCTCCCTCTTCTCTGTAATGCAGTGGTCTCATGTGGGTAGTTACAGACCTATGAGAGGGGCCAGGGGGCTGTATGAGGGGCTCCCTCTCCTCTGTAATGCAGTGGTTTCACATGGGTAGTTACAGATCTATGAGGGAGTGAGGTGGGGGCAAGGCATCTGTGTGAGGGCCACCATCTCCTCTGTAATGTGGCAGGCTTCGGGGAAAAGGGGAGGGTAGGGGGAGGCCGGGACTGTGGGAAAACTTTCTTTCTTTGATATGGTCAGCTCAGGGGGCAGGTATAGCGATACAGGTGAATGGGGTGATCACCTAGGGAGAGGGGCACATCTATTTTGAAAACTGCTGTTGCTAGACAACCACTCACCCTAGCAACATGATCATGATGTCATAGCAACATGATCATGATGTCAGCAGAATGCCTGGTGTCAATATAGTGGGGGTAGGTAAGGTTAGAACCTTTCCATGGTTGATATTTATATAGGTTGCTAAGGAATTCATTATAGAACTGCTGTTGCTAGGCTGCCACTCACCCTAGCAACATGATGATAATATCAGCAGAATGCCTGGTGTCAATATGGTGGGGGTAGGTAAGGTTAGAGCCTTTCCATGGTTGATATTTATATAGGTTGCTAAGGAATTTCATTATAAAACTGCTGTTGCTAGGCAACCACTCACCCTAGCAACACAATGATAATATCATCAGAATGCCTGGTGTCAATATAGGGGGGGTAGGTAAGGTTAGAACCTTTCCATGGTTGATATTTATATAGGTTGCTAAGGAATTTCATTAAAAAACTGCTGTTGCTAGGCAACCACTTACCTTAGCAACAGAATGATTACATCATGGGTTTCCCTGAGGCCTATTTAGGGGGGGTAGGGAAAGCTAAAAATACTCTATGGAGAACATAAATGGATGTAACTAAGCAATTAATGTTGCATTTCACTGGTTGCTAAGCAACCATGAATAATTAAAATTGCTCAACAGTGGGAACACCCCACTGAGCTGATACAAGTTGCCTGATACCATATCTTTCAGAATCAAGAGCGAAAAAAACTATATCGGGCACTTTGATTTTTGGGGGGTTCTCTGCCTGACTAAAAGAGCTACCAACAAACAACATGCCAGCAGCAATAGGCAGACACACTATTACCCCGTTACACACGTTTTATGAAATCAGTAACAAAAAAGAAGATTTGTTGGATAAGAGTGCTGATTAATGGTTGCTGTGATCAACATGATCAAGGTGCTTGATGTAGTTAGGATGGTGATTAAATATGATCAAAGTAGACTTACATAAATTATGATGCCATTCAACTGTGCTTACACCACACTAATAAACTATCAGTGAAGCATTTGCTAGCTTATGAATGGTTGTTTATGGGTTGCTATACTCCAGGCTTGGTCTACCAATCTCTCTTGAGCGTAAGGGCTAATATATTACCAACCAAAAAATGAAGAGTAAATCTCAAAATCTGTAACGTGTCTAGGGATTCCTTTTACCTTCCAAGGAGTGTCTGTTGGTATTAGGTGTAAGCCCATGCCACCTAACTCTTCGTCACTGTAATAGAGACAGATGATCCAGGGAACCTAGAGACACCATAGTCAAGTGAAGTCAATGGCATACATTGGTCCCTTCAAATTAACATTAATTGGCACTTTCTGATGGAGCATGGAGCTTGTTGCTGGTGAATGCTAGGAATAGAACCAGCTGTTGGCTAGTTTATTGTCTCAACAGGAAGGTACTAAATTTAATATTCCCAAACACATATTCTCTCAGAGTTCATTGAAATACAAACTTCTTTATCAAGTTTCAATTTACAACCAATCTTCAACACTAGAGCAACCTAAACTACAAGTATGATTTGTTTTGAATCTAAATTAAGGAAAGGTTGAGTACCTGTCCCTGCTCCGCTCTGACTATTGCTGTAGGCCTACCAACTTATTGGCCTTTAAGGCAATCATTAACCTTATGATGGAGGGTTCTAGTCTGATGCCATTACACATATTCTATAGTCATACCTGTAGGGCATGTGTAGTGTCTACTTCCAACACTGGGAGCCCCAGACAAAAAGTGACATTTGTCCGCACTACTTGTCACTGACATTTCACAATAATGAGCTATTGGGCTGCAAGGCAGCAACTGATATTAACCAGTGTACTACTTATGCAGAGCATAATTTTTAAGTTCTCACTGGTTTTGATTGCTGTGATTGTTCTAAATGACTCTTATACCATCTAAACTTTTTTTGATACAATAAGTACTACGTTTACGTACGAGGATTTCTGTATCAACCGCCCCTCCTCAAATGCACCTTCCCTTGTTGAGGGGTTTTCTTTGTCAATTGCTGACATTCTCTTGCGGTAAAGCTATTTTGCATTCTAGATGAGTCATTTAAAACCGAGGAGACTCATGTGAGGCGCTGCCATAATGACAATCCCTACAAAGTAATATGGAACATTCCTTCCTTCAAGAGTGTTGCAAAGCTATGCCTTTCATTTTGTGAGGTCGGATACACTGAAGACTAAGATGCAGGAGCCTAGTCATAATGACGACCTATGTTGTCATAATGAATAATGGCAGGTGCTCTAGAGAACGGTATATGAATATATAATCTCTAATTGGTTAACCTCTTAATCAGAGGCATCCCTTTCACAAATTTGGTGTACTCTTGATTGAACTAGGTAGTACTACTCATTATAAATAAGTTGCCCATGGGTGAGAATGATGTCCACAAAGGTATAGAGACCACTCTGCTCCATGTCACCATTTTATGGCTTGGAATGGAAAAGTTATGCAGATATTGACATTAGGTGGTAAGTCTGTGCCATGCATATTTAATGTGTTAATTTATATGTATTGACGAGCACTAGGTAGTCATTGGAACAACCTAGGACTTGGGAGTTGTCATTACTGATGACGTTAGGTCTTCAAATCTACAATACCTAAAACAACAACCTTAAGGTAGTCAATCTGACTACCCTATTGATGTGACTACCTAAGGTAGTCATTATGACAATTTTGTCTGAATAGTAGTCACAATGACGCCCTAAGGTCGTCAACTTGAGTACCTTAAGTTGTCAATTTTGGTATTGTCAAAATGATGACCCTGGGGTTTTCAGTGTACATCTTCTTTGACATGTTATGTCGAATTGTACTGCTCTGATATGGTACAAAATCTGGTAGTGGCTGTTACTGAGGTGACAGGGCATTAGGGAGGTGTCACTACTATTTGGCAGAAAGTAAAGGTTTCACTTTGACATGTCCTAATCATTTAGAGTTGTATGTTGGCTTGTTATTCTCTAACAAAGATGAAACCTTATACATAGCAACCCTTCCATTGCGGCGTCCCACAGACATGAACTCCTGCATTGGAGTAAGAGCTCTTGACAGCAAAGCGATGTGCCGATGTGACCAGATATAGAAATTGCTGGGGATTTGTAGAGATTGATATTTTGTAACACTCCTTGGGTTTATCTCTCAATTTAGGGGAAAAGTTTGCAACAAATTTGGGATTTCTTATATTTCATAAAGTAATAACTACTAACAATATGAACTATTTCCTTATTAAGTATGACTAATTATGAGGTTTCGTTCAGAATCAATTGTATGGACTGCATTTTTTTTTCATCAATTATCCATGTTGTGCACTTTGTAAGTCAATATTTGTAATCAGAATTTGCACAATAACAGCAGTGGCCTTTGAGAATTCAAATGCAACTAATCATGAAGTCTCCTCACACGACACCAGGGCAGTAGCAGCTGTACACACTCAAGGACGAGAGTGATTGGGCTCATTAGATTAAATCATTAGATTAAAAAAAACACTTGTTGAGAGGCCTGTCCTTCACTGACTGACTTTTACATTCAGCGGAAATTGGTCATCAATTAATGATTGGGTCACCTGGAGCATTTTAGGCCACAGATTGCTTGAATGTGCTTTGTACTTCGTCAGCATGATACATATGAATGCATCTCAGTCAGCAAAGTCTTACACCAGTTTGATTCCACTAGGATTTTCATTCAAGTGTGAAAAATGACTATAAGGCACATAGCAAGAAAACGTACAAGCTGCTCAGGAAATGACAATCAATACCAGTATAGGATGGGAAAGAGGTGTCATCAAAATCTCGCCAGTTTTACAAATGATTCTTTTCAAATACAACTTGATGGAAATGGCATGGCAGTTCCTGCATCATTGTTTTTAAAACATCTACTGACAATGAAGTTCCAGGTTTTGAATAGCGCTGATGTTGTAAAGGCCACTGGCAGAATATGTTTTCGACCAACGAAACTATTGCCTCTATTCACGGCATATCTCTCAAGGTAAATTTGGTGTCCATCAAGAAGCTTAGTGTTTATCTCACAAGAACCAGTTGGAAAGCTAATAGGTCTCATGTGCCAATAATGTACATTATTCCTATGAGATATCACTCAGATATTGTTAGGTTAAATCTTTTATCAATCAGATGAGAGGAACAGATGTTAGGGGGGAAGGGAATAACAACTTGGACAGAGAGTAGGTGGTGCAAAATTGATATGTTAGAGAGACAGATATAGTGAGATAGAGAGACATAGAGAGAGAGACAAAAGACAGTAAGAGAGTAATTGGAGTGGATCTAGATGATGAGTAATTGTAATGACATGTGACTTATTTATGAGTTTACTGAATACCGACTCACTTTTATGAGCAGGTCGGGATGGACTGGCAGACCGTCCCAAAAACCATAGCTATTATCATTAAGGAGAGCACCCATTAATTACTCGCAGACCTCTGTGTACTTAACAGTAGAGTATAATTATGCACTCAGCTCTATCAATCATTTCCCATACTACTAAACTGACTGCATTGTACCTTCACATAGCACTCATCAAAATCTCAACGTCAATAGAATTTGATTAATTGCAGATATTTTTCTCTCTCAATGCAAATCAGATAAATGTTTCTTTTTAGATCTTTGTCAATAATCTTTGTTCTCCTAATTTAAGTTTTTTGTAATGCAATAGATGATATAATGCACCACAGGTAAAATAATTTCTTACACGCCGCAGCTTGTATGCAACTGAGCTTTCATTTGATACCAAATGCAGGTATATTAGGTCCAGCTAATAAGAGAGTTTTTATATCAATATTACAAAACCAACTCAGTGGCTTATACTTTTTATTATTATTAGGTGTGTGGTTGATATGCAGGGATTTATGGTAGGAGAATCATTTGAGGGAGACATGGTTACTGTTTTGTTGTGCATGAAAATTCATCTTTGCTGTCTGGGACTTGGTTACCTTTTCGAATTTAGATACGTATGTTATTATGAAAGGCTTTAATAAGACTATTCTACTCTCTTATGCCCTCATCATCAAGGTCCCACCTTGCTTGCCAAGTGGAGGATAATACATGCCAATTAAGAATTCCCAGGACCACCTCCTAATTCAAAGACTCCTTTGGTGTATTGGTCTATACTGTGCAGATTGAAGACTGCACAATCACACCTTCACATATGTAGCCAGACTTTGGTCAATTTTCATGGATTTTACAAAGCGTTTACCTCTATACTTTTCTCCCTAATCAAATTCTGCTACTTATATCACAGAGGAAAATATTATTGGGGAAATAGATTGGGCAACAATAGTGAAATGGGTTTGGTCATATCAAACGTTCCATTTGTGTGTCGTTGCCTAAAACAATCCAATTCCAAAGTGGTTGACAATCAGATATGCTGACACCATGTATTGCACAAATGGTGGACCCTGGTTTAAATCATGTATTTTAGTGATACGAATGGCATTGGTGAAGCTATAAAGTCCATACAGGGTGAACATTGGGCATGACTTCATACAAAGAACAGTATGTACAGATCCAGCACAGCAATGTCAGGGAGGTGCCAGAGGTGTCAGGTGACTGCCCCAAATCTCACTGAGAGCCCCACGTGACCTGAGATGTCAGCAGGACGTGTCCCTGGAGGTGACAATTGCTGCCACGCGGTGTCAGGTTAAGATGTCCTGAGGGGGGATTCCCCTAATATAACACCCTGTCTACAAGTCTATGTACATTCACACATAGGCAGACACCCTGATCCCATTCTATATCACGATGCCTGAAGGCTTTACCAAGCAGTCTGGTATTCAATGAGTCAATGCAGTTTTTAATTACTTTACTTTACAGAATTATGCATCGCAATCATTGCCACACTTTATTTAGTATAGGTGCAGAATTCAAGACAATGTGTCAGCTTCTATCTTTGGTCCTTGTGCCTTTACCATCTACATGCTGATATGGCCCTAAAATATGAACAGTGTGTGAAGCTATAAAAAAGTCCAACCTGCTGTCAGAAATATGCATCTGCACTGAAGTGGGTAGAATTGTCTTAAACGACCAGTACCCCAGAATGATAAGACCTCATGATAAATCCAAGCCACTTTCAATTACATTCGATTATCAGCAAATGTACAACATTATGTTAAGGCTAATATGTCATGCTTAAATAGTTAACAGTGTGATTTACAGACTTTACACATTACACACGAGGCAGGCCTTGAAAGAGATTTGATTTCTCAAGTATCACCTCATCCTATGTGAAACCAGAAGAAGTGAAATAAAGCCAGTCAAAGACGATAACGTGAATTACAAGAGCGTGCGTACAAGAGGCAGGAAGTGGCTGTCAACCTTGGCCCTAACAGTTATTGGACCGTCACTAACCCATGTCACAGCCTCTGTTCCTGGCTGTAGTAGGAATTTCTACCAAAGTTGTCATAGCCTCCTTAATAAGGAAACAAGGACCATGGGAATGCTCATGATGAGGCCATAGCACTACAGGGGTACTTCCTCTCTGTCACAGCACTAATTGTCTATTAAGCTGTGTTGTGGTGTAGATTGCAAAAGATATACTTAGACAGGCTGGCTATACTAAACACTAAAAACATGCTGTAAAACCTAAATTGTATTTATTCATCTGAAAAGCAAAAGTTGGTTGATCTTCAATTAGAGCCTCTATTACTCACAAGTCCACATTTAGCAGGGCAGGATGCTGCAGGATAATTCATCATTCATTGTCCCCCTGTGTGGACATATCTAAGCTAGTTTGCAAGTTTGTTTTTTAAAGTGCAGATCAGGTTATTGATTCTCTGAGCTTGAGTTTCGGTGGTCCTGTACAAACGTAGTGGAAAGCAAGTGTCTACTCAAAATCAATGGGCATATTTCTTTTGGTGTGTCTATTGTTTAGTACATTTCTGTGAAAGGTATTAAAGCAACAATTATTAATGTTCATCACTGGCCTTAAGATACTTCATTCAATTAATCTGAATATTCCTTAGACACACTTTGATCATGTTTGGTGTGTATAATTATCATCATTGGGTACTTTTCATTAGTGAGTGATTCATGAGTGAGAGAGATAGAGATTGGGGAGAGACTGAATTCTGATGCTAAGCATGAGGTAGAGCAATATGGGCAGATGGACAGAAAGATGTGGTAACTGGTGTACCCCTGAGTTGTTAATTGGTATGATAATGACTTTTCAAAGACACTTTGTTATCTTCATTTATGTCAGACCCCATTAATTAATGCACGAGCTCCGAGTATTAGGCAGAATATGATATGATCATTAAGTTAATGCCATCAATCATCTCTATCCTACTAAATCAATTGTAGACTGGCAGTAACTGCATAATAGCAGATATATATTCCTCTCTCCTTTTTTGTTAAACGTTGCTCTCCTTTCTCTTTCATTGTTGGTAGTAATTTGATTATCATCAGATCATCATATTGAACCTTGCCTACCAGTCCACGTTGAGAAAAGTATACAATAGATTATAGATACAACCAATATGCTGTGAACCATGCTTAATTCATGAAGGATTAGTGTGACAGACAGACTATTTATGAATCTCTTTAGGTGAGAAGGTTTAATTCCAAAATAGTTAGGCTGATTTAGTTACAATGGTTTGCTGCTTCACGAAGTGTCAGTGAGAGAGATCAAAATGTCATGTTACTGGAGAGATATCCGATGTTATCCGAAGCAGTAGCTTAAGCACTCTGGTATGCCTAATGAAAATTTCTTCTCTGCTGTCACTGTCATCTGAGAGTTGAAAATGCCCAAAGAAAAGACCATGCCTGGGAAGAAATTTGGCTTCCCGAGGTAGAGCTGATGTTGGTCCTGGGGACTTTATAGCCTCATTGTTTTATGGTTATTGTCCGATACATTTTTCTGAAAGAATTTGTGAAGGCATTTAAAGGGAATATGAAATTAACATTGAGGAAAATATATCATATGGGATATCAATTCATATCGATGCATCAAACAAAGTATTAGCAAACTAGTCATTACCATGCACAAGTAAGTTGATCACTTACCCATAAAGACTCAGTTACTGCCAGGCTAAATTGTTCAATCATCGAATACCAAGGATCAGATTCCCACTTACTTTGGCCCTAAGCCCTCCTACAGATAACTCCATCTGGGTTGAGCGATTATGGTAAATGGATACCCAGTCTTCCCTAGGCTCTTAGCCTCTCCTCTGGGGTAAAAACAGAATCAAGGGAAAGCCTCTACTGACAGAGCATGATGACCCAGTGTAATAGGCAGGGGCATTTGGAAAGAGGTGTCAAACCATAGATAAAAGACCTGCACCCTGGCCATGTATTTTCTGTTTGTATCCCTGTGATAGCCTAGCATTGGCCCATCATTGGACCAGAGACGATTAGCAATTAGCCGCTTTATTACAGAGTGCCGGCCCTAGTAGTGATCACTTAGGAAGTGTCAGCAAATTGCATCAGGAGTACAGCTTCCAACATGGGATACTCCTCTTACAAAGAGAGTACAAGGTACACTGTAACAGAGCTACAACCGACCCCTTTAAATGCCCCCAGTGCCTGCAGAACACAACCAAGGGGCTGTACCATGAGCCCTGGGAGACTGAGCAGGCACTGTCATCAGTCAGGGAGCACCAGGTATTGATCTGAGACCTGCTCCATAGGCTTTAACGCAATGCCCACGACTGAGCCGCTGGAGGACAACTTTATATAAGGTGAAAGTGAAAGGGCTTTCCACTGAAAAAGAAATAAGGCAATGAAGGTTTATGGCAGACCATATATATATATATGTAAAAAGAGCAAACAGCAGTTCCCTAGTATGGTAAGATGTGGCCCAGATATACACTTGAAGTGGCTGCTTCCTAACCCTAACATTGGACAAATGCATTCAGGCCTCAATTATTTATATCACTGTATATAATGGCACCAGTAAGGAAAGTATTGGTTTTATAGTCTTCAAATTTAAAAAGTTCATCACTTATCCATCACAAATCCTCCTATGGTCCTCCTCCTATTATAGTCTTTATGGTGATTATTTTTGATGGATCAGCGACAGCTCCTTGATTTTCCAGTGAGGAGTGGTTACTGCTTTCTCTAGCTTATAAATATGCCTCTTCTTACAAGGTCTACGTTCTTTGGGCTAAAACCTAAGCTACACCTACTGACCTCACTGGGTACAACTGCACTAAAACATGTCGTCTTGACTCATGCCTAATTAAGTGTGGCCAGATGCAGTGTTTGTGCCCTGACTTCTCACAGGACATTTATGTGACACGGTTCAAGTACCTGGGGAGTGAGGTAATCAGGGGTGTATAAATCCCTGACTCTAAGGTATAGGTAACCCAGTTGATAGCTGCCTTCTGAGCAGGATAGATTGGTAGAGAGCACTTGATCCTCTATCCTTGCTGTAGCTTAGCTTGTAGCATTCGCCCCTACTCTTGACACCAGTTTCCCTCACCACTATACGAAGCTTCCTACCAGAGATCTAACTGGCTGATGAGATTCTTCACCGCTGTGTGCAAAGTTCCCACTAGGATGTATAAGACTGAGCGTATAACATACCTGTTCACCCCATAATTATACACCTGACCTATGGTGAAATCAAAGTATATATATATATATATATATATATATATATTGTGACTGACAACCCTATACCTGAATTTGGATATATGTTCTCATGGACACATCAAAGTACCGGCCTGTAGTATAGGATTTTATCATAATTGACACATACAAGTCATGAGACCTTGGTAAATACCAGAACGATGACACAACAAGATTTTGGCAATAGTGATACTTTAATTACCTTATTATTGGTACCATGATAACAATAATTATATATCATGAATTGAACATTGTTATGATATAGATATAGTTTTGAAGCATAGAGTGAGAGATGCAAGAAACAAACTATTTAATATAACACACAGACATGTTACTTTCGATTTAATTATATATGTAAGTGTAGAGTTCACGTCGCAGAAAGACAACTCGAAAGGCTCTTTGATTTAGGATGCAAAAAGAGAGATTTATTTGATGTTTCCCTATACAGTCAGCTAGAGTTTGGTTTGTTCGATTCCAGCTTGAGACCTAGGTTGGTCTGTCTTATACCTCGCCCGCTTAACCTTATTTAACCCAGGGTGGGCGGCTAAGACAAAGGATTTGCACCTTGGGTATATTGCATACCCGAGGGTTAAGTTAGATAGACAACACCTGGTCAGGCTTCTCCCACATACCCACTGCCCACTGGTCAGCGACTCGGTGTATAACACCTCGTCTAGACCTTGTGGGGCAGTGGGTATATGGAATAACCGTGACCAGGTATAGTCTATCTAACACATATATACTCACTCGCTACCTACGCTAACCTGATCACAGCGCCCTCTCACTACTGTTCTCACCCTCTATCAAACAGGTCAAGAACTAAACCGGGAGCATTCGACTGGTGTGATTCAAGTCCCTTACATAAGTAATAAATATGAAGTGATAATACAAATCTCAGTCCAACTTCATCTGTTTCCATCTGAGTCATAATGTGATTTACTTTCTGTTGAGTGTCATGACATACTCAATGTTAATGTAAGGTTCTTGGCAGCATTTGGAGACCTTGACATTACGGGTAGCTGATGTGGCACTCAGGTCCCAGTAAGGGTTTCCATGTGGTTGCTCAAGTGCATAGTATAACCGTTCAGGAGGGGATTTAGCATGCTTCCATCGTACGTCCAGGAGCCATGTTGCAGGGTGCAAGTTATCTGAAGGAGAAATGTTGAAACATTGGTAATGCTTTAGTAAATGTATTCCCAAAGATAGCTTGTACTGTACCTTTTTATTCTTTTTCACATAATCAAACTCATCAATCTATGCAAGACTAATCTGACGTTGCCTAACTCAGACATGGCTGCAGGCACAAAATATTTTTTTGTCCAGCTCCTGTACCTGAACTAATTTACAATTTACCAAATGGTATAGGGGTCATAATGTATGTGTCATAGTATAAGTATGTAATATATGACCATTAAGTGTTTAACTCTAGACTTTGCTTTGCTGGTTTTGGCTTTTATTGTCTTGTATGGATTTATGTCATTACAATGATGCTGATATATATTTCCAATAACTGATTGGTTCAAGTTGGTTCAATTTAGTAGTATTTGATTATCTATAGCACATCGCAAACTTTCTCCTCTTTTTTTAAGAGTGGAAGCTCTTTAAATAAATAGGCCATTAGTTTAGGGAATTAACTAGTGGATATGTATGGTTTAAATGATGATACCCATATATACACAATAGATTGAGTAGCCTTCTATGATAGTGTTTCCTAATGCAATGGAATAAATACATATAAAATGATATGAAATATGACTTTAAAATGACAATAGTCTGGATCAACAATTATTGTTTCTGTCATTTCCAGAGGTCAGTGGCCTCATGTATTGACCAATATTTACAAAAGTAATTCCAGTTATATTAGGGTGTATTTTTGTCCGATGCCACAATCCTATCTTGTGAGTGTACCATGAACCTAGCTCTCCCTGGTTGCTACGTAGGTTCCTTCATATGGTCTCCTGCACATGACATTACGCCCCCTTACCTATCGTACATCAGTTCACAGCGTGAGGCAGACTTTCCATATAGCGTGTGTTGGGGAGGGGGGGATAGCTACAGCAAGGAAAGCCATGCCCCATAGGATCTTCAATATATGTACATTAGCAATTTTGTGGCGGTTAACACCATCAAAATGACCTATGACCCCGAGAAACACCTGTTGCTAGGCAAATAAACATTTAGAATGGCTGTTGCTAGACAACCATTAAACATGAAACATCATTAAACATGACCTATGACCCCTAGAAATACCTGTTGCTAGGCATGTAAAATTTTGAATGACTATTGCTAGGCAACCACTTATGTTAGCAACGAATATATGGGGCAATTGTAATTATCGGCCCTGATTAAGGGGGAGTAGGCTACCTTAAAATTATAATTCCAATTCAAGTTCCAGGAAAATTCTGAAAAACACTTTGTTTAACACAAATTTGTCATTTTGGGGTAATAAAATACTTATTAATGTTCAAAACTGCTATTATAACGCATGGTTTCAGATTTTCTCTGAATGGAATGGCCGCCTTTTGATTTGGCTGTTTGACACACTTGTCGGCTAGTGTGATGGCCGTAGATTCACTCCTTTACTCACTATCACTATATTGCTACATCAGGATATATCTGTACATTGACCATAATTTTGGTATGATTCATGAAAGCAAACAGCATTGTGGTGTCATTAAAATTGTCAAAAATGTTAACAAACATGTACCTTGAATCGATACTAGAATGGCAGACCATGGGTGGTACAGCTTTGACAACCTGAGACGAGTTCCCTTAAAGTACCCAAGATAAAGGATAAGGGTCTGGGCTCTTCAGCATAGAAAAGGGATACCAGACCTTTGCCTATGGTTTGTCTTGATTGTATTGATCCCTTGCCCCGGGTACCTTAGAATTCATGTCCAAGGTCAACCCGGGTGTCATAATCATAGTGTGCACTGTGGGCCTTTTTTTAGCCATGGCCAAAGTAGTGCTATATAGAAGACTAGTAGTATGAGAATGACATACTGCTTACATACACTATGCTCTTCATTGTCATGAGGGAGAATGGGTAATTAGATCAATCTAACAGCATTTATTTGACTTCAAGGCATGATTCACTAATGTGGTGGCCATAAGAAACTGCTTAAAACTGACTTTGCCAGGTTAATGCATGAGGGAGCTTGAGTACTGAGAGTTTGGTGTCGACTATAACAGTCTGTTACTGTGACACATTATGGCATCTACCATAAAAGGGATGTCACTTTGACATACGCCGAATGTGAGGTTATATTTATATGTAAATATACCCATAGCGCCCTGCCTGTAAGGCCTATTCTCCTGGTGTTGGTTCACAATGCCTCCCGTGCATGTTCAGCCCCCATTGCCTTTATTGTGACAGAAGCACAGAGAGGCAGCTCTCACCCTGAGGTGCCTCACTCTCGTCCACCGCTGCATGATAACACTCCAGGGCATCCTGTATCAAGCCCCTGTAAAGGTTCCTTTGTGAATAGAGGCTGATGTGTTATACGGACTTGAGTTTGAGTTGCCCTCCTTAACCCCTTGTAGGCCCGCATATAGCAGTCAAGCATTATGTTGCATAATACACCAGTGCATTTTAGCTGGACTTATCCCTTTAAAGATTAGATGATGTCTTGTGGTCTTGTATTAATATATGTAGACACTATCATAATGGCAGCCAAAGTGAGTAACTCTATATTGCAGACACTTAAGAATAACAATGCCACTGGTAGGGCTCATGGTTTTGGCGTTTTACAGCTTGAGAGACCACAAGGTCTGGATGAAGTTCTGCTTTGTTGCAGTAGAGTTGAATTTTTTTGATTAACCTGTCTGAGCCAGACCACTGCTAATGCATATATTTAAAAAAAACAGGGACTTCCCTGGCCCAGGCACATCAAACGCACATCTCACAATATCGTAGTCTTAGTGATACTAGATGTGTAGAGCATCAAGTGAAAACAACATGCAGAGCCAGGGTTACCGCTAGGCTGGCTGTAAACCCCATTAACCATAATTTCTCAACCCAGATTGGCTTATCAATAGCCAGGCAAGGGGGAGAGGGTATTTGATCCTCAGGGATCCTTAGTAATTGAGCCATTTAACATGGGAGAAACCCTGCAAGTGAGGTATACGAGAAATCCAAAGTGCTCATTATCTAAAGGTATGCACACCGATGCTTTAAGTCTACAGCATATTAAAACTAAGGAAACATATGATGACCTTAACAAAAAAAGAAACATAGAAAGGGATGATTTCCACTAAATCAGCATCAGATTACCCAACTCCTTTTCCCATAACCTCCTTTCCCTATATGATATTAACAATTGCAAGATAATCAATTTTAGAGAGATAGGTATATGACCCTCATATTATGAGTGCCAATGAGGTATAGCATTCATCTGAAAACTACATAAGCCTCTTTCGGTACATATAGTTTGGTGCCAATATGACTACTGACTGAAGTAAATTAGACTGACCCACTGGGCACAGAACATTGAATCAATGTTGATGAATGGTTGACAACATTGTTTCAATGTTAATTCAATGTTGATTCACCGTTGAACTGCATTTTGTGCCCACTGGGGATTAGCTGTCATTCCCACATCAATGACAGCAATGTTTATTTTAACATCATTGTGTATGTGTCATATTGATTTTCAGATTATGTGGGTTACTTCAATCATCAAATACAGAAGGAGAGGGACATATATTTGCTTTGCTAGAGACATCTCGATCAATTTAATATGATACCAGAAAATGATGGAAGAACATAATTTCATTACTATACTTTATATTCTATAAACCACATAGGATGCTGACATAGAAATGAATAGGTTCTGTCATCCGTGTGAATAGCTTGACACAAGAGAAAAGTGTGATCAAAAAGTAACTATTTAATCATAATGCATTAATAAATGACAGAGCTCTATAGGCTCCTATCCATCTGTCTGGCCATGTGTCGTGTTGTCTATGTTCTCCTCCACCTTTTACTCGCTGTATCATATGTATTACTTTCCTTTCCTTCCATCTCTCTCTCTCTCCCCATATCTCTTTCTCTCCCTCTTTCTAAATTCTTGTACAATGTGATTCCTATGATGTTGTTCTCCTTAATATCAGTACTCTTATTCAGTCAGCTGCTCATTTCTGAAAGTAGAGCCGCCTACCTGA
The DNA here is from genome assembly GCA_947462335.1 of Harmothoe impar. NCBI lineage: Eukaryota > Metazoa > Annelida > Polychaeta > Phyllodocida > Polynoidae > Harmothoe > Harmothoe impar. The sequence goes on along the minus strand of OX381710.1, from coordinate 69,795,548 downwards.
AGTGCACAGGTATAGGTTCTTCTCTATAGAGGCTTTCATCCAGTCTGTGCCCAGGTTCTCTCATGCTACCTACATATAATATAATAAGACCACATATCTGAAGAAATGTCTTATGACTGCCTTCAGTATTGCAATGAATGCCCACACCAAAAGTTTCTGAATAGTAAGTGGTATGCCGCTATATAGGGCTTTGTCCCGAATGTAGCTACATTAAGCTACATTAAACATACTGAGTGGTGAACTTAGAACGAACACATTTTAGCAAATGGCCTAGGTGTAATTGACTGCAGATGTTGTCATCTTTCAGAGGCTTGATCCATCATGTCTTCACATGTCATCCAAAGGCTTTATACAAATACCAACTGGTAACAACTGCTGTAGTGCAGATAAATATAATGTTCCCTGGTGTGCATACCTTTAACTAATGAGCACAAAATTATAACTCTTTTGAAACCTTTATCCCAAATAAATCTCTTGGTAACAGTTAGGAATTGGGTCTAATCTTTCGACGATGGTGTTTAAGGCTGCACGGGATGCTGGTTTGTAACTTGGGCTCTGAGGGCAAGAACTAAAAAATAAGGTATAAGTGTTCCCCTTCTCTTTGGAAAGGGTCTTGTGGAGGGATTGAGAGGACTTCACAGAGCGGTGCACCAGGTGGCAACTAGCACCATTCATTCATATTACAGCTAATTTAGATGCAGGTGGGAAGTTCCCTCACCATATACTGGAATCTACAGGTCCATAGCTATAAAGGATTGCTGGCAATGTACTTACCTTTTCATCACTCTCATACTGAATAACAATATTTCATCTCTCATTTCATTAATATTCTTTCTGTACAGCCTTTTCAGCACTCATTCCCTTGCTAAGATTGCAGCATGATATCAACGTTACAGGCAGAATATCAATGTACATTGCCTTCCTTTCACTGACAACTAAACAATTAGTTTTTCTCTTAATGTCATGTCAGATTTCTGGCCGCAGTAACTTTTAATTTTCAGATGGCAATAACTACATTTTAAGACTTTAAAATAGTTTTAACTCGTTGGGGACCGAATAGTGCCATGATGTACCACATCAAGGCAATTAGACCCCGACTAGCTGCATTAATGCATCATGCCAGCCGTTCTATGTTAAAAGAACCCTGTTGGGTCAGTCTGATTCTGACATGGATTAATTCCCAGTAGTATTGGTTTGAAAACATCTAATTAGATCCCCTTTTGTAGGGATGACTGCTATATGTTGAGGTTATCAGCATCGATAAGTAGGATTCTTATCAAAATAATCTAGAAGTGCCTACCAGATCATTTCCATCACATGAATGGAAGGACATTCTAGTTACCATTGAGGTGATACTCTTATCCCCCAAAGGCCAAATAGAGAGCTTACCAAAGGCCAAATAGAGAGTCTATCATTAGTAAAAACAGATGCAGGTATCCTACTCAATGTATGCAATACCATCTCCACTGCTTTACCAGCTTAACTCAAATTATTTATTTGTTTTATATATTTTTCAATTGTGATTAGACACTGGCTGGTAATATGATAACTTAATACTAAATTGTAAAATGGGAAATACTTTGGAGATCATATGGTGGATAGATGGCAAATGAAATTCAAGCCTGATCAAAGATATCTTTTTCAATAGTGAATCCAATTTAATTTATTTTTACAGCAGATTAACAGGAAATTCATTACAGTATAAGAGGCCTGATACATCATGTTCTAGAAAACATGATTGACCCCCTCTACACTGGTTGTACAAGAGGCAGGAAGTGGCTGTCAGGCTGGGAGCTGACACTGATGGGACCATTCACTAACTTATGTTACAGTCTCCTTGGAGTTTCTACCCAAGTTGACACAGTTTGCTTAAAGGAACCCTAGACATGTTGATAATGAGGCCATAACAGCACAGGAAGCCAAGCTGTCAGAACAGAAAGTGCTCATTTATTTGTATAGCTCCGCTATATATCTGACAGCTATAGTATGGACCAATTTTCAAAAGTGTCTATTCATCTGAAAAGTAATAGCTGATAGATTTTCAAATAAAACTTCACTTTTATGACTCACACTACATCCAGAAGAGTGCTGGATACATGACATTCTGGTTGATAATGCTGCTTTATCTATTTGTTAATGCTAAAGGTTCTTGATACAACATTGTTATTAGTAATACGGAGGATATTGCTGATTGCTGAGAGGAATAGTGTATTCCCTACATCAAGGACTTCAGAACTTTTGTATCATTACGCCAACTACGACTTAAGTGAGATGACACAGAACTATGTGGAGTCAACTCCTGTAAGAGAATGCAATCAATAATTGCTATAATCAATTCACCATTATTCTACCTAATTACAGAGTTCCAACCTCACTGTACCCACTCATGGACATTTAATTCATAAACTGCTAAGGAAATGGCTATCAATGCTTGTTAGAAATAGAAAACAAATGTTCAACATAATGGCATTCACCTTCAGAAGCCTGAAGCAATGTGATTTATCTCCATTTCAATGTGATGGACATCTCATGGCAGTTTCTGCAAGCTTTAATTTTTAAATAGTGTAATTTCACTAATTAGGTAATTGATTAATTAAGTTTGGGGTTTTGTAGTCCTGTGCAGACTCAGGAAAGTGCTTGAAGCCACAGAGAGATTTCATTGGTAGAACTCCCTTTACAAGTGGGATCATTCTGTTGGTCTTTAACTCAACTCACAAAAATACATTATTCTACATCAAAATGATGTGTCTAACGTTATGTAACACTAAGGAGTCAGAGAGAAACTTGATATAATGTTGTATAACTATTTTTATTTACAGGGACTACTTGATGTGTATGAGAAATTTCGCTGTGGGTTAGTATTCACTGGCAAAAAAACATTGTGTTAGTCTTGCAGCTATTTACTCAAAGAGGGCAGAAATAAGGAATGGTATTGAGTATGCGCGAGCCTATTCAGTGCACCACTAGTTGACTCTGGTATATTGAGTAAATAGTTATGCTCATGTGTCTAAATAACAGGTAATGTAAGCAAATGCCCCCAGTATTGGAAATTCAATTCATTTATGAGCTTAGTGCACTGAATCCCACACTTTTAAGTGTCTTAGAGCTGTAAGCTTGCATCAAGACTTAATCATCATAGAAAAATACCAGAGCCCTCACGCTGATAAAAGAAGCAAAGTTAGCAAGAAAAGACCAGCCTTCTGCAAAGGCAAATTTGCTTTCTGTGAGAGTCAGGCTGAGTACCTAGTACCAATAGCGCAGAGTCTAGTTTCAAAAAGACATTCCAAGCTCAATATTTATGTGCTGAGTTGTAAAGAACTGACTATGTTTTACCTGCTACCGAGCCATTACTGAAATCGTACATATAGCCTGAGGGGTAGAGTCGCAGTTTACCACCTCCTGATCAGAAGACCTTTGTATGTCCATTCAGTGCAGTACACTGAAGGTAAGCAGGGCTTTCACTTTGATACCTGGTCTTTAGATCTTTTACGTAGCTAATCTGAAAGTCACTGACACACACATTGATTGTGTTGAAAGGTTCTCCTTACTAGATAAGTGTGATGATGACGGAAGGTGCATTCTTTGTCCATGATACTTTTGAAGGCAATGTTAGGTGAACATCTGAATGAATAAAAGGCCATGTATGGGGATGGTGGAGAGAGATACAAGAAAATATGTGCACCACCAATTATGGAATAGAAAGGCGGTAATATAATACGGGTGGATAACAAAAGGAGAAAGAAAGAGAGTAAAGGAGAGAGGAGGAGTGGAGAGAGAAAGTTAATGCATGGGAAGGATTTGGCAGTCCATGTATATGTTAATCATATATTGGCATTATAGTTACTGGGTCACTTTTTTAGCTGCATTATTTACTGTGATTAAAGGCAGACCCCATTAAATGACTGAGAATTATGTGGTAATGATAATCAGTTGATATGATCAGTTGATTCCATTAGTCCTTTCTATCCTAGTAAGTCAAACATGGACTGACAGTAACTGCATTATAGCAGATATGAATGCCTTTATCCATCTACTTTCTATTATTAAAGTGGTACATGTACTACTGTTTCTTCCCCTTTTCATTATTTTCTTATACTCCTACCATAGTCAGCATAACAGTTCATTGAACCCCAACTACCAGTCAAAGTTAGTAAGAGTGTATACACATCAGATCATAGATAGCAAAGTAATGTGAACCATGCTTAATGTTTTAAGGTTTGGCGTGACAAACAGCATTTATGACCTTCTTATTAGTTAATTCAAAAACAAGTAGGCTAGTTTTGTTACATGGTTTGCAGCCTCAAGAAGTGTCAGTGAGAGGTCAAAGTGCCATGTTACTGGAGTGATATCTGGTGTTACCGGAAGCCAGTGCTTGAACACGGTTGTGTAGCGGTTAGTATTGCTAATTCCATATAGGGAGGCCTAGCTTCCATTCCCAGCGGTTCTATAAAACATGCTTTCCACCTTTATAACACACATTCCCTTTTAGTATGATTCTATACGACATTGCTTCACTGCCTAAGTGCTGCTACAGTTAATATCCCTAATCAAATGGTACGGAGTTCTCCTTTTACACTATATGTCATTTTGCAGCATCTAGTTGATTCAATACACTTTGATAAGACTTGGTTATCACCAGGTAATAAGAAATGGTTCGATCATCGAGGACCCTCCAAGGATCAGATTCCCATTTACTTTAACCCTAAGCCCCGCTACAGATGACTCCATCTGGGTTGGGTGATAATGGTTAAAGGCATATCTATCTATCCTTATGCTCTGAGCCTTACCACAGTGGTAATACCAGCTTTTGAGGTAAGCTTGTGCTGTTCAAGAGTGGTCGGTCAGGGAAAAAAGGCCTGTTAACCCTTTAAGGATGTGTATCACTAAAAGATAACATTTTTCGTCATCATGCACCAATGCACCCCTGACGAGTAACTCGCCAGTGCTTCATTGGTACATCATGTCGACCCCACAGGAGTGACTCAACCCATAAGGCGGGCTTGATGCTTGTTTAATCACTAGAACTGCCTGGCAGGTCACAACCGCAATTAAAGCCCTGAGACATCATCAAGGGTTCAAAGGCTTAGGTCTAGCTTTGGTCATGGAATTCTCCTCTTAAAAGATAACAGTAGGTACACTGTCCCGGACCCCTTCTATTGCCCCCAGTGTCTTTGGAACACAACCAAGGTGCTGTACCATGAGCCCTGGGAGACTGAGCAGGCCCTGTCATCAGTCAGGGAGCAGCAGGTATTGATCTGGGACCTGCTCCATAGGCTTTAAGGCAATGAGCATGTCTGAGCTCCTTGGGGCAAACGGAATAACTGTATATAAGATGTAAGGTTCCTGGTTTGGCTTTCAACGTACAGAAAATAATGGCAATAATGTGCATGATGTACATCACTAAAACATTACTTTTTAATTCTTACAGCAGTAACAAAGTAGGTAAGAAGTCTGTCTGCATAACAGTAGAAGCCCCTCCTACTCTATATAAGAACATATCTTCCCATATGGCCTTATTAGTAAGCCTCGGGACAGCTCTACAGGAGCATCTTAGTACCATAGATTGAATGAGTATAATCAAAAGGGCATTATGGGTTAAAGCAATATGCTGCCCTTTAAAGGTCTAAACCCTTGTCATGTGAGGCAGAACAAAGACCAGGCGCTTAATTGATACTAGTCTGGAAGACCTTGGGTGGGACAGCTTGGCCAGATCTCTTAAAGTACCCAAGATAATGAATAAGGGTTCGTGTGTGGGCTCTCCATCAAAAAAGGGGTACCAGACCTTTGCCTATGGGTTTGTAGGAGAGTATGTTTCCCTTGCCCCAGGTATCTTGGGATTCATGTCCAGAATGAACCTGAGTGTAATAATTATATTCTGCCCCGAACATCATCACCATATATAGTAAAATACTGGTCAAAAAAAATGTTTGGGACCATCAAATCTTTAAGAATGGCATATTGCTTCAATGTGCCATGCATTGTCACCACAATACATGAATGCAGTGTTTGCAAGTAATATACCAGTGCTTTATCTGTCTATAGTGCCAGTTTAAGTATTAATTATCTCCCATAGGGTGGGCATACTGCGTATCTATGCTACAATATACATCATCTGTCACTTAACTATCAAATTTTAAGATATTACGATTTGATATGGATTAATATGTAAGCAAACTTGAGTAGAGAACTACTTGCTTCTCAGGAACTGTAGGAGAGATACATATTTCTGAAGATGGGCCATCTCCACCATGGCTTTGCCATATTGTGGCAGTGACATTTAGCCTAAAGGTCGGTCACCTTGATGTATTGTGGCATCTTACGCTATATAGACCCGCCTGCTAGGCCTATTCTCCTGGTGCTGCTTCACAATGCCTCCCGTGCATGTTCAGCCCCCATTGCCTTTATTGTGACAGAAGCACAGAGTTGCATCTCTCACCCTGAGGTGCCTCACTCTGATCGGGGCAGTAATAATGGGGTCCTTTGCTGCACAATAACACCCGGGGACATTATTGACAATCTCCAAGATCTAACAATAAACTATTGCCTACACCCCTTTGCCAACTACACAACCTTGTAGTTAAGTATCCTGCAAGTGTGAATGTCATATTTCAAACAATCAATGGCTATTCAAATTGAATCTCAACTCAAATAAATTATCTTCTACCTAATGCCAACATTGCTTCAGCATTTTCGATACAAACATCCAGACTGGAAGAAATGAGGGGCCTCTTGTTTGTTTTTAAGCGACAAGGAGGGAGCCTATTTGTATTTCACAGCCAGATAACTCCCTGCAAAACTCACTAAGGAGGACAGCCTAAAAAGCCTAAAAAGTAACATGGCTGAGGGTGACAATTGATTACATAGTTTTTAAAAGCCTAGTGAAAAAAACAAACCTCCCCTGAACATAGGAATTCCCCTCAAACGTCTGTCTGCATTCCAAATTACACTAGTCCTTCCTAATGCCACTTCAAAACAACAGACATTTCCTCTCCAGACAACTATGATGGACAGTGTTTTTGCATTTAAGATTAAGGGAAAATTTCCTAGCCGAGAATATATACTATAATACAAGAGGCATGACCTTGCCTAGTACACACATTAAATTGTACATTTCAAACACTGCGCCACAACAACATATCAGAGGTGTTGTATGACTGCTTAAATCCACCTTGGGATGACATGTGTGGGTTTTGGGATAACACTCCTCTAATTTAATACTTTGGCACACTTTAAAAGATTCATTCAGTGATTGGTATGCAAAATCATGATACTCAAGCCAGTGGTACCCTTTTTGGTGGCTGTGAACCAATCAGCAGTCAGCCTTCCCTACTGAGCGCCATCCCCTTCTGCAGTGTGGGGCTGTCATCAACACTCACATGCAAAGGCAATACAGTAATGTCAACAACAATCTTACTTCAGCTTAACTTAGAAAACCCGTCTAGTCTTCAGTATTTATATAACACTGCCATTTGGTCTGCTGCTTGTGACACTCAGCTGATAGTTAATATTCTAATTAACTAATTTCTTAAATATTCTAATTAATTTCTTGATCATGAGATTACATAATTAAACTATTTCATGTTTTTTATCTGGAAACCTTTAATTTACAGAACGTTTCCTGGGGGTGTGATTGTCGTAGATTCAGTTGAATTCAGGAATCAGTAGGAGTAAATTATATTTGTTTTATTTGTTAATTCCTGTGTTTCTGAAGCTCTTAAAAAGAGACCAGCTTATTGAATCAACGATTTAATAGACTTTAAAAACAATTCTCAATAAGATGTAACCGCTGAATAAGTCATGGTTTGTTTATGTTGATTTCAGTCATGCCCAACATATCGAGGGCTTATTGTGTTAACATCAAAATGTTCAGCTTTGATGTTGAGAACATAGTCAGTTGAAATGACTCACACGATACATCTTTTTTAACATCCCATTGCAAACAAGGGCTTACAAAAATGTCCATCAAGTCTCCACTTGGTTTTTCCATGCTTTGTTTGATCTATTAATGCTTTTCTAATCAAGCATCTTGCCTTGAAGCAATTTACCTTAATAATCTGGTCACAGAAAGGAGAACTTGTAGCTCTAATGTGATTAGGGTATGGGGACGTATTTAAGCTGCTATAATGTAGAGATATCTCTTTGATCTACAAGTTTTCTTTATTTCATACTTTCTCTGAGAATAGTTTGACAAGCATTATTAACAATATGCCTTTGCTACCAGACGCTTGTGATGTGACTTCTTTCTTGGTTTATGCTTTGCCTCTGTGCAGAGAGTAATATGGCACCTTACAGTAAATACATGTATCCCGTTACCACATCTGTGTCACTTCCTGGGGGTAAAGCCAGTGTTTCCATTAAGATGTCGTTGACATTGTCCTTATTCTGGATGAAAAATAATCTGGAAACTAGTTCTCGTGTAGCAAAAATAAGATACCATGAATTCTTGTGTAGAGCTGCAGCAAATACATAAATCAGATTGCCAGTGGAACTGGTAGGATCAGCCCAAAGTCGGGGTTGGCATATACCTGAGTTTTAAGATGCAAAATAGAATTAATGTTACCGTAATCAGAGGCTCTGTGTGACTTTCAAAGTTAGGGGTGCAGCCTATACATAAGATAGGCTTATTTGCAACAATTGAAGGCAGAAGACTTACATTTAATTTCATATTTAACTCCATATTCAAGATGATTTACTGTCGAAACTGTTTAGCTGATAGAGACACCAACGCTTCTAGGCAAAGAGATCCAACTTGATAACACATTCACTTCCCTGTCCCACATCATGGAGACAAGTAGCTGACAAGTTGCCCAGGAAATAGTAATCAGTTTTGGGGTTTTGAAGAAGGAGAAATGTTACTAGAATGTCCTCCTATTGATGAATGTGAAGCAATATTATATTGCCAATTCATGTGAAGGAACTATTCTGGCAGGCCCTTACAGATTGTTTGGTTGGGAATCCTACTTGTCAAAGCTGATTATTTCAACACCAAGGCTATAATATAGCCCGTATATTATAGGGGGTCCACTATGGAAGTGAAGTCATGAATCTATTGGTTTCCACCTTAGAGTCTAATGAAAAGTCAATGTGGTTATGAATATGACATTATCAGACTAATTAACTAAGAAGCAGTGAAAGCACTGTACAGTAAAAGTATGTCTGTAAATTTAAAGAATCTGAACAAAATGCGAGAATGAAAAGCCGCTTTTCAGCGTTAAGGCAATAAAAATATAAATACATTGGTATAATATGTGTCTGGCAATCCTTAAAAACCTTGCACTCAAAGATCCAGGTATATAGTGAGAAAGCCTGCCATGTGCATCTAAATTAACTGTAATACAAATGAATGGTGCTAGTTGCCACCTGGTGCGCTGCTGTGTGAAGCCTTCTCAATCCCTCTACAGACGTAAACACCTCTACCTAATTTGATAGGTATCACCCCCTAGCTCTTAGCACCTACAGAACCCACTGATTTAAGCACTAATATTTATAGATTGGGTCTAATACCCAAAAGTTACCAGCAGATTTATTCAGGACAAATGGTAACTTAGCAGTCAAACTAACCCTTGGCTGTACTTCGATTGCCGCCAAACGTTCTGTATCAAAAGGGACAGTTGCATTTCTCAATGCTAGCTAAATGTGATTATCCTATGGCTATCATAACTGTACTGATAATTGAGGGTTTGTTTTCCGATACAATTCAAGAAGGCTGCATCCAATATATTGCAAAGCCTAGGGTATTTAAAACAGGTTTGGCGATTTAAGAGAATTTCTTAATGCTAAGCGATACCAGATCAAAAGCAAAACCCAGTAGTCTCGTTTGGTTACAGTGTTCGCGGCATCACAGTGATATCAACAAGGTATTACAATGCCATGCAATAACTGGTTTTACCATGCACCAGAGCTCAACTTCTCTAAAAGGCTTCATAGCCATTGAGTATTTTATTGAGAGGTCCACGCCATTTAGTGAGAGGTCATGAAAAAATGAGTTGAGTAACCAGATACTGATTTGGGTGAAATCATCCTTACTTGTGTTTTTGTCAGGTTCTATTTCCAAGATGGCAGTAGTTGCACTGTATCAGACCCCTATTAATACCCCCAGTGCCTGTGGAACAGAACCAAGGGGCTTAGGCAATATCCATAATAAACTCAGTTACTATTGGGTATATCATATCTAACATTGGTGTTTAAAGATGGTTTATATAGTGAAAGGAGATTTTGGGTTTTGCTGCACCTTAGGCTAATTAAGTCTAAATACAATAACTTAACAAAGCTAGCAACGATTAAATGAAAAACTGATTAGGAATCAGCTTTAGCTTATTCAGTAGATAATGGGGAATGAAATCATACACCACTCATAACGTCCCAATTTTCTATGCCGAACAATACAAACACCTTAAAAATAAAGCTGATTCTAACTATTTCTATGCTGCATCTGTGCAATCTGGAAGTGATCAAATCTGGACACGTCCCTACAAATGAATGCAATTGAACTGTGATTTGTTTAAGAGCACCGGCCATGATTGATTGCTGCAGAGACCACTTTCTCAGAGCTGAGTCAAATTTGTTCTTTCATCCCTTAGCCAGAGAAGTTCTCCATTGACAGATTTCCAATAGTGAATTGATAAACGTTATGATAAAAATGTAAGATTACGTTGTTATAGGGCACTGCTAAATATGATTGTACCAACATGAGCGCTTTGTCTTACCCTCCTGTCCTGGTGACAGTTAACATCAAAGGGTAGTTACTTGTAATGAAAGACTATCAGTCATTTAATACCTCAAAACATTGGTTCATTTCCACTTTTATGAGTGTGCATGATCCTACATTACATGTGTTTCCCCTGAAATGGTATTGTTAACATGTCGCAATACGTATTGCATATTATATATTTCTAACCAAGACCCAATCTGTGAGTCTATGTTGTCTAGCTGAACAGCACACACTTTGGAACTTACCCGTGATGGCCATATGGCCATATTCAGGCCAGTTTGGACTTCACAGCCCTGAGTGTTATCATGCAGTGATGGACCCTTTTATTACTGCCTCCAGAGTGAGGTAAAGTGAGGCACCTCAGGGTGAGGGCTGCAGCTCTGTACTTCTGTCGCATTAAACGTAAAGGGGGCTGAACATGCATGGGAGGCATTGTGAACCAGGAGAATAGGCTTAACAGGCAGGGTGCTATAGGTATATTTACTGTACAATGCCATAATGTGACCACTCTTTTGGTAAATGTCACTGCCACAATGTTCCACAGTAAACATGTCCCATCCTGAGGAGTTCGTACTTCTCTAGTACAGTTTTTTGAGAACTAGGTACTTTATTAATCAATTGTGCTTACATGTTAAATCTATAAGGACAGACGTTCATTCATGCCTCATCAGTTAAAGATGGGATTATGTACTCTGATGCAGCACTGGCTCTTTAGGCACTAGAACTGCTTTCAGTGATTGTGATGGCAATGCAGAGCAAAGTGAACCAAAATACAAAACTCACAGGTCTAAAGATCCGAAGATTTTATTTGACCAGCCTTCTATCCAGCCCCGCTTGGCTGAGATATGGCATTTGGGCAGGATTTAATTATTACATTGAGGTTGATCCCGGACATGAATCCTAGGATACCTGCGGCAAGGGATCAATACCATCCAGACAGCCCGTAGGCAAAGGTCTAGTACCCTCTCTTATATTTAAGAGCCCACACAGGAACCCCTATGCTTTATCTTGGGTGCTTTTAGGGATCTAGCCTTAGGTTGTCCAAGCTGTGCAACGTAAGGTTTTCTAGTCATGTATCAATTCCCAGCCTGGTCTTTGTTATGCCCTTACATGACACCATTTCGGATATATTAAGGGCAGCATATCACATTGATCTACGATGCATTGCTGGCTGCCTTCATACATTATGCACATACTCTATGGCACATAAATATGCTCCTGGAAAGCTGTTAAATCCACCACTTTGGCAATCTGCCACAGATCCAGATGAAAAATAGACTATAACAGCAGGAAGAATTGGTGACACCTTATATGAAGTCATCCTGTTTGCCCCCAGACATGCTCATTGCCTTAAAGCCTATGAAACAGCTCACAGATTGATACCTGCTGCTGCCTTGACTGATGGCACAGCCTGCCAAGTCTCCCAGGGCTCATGGTACAGCCCTTTGGTTCTGTTCTACAGGCATTAGAAGGGCTCTGTGACAGTGTATATTGTGCTATCTTGGTAAGATGAGAGTTCAATGAACAAAGCTGGACATAAGCCCTCCAAGCCTGGATGATGTCTCATAGCCTCATGTTCATGTGTAGTCAGGATGTACTAGACAGTGCTGGTGATTGAATTTTAAAAAGTACGCTGAGCATTCAGGAGTTTATTAAACCAATGCAATCAGCACAGCATATGAATAAAGAAGTCCTGAAGTTGAATCTATGGTGAGTTGACATCGGGATGCCATAATGCTAGGCCATTACAGGGGTTCTATCTGCAAGTAAAAGGCGAGAATTTAACACCTTACCTTATACTTTGTCATCATATTGAGGGAAGGGAGCAATTGTATTACCTTATGCTAACAAGCTACCACACAGGCCACAATTACTCTGACTGGTTCAGGACAGGCCAACCCCAAAAGCTGGTATTACTCCTGTGGGGCAGCTCAGGGCTTGAGGATAGATGGCTATCCCTTTAGCCATAATCACTCAACCTAGAGTCGATGGTAGCTGGGCCTGGGGGTAAAGTAAGTGGGTATCTGATTCTTGGAGGATCTCTGGTGATTGAACTATTTAGCCTGGTAATAACCAAGTCTTATGAAAATATAAGGAATCAACTAGCTGCTGCAAATTGAAGTGTAGTATAAGTAGGAATACTCAGTACCACACGATGAGGTACCAGCAATTGGATAATGGAGCAATGTAAGACTATAATATGTACTAAAAGAGTGATATATGCATTAAAGGCAGAGTAGAGCATAGTTGTACTAATGACACTCTCATAACCTGGCAGTATCATTTAGATTAGGACCGCTTGTGATTCATCTTGACTCATTTGTGATCTCAATGGAGAAAGGTTGTGAATAAACATCAGTTTCTTTAAGATGTTTCCATTCTAAGAAACATAGTGATATCTAAAATGCTCTCATACATGAGATATCAAGACCATGTCATTTAATTCTCATATATGAAGTGGTGTCATACCCCTGGATTATATCTAGCTATATGGTATTATTTATATCAGTTAGTACCCATGGTCACATGATAATGACAAAGCAGTCTCTGTAGGTTGAAAATCTTTTAAGTTACTAGTATTTTGATCAATGTATCATGGATTGATATCCTGTATGATAATCAACCTCCTTTCCCCTTTTCAGAACAATTGCAAAATTAGTTATGAGACAATAACTGTGGAACTGTGAAGTTATGAGGTTTTGTAAACTGCCACCAGCAGTTCCCTAGAAATCAAAATTGCTCCCCCTGCAAGACATTGGGTTTAGAGGTTTTCCATTCTCAAATGACAGTGAAGGGAAAGATGACATTTTCATGAGGCACACCACAGTGCTTAAGCTCTGGCTTCCTGTAACACTGGATATCACTCCAGTAACATGACATTTTGATCTCACTCACTGCAAACCTTGTAACAAAAATTAGCCTAATTGTTTTGGAATTAAAGCTTGTCATGAGAAGAGGCTGTGTCTGTCACACCAAACCTTCACATCTTGTGCATGGTTCTCAGCATTTTAGTAGCATCCACGGTTAAATGTACACTTTCTCAATGGGTGGGGTTCAATGAACTGTTGTGATTATCATGGCAGGGGCATTACAAAACAATGAAAGGAGAATAAAGTGTAGTGCCGCTTTTAAGAGAAAAAGCAGATAGCAAGGATAGATATATTTGCTATAATGTATTTACTGCCAGTCGGTGGTTAATTTAAAAGGATAGAAATGCAATAAACTTAATGATCATATCATATACTGTATTATTCTCAGAGCTCATGAATTAATTGATGGGGCCTGACGCTAATGAAGATAACTGTTGCTGCTGAAAAAGTGACCCACCACCTATGATACCCATAAAAACTAGGCTACCACTTCCCCCCTTGTCCTCCCCCTGTCTGTCTGTCAGTCTGTCTGTCTGTCTGTCTGTCTGTCTGTCTGTCTCTGTCTCTCTGTCTCTATCTCTCTCTCTCTGTCTCTGTCTCTCTCTCTCTCTCTCTCTCTCTCTTTCTCTCTTTCTCTCTCTCTCACTATCTATGAGCACTTTGTCTCTCCCAGTATCTGGTTGTCCCCATTATTACTCCTCTCTCAATCTTTTTATTCCTTATCTTTGTAGTAGTATTGCCACCTTTCTATTTCATTATGTGTTATTTCTCTCTCTCTCTCTCTCTCTCTCTCTCTCTCTCTCTCTCTCTCTCTCTCTCTCTCTCTCTCTCTCTCTCTCTCTCTCTCTCTCTCTCTGTCTTTCCTATACAAGTTATGTTATATGTTCCGATGTTCACCTAACATTGCCGTCAAATGCATCAGGAAAAAAGGAGTAACTATCTATATTGGTCACACTTTTTCCAGTGCAGGGTTCCTTTCAACCTGAGCAATGTGTGCATGCTAGGTACATTCAGACTACGTACATGAAGATCTAAAGACCAGACATCAAGGTTAATAACTCCTGTTTACTATCAGTGTACTGAACTGAATGGACACACAAAGATCTTCTGATGAGCAGGTTGCCCCTAACACTGTTTCCCCATGTCTTTATTTCTATGCTAGACTAACACAATTTTATTTGGACATTGCAAACTCACCCAATGCATAATTGCTCATAAACATCAACTATTCATTGGATGGAACTCCAATAGAATGTTATCACTTGGATATCACTATGAAATTTTCTTTGGAAACTCTCTCTGTGAGTTTATGCGCTTCCCTTTCATTGAGTCTGTAGATGCTTGCTGAACACCCAAACTCAGATAATCAATAACCTAATTAGGAAAATTGCACAATTAAAAACATAACTTTCATAGGCTGCTGTCAGATGTCTTCACATTGAAATGGAGATGAATAAGATTGCTCTAGACTCTTGGCGGTTTCCCATGCCAAATCCCAACATTGAGAGACATTTCCTTGACGACTTCTCAATTAAACTAGCACAGAACCCAATGGGCACAGCCAGCTCATAGTGCAATAATATCAAACGCTGATCAATCCCTTCAGATAATCTACAGAGCTTAATAAGCACTTAACAAGTGGGCTGTACCCACTGGAAAAGTCTCAAATCTATTTTCAGAGTTAACAGAATGAAGAATGCTAGTGACTGTTTAAGTGAGCTTTACACTCAGATAGCAATCCCCTGGAGCAAGAGCGTCATTTATCTAGTACTTTGTTAGTTCATCAAAGGGTACAGTGTAGTGAGCTACAATTAAAAATGTACCAGCTTTTACTTTTCTGATTAATGAAAACAGTTTAGTTTTTAAGACATGCTTTTAGTGTTAAGAACCAATCGGCTGTACAAGTGTTTTGTGGAATCTACAGCACCACACAACTTAATAGGCAATTTGTGATGTGGCAGACCGGAAGTACCTCTTCCTGTGCTGTTATGGTCTCATTAAAAATATATGCAGGTTTACTTTGAACAGACTATGTCAACTTGGATAGAAGTTCCCTTCCTGATACAGCCAGACTGTAACATGGGTTAATGATGGGTCCTATCAGTGTCAGGTCTAGGCCTGGCAGCCCCTTCCTGTCTCCTGCACACCCAGTGTAAGATATCTGTTCCTGTAGCTGTAGAACTAGATGTATCAGGTCTCTTACAAGGTCATGAATTTCCTGTTAATCTGATGTAATCAAAAGTATATCGGTAATAAAGGGATTTATCATTAGCATAAATATGCGTACAGGGATCAGTGTATCCATCCATCATATATCTTTCAGTGGTTTTCCATTCATTAATTCAATTCCATCAGCTAACAATTAGTAGCAGCTCCCAACTAAATGATGTATTATAAAAAAGGTGAGTAAGGGTTGTAATGCGATGCAGATGATCTTGCATACTTGTATGAGATAGGAAAACTGTATTTGTATTTCTAGATGCATGATGAGCTCTCTGTTTGCAATTGGCCTTTGCTGGAAAGAGCTCCTCCATTGTATTATTACACACAGAATGAGGGATAAGCATATAATATTGCTTCCAACTGTCTGTTTTAAGGTATGCATGCAGTAAAAACCGCTTTATGCATCTGTACAGCCATTTAATGCAGATACAAAATACATTTTATAATTTCATGTATCAACTTCTCAAGAAATAGGCAAAGTGGGGCATGATATTATGCCCATTCATGTGTGAGTGTGAAACTTTAGTGTCAAAAACTACCAGCATTGCCTGTGAGTTA
Organism: Harmothoe impar; assembly: GCA_947462335.1. Classification (NCBI taxonomy): domain Eukaryota; kingdom Metazoa; phylum Annelida; class Polychaeta; order Phyllodocida; family Polynoidae; genus Harmothoe; species Harmothoe impar. Next base: position 69,779,186 of record OX381710.1, on the reverse strand, counting down.
CCCTTTACCCTGAGCCGCACAAGACAGTAGGGCTGCCCTCTGTCACTCTATGGCTGACTCAACTAGAGGCACTGAAGATGCACACTGAGACAGAACACTGGTAGCTGCTCCTCCCTCATGCCAACTCCACTATCTAAACAGTTTAAGTGGGGGGATTCTCCCTGCTAAAGCCGAGGAGTAACAAGATAACTCTGTAAAGTGAATAACAATTAACTTAGTCTTTGGGTGAGGGGTATTTCCGAAGGTCTTGATATAGCATGTTTAGTTCACCTCCTCATCCTGACATGCTATCAACTGGATTAAATGAACAAAAATGGATTTCACTCATGTTAATTCTCCTAAGCTCTTGAAAGTAAGTGTTTTGACATTATTATGGTCCTCACACGGTAAGAACCTTGAAATTGTAGAAATAATGACATCTAAAATTCTAATGAAGATTCACTGTGGTTATAAATCTTACATTATATAGAAGAAACAACTAACTAATTAAGAATAGGTGAAATGAAAGCACTGTGTACATTGATTTTATATCTGTAACTTTAATATCATGCTGCAATTTCTATAAGATAAGGAGTAGAGAAAAGGGCCAAAATAATCTGAATGAAATAAGAAAATGAAAAAGAGCTATTCTGTGTGAGAGAAATAAAAATGTAAATATATTGCCAGGTGTCTGGCAATCCTTTAGAGCCCTGCATCTATAGACCCTGGTATACGGTGTGGGAACTTTCCACCTGCATCTAAATTAGCTGTAATACAAACAAATGGTGCCACTAGCCTCCCGGTGAACCACCCTGTGAAGTCTTTTCAATTCCTCCACAAGACCCATTTACAAGGGAGGGAACCACTTCTACCTTATTTGATACCCCCACCCGCTTAGCTTCTTAAAGCTAGAGGTATACATATACAAATCACAGCTTAAAACGCCACTATCCACAGATTTAATTCCCAATTGCTACCAGGAGACTTATTCAGGACAAAGGTTTTCTTTAGAATTATACTACTGTGTATGGGATTACATACAGGGAAGTTGCAGGGGTCACTGGACAAAAAATGACATTTATCTGCACCACTGGTCAGCTACACTTACTACCTATTGGCATGAGGGACACACAGCTGTAATTGATCATTATCTCGTAAGTCTACAGCCGGGGCATGACTATTGTGGTTTCCAGTAGCAGTCATTGATTGGCTCTCACATAGATCTGAATCAATGTTTAACATGGGGGAGTGTTTGAATGTTAAAGAAATAATGGATGAAGCCTAGGAACGATGGCACACCTGCATATATCACATAGATCTATTGTCAGTTTAATGTTTAACATTTTAACGTAGTGATGTGGAACAGCAGCCCTGGCGCTTCTATGATTCTCAATGACAAAGAGTTATCATGATTCATTCAATGACAATGAGGCTGATACATCAAAGTTAAATTGAGTAAATGCCTGCCACCGAGACAGTCCAGTCATACCATGACCATACACATATTAGGCACATCGCTTTATATTGCTGCATGCCACCTCTGGTTAAAAAAACGCTGGTGTAGCTAATAATAACAGAACTAAAGGCAATCATATGACATTTCTTCCAATGTGTGGTCTTACTATATTATATGTAGCTAGTATGAAACGTAGCTGGGGAACACATTTTATTATGGATAAAAGCCTCAATAGAGAAGAAATTATGGAGATGTACACTATGGGTAGGCAGCTCTACTTTCCAGTCAGCGTTGATAAGCAGGAGGTACTGATGGAAATATGAACAACACCATAGGAGTTACATTGTATGGTGATGTAGAGGGATAGAGAAAATATGGCAAGATGATGAATAGCTTCAACTATAGCTCTGTGTTATTCATGCATTATGATTACAAACTTACATTTAGATCTCACTTTATAAGCCAAGCCATTGCCTTTTATGACAAAACCATTGATTACTCTATCAGCATCTTATGTTGATTATAAATACGTTAATCCATCATTTTCTGACATGGGATGTTCATCATGCCAAGCAATGAAGTGGGGATACGAAATGCCAAGCAAAATGCATGAGCCTTATTTAGTTTCATTATGCAACCCTACTAGGGTTAAGGCGGGCAAGACAGTCTGTGTAAAAACATCAGACTCTATTCACATGAGAACCACTAGAGGGGATCCATGCAGGATGTCCCTGAGTGTTATCATGCAGAGATGGGCAACCTTATTACTGTGTCGATCAGAGTGAGGCACCTCAGGGTGAGAGCTGCAGCTCTGTGCTTCTGCCACAATAAAGGCAATGGGGACGGAACATGCACGGGAGGCATTGTGAACCAATACCAGGAGAATAGGGCTAACAGGCAGGGCGCTGTGGGTCTATATATGTATGTATACATATATATATATATATAGCCTTCAAGTCATCATAATATTATGTCAAGGTCACTGCCCTCTACGGTAAATGCCACTGCCATAATGCATCACCATTGCAGCCTGTCATAATTGACATGGCCAGATTTTATGTACTCAAGTTCCCTCATGTGTTAGCCCAACAAAGACAGTATGTTGCCTAAAAGTATTTGATGGTTTAACTTGTTGGCACTGCAATTGTAAATGCCACCTGTTCTTGTGAAGTACCTCAATGCTGTAGGGTATATATAATGCATTAATGTATTACTGGCCAGTTAATTCCCAGTACTGCATTTGTGGTAAATGAAGATGTATTTAGGGCAGAATACAATTATTACACCCAGGTTGATCGTGGTCATGAATCCTAAGATAACTGGGACAAGGGATCAATACTGTCCAGACATTCCATGGGCAAAGGTCTGATACTTTTTTATGATGAAGAGCCCACACACAAACCCCTATATTTTTTTCTTGCATGCTTTTAGAGATCTGGCCTTAGGTTGTGCAAAATGTTCAAGCAAAGGTCTTCCAGTCAAGTATCAATTCAAGACCTGGTGTTTGTCAAAATTCTTGATATTCTTAAAGACACAGCAATGCCATTTCTTTGTTTTCATACAGTTACAACCTAGGTTATGCTTACATGTTGTAACCCAAGTGATATGCTCACAATCCTTTACAATACAGTGGGTAGTTTGCACAGCAAGGTTGTGACTCCTACCAGTCACAGAAACCTCTGGAGGTTATCTGGAGATAATTGTGAGAGTAAATCAGTCTTTATAGAGGCTAGGAGTAAAAGCTATGTACAGCTACAGCAAGGATTTGGGATGAAGTGCTGTCTGGCAATCTTTCTTGCTCAGAAGGCAGCTATTGACTGGGCCACCTTTACCTTTGAGTCCTAGATTTATACACCCCTGATTACCTCACCCCACAGATACTTGAACCATGTCACATGAGTGCCCCGGGGAGAGTAGGAGCACAAACACTGTATCATGTCATGCATGATTAGACATGAGTCCAAAAAACATAATCTGGTGCGGTTGTATCCATCAAGGTCAGATAATGCACCCTTGACTTGACCAGAAGAACCTGAGGGTTGTAGCAGGAAGCCTATGAGCTAGAGAAAGTGGTGACAATACCACAATAGACATAGCACACTAGGAGGATTGACGATTGACAGCTGCAGAATCAATGCTTTCTTTCTGGTGCTATCATGTTGGATTGCAATTTACAATATTGCCACCACTCAGCATGGCAGATAACATGCTACTACAAACGAACTTTTGTTTGATTTATTCAACTTAGTGCACAATTTAAACATACATTTATGTTTAAACATTAAGTCTTTGTGTAGTATCTGTAATCATGCCTCTGTCTCACTATGTTTCAATGTATGTCTTTGTTGGTATCCTTTCACCATACTACTGTGTTCTACCATTGCTAAAGCTCACATACTTCTGTCGCTCCAAGATGTTGCCCATGGTCCCGTATTTTCTGATACTGATCACTATGTAATATAACATGCTGTGTACATGTCGTACCTATTTAATTCAATTTGGTATCACCTCATCCTTCACCTCCTCCCCCCCTAGTAATATCACAATGATTGAATATTTGCTAGTCATCATCATTTAACCCCTTCCACACGGTAAGCCGATGTCGTGGTTCTGTCAGCACAGGCTTGCCCTAAATTCTGGTGTTATCCCAGCGGAGAGGCTAAGAGCCTAAGGGGGGCTGGATATCCATTTAACCATGATTACTCAACCCAGATAGAGATATCTGTAGCAGGGCTTAAGGGTAAAGTAAGTGGGTATCTGATCCTTGGAGGGTCCTCAATGATTGAACCATTTAGCCTGGCAGTAACCAAGTCTTTATGGGTAAGGCATCAACTTACTCGTGGGAAACTCGAGTGCATCATTATGCAAATGGCAATGGAATACTTTAATACATTATTTTGTAAAACAGTGATATCTGCAACATAGGCAGAGTCTGAAGTAACTCAAGTGTAAAAAACGGTTTTATTAGCCAGAAATAGCATTCAAATTCTTTCCAATTGTGAAATCATTTATCTTACAATCTCTACATATATCATTTATAAAAATGGTGTAACAGCTATATGGACCACTGATCCCTTCCTTACCCAAGTTATCCCTTAATTTATGAAAATTGGCAAAATTGGTACATTTATCAATTTATTCACTTGTTGACTCCTTGCGTACATTTTTTTTTATGTATCAATATGAATCAAATAATTAACTTGTCCTGTTGATAACTCTATCAATGGCTTCACAAATTCGAGTCACAAGTATCAGACAACGACTGTGAAACCATGAAGCTAGGAAGTGTCGTAAACCAATATGAACTGCCCCCTCAGGAAGTCGAATTCCTCCCCATGCACAGCTTTGGGCATTTTCACTTCTTAGATGACAGTGGCAGGAAAGAGGACATCACCATGAGGAACACAACAGTGTTTAAGCTAACGCCTCTATTAACACCTGATATCCTTCCAGGAACATGACATTTTGATCTCTCTCACTGACACTTCATGAAGCTGCAAACCATGTAACAAAATCAGCCAACTCATTTTGGAATAAAGTCTTCTCACTAAAATACATTCATAAATAGTGTCTGTCACAACAGGCATTAAACATGGATCACAGCACTATTCATGCCCGGCTCCTAACCCCGGTCCAACTGGTCCACTCTGTGTCTTTGTTTTTTACTCCCAACAAGGGAGAAATGATGTGTCTGTATAAGCGAATGTCAAGGAATTTAGAAGCCATGTTAAGCTTCTGCATATTTAGCAATTATATGTTCTCACCATTATTAATCAGCGTTGATACCTACAAGTATCTTTCTATAATCACGAATTTGCAGGGCACTAGTCCCATACTGCATCTGCGACAAATTTGGTTACGTAACACCATGAAGCTCCGATGCGTTTTGATTGTTGCATTTTGAAACATCATTTTATGAATAAATAAACACTGCAAAATCAAATGTATTATTTGTATCCATTACCAATTGTACACTTTTTCTCACTTGAACAGTTAGGCTAGGTTGAATATCTTCAATGATAATCATTGCTACCTAACATTGAGAGGAGGAGAAAAAGACGAGCAGCTTTTATGGAAAACAAAGGCGCAAGGTATATATATATTTGCTATCATGTGGTTACTGCCAGTCTACAGTTGATTTGCTAGGATAGAAATGATTGATGGACTTAATGATCATATCATATACTCTATAATCTCAGAGCTCTTGAACTAATTAATGGCGTCTGACATTAATGAAGATAACTAATGGTGCTCAAAAAGTCAACCCTCAATTATGAATTCCATTCATTGGCCTTGGATTTTTGCCTTCACTGAGTGTATGCAGATCTACTAAACCCCTAGACTCATTTTCGCTGCAATTTGTTTCCTATTCCAGACTTTTGCTGAATTTAAGAATCTGTTGGTTCAATATGTCGATAGAGGGGGAGGAAGAACCTTTTCCTGTGCAGTTATTGCCTTATTATGTACATGGTCCATGGTTGTTGCTTCTTTAAGCAAGCTGTGTGCAATTTGGTAGTGACTCCTTTCCTGATACAGCCAGGAAATACCAGGAGACAGCAATAATGGTTCCCATTATTGTCAGCTCCCCACCAGACAGGCACTTCCTGCATCTCATACACCCAGTGCAGGCTGTTTATCACACATTTTCCTCCTCCTTTTGGTATTTACCAAAGGTAAGATAATACTTTATAAATTCCTTGTATCTCAAGACCTGTCTGTTGTACACCAAGTGCCAAGGTTGGAAATCCCACTGTTTAGTTGGAGCTATATTATCTGATGTTCATTGCATTAGGCCCCTTATAATGTCATACATTTGTCGCTAAACCTATGTTATTGGAAGGAAATTAGAAAACACTGCATCACGCAACAATGACCATTTACAATCATTAGATGTACCCACTTCAATGCAGATCGATATTTATTTTTCCATACTTCAAATTTAAAGATATTATTTCCGACAGCAGGTCTTATTGCTGATTGTCATAGCTTTGAATCCTCCTCAGATGCTACAAGTGAGAGTCATTGTCGCTAAAACTACCCTCTGTGAAGTAAAGTGAGAACTGTATCAATCCATTGAATAACAGTTGGTTTGTTAAAGCCTATAGGAGAAGATATACAGAATGGGATCAGGGTGACTGTGTGAATGTACATAGACTTATAGATTTGGTGTTATATTAGGGGAATCCCCCTTGGGACACCTTAACCCCACACCAGGTGGCAGCACTTGTCATCTCCAGAGACACGTCCTGCGTACATCTCAGGTCACGCGGGGCTCTCAGTGAGATTTGGGGCAGTCACCTGACACCTCTAGGACCTCTCTGAGATGTTGGACTCTGCTGGATCTGTACATACTGTGCTTCATAGGAAACCATGCCCAATGTTCATCTTGTATAGACTTCCATATCAATGAAATCCATGATTTAAAATGTGGTCTGCCCATTGTGCAATATGTGGTGTCAGCACATCAGATTGTCAACTAGGCCTACATTGGAATTAGATTGTCCACAGCGTACAAATGGAATTTTTAATATGACCAAACCAACTGTATTATTGTTCTATTTCTATTTCCCAAATCATCTGTTAACAGAGTAGTTAACAGAGTAGTGTGAAGAGTTGTCCCAAATAATATTGGAGTAAAGATATTTGTGTACCTTTAGAATCTCATTGTCTCATTTAGCCGAATTATGACTCAGTTTGGCTATACATATGTCAAGGTGTGAGTGTGCAATGCTCAGCTTATGTAGGGGCACGAGTAATACATGTAAACATGGGTTCGTGGAGTCAACGCAGGAAGTGCCTCCTTCGGACACTAGGTGGCAACACCTGCGCCATGTCCTTTCGATTATCCGGTAGCGGAGCCAGGCAGGGCACTCCAGATGGCACTCCGGTGACCCTACTTGGTCCAAGCTCAGGGTATATAACAGGCAGAGGTTGGCTACCTCAGAGAGTTCGTCCCAGGACGAGCTCAGACCCACACCCTTCGATACCTTCTATACCTTTCGATCACAGGGCACCTACACCCCTCCCACTCTCTGGCTCTTGCATCAGCTATGCTGGTACAGGACCAGATCCTCCAGCTTTGCTGACTTCGAACTAAGCTAGAACGCTATCTGTACACTTTGAGTTGGTTATTTGATTGAACCGAACAAACCTAAGTGTTACTTTCGAGGCTGTGATCGTGACTGAATAAACCTGTTGCATTCAAACCGAATTTGGAACCTGTGTTTGCCTGATACTTCCACAACCCCTACAATACCAAAGGACACTTCAAACTAAGAGTTGATTTTTTTGTATAAATCGTCAGCATTTTCTCTCCTCCCCCTTATTGCAGGGTGCACTAGGGTCCCTTTTCCTTGTGTATGACACAAATTATATGTACCTGGTTATAGGGATATATCTTAACTGTATCCCATGATGCAATGCACTAGTTCTTCAGTCTTGACTGGCAGACATGATTCACATTACAAAATAAAAGGAGAATAAAGCCTATTGGAAAAAAAACATTTTAGTAAAAAAAAAGAGGTTACTGTAATTGGCATTGACATGTATGAGAGACATGTATTTGCAATTACTCAATTTTATTTGACGTTGAGATTGTAATGAGTACCATCTAAAGCTACTGTGCAGTATTTAGAAGCAGGTTTAGTAGCATGGTAAATGATTGATAGCTTAATTGTATTATCATACTATACTTTAAAGAAGGTCCCAGAGAAATTAATGGGAGCTTTCCTTAATGAGGATAGCTATGGTTTCAAAAAGTGGGTCAGTAATCAGGATACCCATAAATAAGTTACACATAATAATTCATCATCTACATCCACTACTATCTCTCTCTTGGTGTGACTCTGTCTGCCTCTTCCCCAATAATAAATCAATATCTCACTGCCTTCCCTCTATCCATGTTTTTATTTCCCCCTTGCAATTGTTCTCATCTGAAGGAGAAAGGGTTTGACCTAACATTTTGAGTGTTCTACTTATCATCAAGATGAAGTGACATTCATTAGAAACCTGTTTGTCCATGTGTAGCGGAGGGGGACCCCAATAATTCTGTAGTGAATAGAGGAAATTATTTCAATTATCAAATATATATTCAAGCAGTCGCCTTTACTAGCGCTTATTAATATATTGGCAATTTAATGACCGTACATGTATTAAAAACAATGATGTAGGGAATGCCATGCTTTTCCGTCATATCATAATTGGAAAGAATCAGCTGTAAAACTAATGACATTTGGATGACACCTCGTGCCCATATTGAGCCCTGATATTGATTGTCATTTCCTGAGTAGCTTTCAGTTGCATGTGTCCATAAATAACCAGGACTGAGAAGGACACATTGTCAAATCTTTGCCTGGAACTTTTTCCCCCAAATTCATTCCAGAAAAATCAAAACACCATTTCCTGACCAGGTTATCTGGCAATGTGTGTTATCATCTTACACCTTAAACTGTTTTCAATTGGATGTGAATGAACATTAAAGACGTTTAAGATGATAAGATATCATCACTTGAACGATATATTTCTAATGGAATAAAACCAAAATAAGACCTGTACATTTATTTTACAAATATTTACATACAGAGCAGGAAAAAATGGACAATAGAATTCGAATTGCAGTCCATGCAATTGATTCTGAATAAATTGTAAAAGCAGCAAAAAATGAACCCTGATTACATGATCATACTACTAATGATCATCACCGTTATCATGTGGTCATTTCTTAATGAAATAAAGGTATCCAGCCAGGTATCTGGCCAGGGATGGAGAGAAACCTGGGGAGTATATTCATAGCACGGGTAACCACCCTCACAATGAACGGATTCCAAGATGGTTTTGTATTTTTTTACCAAAATTGAAAGATGAAGCCAAGGAGTGTTATATGATGTCAAACTGTACAAATTTCCATAATGTCTAGATTTGCTCTTATAGACTCAGTGTTCTGCTGTCAGAGACGAAATATCTTAACCCATTACTACATTGTTTAATGCTGTATGTTGCAATGGACAGGTTTATGTAAATCTAAGATTTTATTTTGGGTGGAGAATACAATGCTCAGAACAGTTTTTTTCTAACCCTGAATGATTAGGGCATTATAAATCACAACCCATAGCCTGAACCAGTCTTAGCCACATAGTAGTAACGTATCATTTAGGTCCTTGTTGCCTCACTAACAACCACTTCCAGTTCTTGTACCATATCCGTCAAAGGAAACATATCAGCCCTCTCAAGGTGAATTTTACCACCCTCACAATGAACGGATTCCAAGATGGTTTTGTATTTTTTTACCAAAATTGAAAGATGAAGCCAAGGAGTGTTATATGATGTCAAACTGTACAAATTTCCATAATGTCTAGATTTGCTCTTATAGACTCAGTGTTCTGCTGTCAGAGACGAAATATCTTAACCCATTACTACATTGTTTAATGCTGTATGTTGCAATGGACAGGTTTATGTAAATCTAAGATTTTATTTTGGGTGGAGAATACAATGCTCAGAACAGTTTTTTTCTAACCCTGAATGATTAGGGCATTATAAATCACAACCCATAGCCTGAACCAGTCTTAGCCACATAGTAGTAACGTATCATTTAGGTCCTTGTTGCCTCACTAACAACCACTTCCAGTTCTTGTACCATATCCGTCAAAGGAAACATATCAGCCCTCTCAAGGTGAATTTTACTTGTGATCACTTATATTTCAAATTGTTCTGAGATAATTATAAGGTAAGCCTGTGGATACTGTTCATCTAATATACATGAAGTATATCTGTGCGAGGTGATTTAGGAAACTGCTAGGCAACTCCTCTCAAGGTGAAGATTCTAAGTAGTCTTTGATAAGCCCAGGGCACAGTTTCACATGCCTCATGTTGCTCACGTTGTGCTCAATGGTTAAGATCTAAATCAGGACAATTTATTTGATTTAAAACATAACTTCAATCATTCTTAAGCATTACAGATTCTGTGTATTCAATTCAAGATTACTTGAGGAAGGGGAGGATATCACACCCCTGACACAAAACCTGCACTCCTTCTGCATGTCTGAAGGCAAATTCTTTTTAAGCGTGTTTCCCAATATTCTCATCTCCGCGTTATAAATGACTCGTACTTTATGCAAAATGGCCTCACTGAGAATGTCAGCAACTGATAAAGAAAACCCCTCAACCTGCTAAAATAAAGAAAACACATCATTGTAACGCATCGCTCTAAATTCTTGGTCTGTGTTTAATAAACGCATTTGTGAATGAAACTTATGGCAAGTGAATAAAGTGTTTCAGATTGGGTAAAGATGTCTTGTTTAGTGCACATATCCAATGCTTGTGATCTCATTAAATTCATCTCAAAAAGTAGAAAAGGTATCAGTGAAGGGCTGTCATTCAGTCAAGGATTTTAAGCTGCTGTGCTTTGCTAGGTATAATGTAAGTCGAGATGATAAGAACCATTCAGAAGATATCAACCATTAATTCAAATAAGTTTCAAATTCATCACCAGGGAAACTAATAAAAAACTCTAGCAGTACTGGATAATATCAGTTCCTGCCTTGCTGCTCAATAGCTCATTATTGTGAAATGTCAGTGACAAGTAGTGTGGACAAATGTCACTTTCTGTCTGGGGCTCCCAGTGTTGGTAACAAACACTGCACATGCCCTGCAGGTACAACTATAGAATATGTGTAATGGCATCAGACTAAAACCCTCCAATATAAGGTTAATGATTGCCTTTAAGGTCAAAAAGTTGGTAGCCCTACAGCAACAGTCAAAGTGACAGGTACTCAACCTTTTATGCAATATAGATTCAAACAAATCATACTTGTAGGCTGAGTTGTGCTATTGTTAAAACATAGGTTTTCAGAGGAAACCTACCCACAATGGCTTCTTTTCATGACCTCAGGTAGATCTGTATGTAATCAATGATCCTGTAAACTTTGTGTGTCAATGTGGACGTATCATCTTATACCTTGCTGCATTACATCATTAAAGTCTTTCTAAGTGCTACCATCTTGTCTGCGATTTCGGCGGTAATTATCACCAAACAGCAGTTCACTGGTACCTTCCATGTGAGACCAGAACACAAGAAACCAGCCCGTTGCTGGTTCTATTCCTAGCAGCAGAAGCAACTAGCAACACACTTCATAGCCAATCAGAAGGTGCCATACAACTTTATGCTAATTTGAAGGGACCAATGTATGCCATTGACTACGCTCGGCTATGGTGTCTCTAGCTTCAATGTAACCATCTGTCTCTATTACAGCAATTTAGAAACAGACGGCATGGGCTTACCTCCAATACCTGGAGCTACCCTTGGGAAAGTCCAAAGGAATTCTCAGACACCTTTCAGATTTTTAGATTTGGTCTTCATTCCCTGCTTGGAAAGACTTAAGCCAACTCCCTGAAGAGATGAGTGGACTCGTCTCTAAGAGTTTCAAGCCTGTGCTATAGCAACCTCTAAATAGTCATATATTAGCTGGCAGAGGACACAGACAGGGTCAAATGTATAGGAGGAGATCGCTGTGGTGCTCTCGTTATAATCTGTGTCACCGTTTATTGCTCACCTTTCCAAAATTCCTTGTCGGACATTTTGTATTTAAAGCAGGGCCGTTGGGGAATCAGTTCAGCATTTTCCATGCATAGACTAAAATAACATTTCCACCAGAGGGCAGCAGTGTTTGTACAGGGGACCTTGAACATTGTCCAACTACAACATATCCCCCCTATCTTGTGCCTGTAAGAGCTGAGCTACCAGCTCTTTAGACTCAAAACTGAACTATATCCAAAAGTACTTTTTGCCTCACTTCAACCATGACGGCCAAGTTTTAACTCTCTCATGATTTCATTTAACTGATGGATATGGAGTTTATCCAAACAGCCTGAGCATAATGGTCCATCATGCTGCTTCTATAAAAGTCAACCCATTAATGGCTGCATAGTGTGTTAATGCACTATTCCCATTATTATCTTGATGCATAAATGAGCCCTGGGGAAATAACCATTTTGGATATATCTCTGTATCATGATGATTCTTGACACATTCACAAACAACAGGCATGATGCAGTAGACTTGCCGCATCTGTATTCCAGCATCATGATGGCAAAATGCTCAGCACAATGAAGCAATATGCAGCCATTAAACACTAAAGTGAGATTCATGAAAATCCATAGGTATATATTTAAGGTATATATACAATAGGATAATGTGAAAAATGTTCATGCAAAAGAGATGTGGCTAGACACCGATCCATATCTAATCCGTGCACAGAACCATTTTTATCACTTACATTAACTTAGCGTCATAACACATCATTAAACTAAACTTGAGCTGGTTGGAGCTCTGCAGCATGAACAAACATTTTCCCCCTTTTTTGAGTGGCTCAAAAAACATGTTGATGGTAGAAGGATTGTCTTGAATCCCCCTCCGCTAAATGAGATATGCCCTGCATGAGTGTTACAAACAGTTAGTACTTATACATGTCTAGCACTATGTAGGCCAATCCACAGAGGCACATTATTGTACAGGAAGTTAGGGAGTGCAACAACTGCGGGGGGAGGAGAATTAGTGGGGTTAAATAAAAGATAGGGGAGGAAAAATACTTTAATCCCTATCAGGGGGTGGGCATGATGTTTCACCAGAGCCCCCTGTTAGTCATTAAACTCATATGTCTGTAGTACAGTGTGAACACATCCGTTTATCTCTGGGATTAATACTCTTTGTTCAAAAGTGGATGTACATGTACACTGTTAGTGAGGTTTCCATTAATTATTATGCAAGCAATTTTGGGGATGGTACAGAATAGGCAGGGGTGTGGAGGGTATAGTGGGTATAGGTAGAGAATGTTATTTATAAGCAAATCCTTCCGTCATCCTAACCCCAGACTAGGTGGCAGCACTTGTCATCTCCAGCCACACGTCCTGCTGACATCTCAGGTCACGTGGGGCTCTCAGTGAGATTTGGGACAGTCACCTGACACCTTTGGGACCGAGATGTTGGACTGTGCTGGATCTGTAAATACTCATGGTCATATGAGGGCATACCCTGTATGGAGTTTAACGCTCATGGTTTTAGCATATCCGACTGTCAACCACTTTGGGATTAGATTCTCTTTGGTCACAACACACACATTGAACGTTTGATATGACCAACCAATTTCATTATTGTTGTCCGATCTATTTCCCCCGAGATCTTTTCCTCTATAATATTAGCAGCATTTGAGTAGTTGTAAAAATAACATGGAAGAAAGGGTTTTAGCCTGTAATGAAAAGAGACCCTCGCTATGTGAGTTTCTGGTCAAATAGAAATACCATACTACAAACGACAACTGCATAGCTTTTACATAACATGAGTCTGGCTATTTATGTTGAGGTATGATTGTGCTTCAGTTCTATGTGAAAGCAAACCTATATGAGAACAATAGTTCATACATTGAGGATGTGATTACTACAGGAAACCTCAATAGTCATCATCAGGCTGTATATCAACACTTGAATAGGGGATAATGATAATTACAGATGCGCTCCTCTCCTGACAATAACTAGCAACAGTGGCTCACAACTAGCGCAACCAAATGTCATTTTATCTCGTGATCCCTGTATGTTCCCTGTGGGTAGTCACACTCAAATCTATAATTCTACAGAAAGTCTCTGTCCTCAATAAACCTCCTGGTAACAGTTACGTATTAGATCCAATATATGAATGGTGGTGTTTTTAAGGTTGAAGGGTTTGTATATCCACTTCTAGGTGCTGGAGCTAGGAGCTAGGAGGATGATCAAATAAGGTAGAAGTGCTCCCCTCGGTGGTAAATGGGTCTCACGGAGGGATTGAGAAGACTTTATACTGCGGTGCACCAGGTAGCAGATACCACCATTTGTTTGTATTACAGTTAATTCAGATGCAAGTGGAAGGTTTTATCACCATATACATGGATCTATGGGTGCTGGGCTGTTAAGGATTTCCAGACACCTGGCCATATATTTATTTTTTTATTGCTCTCAGGCTGACAAGTGCTTTTTTATTCTCTCCTTTCATTCTCAGAGTCTCTCTATGTGGCACTTTTGGTACTCATTCTCTTCCTGAAATTTCAGCATATTGTTACAGTTACAGATATAATAACACTGATTCACTTATTCGTAGTTAAATAGTTTTTCCTATCAAATGATGTCAGATGCATAACCACCGTCACTCTCGAATATACAAGTATTATCACATGGAAAAACAATAAATTGATGAAATCGCATCCATAGCGGATCCAATATGTAGCCCTGTTGTTGAAATAATCAAAATATTTTCATCAAATATATAGCAATAGCTTTGTATTCATCAAGGGGAGGCTATACTATCAGCTGCATGTGTCCATGATGTGGGACAGGGAAGTGAAAGTGAAATTAAGTCTGATCTCTTTGCCTAGAAATGGTGGTATATGTTTCTGTTAAACAGTTTTGACACATATCCCATACATTGACTGGCCAGTAGTAAAATGGTCTATAGTACTAATGTCAATGAAGTCCTCATGGAAACAGTATAGCTTTGCCCCCTGGAAGTGACACAGGTGTGGTTAAAGTATATATAGTTCCTGCAAGTTGTCTGCCCAGGGGCTCGATTCATAACAATGTACGATAGCTCAATAATTCTACGACCACAAAAAACATGTTTGTAGGGAAAAGAGGGCAAATCGTATTTTTTTACAGGTAGTTGTTAAGGAATCATCCAATGCTGTAGTACAAATAATTTGATATCATTTCACAATGAGATTGTAGGACACATGCTGATAACATAATCATACCACTACCCAGTAAAGGGTGGTTGTAACAATAAGTAATCTAAAAAATAAAGCACTGTATTGTAGATGGACATAAGAATATAACACATACTACGATTTAGGGGTAAATTGTTAGATAATGATTTTCAAAAAATGGGTAATATTGTGAATTTATGAGGCACTCATTCTTACAAGGTAATCTACATGTAAACATCAGTCATTACATCTTGGTTTCGTACAAAACAAACCATTATTAAAGAATTTTTAGATGGCTGAGATGGCTTTAGAGTCTGTCTCAGCCGTATGTTGTAAAATGGGCATTTTCTCCCTTACAACCACCATTTTCAGGTATTCTGTGCAATAGGACAATTGGGAAATTTGCTCCAATTTTCTTGTGAAATGCACCCCTTTTTTTGTATGACAGCATTCTACAATTTTCGTGAGATAAGCTAGTCGAATGAGATAAGCTGGTCGTAAGTGTGGTTATTTTTCTCCACCCCTACAACTGTTATTCAGCTGTCGTAGGTTTGACATAAAATGACCCCTAGACGATCAGCAATGGTCGTAGCAGTAAAATAGCCCTCGATGTCGTAGAAACTTATGAATCGAGCCCCAGGGCAGTATTACTGTCTGCAAGGAGGCAAAGCATGCATCTAAGAAAGAGGTCACATCACAAGCCTTTAGTAGCAAAGGCATATTGTTGACAATGCTTGTCAAATTTTTCTCAGAGAAAGTTGATTTTAATTCAGAGGAAACAGCTACATCAAAGGGGAAAAGTTACCGAGGTAAAATGCCTCAGGGCAGGATGCTTGAAAATAAAAGTATTATTAGATCTAACAAAGCAAGTAAAAGCTAAGTGCGAACTTGATGGTCATTCCAATAAGACCTTGCTTGCAATAGTTTTTTTGATAAGATATGCTACGTCAGTTTTTTCAACTGATTTGATGTCGACATTCTCAACATCAAAGCTGATCTGTTAATCATGTAATGGAGCGAAGTTGACATTACTAAACAATAAACTATTCATTCAACCACATCTTTTTCAAAGTGAAAGAAAGGTCCAATAAATTGTTGAATCAGTGGAATGTTTCTATTGGAAAAGCTGCTGAAACATAGGAATTAATAATTGTGTTGTACCTCTGTCATTGTTCAAATTGATGAGACATCTTGAAAAGTGATTCAATTAGGCTGTGGGTTTTCTATCTGTGTATATTGCTGAGAGCAGCTCACTTTACTACTGCAAAGCTTCTTTGTGTAACTTATATACAGATAAGATTTTCAAGTCTCCAGTGACAATTAACTTCTATACAGGTGATATGAGATTGGGTTCAGAAGGTAAACTGATCTTTTTGATACACATGTAAATATATGATAACTTGAAACAAGATCGCTTGTAAGTTTTAGCCATATCAACCCCACAAGAAATAGCTCTCAGCAGAGCCCTGAGTTGGGTTTTACTCACTTTACTGTGTGTACAGTTGTCTTGTTACTTGTTTGTGTGGGCAGGGCGCTTTGATGGATAAGTCTCTCCCTTTAACTGATTAGAGTTGGCAATAGGGTGGAGCATGCAGCAGTGTTCTCTCCCAGAGTACACCCTTAAGGCCTCTAGTTGGGTCAGCCATAAACTGACAGTGGGCAGTCCTGCTGTCAGGTAGAGCTCAGGGTAAGGGGGAACTCATGTGCAAAGTTGCTACTTTTTTTTACCAATTCTTAGTTTCACACTCAGGAACGAACAGAGACTATAATATATGATGTCCCTGTCTGCCTCAATAGGTTCTACTTGATATTGAAATGTATCCACATCTGTATTGGAAGGCTGTATAGTTGCATAGGATAGATTCAATTAAAATTGACAAAATAATAGCTCTAGATGTATGCAAGCATGCTCTACCCTCAATATGTGTACGATAGTAGAATGCAAGTGTTACTCATATCAGAAAAGGTTATAATATTGCCTTTTCTATATTATAGAGACAGTGCACAGTGGCCGTCTTTTTGAAAGTAAATGTTTTAAGTAAACCACAGATCTATACGGTACAGATGAAGATACAGAAAGACACTATTTTGTGAAGAGCTCAGCAGAATAAATCCATTTTACTGAAAATTTACAAAAGGTTGGCTTTCTTATGCAACGTTCCAATATCAGGACAAAATGCATTCGTACAAGTGTAGAATATAAAAATATGAATCAATTGATCTTGGTTTAATTCGCTCATGAATTCAACCGAGCTCCCCACAACCTAATTCATAAGAAACTCAACATTCTGTAATTAAAGATTTCTAGATAAGAACCAGCATATTTTAAAATGCAATGTCAAGATTCACAGGATGAGCTATCAGTTGTGAGTCACAAGGAGTAGACCTAACAGCACAGGTATACATCTAAACACAAGCCAAGCTTTGTTGTTTAGATGTTATTCAGATACTACCAGTATTACCAATATTACAGCTTTCCGAATAAAAGCTGACATGTTCAAGTAAGATTGGTGTTAACATTACCATCTTGCCTTTTCATGTGAGTGTTGATTACAGCACCATGCTGTCAGGAGCGGATGGCCCTCAGACAGAAAGGCTAAATACTGCTTGGGTAACAGCCACCAGAAATGTCTCGCTTGAGTGTTATGGTTTTGCATACCAATCGCTGGGTGAATTGTTGAAAGTGAGCTACAGTGTTTTATTTGGTAATAAGCCCAAGGTGTTCTAGTTAAGGCCATGCCTACTGTATTGTGATTTTTCTTGGCTAGGTGATGGAGGATGTGCTATTACTTCAGGAGTATTCTCCTTTAAGAGGAGGTCGGATGTTTGATGGAAAAAAACAATCATTGTTGTCTGGTGAGAAAATGTCTGCTTTATAGTCTGTGTTTTAGGGTGTTATTAGAAAAGGCACCCCTCTCAGTAAACTTTACACTGATTTGGCTGTATATTGCAAAAAAGAATTTTTGCTAAAACACTGAGACACACAAATAAAAAGCATTTTTCTCATTCCTTCCAGCTGAGGTATTTGTAATGAAAATGTTGTGGCAATGTTGACATCTAGGTAGAGATATTGAGATTCAATTCAAATAGCCATTAACAACTTGAAATCTACATGAATGGAGTGTATAAAAAAAGATAATGATGAAAATATTATTGACAGATTTGGCATCTCCTCTATATGGTACTGACTATCAGACGCTATATAAATGGTTTATGCCACATATATTCAAAACCATGAACTAGTTTGGATCATCCCACTTGCTTAATGCAGTCAGGATACTTAACTACTTTTGTTTTTAAGGCTGGCAAAGGGCTACAGGCAATAGTGCCGATAGAGTGCTGTTAGCTCTTTGAGATCTTGAAAAGGGAAACTTTTGAAGTAGTTTCTATCCTATGGCATCAGTTTGAGTTCATGAGGTAAGCCCATTTTACAACACTTCTAGCTCTAGTCTAAATCATGTCCAACACACAAGTTGTAGAGTTGTCTAGTTAGTTGTTGGAGGAGGCAAAGTGCTTTACTATAGAAGTCTCCCACTTGCACTGATTAGATAGTAGAGTTGGCACGAGGGCCACCGCCATTTTCTTTATTTCATCCCTTGCATATCAAAGAAGAAATTTATCTTTTCTGAATCTTATATTTTAAGGTGGCCGGTCATAGATGGCACCCGATCATAGATGGCACCCGGTCATAGATGAAAACATTGGCCCAAGTTGGTGAGACACAGACTGGAGGTCATGTACCAACACAAACCATGACTGCTACTACATGTATTTTAACTGAATATACAAAATTGAAGGAAAAGAGCAAGGATAATGATATCGATATAATACACATAACTGCCATGATTATGCTAGATAACACCTAGACAACCAACTGGGTAGCACTATTATCCTAAGTAAGAGTCTGCATTGCCTTTTGGCATAAAGGGGTCATTCCACTGACATCAAAACAACAATTACAATTACAGGACGGATTGTTGACGGGTAAGTAATATGAGGTCAACCAACGTCTACTTGTAATTGTCCAAAGTGAACTCAAAGTTCATGTTCAATGCACAAGGAACACAGGCTCTGTCACAGTCAGGGTGTACTCGGGCGGGGTGTTTCTGAGCGGTATGGCCACACCCTCCAAGGTGAGGAGCTGCATGCTGTTAGACCGTCTCTTGATCTCCCTGAACCTCCAGATCTTGTACATGCCATACACCATTAGGACGAGGAGAAGGCCCAGGATGCTGTATTCCAGCCAGTTGACAATGTGTATCCTGTCTTTATGATTAAGTCAAAAGATATCAATATATTTTGTAAACTGTGATAAAGAACTGAAATAAAACAAATTCAAACTCACTCAACTCATACTGTTCATCTAATATACATGAAGTATATCTGTGCGAGGTGATTTAGGAAACTGCTAGGCAACTCCTCTCAAGGTGAAGATTCTAAGTAGTCTTTGATAAGCCCAGGGCACAGTTTTACATGCCTCATGTTGCTCACGTTGTGCTCAATGGTTAAGATCTAAATCAGGACAATTTATTTGATTTAAAACATAACTTCAATCATTCTTAAGCATTACAGATTCTGTGTATTCAATTCAAGATTACTTGAGGAAGGGGAGGATATCACACCCCTGACACAAAACCTGCACTCCTTCTACATGTCTGAAGGCAAATTCTTTTTAAGCGTGTTTCCCTATATTTTCATCTCCGCGTTATAAATGACTCATACTTTATGCAAAATGGCCTCACTGAGAATGTCAGCAACTGATAAAGAAAACCCCTCAACCTGCTAAAATAAAGAAAACACATCATTGTAACGCATCGCTCTAAATTCTTGGTCTGTGTTTAATAAACGCATTTGTGAATGAAACTTATGGCAAGTGAATAAAGTGTTTCAGATTGGGTAAAGATGTCTTGTTTAGTGCACATATCCAATGCTTGTGATCTCATTAAATTCATCTCAAAAAGTAGAAAAGGTATCAGTGAAGGGCTGTCATTCAGTCAAGGATTTTAAGCTGCTGTGCTTTGCTAGGTATAATGTAAGTCGAGATGATAAGAACCATTCAGAAGATATCAACCATTAATTCGAATAAGTTTCAAATTCATCACCAGGGAAACTAATAAAAAACTCTAGCAGTACTGGATAATATCAGTTCCTGCCTTGCTGCTCAATAGCTCATTATTGTGAAATGTCAGTGACAAGTAGTGTGGACAAATGTCACTTTCTGTCTGGGGCTCCCAGTGTTGGTAACAAACACTGCACATGCCCTGCAGGTACAACTATAGAATATGTGTAATGGCATCAGACTAAAACCCTCCAATATAAGGTTAATGATTGCCTTTAAGGTCAAAAAGTTGGTAGCCCTACAGCAACAGTCAAAGTGACAGGTACTCAACCTTTTATGCAATATAGATTCAAACAAATCATACTTGTAGGCTGAGTTGTGCTATTGTTAAAACATAGGTTTTCAGAGGAAACCTACCCACAATGGCTTCTTTTCATGACCTCAGGTAGATCTGTATGTAATCAATGATCCTGTAAACTTTGTGTGTCAATGTGGACTTATCATCTTATACCTTGCTGCATTACATCATTAAAGTCTTTCTAAGTGCTACCATCTTGTCCGCGATTTCGGCGGTAATTATCACCAAACAGCAGTTCACTGGTACCTTCCATGTGAGACCAGAACACAAGAAACCAGCCCGTTGCTGGTTCTATTCCTAGCAGCAGAAGCAACTAGCAACACACTTCATAGCCAATCAGAAGGTGCCATACAACTTTATGCTAATTTGAAGGGACCAATGTATGCCATTGACTACGCTCGGCTATGGTGTCTCTAGCTTCAATGTAACCATCTGTCTCTATTACAGCAATTTAGAAACAGACGGCATGGGCTTACCTCCAATACCTGGAGCTACCCTTGGGAAAGTCCAAAGGAATTCTCAGACACCTTTCAGATTTTTAGATTTGGTCTTCATTCCCTGCTTGGAAAGACTTAAGCCAACTCCCCTCATATATTAGCTGGCAGAGGACACAGACAGGGTCAAATGTATAGGAGGAGATCGCTGTGGTGCTCTCGTTATAATCTGTGTCACCGTTTATTGCTCACCTTTCCAAAATTCCTTGTCGGACATTTTGTATTTAAAGCAGGGCCGTTGGGGAATCAGTTCAGCATTTTCCATGCATAGACTAAAATAACATTTCCACCAGAGGGCAGCAGTGTTTGTACAGGGGACCTTGAACATTGTCCAACTACAACATATCCCCCCTATCTTGTGCCTGTAAGAGCTGAGCTACCAGCTCTTTAGACTCAAAACTGAACTATATCCAAAAGTACTTTTTGCCTCACTTCAACCATGACGGCCAAGTTTTAACTCTCTCATGATTTCATTTAACTGATGGATATGGAGTTTATCCAAACAGCCTGAGCATAATGGTCCATCATGCTGCTTCTATAAAAGTCAACCCATTAATGGCTGCATAGTGTGTTAATGCACTATTCCCATTATTATCTTGATGCATAAATGAGCCCTGGGGAAATAACCATTTTGGATATATCTCTGTATCATGATGATTCTTGACACATTCACAAACAACAGGCATGATGCAGTAGACTTGCCGCATCTGTATTCCAGCATCATGATGGCAAAATGCTCAGCACAATGAAGCAATATGCAGCCATTAAACACTAAAGTGAGATTCATGAAAATCCATAGGTATATATTTAAGGTATATATACAATAGGATAATGTGAAAAATGTTCATGCAAAAGAGATGTGGCTAGACACCGATCCATATCTAATCCGTGCACAGAACCATTTTTATCACTTACATTAACTTAGCGTCATAACACATCATTAAACTAAACTTGAGCTGGTTGGAGCTCTGCAGCATGAAAAAACATTTTCCCCCTTTTTTGAGTGGCTCAAAAAACATGTTGATGGTAGAAGGATTGTCTTGAATCCCCCTCCGCTAAATGAGATATGCCCTGCATGAGTGTTACAAACAGTTAGTACTTATACATGTCTAGCACTATGTAGGCCAATCCACAGAGGCACATTATTGTACAGGAAGTTAGGGAGTGCAACAACTGCGGGGGGAGGAGAATTAGTGGGGTTAAATAAAAGATAGGGGAGGAAAAATGCTTTAATCCCTATCAGGGGGTGGGCATGATGTTTCACCAGAGCCCCCTGTTAGTCATTAAACTCATATGTCTGTAGTACAGTGTGAACACATCCGTTTATCGCTGGGATTAATACTCTTTGTTCAAAAGTGGATGTACATGTACACTGTTAGTGAGGTTTCCATTAATTATTATGCAAGCAATTTTGGAGATGGTACAGAATAGGCAGGGGTGTGGAGGGTATAGTGGGTATAGGTAGAGAATGTTATTTATAAGCAAATCCTCCCGTCATCCTAACCCCAGACTAGGTGGCAGCACTTGTCATCTCCAGCCACACGTCCTGCTGACATCTCAGGTCACGTGGGGCTCTCAGTGAGATTTGGGACAGTCACCTGACACCTTTGGGACCGAGATGTTGGACTGTGCTGGATCTGTAAATACTCATGGTCATATGAGGGCATACCCTGTATGGAGTTTAACGCTCATGGTTTTAGCATATCCGACTGTCAACCACTTTGGGATTAGATTCTCTTTGGTCACAACACACACATTGAACGTTTGATATGACCAACCAATTTCATTATTGTTGTCCGATCTATTTCCCCCGAGATCTTTTCCTCTATAATATTAGCAGCATTTGAGTAGTTGTAAAAATAACATGGAAGAAAGGGTTTTAGCCTGTAATGAAAAGAGACCCTCGCTATGTGAGTTTCTGGTCAAATAGAAATACCATACTACAAACGACAACTGCATAGCTTTTACATAACATGAGTCTGGCTATTTATGTTGAGGTATGATTGTGCTTCAGTTCTATGTGAAAGCAAACCTATATGAGAACAATAGTTCATACATTGAGGATGTGATTACTACAGGAAACCTCAATAGTCATCATCAGGCTGTATATCAACACTTGAATAGGGGATAATGATAATTACAGATGCGCTCCTCTCCTGACAATAACTAGCAACGGTGGCTCACAACTAGCGCAACCAAATGTCATTTTATCTCGTGATCCCTGTATGTTCCCTGTGGGTAGTCACACTCAAATCTATAATTCTACAGAAAGTCTCTGTCCTCAATAAACCTCCTGGTAACAGTTACGTATTAGATCCAATATATGAATGGTGGTGTTTTTAAGGTTGAAGGGTTTGTATATCCACCTCTAGGAGCTGGAGCTAGGAGCTAGGAGGATGATCAAATAAGGTAGAAGTGCTCCCCTCGGTGGTAAATGGGTCTCACGGAGGGATTGAGAAGACTTTATACTGCGGTGCACCAGGTAGCAGATACCACCATTTGTTTGTATTACAGTTAATTCAGATGCAAGTGGAAGGTTTTATCACCATATGGGTCAAATTTTTGAAAAATGTCACATTCTGGGGTCAAAAGTGGATAACCATGAAAATTCACAAAACTCAATTCATCTTTATACAAGTTTATTACATTGAAAGACGTATATCTTGGGTGTCCGAAAACAATAATTGCATGGTTCTACCCCTACCGGTGCAGTTTTTATTGACCGGCGAACACATCGTAGAGTAAAAGTGTCGGCAGTTACGCCCAAAACTATTACAACATGGTTATTATATCAAAGAAACACCACAGTGACTTCTAAATTCATTTACAAGTAGCCTTAGTATGTGTGAATAGGCATACCAAATTTGAAAACACTTGATTAAAAACTTTTTGTGCTGTCGCTCCGCAAACTTTGCGGAAATATTGAAAATGCTGAAATCTTTACACTAAATCACCAACTTTAGTCTAATTTTCTCAAAACTGTCCCTATTATCATTAAAATTGCTCTGTGTTATCTTCAACATGTGTACTTCCAATAGCAAGAATCATTTAACATACAGAGATGCCTTTCTTGGCACGGTGCACTCGCAAAACCAGCTTATTTTTAGAGTAAAAGTGTCGGCAGTTACGGTACTCACTATCACTTGGCTAAACCCCTGCTACACATCTCAAACACCTCCTATGGCTTTCTATCTTACATGTAATTGTACAAAACAGGTTGGACAGTTGTTTTAACACTATAAACCATCAGTCATTACACAGTTTGACTGTGCAGGGTCACTCCAAAGATAAAAATACATCTATTTTTTTTACCTTTCGCACAATAAAATGTCCCAAAATAATTAAAAATCAGCACAAAAGCACCTCTCTACCCTTATTCAATAAGGCAAACATGTTTACTATTACTTTAAACACTATTAAGAACCATCAGATACACAGCAGTGCCATGGTATGGCTTGCACTGGAGGCTACACAGATCGAGGGCGCGGAGAGTAAAAGTGTCGGCAGTTACGGTACTCACTATCACTTGGCTAAACCCCTGCTACACATCTCAAACACCTCCTATGGCTTTCTATCTTACATGTACTTGTACAAAACAGGTTGGACAGTTGTTTTAACACTATAAACCATCAGTCATTACACAGTTTGACTGTGCAGGGTCACTCCAAAGATAAAAATACATCTATTTTTTTTACCTTTCGCACAATAAAGTGTCCCAAAATAATTAAAAATCAGCACAAAAGCACCTCTCTACCCTTATTCAATAAGGCAAACATGTCTACTACTACTTTAAACACTATTAAGAACCATCAGATACACAGCAGTGCCATGGTATGGCTTGCACTGGAGGCTACACAGATCGAGGGCGCGGAGAGTAAAAGTGTCGGCAGTTACGGTACTCACTATCACTTGGCTAAACCCCTGCTACACATCTCAAACACCTCCTATGGCTTTCTATCTTACATGTACTTGTACAAAACAGGTTGGACAGTTGTTTTAACACTATAAACCATCAGTCATTACACAGTTTGACTGTGCAGGGTCACTCCAAAGATAAAAATACATCTATTTTTTTTACCTTTCGCACAATAAAATGTCCCAAAATAATTAAAAATCAGCACAAAAGCACCTCTCTACCCTTATTCAATAAGGCAAACATGTTTACTATTACTTTAAACACTATTAAGAACCATCAGATACACAGCAGTGCCAGGGTAACGCGTCTACAAAAAGCTAGAGTAAAAGTGTCGGCAGTTACGGTATTGGCTATCACTTGGTTAAACCCCTGCTACACATCTCAAACCCCCCTTATGGCTATATATCTTACAGGTACATGTACAGTAAAGGTTGGACGGATATTTGAACACTATTTAACCACAGTTATCACATAATTTGGCTGTACCATGAACCAGAAAGTGGAGTAAAAGTGTCGGCAGTTACGCACATATTATACTGTTACTATTGTCATTGGATTCCTATCTACCGCCACACGGGTCCAAACCCGATATCCAGCGGCAGGTCGGTGAGGTCATATCTGTCGCCACACGGGTCCAAACCCGATATCCAGCGGCAGGTCGGTGAGGTCATATCTGCCGCCACACGGGTCCAAACCCGATATCCAGCGGCAGGTCGGTGCACAGGTCCACCCTGTGTTCAGCGTCTGCGGGTTCGTGGCCTCCTTGCCTCCTTCAGTGCCTCCACCTCTAGCAGCACTGCACGTGGCAGAGCATACTTATCTGCTCGTCTACCAGTGGCAGCCAGAGGCAGTGGAGGACCAGTCTTGCAGAGGATGTCCTGTAGGGGCACGCGGATGATGTCCTTCCGGGGGTTCCATTGGAACTCGTTGAGGGCTGGGTTGACGCGCTCCATGAAGGACACTTCAAAGTCCCCTTCGGTGTTGGCACCATCTGTGACCTGTCCAAGGAACCACTTGGTGTTGTACATGGCAGCAACGTGGTCCCCTACCTTGAAGGCCTCCTCTGGCTCCACCTCCACCTCCTCCTCGGCTGCTGTGTTTGAGCCTGCAGCAAACAGCTGGTGCTTGGTCCAGCCAGGACAGTGGCGCAGAGACTGGTTATCCTCCCAGCAGCAGGTTTTGAAGCAGGAGGTGTCGCGCACAGAGATGGAGTGGTTGGGGATCACGGGTACTACTGCATGCACCTGCATGGTACCAGGGACACTCTTAGCACAGGTCAGCTTCTCAACTTCTCCGCGTGCCTTAGCCACGTCAGCAACAGGGACATGATGGTAGAGAACGGCACTGCCTCTCGCATTGCCTTTTAAGGCAAACTGCAGGGCATTGTCAATCCGCTGGCCGCACTTGACGAGGAGGTCAGCCATGCGCTTGACAGCCGCACCCACACCATCACATGGCCCTTTACCATGACCTGCCTCGAAGTACGTCCAAGTGGCAAATAACTTGAACAGATTGAAGTGCTGGCAGATGATAGAGAAGATGGTGCGGTTGCGGTACTGCGACGATGGTGAGTCGGTGCAGTAGTGGACTGTGGTCACGTCGGGCAGGTTGGTTTTGATCCACAGGCAGAGAACTGTCAGGAATGCGAGGATGGCACCTGCATCGTGTTTCCGGTCATCGGAGGTCAGAGCGATCGACTTGTGTTTGGTCGTACCGTCTGGGGCCTTGTAGTGGATCACAGCCGGGTGGACTGTGACTGGCTCCTTACCCCAGAACGCGCTCTGTGCCTCCTCTGGATAGTGTACCATCCAGTTCTCTGCGAAGTCCATCTGTATGGTGCACTCGCTCTTGGACATCCCCTCCCGCAGTTCCCGCACCACGCGGTGCTGGTTCTGGGCGCGGAAGGAGTGCTCACGCATCGTCGCAAACTCACTTTCCATCTTCTCGATGAAGGCCGTCTTAGTCAGGGTGTTGGGGACGAGGCGAAGCTTCTTGATGGTCTTCTGCTGGTTTGTCTCCTCATCCACCGGGCCGTAGGGAACATCCACCATCTGCCAGGTGTCACAGGTGACGGTTGGCCGAGTAATGGTCTCACTGAGCCTCTCTGTGAACTGCTCCACGGTAGTGTCGCGGACCACCATGTCAGGAGTTCCAGGGTACTTTGCAGCCTGGAGACGGAGGGTGAAGTTTTGATGCTTCATGCACAAGCAGATCTGAGTGTTGTTGAACCTCACTGGTTTGATCCACTTTGCTGCCTTCCGTACTCCATTGAAGAAGCTCTGGCTGCAGTTCCCCTTACGGCTCGGGTACCGCTTCAGGTACAGGTCACGGAGCACAGTCATGAACTCAGTGAGGATTACCTTCTGGTGCACCACGCCACAGACTCTCACTCCATCCTTCTTGCCCGGCAGAGTGTAGGAGTGTTCTGGTTCCATGAGGAAGTTGATGATGTCGTCCTTCTGTGCGTCAAAGTCCACTTGCTTCTGGGAGACCTTGCGAGGGATCCCACCTTTCTTGAGGGTACGGCGGTCAATGCCCATGTCCTTCGCGAACCGGGCAGTCAACCGGGACCTCTTGAGCTTGTCAGCCGCCTTGAACTGTCTCCACACCCGTACCCGCTTCATCCGGTCGAGGCCAGCGATTCCGGATGTCAGAACACCGTAGAGCTCGGCGGCTCGGCGGACTCTACAGGGTGCAGTGTCACCGGGCAGGAGCCTTCGCCGGGTCTTCTTGGATCGCCGTTTTCGTACCTTGAGTCGGAGTGTGTCCAACTCAGCCTGGGTGTTTCGCAAGTGTTGTTTGTTTGATGCTTTGTGCCGTCTTTTGTCCTTCCGCCTGGAGCCCTCCAAAGTCCTCAGTTCTTGCCTTAAAAGGTCAATGGTGTATCGTAGTCTCCTCTTCCTGGGGGTTTGCTGGGGAGGGTTATGGTCCCTCGGTGGTGTGAGGAGACTGAAAGTAAGGGGTACAGATTAATACATTGATACAGGGCATTATGCATGAATGCAGCGCTGGCGAGTGGACACGCCAGCATTACATTCATACCTGCATGAATGCAGCCGTAGCGAGTCCACTCGCCAGCGCTGCATTCATGCATCATGCCGACAAAGTACAGTATAGACATGTATGTATGCAAATTTAAGCAGAAATTCAGGAAACTCATCAACCAAGGAACTAGGAACAAACAACAACAGGCAACAAAGAAACAGCAACAAGGAACAACCAACAAAAGGATAACTTTTATATTCTAGAGTTACTATGTATACAATTACTTTCTTCGCCTACTCAATGACGGCCGGATGCCACCTCACGACTCCTCTGTAAATCATCATTATCAATAAGCCACACTGTATTATCAATATTATGGGAATTCTATTTAAGCCTAATACTGGCTTTATGGATTGTAAGTTCTATGTATACAGGTAAGTTGATTATCAGTTTTGATAAATAAATAGAACTTTTAGGCTATAACCAAAACAATTATGCATTTCTTTTATGTCTACTTACGTGATATCAGAGGCCATCCGCACATTGTAGCGGGTGGGGACGGTCGACGCTTGGGGGGCCGGCTTCACCGCCGCCGCACGCGATGGCCTGGTGGACGAGCTGGCCTCGACAGGGCCGGGCGGGGAAGGCCTGGGCGGGGAAGGCCTGGGCGCCTCGCTGGTCCGGGGCGGTGTCGCTTCATCTGTGTCTGGGGGGAGGCTGTGCCGCCTGGCCTCTGTGCGGGAACAGGAACCGGCACTGGTGGGTGGCGCCTGTAAAAATTTATCGGCTGCATAAAGCATCAATTAGTACACAACAGGGGGCCCAGGTTTTAGTGTAGGTTTTACCTGTATAATATTTATAAATGTATATATCACTGCTACAGGTATAGGTTGATGCTTGGGCAAAATTAATCTGTATCGATGTGTAACATTATGGATGCTGTATATATATATAATTCTGACCTCCATGCGATTCATACTTACTGGAAGGTGAGGCTGACTGTCTGGTGGAGCTGGGGTCGAGCTGGTGGCCGGGGTCGGAGCTGGGATCGAGCTGGTGACCGGGGTCGGAGCGCAGGTGGTCTCCGCGACACTGGTGACGTTAGCAGCCTCCCCGACGCTGGTGACCTTTGGAGCCTTGGCGCTGGTGACCTTTGGAGCCCTGGCACTGGTGACCTTTGGAGCCCTGGCACTGGTGACCTTTGGAGCCCCGGAGGCTTTAGCGGCAGTGGCGAGCGAGGAGGACTTGCCCTTGCCCTTACCCTTGCCCTTGCCTGTGGAAGGCTCCTGTAATACAAAAGGCACATTATTTCATGGAATCAAATCACAAGAACAGTGTAAGGAGATACATTTAAGAATTTTATTATTTATATACATAAATATATTTTTGAACTAACCAGTTTGGAAATCTTTGGACATTTAGTATACAAGGCTATTCTACATTTCATACTTACAGCTGGAGTGTCTGGGGCTAGTGGAAGGGCAAGCTCCTCCTCCATGGGTGCTGCTCGGCGCGGCGAGAACAGTGTCGGTGACACCATCATGCGCCTCTCACGGCTGACCACAAGGCTGCGGCGAGCGGGGGTAGCGGGCACCGGGGCTGGCGCAGGTACCGGGGCTGGCGCAGGTACCGGGGCTGGCGCAGGTACCGGGGCTGGCGCAGGTACCGGGGCTGGCGCAGGTACGGGGTCGTCGACCTCCACGGACGGTCCAGCTACGGCTGCGGCTGGGGTGGCTGGTGCGGTTGCGGTAGCACGTTGAGCAGCCGGACCGGTCAAACCCGCACGGTGAGCCGCCACCTAGAAAAAAGACAAAAGTTCAAGTTTTTATTAAAAAGGAAAGTTAAACACCTCATGAAGTATAACTAGATACCTATAATTGATAGTCTTCCTTACTGTTGGTAAAACTACAGGTTTCGAATTTCATAGTGGCAGAGTCTACACCTCCTGGTCAATCTTAGTCTATAACTAGATACCTAAATAAGAGACTAAGAGATGTGTAGCAAGCCAAGTGATAGTCAATCTTTTTCCTACAGATTTACTGATCAAGTTCAGGTATTGTCTAGTTTCTCAATTTCTATTTTTTCCTATTTTTCATGAAAGCAACCATCAATATGGACTGTACAAAACTTAAATAAATATAATACTCACACGTAGGGTAGAATCCGCTGTTCTTTGATTCTTTTCCTCCTCGCTTAAGTTAGCCAGAGTTCGCAGCCGACTGTCGTGTTTCCTTTTTTTTTCGTCTGCCTTGAACTTAGCGAGGTCATGTTTCTTCTTCTTTTCCCTTGCCCTTTTTGATCGTTCAGACTGGGAGAGCTTCAATGCCGGGTCAATCCTGGGCCTGCCCATCTGGAAAAAGATGCAACAAAAGATTAGATTAATGACACATTTATTTGGCAACTAAGGCTGATTTAGGTGAATTACATGAACCAGGCCCCTACACTCAAAAAAAAAGTATGTACTATTGGCAATATGACTGTTTGGGTTGATAACAGTACCATAGGGGCATGTTGAGTTAAAATATGGAGGTGATTGGCCAAGTGGAAGTAGTATTTCTTTCAACATATAGTAAAAGTGTCGGCAGTTACGAAACACTAAGTGAACCCTGGCAAGTAGAAAAAACTGAATAATTCATATATTTCTTGGATAGGCTACTAGAGTGCATGGGGATGGAACATGCAAACCAGAGAAGTTGTTAATATTGGTAATAACAAGGTCGGTATGAGGATTATTCAATTTACGTGTAACTGCCGACACTTTTACTCGGGGATCGAAGATTTCGGTCTGTAGCACCCACAAATATGTTGAAAACATAAGTATAACACACTAGAATGATGTTACAGGAGATGGTACCCACATGTATAATTAGGGCCTCAGGGGGGGTAAAGTTGAAATTTTGGAAATTTTCGTTCATTTTTAGAATAAGACAGCCCCTACAGTAAACTAAAACATCTCCAAATACCCCAGAAAGGCACCATAGCATGTAGTGGTGACCCTGGTACAAAGTCTATCTCATATTTACAGTAGATGTAGAAGATTACAGGAGCATAGCGAGTTTACAGCAGAAAAAGTAAAAGTGTCGGCAATTACACGACAAATTTCGACCTCTCGGCGACACTCAGTCTGGCCGGAAAGCAAGCGAACCGCGGCGAGTTTTCGCCACACGTCGACGGTAAAACATCGATTACAGCGAAATTACAGCATTTTAACCGGGGAAAAAGCGCCGGGGGGGTGCTACAGACCTTATATTTGCAATATCGTGACAAATTTTTGCAATATTCCTCACCTTTAGGCCTGATATTGGCGAATTCCTCCAGAAAATTTGCAGTTTAGCATCCGTTTGATTGCGGGTGGCGTCCCTTCTGCCGGAAATCGTTCGCTGTGCCGAAAACTGGCGCGAACTTTTGCAGCACTGAGCTGCTCAATGCTAAGCCTATGAGTTGACGTTAAAGTGTCGGCAGTTACACGAAAAATTAAAATACCCCCCAAATACATAAAATAAGGCATGTTAGGCCCCATATATGTTTCAAATGGAAAGAATATGTACCTGCCCTACGTATGTAATGCAAAGAAACATAGATTTCACGATAATTAGGAAATTATTCAATGAAAGCGATGTAATTGCCGACACTTTTATTATTTTCCAAAAATACATTTTTAGGCCTGGAGCCCTCAATAACTGGTGTATCTCCACGAAATTTTTTCCAGTTTTAGTATACATATATCCCTTAATATTGAAAGCAAAAAGTAAATTGGGTGACCCTTACTAATTGTCCAGTGGAAGAACCAAAAGTAAAAGTGTCGGCAGTTACACGAGTGGCATTTTCAATACAACAGGCTATTTTGACCAATTGAGCAAAGAAATCTTAATAAAAAAAAATTGTATGTGTGAGACAACATATGTAACTAATAGGAAACCATGATTAGGAAGGGTTGTGACTGTTTTTGTTGAGGTGGGGGAGTTATGAAAAATGTAAAGAAGTGTTTGACGCACAGTTTTGGGGTATTTTAGCCCTTTGGAGGCTCATAACTTGAGAAATATCCACTTTACATCCATGATTTTACATTTTTCTGAAAGCCTGGACTGGTACCTATTCTATAAAAAAAGAAAAAACTGGATTGGTGCAGCCATTTTTATTGCAGAGCTGTTTAAAGGTGAAAAACACCTAAATGTGACATTTTTCAAAAATTTGACCCATATACATGGATCTATGGGTGCTGGGCTGTTAAGGATTTCCAGACACCTGGCCATATATTTATTTTTTTATTGCTCTCAGGCTGACAAGTGCTTTTTTATTCTCTCCTTTCATTCTCAGAGTCTCTCTATGTGGCACTTTTGGTACTCATTCTCTTCCTGAAATTTCAGCATATTGTTACAGTTACAGATATAATAACACTGATTCACTTATTCGTAGTTAAATAGTTTTTCCTATCAAATGATGTCAGATGCATAACCACCGTCACTCTCGAATATACAAGTATTATCACATGGAAAAACAATAAATTGATGAAATCGCATCCATAGCGGATCCAATATGTAGCCCTGTTGTTGAAATAATCAAAATATTTTCATCAAATATATAGCAATAGCTTTGTATTCATCAAGGGGAGGCTATAATATCAGCTGCATGTGTCCATGATGTGGGACAGGGAAGTGAAAGTGAAATTAAGTCTGATCTCTTTGCCTAGAAATGGTGGTATATGTTTCTGTTAAACAGTTTTGACACATATCCCATACATTGACTGGCCAGTAGTAAAATGGTCTATAGTACTAATGTCAATGAAGTCCTCATGGAAACAGTATAGCTTTGCCCCCTGGAAGTGACACAGGTGTGGTTAAAGTATATATATTTCCTGCAAGTTGTCTGCCCAGGGGCTCGATTCATAACAATGTACGATAGCTCAATAATTCTACGACCACAAAAAACATGTTTGTAGGGAAAAGAGGGCAAATCGTATTTTTTTACAGGTAGTTGTTAAGGAATCATCCAATGCTGTAGTACAAATAATTTGATATCATTTCACAATGAGATTGTAGGACACATGCTGATAACATAATCATACCACTACCCAGTAAAGGGTGGTTGTAACAATAAGTAATCTAAAAAATAAAGCACTGTATTGTAGATGGACATAAGAATATAACACATACTACGATTTAGGGGTAAATTGTTAGATAATGATTTTCAAAAAATGGGTAATATTGTGAATTTATGAGGCACTCATTCTTACAAGGTAATCTACATGTAAACATCAGTCATTACATCTTGGTTTCGTACAAAACAAACCATTATTAAAGAATTTTTAGATGGCTGAGATGGCTTTAGAGTCTGTCTCAGCCGTATGTTGTAAAATGGGCATTTTCTCCCTTACAACCACCATTTTCAGGTATTCTGTGCAATAGGACAATTGGGAAATTTGCTCCAATTTTCTTGTGAAATGCACCCCTTTTTTTGTATGACAGCATTCTACAATTTTCGTGAGATAAGCTAGTCGAATGAGATAAGCTGGTCGTAAGTGTGGTTATTTTTCTCCACCCCTACAACTGTTATTCAGCTGTCGTAGGTTTGACATAAAATGACCCCTAGACGATCAGCAATGGTCGTAGCAGTAAAATAGCCCTCGATGTCGTAGAAACTTATGAATCGAGCCCCAGGGCAGTATTACTGTCTGCAAGGAGGCAAAGCATGCATCTAAGAAAGAGGTCACATCACAAGCCTTTAGTAGCAAAGGCATATTGTTGACAATGCTTGTCAAATTTTTCTCAGAGAAAGTTGATTTTAATTCAGAGGAAACAGCTACATCAAAGGGGAAAAGTTACCGAGGTAAAATGCCTCAGGGCAGGATGCTTGAAAATAAAAGTATTATTAGATCTAACAAAGCAAGTAAAAGCTAAGTGCGAACTTGATGGTCATTCCAATAAGACCTTGCTTGCAATAGTTTTTTTGATAAGATATGCTACGTCAGTTTTTTCAACTGATTTGATGTCGACATTCTCAACATCAAAGCTGATCTGTTAATCATGTAATGGAGCGAAGTTGACATTACTAAACAATAAACTATTCATTCAACCACATCTTTTTCAAAGTGAAAGAAAGGTCTAATAAATTGTTGAATCAGTGGAATGTTTCTATTGGAAAAGCTGCTGAAACATAGGAATTAATAATTGTGTTGTACCTCTGTCATTGTTCAAATTGATGAGACATCTTGAAAAGTGATTCAATTAGGCTGTGGGTTTTCTATCTGTGTATATTGCTGAGAGCAGCTCACTTTACTACTGCAAAGCTTCTTTGTGTAACTTATATACAGATAAGATTTTCAAGTCTCCAGTGACAATTAACTTCTATACAGGTGATATGAGATTGGGTTCAGAAGGTAAACTGATCTTTTTGATACACATGTAAATATTATATGATAACTTGAAACAAGATCGCTTGTAAGTTTTAGCCATATCAACCCCACAAGAAATAGCTCTCAGCAGAGCCCTGAGTTGGGTTTTACTCACTTTACTGTGTGTACAGTTGTCTTGTTACTTGTTTGTGTGGGCAGGGCGCTTTGATGGATAAGTCTCTCCCTTTAACTGATTAGAGTTGGCAATAGGGTGGAGCATGCAGCAGTGTTCTCTCCCAGAGTACACCCTTAAGGCCTCTAGTTGGGTCAGCCATAAACTGACAGTGGGCAGTCCTGCTGTCAGGTAGAGCTCAGGGTAAGGGGGAACTCATGTGCAAAGTTGCTACTTTTTTTTACCAATTCTTAGTTTCACACTCAGGAACGAACAGAGACTATATATATGATGTCCCTGTCTGCCTCAATAGGTTCTACTTGATATTGAAATGTATCCACATCTGTATTGGAAGGCTGTATAGTTGCATAGGATAGATTCAGTTAAAATTGACAAAATAATAGCTCTAGATGTATGCAAGCATGCTCTACCCTCAATATGTGTACGATAGTAGAATGCAAGTGTTACTCATATCAGAAAAGGTTATAATATTGCCTTTTCTATATTATAGAGACAGTGCACAGTGGCCGTCTTTTTGAAAGTAAATGTTTTAAGTAAACCACAGATCTATACGGTACAGATGAAGATACAGAAAGACACTATTTTGTGAAGAGCTCAGCAGAATAAATCCATTTTACTGAAAATTTACAAAAGGTTGGCTTTCTTATGCAACGTTCCAATATCAGGACAAAATGCATTCGTACAAGTGTAGAATATAAAAATATGAATCAATTGATCTTGGTTTAATTCGCTCATGAATTCAACCGAGCTCCCCACAACCTAATTCATAAGAAACTCAACATTCTGTAATTAAAGATTTCTAGATAAGAACCAGCATATTTTAAAATGCAATGTCAAGATTCACAGGATGAGCTATCAGTTGTGAGTCACAAGGAGTAGACCTAACAGCACAGGTATACATCTAAACACAAGCCAAGCTTTGTTGTTTAGATGTTATTCAGATACTACCAGTATTACCAATATTACAGCTTTCCGAATAAAAGCTGACATGTTCAAGTAAGATTGGTGTTAACATTACCATCTTGCCTTTTCATGTGAGTGTTGATTACAGCACCATGCTGTCAGGAGCGGATGGCCCTCAGACAGAAAGGCTAAATACTGCTTGGGTAACAGCCACCAGAAATGTCTCGCTTGAGTGTTATGGTTTTGCATACCAATCGCTGGGTGAATTGTTGAAAGTGAGCTACAGTGTTTTATTTGGTAATAAGCCCAAGGTGTTCTAGTTAAGGCCATGCCTACTGTATTGTGATTTTTCTTGGCTAGGTGATGGAGGATGTGCTATTACTTCAGGAGTATTCTCCTTTAAGAGGAGGTCGGATGTTTGATGGAAAAAAACAATCATTGTTGTCTGGTGAGAAAATGTCTGCTTTATAGTCTGTGTTTTAGGGTGTTATTAGAAAAGGCACCCCTCTCAGTAAACTTTACACTGATTTGGCTGTATATTGCAAAAAAGAATTTTTGCTAAAACACTGAGACACACAAATAAAAGGCATTTTTCTCATTCCTTCCAGCTGAGGTATTTGTAATGAAAATGTTGTGGCAATGTTGACATCTAGGTAGAGATATTGAGATTCAATTCAAATAGCCATTAACAACTTGAAATCTACATGAATGGAGTGTATAAAAAAAGATAATGATGAAAATATTATTGACAGATTTGGCATCTCCTCTATATGGTACTGACTATCAGACACTATATAAATGGTTTATGCCACATATATTCAAAACCATGAACTAGTTTGGATCATCCCACTTGCTTAATGCAGTCAGGATACTTAACTACTTTTGTTTTTAAGGCTGGCAAAGGGCTACAGGCAATAGTGCCGATAGAGTGCTGTTAGCTCTTTGAGATCTTGAAAAGGGAAACTTTTGAAGTAGTTTCTATCCTATGGCATCAGTTTGAGTTCATGAGGTAAGCCCATTTTACAACACTTCTAGCTCTAGTCTAAATCATGTCCAACACACAAGTTGTAGAGTTGTCTAGTTAGTTGTTGGAGGAGGCAAAGTGCTTTACTATAGAAGTCTCCCACTTGCACTGATTAGATAGTAGAGTTGGCACGAGGGAGGGACATGCCATGCTGTCTCTAAGTACATCCTAAACTAGTTCAAGGTACTTACTGGCGTTGGTTAGAGAGTGAAAGGGAGCAGCCCTCTTGTCAAGTGTTGCAAAGGGTAGATGGTAATTGACAGGCAAAGCAGCTACTATTTTACGACTTAGGCCACAATCATTCCCTATTTCCGCACTAAGATAAGGTTGCAGATTTTTTCCCATTACAGCAACACATTTTGTGTGCTATATATATGCTGAACATGAATAACCCTAAAATAATGGTTAATAGCCAATATTCATTTGATGTTTTTATTTCATCTAAGCAACTTTTATTTAAACCTCACATTCACAAGATGTCATGGTACATATTATTTGATAAGTCAAACTTTATACTGTACCAACAATGATAATTAACTAATTCTGCATAACATTCCCGTTCAGTGTAAGTGGATACAGATAATAATCTGTTTAATTGGATGACAAATATGAATCCACATGAATTAAAAGTCAGGATTAAATCCTGACTATCAAGCCATTATCTGCCAGATGTTCCTGAGAGACACAATGCATTATTCAGAATCCGAAAGCATCTATACAATGAATACAAATGAACCTTGATGGGGTTTAAAAGGCTCACCAAGAGTGGTAATTGCGTCTTGATTAGGGATGGATAGCTATGGTGACCAAAGGTTCACATGCTCACTTTAGTTCATGTGACTATAATAATCTAGGCTAGTGGTTGAAATGGTCCACTAATGCAGTACTGGTGAGTAACTCAAAATGACTGCATTAGTCCCTCATGACGAAACAGTGTGGTCATCCGTTGGTAATTATGTACCATTTTTTCCTGTTACTTCGAGTATAAATATGACTGATTCTAGGCTTTGGCCTTGATTTCTATCAACCACTTGTCTTCTGCAAAAGAATGACAGCAAGTTCATACTGTAGCTCGGTAAACCAAGATCTTGCAGGCTGAAAGAGACTCTCCCCAGAGTCCAGCATTGCCAGACTATGGCATGAGGATCCAGCATGGCCAGACTTTCAAGGTAGTTTGCCAAAGTCCAGCCTGTTATTGAATGTCCAGCCTAGCCTGACCCTCACTAGAATGGCCCTTGACACATCTATTATAGTCCAGCAGTGCCTGACCCTTGTATGAGAGTAGTATTGGCGACATTGGTCGACGCTGATGTTTGCCTCTGTGAATATCTCTCATGAGAATTAGGAAGTGACTAGACAGCCACACACAACAGCTTGCAAGGAACAAGTTACGGTATGAGAACAGAACCAAGATATCACGATAACTGCTGTGCCAGTGCACATGTGTTGCTCTATATATCCCAGCTGGTCACTTGGTGTTGCTATAATTGGAGTGCTTGCACCTAAAGGTTGTCATCAGGGACCAATGCAGGATGTCCCTGAGTGTTATCATGCAGCAAAGGACCCCGTTATTACTGCCTCCATCAGAGTGAGGCACCTCAGGATGAGAGCTGCAGCTCTGTGATTCTGTCACAATAGGACAGACAATGGGAGCTGAACGTGCACGGGAGGCATTGTGAACCAACACCAGCAGGATAGGGCTAACAGGCAGTGTGCACCAACAGCTTGATGCCGCAAGGTTCATGTCTATTTGTTGTCCTGATGCACAAGTGCAGTCCAGGTCAGTGTCAGTGATAGATCTAACCATTTACGGATGGCAAAGTGCATTAATACATTATCTCCTTGGACATGCTGCCTTTAGGAGTAACTGGCTCTGTCTCACGACCTTGATCCAATGTTTTTGTCTCTGACCGGGTGCCGTCTCTGACCAGGTGCCGTCTCTGACCAGATGTCACTTTGGGAGTTTAGTTATGTTCTACCAACAGCAGGAGGCTAATAATAATTACATAACAGCTGCCATGAAGTTTTTACAAATCCTTATACATGTAAGTATACACACACAGAAAAGTGAGAGTCATTGTCGCTAAAACTACCCTCACCTAAGGGTCAGGCACTGCCTGACTCTCAGGTGAGGGTAGTTTTAGCGACAACGACTCTCACTTTTCTGAGGGTGTAGGTTAAAATTTAAAAAGCTTTTTTCTGACACCAGGTCAGAGACGGCACCCGGTCAGAGACAAAAACATTGGCTCAAGGTCGTGAGACAGAGCCAACTACCTTGTACAGATCTGACATATTGTACACAAGTTCATATATTGTACAAAAACACACAGGGTCAGTTTATGTAAAAATAGTTTTATTCTGTATCAGTTCAAACAATGTTTTGTCCACTTCTGTTTTGCCAATTTGTTCATATGTCTCACCAAATTGGGCCAATGTTTTTGTCTATGACTGGGTGGCGTCTATGACCGGGTGGTGTCTATGACCAGCTGCCGTCTATGACCTCCTGAGAGAAAAAGGTTTATCTAGGGCAGGTGAAGATATATATGGATATGTAGCCACCGCCATTTTCTTTATTTCATCCCTTGCATATCAAAGAAGAAATTTATCTTTTCTGAATCTTATATTTTAAGGTGGCCGGTCATAGATGGCACCCGATCATAGATGGCACCCGGTCATAGATGAAAACATTGGCCCAAGTTGGTGAGACACAGACTGGAGGTCATGTACCAACACAAACCATGACTGCTACTACATGTATTTCAACTGAATATACAAAATTGAAGGAAAAGAGCAAGGATAATAATATCGATATAATACACATAACTGCCATGATTATGCTAGATAACACCTAGACAACCAACTGGGTAGCACTATTATCCTAAGTAAGAGTCTGCATTGCCTTTTGGCATAAAGGGATCATTCCACTGACATCAAAATAACAATTACAATTACAGGACGGATTGTTGACGGGTAAGTAATATGAGGTCAACCAACGTCTACTTGTAATTGTCTAAAGTGAACTCAAAGTTCATGTTCAATGCACAAGGAACACAGGCTCTGTCACAGTCAGGGTGTACTCGGGCGGGGTGTTTCTGAGCGGTATGGCCACACCCTCCAAGGTGAGGAGCTGCATGCTGTTAGACCGTCTCTTGATCTCCCTGAACCTCCAGATCTTGTACATGCCATACACCATTAGGACGAGGAGAAGGCCCAGGATGCTGTATTCCAGCCAGTTGACAATGTGTATCTGCATCCAGGGGTCTATGGGTGGTGTCAGGGGTGTGGTTATATGTAGGACCACCACCGGGGTCCCCTCCGGACGTACACTGTGTATGGTGGCTCCGAGGAAGAGCAGGACCTGAAAAATGTAAAATATCTTATCGTTAGATAATTGTATGAAATATGAGGTAATTGTATGAAACAAAATTGTATGAAATTAATATGACATCGTGCTTCTTTAAGCTTTTGTGGTCATGATGTATACATGGACGCTGCCCTGAAAGGTAATCAGATTAGGTAATTAGGATTGTGATTAGCATCGTTCCCAATAGGGTTGACATGACACATGATGCCATTACGCACGATGCAGATTCGGTGAGCCACTCCATGACAATTTTGTCTATACAACGAGGCCTAATGCTCTACTACACCCTAGAATAAAAGGACTGACTCGAGCGATTTCCCCCCGATTTTGGGGATTTTTGTCGTAAATTATTCATGTTTTTCGAAAATCATTCTTAAACAGTAATGGCGCATAGCATATGGACAACAACTTTATTAGATATGGTCAATAATACAAAACGACATTTCTGTCTTGATGGCGGGGGGGGGGGGGGAGGGGTGTAGTAGTGTTTCTTGGTATGGGAAATAACCTTTTAAGTTAATCTGAAAATGATGAAATATCACATGATTGTATTATCCTATTACAGCCATGGTATTTTCAGGTCTATGTTCCCCATCCATTAACAAACCTCTGTGGTCTGTGTAAGCACATCACTGCATGTTGTTTAAAAGGACGGCATGGTCTTCATGATGCACAAATGCAGTACCAGTGAGTTACTGTGTTGAGTTCGAGTTTAAACATATTTGGCAGAGATTTATCACAATTACACAGGGCGTTTTTCTATCAAATGCCAAAAGAAAGAAATAGTTCAGTAATGTACATGTCTTGTAAGTATTCAAGCTGGCCAATCAAGCTGACCAATCAGGCGTGTATCAGCCCATAGTGTTCCTCTACATGGTTCCTCAGATTTTTGAGTGTCAACAAGCTATCAAGGGAGTTCCTTCAATAACAAAAGATAGCGTAAAGTATATAACAAGCTGGTCCAAGCTGTGGATATTAGCATTGTGCCCTGCCCCTGTCTGGGCTGTCAGCGGGGGGGGGGGGGGGGGGCACCGGGAGGTATCACAGGTGGCTCTATACTACTGAAGCCGAGAAGTGCCACAACTATATCAAAAATACATAATTGACTTTTGATTAAAAAAACTTTCCTCCCAAATCTAAAATGAAAAGTATTCAATATCAGCAATTATCCTATGTCAATATTGATTTTTTTCTGCTGTCAAAAAAGTAGAAAAAAGGGTTTCTGTCAAACTGTAAACGGACGCAATTTTTTCATCATTTTATTTTGGAAAGAAGTTTTTTTTATTTTTTTATATGATATAATAGTTGTATCCCCTCACTGCTTCCATACTATTCACACCTTCTGACATGCCTATCACTTCCTCCTACAACACCTACATGATGCCGCAGTTGTACCCCGTATTGTCCACAGGCTACAACGTGTCCATGCCTTATCATGTCCACAGCCTGCCACCACGAAAAGTGTCCACGAAATACTGTTTGTGGACAATTTGTGATGTACAATTGTTACTACTCTGCATATATTCTCCATTAATTCATAATCATCTTACTTTGGTTAATTCATAACTTTAGTGTATTTTCAGTTTCTGGCACCTGATGATGTCTCTAGCAACGGGTCTATTGAAAGTATTTTTCAGATCGGTAAATGATATTCTAGATTCTAGTTTAAGATCTTCCAATTAACAAATCATATTCTATTAAACTATATCGCTTTACTGAAATTTAGATTAATTGTGTAAATAAAATGGACGACTGAACATGAATCAATAATGTTATAGTTTTTTATTCCCCATGCAAAATACCATAATAAGTTAGTCGACTGTGAGTACTGTCTCTGTGTTTACATAGGTCGGAGTAGTAGAGGGCAGTATGGGAAACCTCTCACCTCCTCTGGTGGTAAACCTCTCTAAAGTTACTTTCTGTTCCAGTAACTGTGACTTGATAACCCTGACATTGTATATCAAGTATAGCCACATGACGAGGAGAACAAACAAAAGAGAAAATATCAGTGTTCTTATAATGAAGACAATGTTAAAGGTCTGTGGTTTGTTTGGTAATGGCCGGGCAGTAGTGCTGTGAAAGTCATTATGGTGAGCAATCTCACTGTGGTATATTTCAGCCTGACACAGCCGATTTATTGTATCTCTGCTATTCTTCCACAGGGCCCATAGACATGTCATAGTGGAGTCCTGGTGGTAGGTGAGCTCATCTGGACAGTGGATGACATCACCTACAGTGCACTGATCCAACACATCAGTACTTAGCTGGATATACTCCCGCCCTGTTTGGCTAATGGCTAACTTTGCGGGCAAATTCTGCAATATAGAGTAACCGGTCGGTGACTGTTCATCCAGTGGTTTTGGCCAAACATTTACGGAATACACTGTGAATACACAAGACCGGTCCTGTGCCATGGGTACAGGCACATGGACATACAGGTCGGAGTAAGTGTACTGGAAACCTAGAATAGTGTTGTGGTACATGAATTTGAGCCCTGGATAACATAAACTCAACCCGTCATCATACAACCGAGGTAAAGCATCCTCCAGGGTCCTCTGAGCATCTGATAAAGGTACCACATTAATAGATAAAGTCCCTTGTTTGAGAAGCTGCAATGAATCAATCCATATCTTCCACTCATCTTGATACATACTGACCAGTTTAGCCTTAAGTTGTAGATAGGATAGATACATGCGTATAGCCTTAGTTATGTCACTAGATGCCTCCTTCATTGGGTCGGTGACCATCTCTGACACCGTGGTCTTACTGTATGTTAAATCATCTTTTGACATTAGATGTTTATGATGAGTTTGATTTGGAGAATCCACCATTTTCTGAGATAGGGCCTGGTACAATTTATCAACTTCAGCTCCCACTTTTAGCACATCTCTCATTCCTGCCCTCTGGGAATAGTTGTTTGACAGTTCTCCAACAAATCCGAGAGGTGCCTCTGGGGCAACTTCCATGGCTATTCTTCGAGAAACTGGATGAGAAAGCAATGTGTCAAGAGCATTGACATTTCCTAAAAGTGCCTCAGTAGCTTGCCGTAGGGTGTGGGCCCTGTATGCTATGTGGTCATGCATAGCTGTACATATCCCCTGATCACTTCCAACCACCATATTGGGATCATCACAGGGGTTGTGTATGTTGTCCACTAGCAGTGTCCTGTCTATGCGAGGTCGTGGTACAACAAAGATGGCCGTCCTGCTGCATGTGGGTCTGATGTAGGGTAGCTCATCCCGCCTGAACATAACCCCAGAGTCAGGTCTGTCCACAGTTAACGGCCACCTCCCAGAGCACATGGTTATATCCACCAAGACAAAGATCTGAAAATATAACTGGGAGTTAATAATTTGATTGACAGGAAAATAAATGATGAGGATTTCATATGGGTGGTAGGGTATATTCAGCATGAGTCGGACACGTACCCTGAGACGGAGAGTAAGATTTGAAGTCATTCATGTACAATGTTAGTGTTTGGTTTTGGGAGGAATAACACTAAAACTTGACTATTATTCACATATAAAAAACTTTAAAATTCGTTAATAACCACGATAGTTTCCGTCTCCAGGTACGTGTCCGACTTGAGATGAATCTACCCTATGTATCATTATAGAAGTGTGATTTAATACCTTTTTGAGGTGAATGACCCTGACTTGACACTTGACCTTGACTTGAGACCCAGGCTTGAAACCGTTACAAATGTGTTCATACCATGTGTCTCATGGGCGATTTGGACCTGCTTGGTATATAGCTTGAACGTGGACTCTTTCGCCTTCGATATTTCTTATCAAATAATAACCGTGAGTACAATGTA
This sequence comes from Harmothoe impar, assembly GCA_947462335.1. Classification (NCBI taxonomy): domain Eukaryota; kingdom Metazoa; phylum Annelida; class Polychaeta; order Phyllodocida; family Polynoidae; genus Harmothoe; species Harmothoe impar. The sequence goes on along the minus strand of OX381710.1, from coordinate 69,735,586 downwards.
TTTGTCTCCACCATGTGTATTAAACTTGTTTAGGTCTTATCGTGGAGTATTGTAATGCATGGTTTCATCCCGGGTGACTCTGGAAATCTTTGATACAGTTTCGCGGGAATTCTTTAACAAGGTCCTGCTGTCAATTACACAGATAAAATAAGTAGAATGACGGTGACTCTCAAATTGGAGTCTGTACTTGATCACTGAGGTAACTCTGGTATAACTCTCTCCCCGACTCTAAAATGACACCAAATCATTAGGGAGTCTTAGAATAGGAGTCATTATAGAGTTATTATAGAGTCCTGCTATTGCTAGCAAGTCACTTTAGAGTACTGGGGAAAGTTACCTCAGTGATCAAGTCACAGTGATTCTATTTATTTTCTCTGTGTAGGACTTGAGCCGATTTGGAGGTAATCGGCAGGCAATCGTCAGGTAGATTCAGCTTTGGGGTCAAAAACCCCAAAACTAAAATTACCACATAACCCCCCCCCCCCCCCACCTCCTTTTGTTAAACCTATGGTTGATTTCTGTCTGTGTAGGTTGCCCCCTCCCCCGATTTTCCTTAGCCCTTGCGTAGGTGTGTCCAGAGTCACCTGTGACATCTCCCGGTGCCTCCCCTACCCCTGCTGACAGCCCGGACAGGGGCAGGGCACAACGCTAATCTCCACTGATGGTAAATGCTTGTTGCAGCACTCTTCACACTGAAGAAACTGTATCAAAAGCAATATTACAGACCTATTGGTAAATGTACTTCAAGACAGAAATAATGAATAATGTCGAATATTGGCTGATCAACAGACCATAATTGACAATTCAAACAATCTAAAATCAAATTAGATAAAGTTTTCTACAAAAATGTATATTGTCCTTAGATCAAGGTTCAACAAACATACATTTGTATAACTATATTAATGATTTTAGATATTTAAAAGTTGTTCTTTTGCACCCATACCACCGACACACACACCTTGCTTGGTCGACTACGAATGATGTACACGAATGTATACACATCATAAAAACACAGTCAACGGGGTGGGAGAGTAGACTGGGTTGGGATATATGTATCTTTGGTCTCAGCAAAAAAAGGTTGCATCTTTAATTACAAGGAGTGTCCAGTTATATGCCTCTAAAGATTAAACAAGCCTGTAGAATCCTACACGGCTACAGACGTACATACAATACAGAAGCCATTTATACACGGATGTGTGGCCGGTGCAAAGGTCTAGGTAATATCCAATTACTATTAACATCATATTATGATATAATTTTTTTACCGGTATTATTAATATCGTCTGACTTCATATTTGATATCAATTCAAACTTTTGATGGCCAATATAAGTAAACATGAGAGAAATAAGAAGCAATATAGACCAAATCTGTGTAACCAAATTCACTTTTTGCGGACCAGGTGAAAAACAATTATGAGTTTGTTACAATGTCATTGTCAATGATCGTGTATAAGCTTGAACAGCCGTACATGAAGTGTTTATCATCCGGGGACGTCGAGAGAAATTTAAATAAACTATCATCAGTGACTAAACTTTAGTGGTTAACCTGCATAACATTGACAGTATCGGTATGTATTTAATGTTGCCACATAAACTCTGTGCGGTACTCAATCAGGAATGGGGACCTGGATAAGGAGGGAGGGGGTTGCATTTTAAAAGGGGCCACACCCATGCCTCTTTTTAAATGATCATTATCTCCCTTTTCCATTCCCAATATTGATATGAGGAAAATGCCAGGCCCATTGCGCATTTAATGCTGCATACCGACCGGAATGGTAGACTCAAAATTCACAGCTGAAAAGTCTCTAAAATGTACACGTTTAATGTATAAGACTATAACATTTAATAAATATCCGACATGTCTCATCCCTACATAAATGCCATCCTGACAGATGTGACTGAATATGAAAACTCAGAAATAAAGATAAATGTTTCCTAAATAAAGCACCACCTGTCTGAATTACGTTAGTAATTATTACATAAATAATCTAAAACTGACGTGTTTCTTGTCATTTTTGATTAAACGTAACATGATTTAGATGAGTGGTGCTAGCTGTAATATCTTACTGATATCTCTGCGTCGTGAGGCTAATTCAGCCCCAACTTCCCATTCCTCAGGTCGATAATTAGATACTTACAAGCAGTATGCGGTGGGACGGCTCCATGGTTATCAGGCTCCTGGAGGAGGTGTGTGTGTGTGTGGAGGTGGGTGTGTAACGGTCACGGTATGACGACTGACCCCACCTCCCCTAGTACACCCAACTTAATACCCCCCCCCCCACCCACACACACACACTCAGGGTGACACGTGAGTTGTCACACCTGGAGGTGTTATAGGTGTGGGGAGCAGGAGGTGTCAGATACCGCCGCTCCCGCCACCTTAGAGGTACCACCCCGTCACATGACAGTGTGTGGCATCCACACCCCTAGGTGTATAGAGCACAGGCTATCACATCCTCTACATGCCACTCATTTTTCTCAAGTTGGGTCTTTGGCCACTCAATAGACGGAGGTTTACAATTAAAGTGGCATAATCACCGAGCGTATCTCACTCACAATTCTAGTACTGTTCTAGTCTACTATGTGGTAAGTGCGAGTGGTGAGAATGCCCCTTTAAAGCGTAGGTTGTACATTCCATACGTGTGACTAGCAGCTTGTAGTTTGACAATATGTAAGGATATCACAAAGTTTTGAAAGTGAAATACTCTAGTACACCCTGCACTGAGGGTCTTTTTCGCAAATCGCCTCACATATAATGATATATATCTGAATATTATAACCCACTTATACGATATATAAAACTAGATTATCAGTATACAATATATTTCTATTGATCTCATAATTAAGATAGATGGTAGATTATAAAATAATATGCAGTAATTTTTTTCTTTACTAGTATGTATGCCACTTGTTCACAATGAAATTTTATATTCCATTGGAATAAATGCTATATAATAATCGAGAACTTACCCATTGCACTAGTCGTATCACGCCGTCTAATAACGGCGTTCACACCTCGGTGGTACCCGTGAGATGTGTACGTGCTGCAAGGGGGGGGGGGTAAAGCGCGCCCTAACCCTTTAAGGACAGCATCTATAGTCCTTTTTATTCATGATGCATCATGAAAAAACTTCAAATAGGTCGGAGTAATGCAAGATTGTATGATTGATATGAACTCGTCATGGCTGCATTCATGGAGCATGGATGCATTATGCCGCCCTTAAGTGGTTAACGGGTTAAAGCTGTAGAGGTAGAGTGCATTCACAAAAAATGTGCCTCTACATGAGTAAAAATCGACACGGGTGACACGGGCGACACGGCCCCTTTAAAATTCGACGGACATGGTCACATAAAGTAGAATGGATACTAATGATATGGGATAAAAATCGACACGGTGACACAGCCCTTTTGATAAAAATCGACACAGAGACATGGTCAAAATTACAGGTACCCATGTAGAGGCACATACATCAGGATGTTCTAGTGTAGCCTGCAAAACCCACGGCCGCAGCGCACTGCTGTGGGTGTAGAAGTTTAGGGTCCAGAAATCACTGGAAATTCAGCCCAAATGCGAGGTTGGTTTGATTCGCACTCCCCTGGGCTTAATAAACGGGTTTCTGGGCTGAAATTACACAGGAGGGTTCCTATAGCTCTCTTCTACATTACTATGTTTTCAGAATATGTAGTTTGTTACTCATTTCTACACATTAGAGCACTTTGTAGAGAGTAGTCTGTGCAGGCATGAGCTCTTCACAACAGTAATGCCACCCCTCAATTGGTCTAGACATGCCTATAATTACTACTTGTGTAGATTTCACTTCACCCAATTAAGGCCCTAAGTAGCATGAATGGCCAATCATGGCCCTGTCTTGATTGGGTGTAGAAATGTACATGATTGGTGGACATAAGGATAACAAGTAGCAAAACCAGTAGAAAAGTGACACTTCTCTCCGTAACTCTCAGACAGCCCCCGGCGCCCTACTGAGAGTTACAACCCGTAACTAGGATGTTCATGTATGCAGCTATAGGTGAGTGGGACCTGTCAAACTCAGAGCACTTGCTCAATATGGTGTGACTTAAGCTGTAGGCCCAATCTGCACGTCTGAGGCGACATGACACAAACTACTCGTACATAGAACGGAGGAAACATGATAAATATCATACATAGTATAAAGCAGACAACTGTATAGATAACCACTTTTATATACTCACGAGTATCTATTGAGCAATGCAGCAATCACAGCTTTTGACAACAGAACTAAGTCACGGTGGAGCAAAGGTGTGTGTGTAGTAGGGAGGGGGGCGTGTTTCACACATTGAGTTTATATATCCCCTGCCTGGACTTCCCTTTGAAGTATGTACATTGACACTGCTTTACAGGGACACTAACCGCTATCCCGCCATGCCCCCCCCCCTCCCCGCGCCGTCACACGCGCCTGCACACCGACAGCGGGTGAGTGACTCACTTTAAAGCGGCAGTCTCAACACTAACGTGTCACTCGTGAGTTTAGCAAGAATGATCACGGTATATTCCAGCCGGTGAATGTCCGCAACTTGAAACCCAATATGAGTGATTGAAGTCAGACGTCAGCATGATGGCTATAGTTGGGGATGCAGACCAGATTTCGGGACAGGGGCTGACATGATAACCAATACTCGATATGGGTATTGAACTGGGGTATTTCGAGTATGCTGAATCCATTTCTGCTATTTATAAAGCCCTATCTAGGTCGGAACAAGGTCAAAATGAAGGTCAAACTCAAAATGTTGTGAGAAAATTGAATCTCAGGTTTGTACAATACATGTTGTTACAAATACAAGGATATTAGAGCTTGAACCCTGGTTTTATAGAGGGCTAGTGTTATGTATGAAAAAAAATATATATACATACTTATAATTAACTTTGATTAACCTTAAACTTGCTTAGGGTCATTTAGCACTAGGCCAAACATTTTACACATACATTCTAATGAATTTACTTATTTAGATGTATGATAAAATACTTAGAGCTCAATTCATGATAATCTACCTTAAATATGCCCTTCAAAAGGGTGAAGGTCATATGTACACGTAAAATGTCCGTGGTGTGGGTACAATAGTCATACGACACAGGGTTACAACAGGTACAGACTTACATAATGCTCTCTATACGTAGCCTAGATGAAAAGAGGAAAAAAGGAATACGTAGAAAGCGAAGTTGTTTTTTCAGGTTCGAGAATCTATCGTTAAGTCTCTTATAATGTAGCATCACAGTGTTTAGTTTATATCAATGTATTGAGTATGTCTACTATCATGACGTGTTGTCTATTGTTTATTTAAGAGTGTCTGAATTAAAGACGAGATGAATAATTAAAATAACGTAAGCTCTTGCCTACCAGCCTGACTTAAGTATTAGATGCACCTAAATTTTGTAACAATCTCATAAGCCGCACATGGAGTCTGATTATGGTTACTTTAGTAGTCTGCTATACTATTCTATAAGTCCCACTGGCCACACCCTCAGAAAAGTGAGAGTCATTGTCGCTAAAACTACCCTCACTAGGCAGTGCCTGACTCTCAGGTGAGGGTAGTTTTAGCGACACTGACTCTCACTTTTCTGTGTATGCATCTGACTTGCATACTAGCTGCGGTTTATACATAAGAATTTACGCTAATGCTCGTTGTCATATTGCAGTGATGTTCTTAGAATATTACCATACAGAGAGTAATAAACCTATACATATTGTGGTTCTGTGCTCATTTGGATAGCTTTCCCTTCAGCTTTATCTTTACTGATGAGTCTAAAGTTGCTTCTGAGACCATAACTATGATCTTAGATTGACTTAAGACTAGGTGCTTCTCTGTCTCCTCTTGCGTAGGGACGAGGGGACTAATTTGCTAGGATACCTACGATCTTCAAGTTAACTATGTGCAGGCACAAAAATGCTTTATTGTACTATTTCCTTTATCAATATTATATGGGGCGAACACGCTTCAAAGCAGAGAGTTACTCGCCAGGGCTGCATTCATGCATAATGACGAAGATGGGCTTTAGGCAAATAAGGTACACTATCCTCAGTTTCAGTCTCTGACCTTGTTGAAGGGATTTTAGAGGGTTAAGCTAATATAGATCACTTTTCTTCTCATAACTTTAGGATGACCATTTGATACTTAGGAGTTGCAATATATCTTGAAGATTCTGATATGTATCGTGACCTTTGACCTTAGATTTGACCTTGTTCCGACCTAGATGCAGCTTTATAAATGGCAGAATCGGATTCAGCACCCTCAAATTACCCTAGAACAACCTTCATATCAAGTATTGGTCACCATGTCAGGTCAAAGTTAAATAATGACATTCTGCCTGCTTGGATCCCCAACTACTATATACAACAGTCATGACAAATACTGGATACTGGAGCAAGTAAACACACTAAACCTTGGCCTCTCAATCATTGCATCCTTTAACAATGATACCAAAAACAATGTCATAAGTAATGCCTATAAACAAGCTTATAATTATACTAGTATAAATTATAGGCTTGGAAAATCCTCTCCACCAGTCTCCCTTTCTCAATAAACACACCCTATTTATCCAGCTGGATAAATGATACATGTGTTAAATCCGCTGTACATTATGTTGTTAACCTGCAATAATACACCATAAGGAGGACCCTAGAGCCGGTAGCATGGTTAATATGTACTTAACTTGGTTTATCTTTGAATGAGAGAAATATCTTTCTTAAAAACACATGACACCCAACAAAGATCTAGTTCTCTTATACCCTCCAACAGAGGTAGCGCAGGGATCGAAGTGCACCAAGCTGGACCCCACTCCTCCATAGTAGATAGGCCTTGGCCCGATGATTGGGAGATTGACATAATTTCCATCCTGTCATGGAAATGCAGCTGGGCGCCTCTCAATATGACGAGGCCATTACTTCCGGTGCTTACCCACGATAGGCATGTTAAAGATCTTAGTTTAGTGCCTGAGAAAAAGGGTGCACAGAATCAGCGCTCTATGAAAAGGATAAGGGAGTGGTCATTATTCAACAACAGGGGGGGGGGGGGAATTAGGAGTGAGCGGGTCAGAAACGTTACTGAAAACTCAAAACACTCACTTCAGAAGGGGAGGAAAAATTCCAGCACTTTCCAGCAAAATACATGTGCGTCACAATATCAGAGAGGCAGGTGTGGGTATTTCGACTCATCTCGAGAGGGGGGTGTGTGTGTGTGTGTGCTTACACCACCAAGTCTCCATGTTGTAACATAATGACCTCTCCCTAATGTAATTGTGAGCGAGTGAACACCCCTTCACCTGCCACATCTCGAGAATGATGTGATGGCCGGCTAATCCCTACATCGTTATGAAGTATCTATGAAGCCCTGGTGAATAACTCACACCAGGACGACAAAGGGCATAGCGTGCCTCTACATGGGTACCGGATTTTTGACCATGTCGCCGTGTCGATTTTTAACCAGGAGGCTGTGTCGCCATGTCGATTTTTAGATATATAGAATATACTAGGACATTATGAAAAAAAGTCTGCGTCCGTCGATTTTTAAAACCTCCGTGTCGCATGTGTCGATTCTTAAAACCCCCGTGTCGCATAGCGCATTAAAGCATCATGCAGTCCTTAAAGGGATAACGTTGTAAAACAGGAAGATTCCATTCTACCCCATGCAGATAAAACAACACACAAATCTAAAGGGAAGGGACCAGGATGATAGAACTGACAAAAAGTCACATAAATACAAAATATGCGTGTGACGGTGCATGACAAGTACAGGCCATTCAGACTGACAGAACTATTAGTTATTTTATCCCTCTCACTAAGCAATTCCTACCCATGCCTGCTGCCTCAAAAGAAAGACACGGCATTGTCAGGGTTCTGCCAATGCAGCGCTGAACAATATCTACAGTCCTAACCATTCAAGGACGGCATAGTGATCTATTTCAAAATTCCATTTATTGATGTGATATATGACTGGAGCACTGGCCAGTAACTCACCAGAGCTGCATTCATGTCTTACTATGGCTATTGATGCAAACCCAAGAGGGTAGGCAGGGTGTACTAATGTGGTGCTGGCGAGTTGGTGAGGGAGAGTGTGAATCACAATAACATTTGACTATGGAACTGAATTTGTGCATCACGTAGTCTTTAAAGGGTTAATATGGTAGAACCCGCTTCCCAGGGAACACGCACTGCACACACCTATCTCTGCCACAAGCTCTCTTAATTCGGGAAAAGTTGGTTTTATAAGATAGGGCTGATGTGAATCGGAGACAGACAGACAGACAGACAGATAGAGACAGACCGACAGACACACAGACACACAAAGACAGCGGAGGAGAGAGACAGGAAGTACTCAGTCTGGGAGAGCTGAGCCAAACCGTTCGGCACGGAACTCTCTAGTGTAGGAGGTAGAGAAGTAACATTTACACTCGCCAATTGTCACCCAGGAGCCCCTCCAGCACGTCACCAAATTGCGCTTGGGGAGTGCACACATTTCCGGGAACTAAGCCCAACTCTCCATCTGCGACCAGGCCCAGTGTGGGCTTGTCCGTTACCCGGCATGCCCCTGCATGGGGCTGATTCGTGTAAGGCTGAGACATTGGGGAAGAGAGGGTTAGGACAAAGGAAGAGTAGTGTTTGGTCTATAATATTTTCAAGCTCTGGGATTGTTTATATTTAGACAGAGGGACAGTGGGGATTGTCTCCAGTAATGTATGGAGAGTGCCCCCTCCCCACCCCCACCCCCGGAGTATTAAGGTCTATAGCAGGCGGCCACGGCTGTGCAAGCAGCTGGTCGTGGGGATGCATCTTTATGGTAACCCTTTAAGGGCCGCATGGTCCTTTAATGCATTCTGTCCTTTAAAGTCATGGTGCATGGTTGCAGCCCCGGCGGGTCTACTCGCCACTGGTGGGCATGCATATCACGGGGCATGATGCACTCGTACATTCCTGTCACATTTTTTTTTCAAGGTTGCATTCACGTATCAACAGGAAAATAGACACAGCACATTGAATCACTACATTGTCTTTAAGGGGTTTATCCGATGAATGGCATATCTAAAGGGAATTCATTTGTGATATATTTGATAAAGACAAGATAGTATTGACCGATTTGAGGTTGTCAGAATAGGTCCGAGTTTTGATTTATATAGAGAAAACCCCTTTGATGGAAACATAATTGCTTGTCTGGTTTTGAAGACAAGAGATTCCCTGGATAGCCAAGCTTAACAGATCAGAATATAAACAAGGAGTCATGCTAGATGCATCCACCAGCATCGACATCAATGTAAAGTAACAATGTCGTCTCCTTGAGTAAACTCATGCAGTTTTACCAGAAAGGGTTAGGGCGTCTTTATCATTTCAATATCTACATAAACTGAGCTAATCATTCACAATGCATTTATGACATTGTGGGCATTAATACACTATGTCCTTTATCGTCCTGCACAGAAAAAAATCTAGAGTCGGCAAACCTGGCACTGCTTTGTCAATTTGCTGGCAAGCAAAACTCTTCAGTTAGAAGACCCATCTAGAGCTACCTGGCATATGCCAGCCCTAAACGTGTCTAGAAGTGATTCACAATTCTCCCTGCAGGTGGCCATTACCTAGCATAAATATGTACCCTTGGGAACAAATTGATTAATTCCTATGTTGATATAATACTGAGTATTACAATACATGTATGTTAATATGGAGTATAATATGAAGTATCTAGGGAAAAAGTAAGATATATATTGGTATTATACACACTCAAGTCTACAGTCCATTGCTGGAGGGTAGCCTATTCTCAGTAAAGACTTGGTGATACATTATGTGAACCCCTGGTGGCAATAGTGTATTAAACAAGACTGTCTGGTTATGTATTCAAACAAAATAATCTTGGCATCTGAAACCTGACCCAACTCATACTTTTGGTAACCCTAGTCCTGCCACTCTTGTGCAATGATCCTCAGCTGGGGCTAATCTAGGCTTGCATCAACCTTTTAGCTTGACAACCTTGATGAGTCTAGGGTCGTCTTGTGGGGTGGTAACCTGGCAGGTTGTCAATTTGAAGAGTTGAGGCTCGTTAATTCTATACTGTTCACTTAGAAGACCCTAGGGTCATCTTGTAAGACGACCTTAGAGACTCCAGAGTCTTTCAGTGTGATACATGGATGCAGCCATGACAAATGAATGATATGGCCTGCATTTCTGCATCATACCAACTCTAAATGGTTGAAACATTCTTCAGGTATGATGCTCTCATGTAGTACTGGCAAGTTACTCCCCAACACTGAATTTGCTGACAGATATTATTTAAAGGTAACATGCCGTGCTTTAACCATGTAATGACGGCAAAAGGTAATAATGCACCATGCCCTGGGTCGTCGTCATGATGCTTGAATACAGCACTACTGCGTAACTCACCAGTGCTCTATTCAACTATCATGCTGCCCCTTCAGTGTTGAGACGCAAGAGTTGACATGATGAACCAATGCAGCACTGGCGAGTAACTCGCTCAGGCTGCAATGGTGCATACACTGATAATAATGGCCCTGGAAATGTTAGTCACTACTGACTACTCTTAGACTATAGTCACGTGAATGTAGCAAAAACGACTATACCAAGTTAGTCACCTATGTCTATAGAAGGTTAGTCATATAGTCAACCTATAGTCAAGCATTAAAAGAGCTGATTTGGGATATATAGTCAAGTGACTATGAATTTAATGCTTTAATGCTCTAAAGTAGTCACTATGACTATTAGATATAGTCCATCATGAGATGGCAGGACAATAAGTCAGGACAAGTACCCCCTGGCATCTACCCTGAAATCATCTACCCTAGGGCCTATTATCTACCCCCTAGGACATCTACCCCAGGCCAACTACCCCTACCTAGGACATCTACCCCCTGGGACTTTTACCCCTATGGGCATCTACCCATTGGAATTTTACCCCCTAGGACTTCTACCCCTTAGGATATCCCCTGACTTGAAACCTGCCCCTAGACATCTACCCCCTGGACATCTACCCCCTGTGACATCTACCCCCTGTGACATCTACCCCTTTACTCTAGGACTTCTACCCCTGGGAACGTCAACCCCCCCACATACCCATATGGTTGAGTCATATCATGTGGAGGGGGTAGATTTCTCCAGGGACATCAGACATCTACCCCTAGACATCTACCCCCTGGGAATCTACCCCCTTGGACATCAACACCCTAGGTTTTTATCCCCTTGGAAATCTTTTCCCTGGACTTTTGTCCCCTTAGGACTCTACCCCGTAGGACATCCACCCCCTTGGACACCTACCTCAGGACATCTACCCCCTGGACATCTGTCCCCCTGGATGTCTACTACCTTTACCCTCTAGGACTTCTACCCTGGGGACATCAACCTCCTAGACATGCCCATATGGTTGAGTCATATGTGGATGGGGTAGATTTCTCCAGGGGTAGAAGTCCTAGGTGGTAGATGTCCTAGGGGTAGATGTCCCAGGGGCTAAATGTCTAGGGGGTAGATGTCCTGGGGTAGAAGTCCTACAGGGGTATAAGTCCAGGGAATCAATGTCCAAGGGGATAAAAGTCTTAAGGGGTAGACTTCCAGGGGTAGATGTCCAATGTCCCTTGAGAAATCTTCTCCCTCCACATGATATGGCTCAAACATATGGGCTCGTGGATGGAGTAGAACTCCTAGAGGGTAAAGGGGGTAGATGTCCAAAGGGATGGATATTCTAGGGGGTAAAAGTTTTAAGGGGTAAAAGTCTGGGGGGTAGATGTCCAAGTATTGGGTTAGATGTCCCAGGGGTAGATGTCCAGGGGTAGATGTCCAGGGAGTAGATGTCCGGGGGTAGGTGTCCGAGCGGGTGGATGTCCTAGGGGGTAGAAGTTTTAAGGGGTAATAGTGCGGGGGTAGATGTTCAAGTATAGGGTTAGATGTCATAGGGGGCAGATGTTGAGGGGGTAGATATCCGGGGGTAGGTATCCAAGCGAGTGGATGTCCTAAGGGGATAGGTGCCGAAGGGGATAAAAGTCCTGGGGGTAGATGCCCTAGGTGGTAGATTCCCAGGGGGTAGATGTCCGTAGATAGATGTTGGATGTCCCTAGAGAGATCTACCCCTTCCACATGACATGACTTGTTATGGGCATTTGGAGGGGGTTGATGTCCCCAGGGGTAGAAGTCCTAGAGGGTAAAGGGGGTAGATGTCCAAGGGGATTGATGTCCTAGGGGGTAGAAGTTGTAAGGAGGTAAAAGTCTAGGGGATAGATGTCTAAGGGGATTAAAGTCTTGGGGGGAGAAGTCCTGGGGGTAGATTTCCAGGGGTAGAAGTCCGGGTGTTAATGTTGTGGTAATGTTTAGCATGCTTAGGACATCTACCCCTTGGACATCCATCCCCTGGACTTTTACCCCCTTACGACTTCTACCACCAGGACATATATCCCCTGGACTTTTATGTCCTAGGGGGTAGATACTCAGGTGGTAGATGTCCAGGGGTAGATGTCTGGTGGTAGATGTCTGGGGGTAGATGTCCGGGGGTACCTGCTCTAGCACCATTGGATGAAGTAGATGGGTATGGGCCATATGCCTGGCACACTATAACCCTTGACACAGTCAACTTCTGTATATTCTAGTCTGGAAGCCTAGAGTTTCACAGTTACATGATCAGAATTTGAACAAAACTACATGATACTTCAATCAAAATCATGAATGCCTGTGTCCTATGATGCCTTAAGTAAACATACTCAACATTAACACAAGAGCTAACGCACAGGGACATGTGTAAAGGAGTGGTTTAGATAGAATAAGATGTGCCTACCTGAAGTCAGTTGAGCATTCAATTTTGAATCCTAACTGTTTCCTGTGCACACATTCCTGTGACATCATCAATTTGTGTGATCCACATATAGTCACTACTGACTATCTTATGACTAATATGTGACTAACATATGTAATCATCTGACTACGGGGGTCAAAATATGGTGGTATAGTCAGTACTGACTATAGGTTATAGTGACAAGTAACATCCTCTTCTAGTGACATACCATCTTTACAGCGTTAACAGGCTTAAGAAAACTAGCAGCACTGCATCAATCATAATGGCTAGTCGCTGTATTCCGCCTTCTGGAAGATTCCACTGTGAGTCGAAGCACCTGTTGGCAGTGAATCGTATCAGCCCGCACAGGTTGGGTAGCGGAGTGCTGAGCCGCTGACAACAGCGCATTACTGTCAATGGGGCTGAATAGGGACAGCTAATATCAGGATTAGTTAGCCCATTAAAGGCCGGATGACTCTTTAATAGTCTATGGCCATTATTGGCATAATGTATTTAATATAGCAATATTTATTCTGCTCAGCTGGGCCTTCAGGCATTCATGCTTTATGCTGACCCTTTGGGATTGCCTCAACCCTGTATGGTCGGCAAGATGCATACATGTAGACCTCGTCGGGCCTGTATTTATGCATCATGGTCATGATGGCACATGCAATAGGGCACTGTGCCGGCCTGAATTTGTCAATCCGTCAGGTGTATTGGCAAACATTAATATTGAGTCTCAGACTTTGCTCCCCTAATAGGTAGATATTTTGCTATTTCCACTCAATCATGAAGGACATCCTCAAGGCTAAGCGTCGATCGAAGACTCCCATCGTCGTTAGACCTTTAAGGATGGCAATTTGTGAAAAAGTAACATTTCGCCTTGATGCACAAAATGACGGCCCCAAGGCTAACTCAGTGATGGTGCATTGCTGCTTCAGGCGAATTCTTACTAACCTAGACTGCACTGCTGCATCCTGCAAAACAAGGAGATATAAAACTAAAGCACTGTGCAGGCCTACAAGTGTTAAATGGACAATAGCCCATCCATCAGGTAACCATTGAACATGAACTCCACCATGTAAGGTGTTGATGTATGGTTGCTATTTTTACTGCTAAATGTCATCATTGATTATGAAGGATCTTCGCTTGAATTGATCAGATTGTTATTCATACATAACCATCTGTGTTAACCTAAACCGTTAAGGGCCGCATAGTGCTTTTACGTGCTACTCTATTTTACGGTCATGATGCATGAATGCAGTCTATGGTTTACTTAACAGGGCTTAATGAATGCATCATGACATGCATAATGCATCAACAGAATATGCAGCCCTTAGAGGGTTGGAATTGAAAGAGTCAGGGCACTACATCAAGAAGACAACTACATGCTGTGGTCCTGAATGTATAAAACAGAGGCATCTGTTTAAACTGCTTCACAAACTACAGTAAAATTCCATTATAACAGAGTGGTTGGGGACATCAATAAAATTGATTATACACTCTAGGCATGGGAGCATCTCATGAGTATAAAACCTGTTTGGATAGTTCATATAGTAATTGATTAATTATATGAAGGCATGGCTGCACTTCGATAGCTGACTTTCATAATGTTTTTCTCGCTGTAAGAGGCATCATTGATAGGACCATGTTGTGTGGTAGCAAACGTGTTGCAAGGAAGTACAGCAGTCCCCAGAACTTGATCACGCAGCGCGATGTCCCCCAGTAAGGGGTTCAATTTGTGTATGCTCCCCTTGTGTGAATTGTGGTCCCCGAATCAATAGAGTCAATGGCGGGAAGGGAGGGAAGTGTAATCAGGAGGATGTTGGAAGAGAGGGAAGGAAAGATAGTTGAGATAACTCAGGAGAAAGGTGTAATAAGACTTCCAAATCCTGGAGAGGTGACAAACTTAGGGATGCTAGAAGATGCTAAAGGTGGATAGGGGAAGCCGGAGTTTTGGAAACAGAGGTCTGCATAAAATGCCTCATCAGAATGAAATACTAAACAAAACCAAAGAGCTTTGATAAACAAAACGACCAGTTGAATTGAATTGTCTTGAAAAATACATGCACAGACAGAGAGAAACAGAGAACTGATGGTGCATTTTCATAGCAGACACAGAACACGGACCACGCCGTGTTTTCTGCTGTAAACAAACAAGGGAACAACACCCTGGACCTGAGCCACCACATTTAGAACCTACATTGGGTCTGTTCTTGGTAATGGCAAAACAACTAATCCATCCTTTGAATGGTCAGTCAGGAAATATTATCCACTAGTACTGCAAAGATTCACAACTGATTCTGAGGATTTGTAATGTGTTAAATACATTGACAAAGGTACACGAGTTTCAGTCTGTTGACTGGGTTATTTCACGAGTTGACCTTGGGCCGTATTTCACGAGGCCGTAGGCTGAGTGAAATGAGGCCCAAGGGTCAACAAGCTCAAAAGGACTTAGGCTAAGGTGAGTTGGTCAATACCGACCAACATGATGATATCAACTAACTTAGGTTGGTTGTATAGTGAGCCAAAAGTTACTTGGTTAGGCACTATAGCTTAGGCACTACAGTGACTAAGGTATTGGTCATAGAGGGAGCCAAAGAATATCAGCGTAGCATATCACTTTCACTGGCTACCTGAGAGCCAATCGGTACCATATGTATATACCTAAACATGATTGACATATTGAACAGAGGTGAAGTACCTGTTTGCTTCATCCTACTTAAGTTTGACCCACACAGTAGCTTCATAGAAGTGTTAAATTACTAACTCTGTTTGCCATACATATATACTGTGGGTAAGTAGTATTATATGTATCGGAACGGTACTGTTTATTACTCAATCGACCTGCAGCCAATCAGAGGCCTCCATTTGGTCACGTGACCCCCTTTAGGGGGGTAGGGAGGAGGCGAGTCGGAGGTGGCTGTAGAGGAGTTTTTCGGTGACTTGATGACTTTCAAACGACCATACTGATAGTTGATAAATTTGACTTTTGACTTGAATATTCTTGCGACTTTGCGACTTGTAAGCGAAAGCGAAAGCGACTTTGCGACCTGTAGCCCCTTAAAAGAGGTGACTTTGTAACCTCAGGGGGGAGATCCTTCTACACCCCCACGGAGGAGAAAGGATCTCGGTTGATTGACTGTACTTTGACTTGTTGTTGTAAACAAAAAAATAAAAAATAAAAAATCAATGAATAGAACGACCCCCTTATTGCTAACAAAGGAACGACTTTGAATTACACAAATGAGACTACCCTCTTTTGTAGGGGTTAGTGGTAACTCGACTTAAATTAGAGTATTAGGGAGAGCAAAACGCGACTACACGCCGTCTTAGACTTAGACCGGATAACAATAACCATAGTTACCTTGGTTACTGTTGATGACGCGTAATGAGCAACGTCGTCAAAATTAAGCTGACGTCAGCGGTCGGCTAGCCAGACAGTTTTTTTTGTCAAAATGACCGGAGCAGGTTACTTTGCGGTCGCTCAAGAGACGGTGATGGATCTGGTCACGAGGATACTGAAAGAAGGTCTACCTAGAACCACGCTAGTTTGAGCGCGGCGGGTATCAGTCATCATGGGGCCCTTGACGGGTGGGTCCTCCCCATGCAGCCGTATGTCGAATTTAAGAAATGCCCATGTCACATGTCACTAAGGGAGAAACGTTTTTGAAATATTTAGAACCCAAATTTGAGCATTCTGGTACATTTTTAAGGACCCAGACACTGCAAAGCCGGGTACCATCCAAGAAAAAAATTTTTTTGGGCGAAATGTTTAGGCTTGAAATGGTACTTTTCTGATGCACTCTTCGAACATTTTTTTTCTCATGTCACTATGGTCACATGTCGGATTTAAGAAATGCCCCATGTCCCATGTCACTTAGATGACCATGCCCCATGTCGATTTTTTAAGATATGCCCGTGTCGTCGTATCGAATTTTAAGAAAATGACCATGTCACCATATCGAATTTAGGGGTCTAGGGACATCAGCATGTCCGGCTATCCTCCACAAATTTAGCTCTAAAATGTTTACTTTTTTTTTGGGCTGATTTTTCATCATTTTAAAAAAACAATAGGATGTTGAAATGTTTGCTGTTGTAAATGGAAACAAAACAAAACAAGCGCATGGTAAGATTATGTCACATTGTAGTCGCGGGTCCGCTCGTGGCTTATCCAGCCTCTTCGTGGATCCGCGACTGACAATGTGATCATATACTAATCACCCGGCGTTTACGGTATTATATACTAAGGTATGAGACAGACCTTACAGAAAAGGTGTCTAAAAGCGCTGTGACCTGATTAAAATGATGTCAGCGGCGTCTGCTTGTCAGCGCCAGCTGTAGGACATACCATCCTGCTTTGCTGGATGTTTTGAAATATTTTGATTTAACTGATAATACCTGATAACAAGCCTCTGAAGCAGTTTTGATCGAGTACGTGTTCTCTACTTTTCCATTGATTAGCTGCTTCAGCAAAAAAATCGCGCGCGCACGGTCTAGATGACGGAGGCGCTAAAGCTCTGTTTAGAGAGTGGAAGTTGACTATAGACTCAGTACTAACTGAACGCCCGGGGTCACCCCTCATGTGGGTATATGTACAAGCTCAGGTTCTTCACTTTACGGCTTGACTAAAACTGAGACGCGTCCATGATAAACTCTAGCTTTTTTTTTTCTTTTCTAGGATCGAGAGATTTTAAATGGGGCGGTTATCTAAATAGCGTGGAACTAAAATCAGGCTGCGGCAGATAGTATCTCTGCGCACCTCAAGACTCAACGTAGCTTTCACTCTCCAGCAGAGGTTTAGTTGTCACTAATTATGGGCGGCGACCATCATGCACCGGCGGATATTGGAGAGTGTTGGAGAGCTGAAGCCTACAGACATATAAATCAATATCAATCGCTCTGGTGGAGACAAGTGTCGGAAATATCTCGCCATAGATTGGAACCAAATACTTATCTAATGGAATCGTTATCAGTTTTCAGTTTTCTTGCCGTACAAAATTTATTTCCCACTCTTCACGTGGTGATAGCTGAAGGTCACTTGTCGTAGGTACGTGTGACCAGAACACCCTTTTGGTTTTGGCGCGGGTTGACATCAGATTTGTACCGTACTGTCGCGATTAAGGGATCTGAGGGAGCGCTTTTCAATTCGGTGAAGTTCTTACTCAGGAGCTATATACAAGCCAGGCGCTGGCGCTTATTCAAAGTTGCGATTTTAGTGCTTAAGAAAAAACATTTAGAGGCTCTTATACTCCGGCGCTTATTCAAGACCGGCACACTTTCAACACTAGTTGCTTTATCGCGACCGTACGGTATGACTTCGGTGTCACAAGGTCCCAAACTCCTAATAAGGAAGTGAAATGACGTCGCCTGTCTACCTCGTGCGCGTCATAGCGTCGTCGAAAATAGTGTGACGTCAGCTGCTCTCAGGCGGTTAGGAAGTCAGTTCGACAAAATGGCTCACTGAGTGAACTTCGTGGCCGTTTCTCGATCTATGATCGATGCGGCCGTGGAGAAGGAATTCGTAGCCGCACTACAGAGAGAGGAGGCAGAGAGACAGCGTGCTGCTGCTGCAGAGGGTGTGGCCGATGAGCTGATCACGGAGGTCACTGATCCACTCATCCGGCAGTGCGTCGAAGAAGTCAAGCAGCAGGTCTGCAGGGAGGAAGGCCTACCGCTCGCCGTCCTAGAGATGCTGAAGGACTACGACGTGATATGACCACACCCTCCGCCTCAGCAGCAAGGTCCCTGCGATCATCTCTACTAAACGGTCCTTTTCAGGACCAACCACTGATCACAAAAGTTGAAAATCAATCTCAATATAATATACGCATCAGAAAAACCCCTAATAGTCTCTACACTGAAACCCTCTTGAGTAGGTAGGCCGGGTTGGTTTTTTTTTAGGAAGGGCATCAGGTCATCATGTGGAGGTCATCAGGTGTACTGTGTGCTGTCTGTCTGTCTGTCTGTCTGTCTGTCTGTCTGTGTGTGTGTGTGTGGTGGGTGTGAGCGTGTGTGAGAGAGCGTGTGAGAGAGAGCGTGTGTGAGAGAGCGCGTGTGTGTGTGTGTCTGTGTGCAGTGCGCGGCGTGTGTGTATCATGGTGTATGATGGTATCATGATGAATGTGACGTCGTATCGGGTCTAATCATGAGGGGAAGGGGATAGGCCGAACAAAAAAAAGTTGTGTTCCGGTAACCCGACCGACCCTATAATTTTGGCCCGACCCTAATCGTTTTAAATTTTTTTTAGATTCTCCCTTATGTAGAGGGGGCCCCAGACGGGTAAAAAATCGACAAATCGACATGACCCTAGTGACAAGGGAAAAGACATATTCCTTAGAATCGACAAGTGACATGGGTATTCCTTAGAATCGACAAGTGACATGAGGGGTAGTGACATTTTTATAGTGTCAGTGACAAGGGACAAACCGCTTTTCTTAAAAATCGCCAAGGGACATAGCCATTTCTTTAAAAAAAAAAAAATCGCCAAGTGACACAGCATCCCCCCGTCTCGGGGTCTATGTAGGGTATCATCAAAAGGGTTTAAAACATACATAACGGCCTTCAGCTATCTCAATTCTTATCCTTTGAAAAAGCCTAGAAGGGTGGGAAAATTCTTTTGTATGTAAAAACAGAACTGATAAGGGTTTTTAATTAGACAGATATTGGTTTTACACTATCAAAAAATAACCACTCAGTAAAAAAAAAGAAAAAAAAAAGAGATTCCGACATATTTTGGCATAGAAAAGAGATGGAATCTGGCGACCTAGATATATTTTTCCTCTGTCTATAGAACTGGTTCGGGCTCAATTCTATATTACTATAAAGTTGCACTCAATAAACCCTCCCAAAATACAACACAGTTATCGCCCTCTATTTTTGAGTTACTGCCTATTCTGACATTTTGAAAGGAGGTTTTGGTACAACATATAAGCTGCAAGTTATACACAGGGATTAATAATAAGACCCCAGACGGGTAAAATAGCCAAGTCAACAATGTCCTGTTTTAGCCAATATGGACAAAGAGACACGGGGGTGCTGGGAGTTGGCGACAAGGGGCAAGACGGGCAAGACTACTTCTCAAAATAGACAATGGACAAGACCTAGTTCTTAAATTCGACAAGGACCATTGTCATCTCTTATATTTGACAAGTGACACATGTGCCCCGTCTGTGGTCCTAATATAGATTTTCTAAAAGTAAATTTTCTGCACCGTGTGACAACGACCGATCAGCTAGATAGCAGAGATTTCCCCAACCTATTTTGGTTATTTTTCTATTCAGTTTTTGATCAGCGCACTATATTATCGTGTTTTTTTTTAAATTTTTAATCATAAATGATATGTAGACTTGGAAAAAAAAAAGAGCTGACACGCAAACTCCGACTTTCCCCCCTCCTACTCACATGTCGCTGTTTTGTCACTAAACCCAAAGACCCACCCAGCCCGTAGGAAGGGGTGACGTTTGTGAACGTTCCCTTAGTCTTCTATTCTTTATTTATTGTGTGGCCCCTAAAGAGGGGCCAACCAACTGGCACTGCCAGTTGGTTATATGCTGCACAACATGGGCGTAATTAATTACGCCGCGTGTTAAGCAGCATGGATCACTCTGGCCTCAAAGGTCTCAAAGGCCCCGTTGGATGGGGGCCCTTGTGGCACAACGAGTCAAAACGAGTTGATCCGTTTTTCAGATTACCGACTCGGTGAGAGGTTCTGACTATGTATACCTTTTATAACGCCTTAGATATGGTGTGGTATTTTTCATCTCGCTATAGTTTAGTTGGTATTTAAAGAAACTGACTCATTTCTATCAGAAATACACAATATTGAATTGTTTTTTATATTTTAATATATTAGAAGCGCGCTTTGTTGCCTATATAGCTCATTATGGGTTAAAATGTTCGTGAGCATCGTAGGAATGTACAAAATTCCTATTGTGGCGCCATCTGACGAAAGAGCGGGGAACTAAACTAGCGCGTTCGTTATTCGCATCTTTGACAGCGACTAAGAGACGCTCAAACTGTCTCTTATTTAGTTTGAACTTATCACAAAATTGTCTTTGATAGGTCGTAGATTGACTTCTGACTTTTTTTTCTTTTTTTTAGTTAGAATAAAAAACTAAAAAAACAGTGACGCCGACACAGACCTGCGCATTAACGCGCTCCACCGTCTTCAGAGGGTTAAGTCTATAGTACAGTAGATTCTACTGTGTACTTACACTAACAGTGCTACATATACATACCCGAGTTCTAAGTGGGGTTTTTTTTTTAGGAAAAAAAAGTGATCTACTCACCCAAACCGCTATTAGTAGGTAACCTGTATGAACCATACCGCAAACATCTGCCTCGTGACTCATAGTGTACCGGTGGTGAAGTGCTGTTGCAAGAACAATTGAGGCTCTTTATATAGCTGAGAGAGCGAATGTCCTAATCTTGTTTTCACCTTGAGCCCCACCCTATTCCAGAGAGGATATCAAAAATAACATGTACATGTATATGGGCTTATAGCTGGTGAATAGATAAGGCGGGACAACTGTGTATACAAAGACTACAGGGGGCGTTTTAACGACAGGTGTGACGCGCCAGCCCGTGGACGGAGCTTTTGTTTTCACCTAGAGAGGAGATCAAGAGTGTATACAAAGCCTACAGGGGGTGATTAACGACAGGTGTGACGCGCCAGCCGGTGGACGGATGACTGCATCTTCTAAGCTTTGTTTTCACCTAGAGAGGGGATCAAGAGTGTATACAAAAATGCCTACAGGGGGTGTTTAACGCGGCCGGATGACTGCATGTTATGGTCTAAGCCTGTTTTCAGCTAGAGAGGGACCTAATCACCTAAGCCCTTTCCACCCTTAAATCAATCTGATAATTGCCATAAAGGAGAGTAATGCGCGTTACATGTATATGGGATTATAGCTGGGTAAGAGATTAAGACGCTAGTCAACTGTGTATACAAAAAAAACTACAGGGGGTGTCTAAGGCCGAGTGTCATGCACCAGCGAGCGGACGGATGTCTGCCACTCTAGCTGTGACTACAAGCACGTGCGTGTGGTAGACAGCTTCAATCAAAAACAAGTTAAGCTCCTTATAGCTTCCTACTGACTGCGGATTCAAGTGCTTGAAAGATGGTCTTTTGTTTTTTTCAATCTATTTCCTCGGGGAGTCGAACAGGATTAAAGATGTAACGAACCCGCACCTACACAGGTAGACAGCTGGTCGCCTTCCTAGTGAGAGTTTTTCTCTTGAGTTAAGAAGCTTATCTCGGAGCCTAGTACATAAGCGAGAGTGAAACATGGATCCCACCCACTTCTTCTACCACCTTCAGCATGGCGTCATCAGGAATCACTATACGTTCTACCAAATGTGAGCATCCCGACACTACTAAAGAGCCGCGACAACACCACACGGAGGAGACGTCCATGGTTACTGATGAGTTAACAAGTAGCAACGTGGAGGTTCGTTTTTATCAAGATTCGTACGGGTGGCTGGATAGTGTGAGGGCTACTTCTGCAGCTATTGCTGCTGCTCGTGCAAGACGTGAAGCTCGTACTGCCGTTCGTACTACACATGCTGCATACGAAGTCGCTAATGTTGCTAACAACGCCGCTGTTACTCTCGCCGCTGCTGCTCGTGCTGCTAATGTTCTTGCTACTGTTACCGCTCTTGCTGCCGATGCTGCTGCTGCTGATGCTGCAGCGACTGCTAAAGGTGACGCTGTTGCGGCTGCTGCTAGGGCTAGTGCTATTAATGCGTGTACAGCTGCTAAAAACATAGCCTGTTTCGCTGATGCTAGTCGCAATGTCGCTGTTGCTGCTATGGCTGATGCACATCATGCTAAGTTACGGGCTGTTGCTTTTGCTGATGTTGCTGTTGATGCTGAAGATGCTGCTGCTGCTGCTGCTGCTGCTGCTGAAGATGCTACTGCTGCTGCTGCTGCTGCTGCTGCTGCTGAAGATGCTGCTGCTGCTGCTGCTCTAGACACCTATGACGCTGCTGCTGCTGCGGCTGCTGCTCTAGACACCTATGACGCTGCTGCTACGGCTGCTGCTGAAGATGCTGCTGCCGCTGCTGCTGCTCTAGACACCTATGACGCTGCTGCTGCTGCTGCTGCTCTAGACACTTATGACGCTGCTGCTGCTGCTGCTGCTGCTCTAGACACCTATGACGCTGCTGCTGCTGCTGCTCTAGACACTTATGACGCTGCTGCTGCTGCTGCTGCTCTAGACACCTATGACGCTGCTGCTGCTGCTGCTGCTGAAGATGCTGCTGCTGCTGCTGCTCTAGACACCTATGACTAAACTTAGTAGGTGTTATTTACAAACAAAGAGAGCTACGTGGTGTTGTTGTGGCTTATTATGCAAAATGAAGAGGTCGCGTGACCACCGGCTGTTGCTTTTGCTGTTGATGCTGCTGCTGCTGCTCCTGCTGCTGCTGCTCCTGCTGCTACTGCTGCTGCTGCTACTGCTGCTGCTGCTGCTGCTGCTGCTGCTGCTGCTCTAGACACTTACGACTAAACTTAGTAGGTGTTGTTTACAAACAAAGAGAGCCACGTGCTGTTGTTGTGGCTTATTATGCAAATTATGAAGAGGTCGCGTGACCACGGGCTGCTGTCTGCTGCTGCTGAAGATGCTGCTGCTGCTGCTGCTGCTGCTGCTACCTATGACTAAACTTAGTAGGTGTTATTTACAAACAAGAGAGCCACACGGTGTTGTTTACAAACAAAGAGAGCCACGTGGTGTTGTTTACAAACAAAGAGAGCTCCGTGATGTTGTTGTGGCCTATCAAATTTATCAACTATCAGTATGGTCGTTTGAAAGTCATCAAGTCACCGAAAAACTCCTCTACAGCCACCTCCGACTCGCCTCCTCCCTACCCCCCTAAAGGGGGGTAGGGAGGAGGCGATTCCCTAGAGATCAGATAAAAAAAATAATTTTCTCCCCAGCAGACCCCAAAGGCCCCCCCTCCCCCCCCAAGTGCCCGCCCACCCCCCTAGAGTGCCCCCCTCCCCCCTCCCCTCCCCATGCATCTTAAAGTGCCCCCCTCCCCCCCTCCCCCTGCCCCTCCCCCCCATAGAAGCCTCCCATTGGCTGGTCCAAGTCATGTGACCAAAAGGGGGGCGTGGTCCGTCTATTATCTATATTATGCAAATGAGGGAGGGGTTCAGGTCACGTGACCAAGGGGGTGTGGTCTATTTTCCAAATAAAGAGCGCTTCCGGTCACGTGACCAAGGGGGTGTGGTCCTATTATGCAAATGAGGGGGTCATGTGATCCATTATTATGCAAATGAGGGAGTCACGTGACCAAATGGAAGCCTCTGATTGGCTGGTGATCAAAGGGGCGTAGTCTATTATGCAAATGAGGGGGTCACGTGATCAAGGGGGCGTGGCCTATTATGCAAATGAGGGGGTCACGTGACCAAATGGCGGCCTCTGATTGGCTGGTGATCAAGGGGGCGTGGCCTATTACGTAATTATGCAAATGAGGGGGCGTGGCCTATTACGTAATTATGCAAATGAGGGGGTCACGTGACCAAATGGAGGCCTCTGATTGGCTGCAGGTCGATTGAGTAATAAACAGTACTTAAGCATAGTCCCGTTCCGATACATATAATACTACTTGGGTAGGCAGCACCTAAAGATGGTAAGCATCATCATGTTGACTAGTCCCATATACTAGTCACTGCGAGCTTGTTATTCTTGTAAGAATTTGTAAAAATTGAGAAAAAAAAGCAAAAAAAAAAAGAATCTCCAGAATTGGGGAAAAAATGCTAGGGTCGGCCATTTTTTGAATCTAGGGTCGGGTTGCCTGAAACACACCTTGATTCTTTTGGCCCTATTGATTCTTTGATATAACATCACGGGTAGAGGTAGCCTCTGGCTGTAAATTCTGTGTTTTAGTTGGGAGAGAGAAAACAGACTACATGACTCAAGGGCTGCAGATATACCTCAAGTCATTCCACATGAAAACTTGCACTTACTAGTATTTAGTTCCTTACCACAGACTGTAGTGTTACCACATGTGTTACTTTGTTGGACTTGATGGAGAATTACTACTGGTACAGCTGAACATGCAGGAGATAGCATAAGGGCCATGATAAACAAGGCTGGGATTTTATCAAAATACACAAGCGTGTGCTAGACATGCTAACAAGACTGTTAACAAGTAAAATATGTGGATTCAAATCTTTCTTTTGCAAGGTATTTACTAGCTACATCCTACAGAGCAGCAAAGGAGGTGTTAAAGGATATAGCATATCTGAACAGCCTCCGTAATAAGGCAGTAAGTCATCGCCTTCATGTAAGGCATGCTTTAGTCAAGGGTCAATGTAAAAGGAAGAAAGGTTTAATTTATCTGGTCCTAAAATCGAATTTTGTAATGTTGGACATCCGCATGGGTGGGTGGGGTGGTGCGTGTCTAGACCAGCACTGATCGATTCTAAAGTGATTTACTCGGTGTTACGTTCAAATCACTTCCACTACATTTCTTATAGTCAGCAGAAATGACCTCAACATACACACAGAAATACAGTAAAACTCTTCCTAAACAAGACATACATCTCTTCAATAATGTACTGTTGAGTTACCGAGAAATGTATTTCATGACTTCAATGCATTAATTCATTCAACTTTTACATAAGCACAGTGTTAGAAGTAAGTAGAGTAGCTGCACAGTATGAATGGAAGTATTTTTGGTTTCCAGTATCACACCTACCGGAAACGAGAAATATATCATTCTATGCCATAAATCTACAGTATAGCATATTGTGCAGCGGCACTAACTTCTGACAGTGCAGAGCCAGCACACTTTTGTTGTCAGCCACAAAGCAGTGCAAAGGCCCAAGGAATCATTTAACCTCCAGGTGCATCTTACTGTGTACGTAAGAGTCTATGAAGGGTCTGATCATTTTAGGAGTTGTATTAAAATCGCATGGTGGTAAGAACTGGATATAAGATTGTCAAAGGAAGCTGAGGATACTAGGATTAGGGAAGTCCTGTCATCTTATGGCTGTTCCTACATATTTTCTCCTCCTGTACTGTTTAGAGCACTCCAAGAGCACAAGAGTAACACTTTGAGGAGATTTCAGCCTTTATTGTACAGATGATGGACATAAATATGTATATATGTATATATGCATATCTAAATGTATATAAATAAATATATATACATAAGGCTAAGTGAGATGCAGCCCCAGCCTCACCGAGGGGGGAATGATACCAAAACTCCTCTGGCCATGGGCCTTTGCCTTTATTTCGTGACCTTTACTCTTAAAAATATGTTTAATTGCATATAAATGACCATAACAATTTGAACAAATGCTGACATCACAGGCAATGTGATACGGGAACACTGTATTACATGGGGGGCATGGAATACGGGATTCCTAGTACTTAAGCATACTGATAGTCGTATCCACCATGAAATAAACATATCATTATAGTCTTATATATATCATAATGCTGTGCCAATACTTAAGAATTAAGATAAATTGAAGACTGGGCTTAGGTCTTCATTCTGACAAGATAAATGTTGCATCTAAAAAGCTTTTTGCACATGCAATAAGAGTATGCACATGTGAAAAGTCTTGTTCTGATGTTTATAGAGGGTCATCTTACACAGATGAAAGTGAAGTCATAATGCATGATAAAAACTCACATTGTCTTTCTTCCAGCAGTTCTGACATAACTCACATCCATCATACAAACTTATAGTCCAAAAAGGAGAAGCCACCCTTTTTGTACTGATGCATCCCGATGAGAGATCTAAGGTTTAGTTTTCCCATAAGTTAAATGGCACTATGCATATACGCTATCTGAGGTGCTTATAGCAAGAGATGGGGGTGTAAATGAGCTCACAACAGCTCCAGAATAGACCTGCCAATATCCACTCTGTCATCTCCTCTGTCATCTGTAATAGGTTTGGAGCATGGGGCTTTGTACAGATACTTAACTTTGCTCACGAAAAGGCTAACGTTAGGTTAGGGGACGTACAGGGAGTTGAGGTATGATGAGGTAGGGATGCAGTTTGTGATGGATGCTGATGTATATGTGTGCAGGGGGTGATATGAAGGACTGGTTTGTCATCATTATGCTCTCTCTTTGTTTTTCTCTATCTGTTTCTCTCTATGACCAGGTGTGATTTGACGGCAGGTGGTAAATTTACTCCGAAATTTTCCAGGATGTTTTTTGAATCCTGAAAATAAATGGTTCTAAATGACCTCTCAAGAACCAGTAAAGAAACGATTTCGGGGTGTCATTGATAGAACAGAACAGGTGCAGTTAGAATTAATAAAAAAAATGGTTGGATGTCTGCTTGGTTAAATTTACAGAAACAGCTGCACCAACGTTCATCACTCACAGCAACCTTTCTAGGCCTCTTCAATAACTGAACTCTGTTAACTGTAGCTATATGTGAAGACATGACTAAGGCAATGTATCCTGCGTCATCTTACAGCTGCTGAAAAGAAAACAGACTCCTCATAGGCTGTGTCAGATGGCAGCACAATGGAATCCTTTTCCAACAAAAATATGCTGTCTGACATATGAGAGGCAAATTATTATATGAAGAGCAAGAATGATCAACAGATAGCACCTAACCCTTTAAGAAAGGCGATGTATTGTATAGGAAACAATGCCCAGAAATTGCATATTCTTTAGGAATGTATCAGCTTTGTGCAGGCATCATCATCAAGGTACCATTGATCTTGTTTCTGTTGTTTCATTCAAGCATCATAAGAAAAAAAAAGAACAGTATATATAAGAGCTTACCCTACCACCACAATTAGGGAAAGAGATCTGAGCAAGGATATAGGGAGTTAGTTCAAACAAGAACTGATGTTACTGTCTCTTTAATTGAAATGCGAATAAACTAGTGATCATAAATACGCTACTTGTAAAATGATTCAGAAGTCAGATGGCCCCAAAGAGTTGCCCAAAGTGGGGCAACTGAGGGAATGAGGTCTGAGTACATCTGAGGACAAAAGGAGACAGAATAAACTATGATTCATAGTTTTATATTTCCTAGAAACGATACACAACTTTTAATACAATATACGATAAATAAAAAGATTGGTTCCCGAACTGGTCTAAATACCACCAAAAAAGTGTTACCTTGGAGTTCCTGGACATTTCTGCCAGAAGGCTGTCTCAGCCCTGCTGACCAGGGTACCAACCCTGTTGGGCCCTGCTCCTGAAATCCATCCAAGAAACCTTTCCCATTACATAGTTCTGAATAAGTATTGGGGAGTAGGACTATTTCCTGCTGGATGATATTGTAGCAACCGTTCCTATAGTTAATGTTGAAGGTATAGTAACTGCTCTCAATACAACTCCTGACAAAATGTGAGAAACTTAGCTGTAGCAAAATTCATTTATATGTTTAGGGAATTGGAAAGGGTAACCAGGATAATAATAGGATAAGGGTGCCAAATAACATACCTTAAGTCATGCTACATTTGTACTTATTTAGTTCCTTACCACAGAATCAAACATTACCATCCAGAGTGATTACTATGTCAGACTCATGCATACAGGAATAAGCCTTTCTTGGTGGTAAATTGGACAGGGAAATTAGCTGGTCTGGCGGAATGGCAAGGTATGATGTGAATGCCAGACTGCGCTGGAACCTAGACTGAATAATCAAGTCTATACCAGACAACTACCTAAAGAATGCGAAGCCTTTTGTTTGCAGGTTATTCGGAGCTGCTTATTAAGCAACGTTAGGCATTTCGAATGCTCTAATAAGGCTCCCTAGTACAAAGCAAGGCAGTAAGGTGCCTGGGTGTCAGTCCCTAGGGTCAATGTGTGTAAGAAAGTAAGGGTGTTTTATGTGATACTAAAACAGAATCCTGAAAGCCGAGAGTCAATTAATCTGGTCCTAAAACAGAATTATGTGAGATTGGACATCAGCGTGGGTGGTTGGCTAGTATAGAGATCTCCAGCGGTGTAACATCATCATGGCATAGAAGCCTTAGGGAGGTAATTAGTAACCCCCCAAGCCGTATCTGCCACATCTATTAACATGTAAGGTTTAATGTGCACACAGGAACAAGGGCTTTCTAAGCTGGTAAGGGTGAATTAGTAGGAATACTTCTGGTATTCCCAAACAGGCCGGCTATGAATGACGTGATAGCCATATGAGACTGGGTTGGAATCTGACCTGAATCAGCAAAGCACTGCCAGACAGTTTGGTGAAAGTTGTGAAAGTTGTGAAATAAGAATGTCATAAGTAGTTAAGGAGAGTAAGTTTATGTTAAAACATTCACATTCATTTTTTATTGTGTGGATTTATCTGCACACAGATTCCCCGAGCTTACTTGTCAAATTGATATGCGTTTTACATATCATTTAACTAAGTAACTTTCTCTGTATATAATACCGAAAATTCTTGGGTATAAGCCTGACTCACATATTAGCCTCCAGCCCATCCCATAGGTATAAAACGGGATGGAAATGATTTCGAAAGTAATAGTTTACCGTAATACACTTATTCAAAAAAAACTTGCCACCTGACTTGCGTGCTAGCCATTGCTTCTTTACGTAAATTTACCATAGTATAATATGGCTTCATATGATGCTGTCTGATCATAAATTATTGAGGGGAAACAAAGGTGTAACGCAAAATAAAAACGTCCATTGTGCTTATTTCTACAATGCTCACAGCAGCCTTACCAATAAAAGTCAGCCGTGAGGTTCATAATACCATAGAGACTTGTTTTTCTGCTGTTGAAATCTCCCCCAGGGTGAGTGGCTGGTCTCTCTTTGCTGCTGTTTCTTATCAGTATGCTCATAAGAAGTACTTCAACATAATAGTTAGCTCCCTGTGGCATTATAGATGACACCCCCATCTAAATACTTCTTCTATTATACACTAATGGTCTTCGGGGATATGGGATTGCAACACTAGCATATTAGAGAGGGATCTGCATCTCTACCAAGCCCTTGTAGTTCCTGAGCCAAGATATCATCTTTGTCATACCTTTGTAATGCTAACCATAAAAAAATTGAGATAAAGCAATTCCATGGTCTTCCAGGTTATATTGGTAGTCATAGTGAAGTTTCTAATAACCATTTGACTCTTGGAAATGGTATCCGGTCATTAAGCACTTCCTTATGATATTATTTACCAATACCGTAAAACATCTCTGATAAGCTAAACTGTTTTGGAGATTTTAGACTTGATTCGACTTATAGCTTCTCTCAAAGAGGTGGGGTCGGCTTATGAGGGAGGTTTTTTATCAAGTAGATAAGTAGCCGAATTGGGTCAATTTAAACATGGTTAAACTATAATCTGAGAGTATAGTTTAACCATGTTTAGATTGACCAAAATTTGGCTAAGACCTTTATGTACATATGTACTATGGTACACGGTTTTACCATACCCTACCAACACAGAATGCTACTATGGATGCACACTTGCTGTCCTACTGATTGCAAGGGGGACCCAATGTTAATAGTCTCACAGCAGCTTCAGAATAACCTCACCAACATCCACTCTGTCATCACATCTGTCATCTCTAACAGGTCTGGAGCACGAGGCCTTTTAGGGATACTTAACAGGGATCTAATAGGTTTGGATCATGGAGCTTGACGTGACTCATATGAAGGCCACCATCATGGTGGTAATGTAAAAGGAATCAGGGTATAATGAGGTAGGGGTTCAGCATATTATGATGGATGCTGATGTATATGTATGCAGGAGTTGTCATCATTCAACTGGACGTATGTTAAACCAGTTGTCTTGAAACAAGAGTGTGAGCTTGTAATCCCTTTTTCTTTGTTTACAAGTTATAGTACTGAAAGGTAGAAAGCATCGAACATAGTTAAATAGCTGTGTACTTTAATTTAAACTTTTAACATTCCTCACTTCAACCACCCACACCTTCCTAGACCTCTTAAATAACTAAAGAGTGTTTACAGTATCTAAGTGAGGACATGGCTCTGGCTGTATGTTATCTTACAGATGTGGGAGAGACAACAGACACCACGCCTCAAAGGCTGCCTTCCACAGTAGCACAATGGAGGCTATTTTCTGAGGAGGGGGTTGTCTGTATTTAAGGTGTAGAAGTCCAAAATGGTATCCAACATATTAAGTATGTAACCATGCCAGGCAATTATGTAAACAGTGCTGCTATACATAATTCTGAATAAGTGTAGGATGTTGGTATTAAGAAGGAATAGGATGTTGGTATTATGAAGACTCCTGTGATCTCTCTGTCAGGCCACTGCTCTCGGATACTATTGACACAATAGAAACTTCCTCTAATGAATTGGGATGTGTAGACTACCTGGAGCAGATAGCATTTAAACTGTATAGATATATAGATAAAACATAACCAAACCACTGCACAGTAATTGTCAGATAGAGGATTTGGTAGCTTTATCCATTGTACCACCACAGGAGACGTTAAAAGATCTAGCATAGCTTAACATTCCCCTACACAGAACAAGAATAAGTTATTGCCTTCATGTACTGCCTCACTAGGTATCTGTATAATGCTGTAAAAGATGTCAATGTCAGAAAAAAACTAGGGTGGATATATTTGCGTATAAAATAGAAACCTGTAATGTTGGACATCAGCGTGGGTGGGTGGTGAGTGTTTAGACCAGCACTGGTCGATTCTAAAGTGATTTACTCTGTGATACGTTTAAATCACTTCCACTACAGTAATCGTTTAGGCCAGCCACATGTATTACTATAATGGCCTCAATGTTCACATAGGAATAAGTCATTTTAAGGGAGAATTAAATGTGAAATCACTCTTGGTAAAGTTAACGTGCAGAGTATAATGTGAGAGTCCTGATTAACAGGGCCTAGACCTACAATAAATAACCAAGCCTCTGCTACACATCTGCTTAAAGACTGTTTGTGAAATAATCAGAATTTGAAGCTTATCATAGCAAGTAATTTTGTAGGTTCATTCTGATTCAGCTGGAAAGGGTATTTGAAAGGATCTGGCATTACTGATCAACGTCCCAGGTACAAAATAAGTCAGTAAATCCTTCTTTTTTTAAGTACCAAAGGTCAATGTGAGGAGAAAAGAAGGGTGAATTTATGTCGTTCAAAAATCAATTCAGTTAGGTTGGTCATCCATGTGGGTGGGTGGCCAGTATCTAGACCATCCCTGATCAATACTGAAGAAGCTTTTCCCTACCAGTGATATACTCTGCAATATGTTCAAATTATTTTTTACTCGACTTGCATGAAAGCTCAAGTCAGTGTATATAAAGACTTTCTCTTAAGGTATAGAGGTACATTTGTGGACTGCATCACATTGAAATACTAGAAACATAACATTGATAAGCTGCTGTAAATATTGGTACATTCATGTCTAATAGTAAAGAAACAGACTGATATTAGGCTGAAATCATTTAGGCATATTGGCACACCTTTAGGCGCTGTATTTTTTTCATCAACATCAACAGAATATACACAAAGCAGTGCAAATCCTGCAGCTACATACCTATTGAATCACCCACCCCACAGGTGCTTCTAACTATGCGGGTAGGGATCTGATCACTTCAGGAGATGTGTTAAAACTGCATGGGTGCTAAGAATGACCAAGAACTTGATATAATGTTACTGCGTTTAGGAAAGGCCTGCCATGACTGTTCCTGCACCATTTAAGGTGTGTTATTACTATTGCTTTCCAAACAACTTTGAGCATTACTCCCCAAGCACCTGTATAATTTGGAGGACCCCAGTCAGAAACAATTTGAGTAGATTTGAGTAAAGCCTTTAATGTTATGAACAGCTCTAGACATGATGGTAAAGACAAGACAATGAAAACAGTGAACTGAATTGAGGAATTTACAATATGCCAAGACAAATGTTGCATAGAACTAGCTGCCTTCATGTGTGTGCAATCATACATAATATGTGATAAGTCTTGTTCTGCTGTTTACTGAGGGTTATATTATACAGTTGGAAGTGAGTTCTTAAATGCATGATAAAACATCACATTTTCC
The DNA here is from genome assembly GCA_947462335.1 of Harmothoe impar. Taxonomy (NCBI): domain Eukaryota; kingdom Metazoa; phylum Annelida; class Polychaeta; order Phyllodocida; family Polynoidae; genus Harmothoe; species Harmothoe impar. Next base: position 69,702,833 of record OX381710.1, on the reverse strand, counting down.
TCATTTCAACCATTCCAATATAACCAGCTGCAGTACACAAAAATATAATAGTCCTCAGAGAAAAACACCCTTTTTATACTGAGGCAACCTCATAGCTTTAGTTTCCCATGGGTTAAAATGACACTATTCATATACTCTCTGAGGTGATTGTAGCAAGAAGAGGGGGTGTTAATGGTCTCACCGCAGCTTCAAAACGGACCCGCCAACTTCCACTCTGTCATCCCCTCTGTCATCTGTAATAGGTTTGGAGCACCAGGCTTTGTAGAGATATTTAGTATGGCTCATGAGAAGGCCAACATTAGGGTAGGAGACATACAGGGAGTTGGGGTATGATGAGGTAGGGATGCAGTTTGTGATGGATGCTGATGGATATGTGTGCAGGGGGTGATATGGAGGATAGATTTGTCATCATTATGCTATATATATATATATATATATATATATATATATATATATATATATATATATATATATATATATATATACTAACATACACCACAGGGTAGACCCTTATTCAGTTCTTCACTAGCGGCTCTGCCGCTTGCCACTGCACCGCTCCATTTGAGTCAGTGTGACACACTGCACTGCTCAACTGGCCCTACTCACAACATCTGGATGTCCAGAGTGCATACCGTAATACCTTGAGTTTAAGCCTAACTCACGTATAAGCCGCACCCCAAGTTTGGGTCAATCCTATAAGCCGCACCGCCGATCTGACTCGCGTACTAGCCACGGCTTATACGGGAGGATTTACGGTAGTAAAGATGGCGGCCTCCATAGGAGTCACGAGGCTCTGTGTTGGCCCATCCCATTTATAGTAGTGTCTGTAGCCAGCGGGCTACACATCCATGCACATAGCATGCTAATTACTCCATCTATCAGGAACAATAGGGATTTCTTAAACTGGTCACCTTGCAACAAGCATATAGGATATTGTAATGCCTTGGTACACAACCATTCAGCTGACACAGGTATTGATATCAACAGCAGGTGGTAAACTGACTGAGACTGCAGAATGAGTTTTTAATCCTGAAAAATAAATTGCTCTAGACATCAACTAAATACCCTTTTAGAACAATTAAAGAATAATGATAGGATTTCCTCGTGTCATTGACCGGACAGAACAGGTGCAGTTGGAAAGGATCGAACTTAGTTGAATGCCTATATTTACTTCAACTTACAGTGCTCCTCCTCAACATCCACTACCCACACAGAGCTTCCTAGACCTCTTAAATAACTTAAGTCTGTTTACTGTAGCTATGTGAGGACATGCGTCGGTTGATATATCCTGTGTTATCTTCCAGCTGTCTGAAAGAATACATACAACATGCCTCCTGTCATATGGCAACACAATAGATTGCAATGGATTCTATTCAATCAAAAATATGCTGTCTGACATTTGATAGGTAAATTATCAGATGAAGAGCAAAAATAAGCTCATATAAAGTCCCGACATATGGCACCCAACTCTGGAAAGCTGACGTCTCACTGTTGGTAGGTAAACAGTGCTGTAGGGTAGTCCTTTAGGAGTGTACTAGTTCTGTCCAGGCAGCATTATGCATTAATGCCTCATTGATTAAGTCAATGTTTTTTTTTATTCAAGCATCACAGTGCATTTATATGCTTTTCCGCCCCAGTATTGCTATAAGCTGTTACTATAGACAGGCGCCTGATGCTAAGGTGGGATACAGATGTTACTGTCTGTCTACCTCTGAATGAGTATTAACTGGTAGGATCTCAGTTCAAAAAGGATAAGGACTATTGCAATGGCAGATAATGTGGGCATTGCTCCGGCCTAATTGTGACAGACTCCCATTGATACGCTTACTATTACAATATGAGTAATTGAAGCTAGTTATAGACTAGTTGGAGTAGGCAAATGGAGATGGATGTATAAAGCTCCTTATATAAGTCCATTGTCAGATATAAGACTGTATTTGCACTCATTTAGCTCCTTACCACAGACTCAAGTCTTGGTAAGCTGCATGTGTTATGTTAGACTCAACTTGCATACAAGAATAAGGGTAAATTAGATGGGGAATTACCTCAGGTATAGAGGCACAGACAGGGTATGACATGATAGCAATAACAGACTGAGCTAAATAATGAAACATGTGCTAGACGTTTGTTTAATGCCGGCCTATGGATAAAGATAATTATAAGAATATGACGCTTTTTTTAACAAGGTAATTGAACATGTATTAATATCAGTTTTCTTCTCATATCAGGTGCACAGATTTATGAGAGCTCAACTAAAGTATTATCAAGTGACTTGCTGAATGAGGCAGGATTACAATAAGATATTTCTATTTGTTTCATTTAAATCTACAAATGCATTGTCAGCATTTGTACGATTCACGTTAGCACACGACTACAGCTATTACAGGCAAACGGACAGACTCCACTAGCGCAACACAGCTACCTGCAACAGTGTTTCTTTGGTTTCTTTGTTCCTGAATTTGTCACCGTGTTTTGCTATGTTTCGCCCTGTATACTGCCAGAAACAGGATGACATTCAGGACAAAACACAGCGAAATGAGGTGAAATTATGCAAAACAAGCTAGGACAAAGAGCTGAAAAGATTGCCACATTTTACAGGGACATGTGTTGCCCTAGTGGAGTTCAGGCTATAGTCCGGCACAGGCCTGAAGCTACATTTTTCAGGAACAGTATCCTATTGCATTCTCCGAGTCTAGAGGTAAAACTCAATGAAGGATCTGAGGAGATGTGTTATGAATTCATGGAGCTAAAGGTAACGGAAAACTGACTATAAAATGCTGAGAGGGAGTAGGATTAGGGAAGTTTTTTCATTGTTTCTGGATCTTTAAAGACTTCTTTTGGTCAGATGCTTAACTAACATCTCTGAGCTGTTCTTTCTGTGTGGCTTTTCTGTTTGGAGCACTCAGAAAATTAATAAATATATATGTATAAAATATGTGTGAAGCAATATTCTAAGTTCAGGAATGTTTTTATGTTTAAGTGGAGCCCTTGAGGTGGAAATAAATGCTTTATTGCAACATTTTAAGTGATATATCTTTGTAGAGATACTTAACATCGCTGCTGAGAAGGGCACCATCTTAGTCAGGATGTAAAAGTTGTTGGGGTATGATGAGGTAGAATGCAGTCTGTGATGATGATGGATATACATGGATATATGTCTATATATCTTTAGAGACTTATTTTGGTCAGATCTTTGTCGCCCCAACGCCTGTAAGCAGTAATATCTGTGAACATCTACTGTTTGGATTGATCTCAACAATGATATATTTTTAGATTGAGCCTCTACTTTCTGTACAGAGTCCTTTATAATGCTATATATAGATATGGATATGCGAATATGCGAATTTGAGATGTGAGCACTCATAGTCTGTCAAGAAATACTTAATGATACAAACCATTGAAGATGCATCTTCAAAACAAATTGCTTAGGAATATGTTAGCTATGAAAACTTGGCTTTTGAAAATTAGAGTAAGCTAATGCAAAAAATTATATATATTTTAGCTAATGCTAAAATATATATATTTTAGCATTAGCTTACTCTAATTGTTAGCCATGAAATTTGGTCTTGTTAAGACATCGTCTTGTTATAACCTTCTGATAAAGTTACAATATCTCCTTCTATGCAGCAAAGTGGGGCCACATTTGCACTGACTTGATGGAACACATTAGGAGAACTGCAACGTATTCAGTGTAGAAGCTATCAACAAGGGCTATACCATAGCCTAGTATAGGTTAGGTGAGGATCTACATAGAGCTGTGAAGCACAGACAGAGACAGATAGGGAACCAATGGTACATTTTTAGCGTGGACACAGAACATAGGCTCCACTGTGTTATCAGCTGTAAACAAACTTGGATGACCCACCAAGAGCAGGTCCTGATGAGAAAGCGGTGCATTTGGAACCTGGTGGTATGTTGGATGAATCGTTAAGGCAGAGCTTGTACGGGCATTTTAAGTGGCATTTAGACCGTTTATCTCTGGGGAATGTCATCAAGGGTAAAACATTTGCAATATATTACAAAACATATATGTATGTACAATTGCAAATAGATACATGTAGATATGTGCAAATTTATAGTTAGCTATGATGATAAAAATCTTTTTTTTTTGTTATATCAGCATTTAAGCACTTTTATACAATCAGAGGCACACCTGGCTATATAAGGACCATATCATCACTTCTAGTCCCACTATGCTTTGTACTTTAAGGTTAGCCTCTAGAGGATAAGTATTGTTGATCTTCCTAGAGTAGTGATGAATAAACTTAGAGCGACAGAAAACCAATGGTGTATTTTCACAGCAGACACAGAACACGGACCCCGCCATGTTATCTGCCGTAAACGAACATGGACATGGGTCTGGGTCTGACCAACCGCATTTAGAGCCTGGAAGAATGGTTAAATCAGTGTTTGTATAGGGAGTATTCTGCTGATAGAATCGGCAGTTATGCCGCCGGTCAGACCAGGTTCTCCCATAAGCTTAACTTTATAGACTTTTATTGGATGATGGAATCACAGCCGACTGACGGCTGTGGAACAGTCCCTTATGGGTGATCATAAGGGAGTATTCCACAGACAGAATCAGCTGTGATTTTGTCTGTCGGACGAGATTTACCCATTAGCTTAACATTATAGACTTTCATCTGATGACAGAATTATGGCTGACTGACATACTCCCTTAACCCTTTAGGGCCGAGCATCGACTATAGTCGATGCCATGGCTGGCCGAGCATCGACTATAGTCGATGCCATGGCTGGCCGAGCATCGACTATAGTCATCATAACTCTATGGGAATCAGCAAAGGCTCGGCCCTGGGGGGGTTCCTATGAAAGTGTCTCGGCCCCATCATCAGCAAACTTTTTTTTGTGTCGGCCCTAAAGGGTTAAGGCATCGTTAATTCCTAAAAGCTCTCATGGGTGCAGTCTATACGAAATCCTGCCGGACACCGGCTATAGCTGGCACAAAGCCTGCCGGGCCGGCAGAAATGTTGCTACTGCCGGCCCGAATAAATTGCTGTCATCTGCAGGTCTTTGCCCACATGCCAGCTTTTAGGGCTTATAAATAGGACCAGTATTAAGGTTTCTACAGCATGAAATAGAAAGCATGATATCCGGACCTGCAAAAAATAAGCCGGACCTGCAGAATGAAATATCTGCAGGACCGAATGTCCTGCATGGTGAAAATATTTCCGTATAGACTGCTCTGAGTGTATTAAGATCAGAGAGTATACCTAGTAAACAAAAAACGTTATACAGCATTTTGTAATGTTATTTAACGTTATATAACGTTTCTCTAAGGCTCCTCACTATGGCATAACGTTATATATACAGTTTTAGAACGTTATTTTGACGTAAAATAACGTGTTTTTTTCAGCTGGGAAGTCTATCGGAAAACCGCATTGCACTATTTAGTTCCTTCCCACAGAGCCAAATCCCATCGATCACTAAGTTAGACTCTGCGTGCATACAGGAATAGCCCCTTCTTAAGGTAGATTACACAGGGAGGTCACTGCTGGTACAGCTAAACTGGCAGGGTATAAAGTGATAGTCCTGACAGAGTGGGTCGGAACATAGACGGAATAAGCAAATCAGTGCCAGACATCTTATCAGATCATGAAATATTTTTGCAAATCGTATAGGGCTGTGTCTCATGAAATCGGGCCAAGTTAAAAGTGTTTCATGGGGTGCAGTCTTGACCCGTTGCAACCTTTGACGGCCTTGATAAAAACAACAAAGGTTTACAGAGAGTAGATATAGAAAGTTATTGAAATAAGAGTAGAGATATGAAGTCACAACAACATCCCCTAATTTCTTTCGCCTATTTCTATCTACATCTGCCCTAAATAAACTACTTTCATTCAAGCCAGGCAAAGAGTGCACCTTGTCAAATATTGCACCCGGTGCCTTCCTTGCACATACACTACACCGGGCAGTGAACCCAAGCCTTCCTGAATGGCATGGGTGGGAGTGGTATAGATGGTCAGTAGTCTGAAAAAAAAGACACCAAGGGTGGGAATCTGTGTGCTCTTGAAATGAAGCCTTGTGGGATGAGACATGTCCCTAATGTAGATGACCAATATCTTGCTCCTAGGTCATTTCTAAAGGGCTCTCATAGCAGTGCTATCTTCTGGAATAGATGCTCTAGGGCAATAGGGTTTGGGGCTAGAGTTATTGGACTATACATCTGCATTTTCAATTAAGGGTTGCTTTTCACATATTACTTTTGTTCTCTAAATCTATCTAGTTGATAAAGTGACCAGCCATCTCAGGTTTAGGTTTGTATGGTAGGAGATGCAACTAAATCGAGAAAATTATGTCTTCTACTTATGATATTGTGCTAGGTAATATTTTATCTAAAAATCCATCACAATTCATTGAATTAAAAGGAAATAGCCGATACAGAGCTGAAGTGACTGAAGCTTGCTCCTATTCTCAAGTGGAACCTTGGAAAATAGTTGACTAGATCCCATTCTTGTGTGCTTACTTTCTGTATCAGTTCCAATTTAGATAGGACATGACTGTATTAATACAAAATATCAGCAGTTTAAAATCCCAGAGACACAAGCAGGTTTTGTATTGAGAAGATGTTTCCCCCCTAGGTGTGTCTCCGCTGGTGTTACTTATCTATCTGCACACAAGCAGCACATTGGCATAAGGAAAAGTTAGTTCCCAGAAGTAAGGTAGGCTTTGTATATCTGACTTTGAATAATGGGACAGTGCATAAGGGATTAGAACCGCTATGATAAGGAGGAGAAGGGAGCAATGTCCCTGCTTGAAGAGCCTAGGTAGGATGCAATGTTATTAATTCACGTTATAATGTTTGTAATGACGTATATTCATATGGAGAAATGTGATTGCCTACAGGTCTAGCATGGATTGAGCTGATTAGGTTAATGTTCTCCAAAGCTTTCATTTTAATCATCTAACTACATTTCCAGTACTGCTGTCTGTTTCTCCAAATTAATGCGTCCATTGCTAGAATAGACTGTCCCATTGCTTTTAGGGATAGATGCAGTGTTTATATCTGAATTGTGTAACCATTAAACTTGAAATTACACTGCTAAAACCAATGCACTGACCTTTGACATCAAGCTTAGTTCTCCTTTAATGTAAAAGCTGGCTTGGTGACTATCATGCTTCAGGGGTTAGCACTAAATAAGCCTGACTACATGCCTCCTGGCAGAGTGGAAACCATATGAATTAACTCTTTGAGGACAGCAAGGTATTTCAGGACTTCCTGTTCATATGTCTTTGTCTTAAAGTATAGCATATCACCATTGTACGTGTCAGTCCCAAAACCAAGAACATAGTCTTGTCTGCAAATAAATCTGTTCTTCTAAAATGATGATCGATAGCTAATTTGGCCTGTGCTGTAGTCATGTCTACCAAATGTCATAATATATTGCATCAACATGCTGCCTTGAGAGGGTCAGCTCCACTATTTCCCGACTGGACCCCAGTGAATCTGCAACCACTATTTATTACGTTGCCTCCCTCACACAAAACAAGGCCGTAAATTGCGGCAGATTCTACCGCATGACTGGGTATCAGTATAGAAGGACAATGTGAGGAAAAAAGAAGACTGAATTTATGTTCTGCTAAAATCGAATTTTGGGTGGTCTGGTCTGACCCTGGATGAGTGGCCACTATCTAGACCTGCCCGTGGTCTTTTTTTCAAGTGTTCTCCTAGCAGTGATATATCAGAGGCTATTCAGGCTAATAGAAAGGGAGATCGGCCCGCTACTTGCACAAAACATTTCTGTCATGGTTAAGTGAATTTTTTGTTACAATTGCTGCCTTCGTTGGTTCATATCTATAAGCAATAAAGATGCCACCCACCCAGAATGTACTTTGGGGGGATTTGTAAGTCAATCAACTCTCCTCTGACAAACTTGTTGTAGTGAAAGCTATGTTAAAATTATAACCACAGGGCATAAAACATTGAATCAACATTGACAAATTATATGAGGGGTCTGGATAGGCCATGCAAAAGATTCTAGATACTCATTACCAAGGGCTGAGGAAATATGACGAGGGAACTTGTTTTTTTTCACACAAGGGCTAAATTAATTGCAAACACATACATGAATGCAATCCATGACCAATATTTATATTTTAGCTGTTAAGATTTCAAAATTGGAGGAGTTCTATTCCACTGCATTAAAAGCAGAGTAGACTTCAATTTGATATCAAATATTGCAATTTTATTTTGAGTGGCCATAAGAGAAGTAATATGGTCCGCATAATGCACTCATGTGTTTTCGTATTAGAGTTTTGACTGAGTATCTTAGGACATGGACACAACACTTTACTGATACAAAGCTGAACTCATCACTTGCTTCCATCCTCATACACGTCTGTATCATACTCTATATGTATGCTGAAGTACTGAGGTGAACCGAGCTTGTCTAATGGTATCTCTGGTATCTGTGGGAGGAAAAGATGGGTCAATAAAGTGGTTTATGAGCTCTCACTTATAATGTATTGGCATTCAATCTAATACACATGTGTATGGCTATGTACGGTTTACACCATTATATACTACCTTGAAGTTGAACGCTACGGACTGTGACAAATTTAGAGCTGGTCTACCAATTTCCTTAACATACATCTATACTTCTCAAATCTCAAATATGCCAAAATATGTTTTTTTGAAGATATACAGTTTCTGCCATTTTAAAAGGTATACTGTTAAATATACGGTAGGTGTACAGTTTGATATAGGTACACAGTAGAATCTGTTGTAGATGTTTAGTTTAATGTATTTACAGTGTATTTTTAGAGGAAATAGGGTAATAGTATTCAGACGTGTTCCTTTAAAAACCATTTCGCTCAGAATAAAAACATAAATACTGTATAGACATGTCTTCTTTAGAAAAAGGGAAGTTGGGTGACAAAGAATGTGGTCGGTGCATTGTCTGCAACATCTTTTTGACAAAGCCTTAGGAAGATGTGCAGCAACACAACTCATATACAAAACATTCTGACTCGCCGCAATGTGTCTGTGAAAGTATTATATTAAAGCATTGTTTAGGCAGCATAATGGGTAGAATAGGATATATTCTTTTGCAAGTAATTTGAACAATTGCAGATCAATGTGTATTATAAAGACATAGGATGAAAATATTAATGAGGTAGAAAACGAAGCTTTTGTTTTCAGCTATATCTCAGTACAAGTAAAAATACATTGTACAACATGATAGACATAGACAAACGTCCCATCTACCTGCATCTGTTTGTTATCTACTTGTAATGAATTTGAAAAAGAAGCTTAAGGCACTGCCAACACTACCATCTCATATGGATATCCGCAACCCATCCAACAATGCTACCTTTCTGGACAAATACCTCTTAAGGGGAGTACCTGATTTGTAAAAAGCAATCAGGAAGAATGCATCACTGATACCCAACACAGAGGGTCAGAACCTGAGGTTTACATACACTATTATACAAAAGTTGACTTGACCTTTAGAGTCAACAGTGTTTCATGTATTCAATGTTTTGCCAGATGAGTATTTTGATGCCAAATATTTGGATTTTAATTAAAATGCCATGCAACACCACTGTTTTTAACAATCTCGATACTTTCAATTTTAAAATGAGTCTCAACATTTCAAAACTACATATCAATCGCAGTTCATTATCAATGGATACAAGAAATAGTCTATTGCTATTAGCTATACAGATCAATTATGCACCCATATCTTCTGAAGAATATCTATAGCTATAGCATTTCAAATGTAATCTGTTATTGAATTATGTTGACATAGGCTCATTCTGTACAATCTGTAACTAAATATTCTTTCTAATTCCTTACAGGTGAGTGCTTTGGGCTTCATTTACGATCTAATATCAAGAGCAGGAAAAAGTCCTGTTTTGATGGTTGAAATTGAAGAGAGTCTCCTCTATACTGAAGAGTAAGATTTCTCATAACCTTATTGTGCTTCCCATTGACTGTAAAGGTTGGTTATATTAGGATTCGAAATAATGCTTAATTTTGCTGACATAAGGGAGTATTCCACTGATGTCAGGTCGGCCGTAATTCCGTCATCTGATGAAAGTCTATAATGTTAAACTTATGGACAAATCTCGTCCGATGACAGAATATCGGCCAATTTGTCCCAGTGGAATACTGCCTATAGGGTGGTCCTTTGTATGTGTATTAGCTTGTTCTTCTAAAAGATAGCAGCTATATCAATCAGTTAGGGTGTCAGAGATGGGTGCATGCATTGTCTAATTCAGAAACAACACAACCTATCATAGGCACTCTGAAATACTCACTGCAGTGGTCTCAAAGTGCAGCCATGGGTGACACACAAAATTGGCTCTGCATTTAGGAGTCTGCCTAGTATGAGGTTCAGGGTTTTTCAGATTGTTCAGCTCCTGATAGGACTATGACACTATGGAAAAGCACGTTGGAAAGCCCTTGAAGAGTAGTATCTCATAGTGGGCATTTAACATAGGTTTATAACAAAGGGGGAAAATGACAGTTTGCGAAAAGTGATGGTCTTTTTCTACCCCATAGATAATATTGAAATATTACCCAGCCATCTGTAAAAACAAATCAGCCAGATCCTAACATATCAGAGGATTGTGTGTACCCATCGACAGCCTCCTACATGGATGCCCAAGGGGTTTTCTAGACTGCCCAAATTGATGCACTGCAAGTACTGCTCTAGCCTACATGACATGGGATTGTACAGCATCAAGATGTAAATAGGGTGTCTCATATAAATCTTATGTGAATTAAAGAATATCTTATAGCAATATGGAAAGGGGAATATTGTAGCTTTCCAACAGTGTATTACACACACCCTCAAGTATAATATAACAGCCTAAAGAGATCCATACAGGTAGAGAACGGGTATAGTGGCTGCATGGTCACACACCAACTAAATGTATAGTATAGACCCACTCCAGTGGTGCCAATCTCTCACAGGTACCCCTGTGCAATTTTATAGTGGGCACTTGCTTCCACAACCCTCCCTGTTCTGGTCAATTTCTCCACTTCTAATTATGATAGAAGGATGAGTAAATATGTTCTGGAAAGCTTTTAGTGTGGCCAATAACATGGCACAATAAAATACGGAATCTACATAGTTTGGAAAATTTATCCAAGTACCTACCTATGGGGCCAAGCTGTGAATAGTCAAGCTAAGGTCAAAAATAAAAACTTGCACTCAATCATAAGTTAGATCCCCAGAGCTTTAGAAATGTTTTTTTTATGAAAAAGGTTCATGTTCCAAAAATAATGATTATAATGAACATCACTTCCAGAGTTCTTTCACATATTAATCAAAAGCATTCATTGGGCAATTGCAGACTTTTGGAAAATAAGGCCTCATTCACACCTTAAGTATCAAGTTTTCATCAATGACTTCCCGTCGCTTTTGAGATTGCAGTTCTGTGTTTTTGTATGCGGGGGCAGCCCTGGACAAAAAAGGTCATTCCTTAAATACAATACTTCAAATTGAACCATTTTTTGATGGGATGGGGTATAACTCATTAAAGGTGGTTTAGTTTTTGGGAAATTGCTTTGGATATAGATACAAATTGTCCCTTTGTTCTGTAAGGAGAGTAATTCTTGCCATACTAATATTTTCTTTTCAGAAAACAAATCAGATCAACACAAAGTTAGGTTGATGCTCCAAAAGAGTTAAAACATTGTAAGATTTGTTTGCCCTTTTCCTTATACCTGTGCAAGAGTTCAAGAGGTGATTTAACGATTCTTCCAGAATACCCCCAGGTTTCAAGTCCAGCCTCTTTCTCCCTGGGACCTGCATGGTGTTGATTTACAGCTGCTAATAGTCAAAATCGGGAGATCATTTAGCTATACAACAAAAGTGGAGATGCCTTTTTGACTAACCATTATAAGACTAGACTAGTACTTTCACCATTCCCAGGAATAGCCTCCTTGCAGGTTCTAAATGCAGTCAGTCAGGACCGGGGTGGCGTGTCCGTGTTTGTTTATAACAGATAACACGATGCGGTCTATGTTCTGTGTCTGCTGTGAAAATACACCATTACTTTTCTGTCTGTCTTGCTCTAGGTAGTCCCATGCTTGACCTATACTAGGCTATAGCCCATGAGGCTAGCTTCTACAGTCAATTTGACAGGCCAACTCAACATCCCTCACTTATGCATGTATCCAGAATCAAGATAAGATATATCTACTTAATCTCTTTTTAACAGACACATTATCAGCTATGCAGTAATACTTAACTATTGTTACTGTCTGGATTGATCCAGACAGTAGAGGTTGTTCAGGAATATAGTTCCCGAATGTAATCTGTAAAGATGCAGGAATAGCTGTGAGATGACAGACCTTCACTGATCTATCTCTACCCAGCTTCTTTTGGCAATCCATTACCCCTCATATATACATATCCATCAGTATCCATCACAAGCTGCATCCTGCCTCACCGTACCCCGATTCTTTTTACATCCTGACCATGATGGTGCCCTTCTCACAGGCCATGTTAAGTATGTCTACAAAGCCTCTTGCTCCAACCCTATTACAGATGACAGAGTGGAAGTCTGCAGGACAGTACTGAAGCTGCTGTCAGACCATTAACACTTCAAAAGGAATACATACATAGCATCTTTTTGAACTATAAAAAAACTTAACCAGAGATATTTCTCACTCTCCTTAGGACACATCAACGTAAAAAGGGCTGTTTTTATCTGTGGGAATATTATTACCATGTCTGCTGTTATCTACGTTGCTGACGTGCGATATGAGCCTATCATATTATAATCAAACGTCGATGTTGTTCCGAATGATTAATATTGGATGATGTTTGTTCCAATAGGGAGCAAAATTTGAGAAATAAAGACAAGATTATACTTAATAAGTAGAGAAAATAAATGGGGGTGAGTGGGTATCCTAACACATGTATATATAATACGACTCATGGATCAAATTCGGGGGGGATTGAGTATGTCCTTGAACCTCTTCTTGTTCCACCTCTGGAATTTTTCTTTTTCTGTATATGACCTAATAGGATTATCAAAAGAATTCCAGAGAGTAGAAACCCTAAATTCATAACTTTTCCTGTAAAAGGGGTTTTTTGGCCTAATTATTTTTACCAGACGCTCGTCATGGGCCCTTGTTCTTATATCTCTAATGTCCAAATTATCAGCTTCCTGAGAGAAAGAGAAGGCCGCAGCGTTCATATGCATAATTCTTCTGTCTTCCAATTTATTTGCACTACACTTCCTTAAGCAGGGCTCTACATGAAATTCTTCATTGTTATATGTGGTTTTGAGTCCCCTGTTAAAAGCATACTGTAAATTTTCCAGGATGGAATTTGGAGTAACATCATATAAAAGATCACCATAGTCAATGGTGGGTAAAATCATGCATGTAAGAACTTTGGCACTAGACTTTTCTGAAAGTTTTCTCCTTATTCTTCTCAAGAACCTGACCTTATAGTTAACATTACAAACAAGGCTCTTGGTATGAGCTTTAAAATTCAAGTTAGTGTCAAGCAATATTCCTAAATACCTGTATGTATACGTCCTATTCAATATAGCACCATCTAGTGAAGGAGTAACCTTAGGCATTATTTTTAGGTTTGCCTCTGTCCCTAGGTGCATAACCTTAGTCTTTTTGGCATTGAGTGACAGCTTATTGGCCTTACACCATCTATCAACCTCATGTAATTCAGTATTAATGGTGGCTCCCACATTTGGGGTTAGGTTATTATATGGGTAGTATAAAACCGTATCGTCGGCATAATGTTGACATTTCAAAGTTTTTAGAGGATAACCAAGGTCGTTGATATAAATAATAAAAAGTAGTGGTCCTAAGACCGAGCCTTGAGGTACTCCACATGGAGTTGGTAAGGTATCTGATATCCTGCCATTTGCCTTAGTAGCTTGCACTCTATTTGTCAAGTAGTTTTCAATTAGATTTCTTGCAGAAGGCCTAAAACCAATTTTTCCCAATTTATTTATTAATAGTAGGTGATTTATTGTATCAAAAGCTTTCCGGAAGTCGAGGAAGATGGCCGAGGTTCCCTTATCGTTATTGGATTCCCTATATATATTATTAGTGAATTTGATGAGACTATTCATGGTTGATCTACCAGGTCTAAAACCATCTTGATTTTCAGTGAGAATTTTGTTATCATGTAGATGTGTCAATATTTGCTGATGGAGGATTTTTTCCATTAATTTAGATGGCAATGGCAAGATGGAGATGGGTCTCAGGTTATTCACATCAGAGGTATCTCCCCCCTTTGGGAGTGGTTTGACAGTGGCTATTTTCCAGGTATCTGGAAAGGAGGCATTTCTTATTACTAGGTTAAAAATAAAGGTGATATGAGCAGGTAATGCAAGCATGGCAATTTTCAGAACACTGGTTTTGACTAGGGGTACCCCTGAGGGTTTATTTGACTTAATTTTCTTAATTAATTTTATTACTATGCTTTCCTCAGTCTCATGAAAGACAAAGGATGGTTCATATACTGGCGGGTGGAATGTCCATGGCTCGTTCATATTTTTTGCCAAGTTTGGGCTTATATTGGTAAAATATTCATTTATATAGTTGGCTGTGTCTTCAGGGTTAATAGGTGTCTTATGTATATGGTGTATAAGGTTAAAATAAATATCAGCTTGCTTTGGGTTAGTAATGTTATTAAGAGCTTTCCAATATTCTTTTGGATTATTCACGTTGTCATCTACTTGACGCTTATGCCAGGCAGCCTCTGCTTTTTTATTTTCTTGCTTAGATAAATTTTGAAGGAAATGCTTAATATTGTTATCATCCTGGGATTTAGTTTTGTGGAAGCATTTAATGGCTTCATTTTTGTCCTTAATTAGGCTTATTAGGTTAGCATCTAACCATGGCTTCTTTGCTTGACTAAAATTAAAATGTTTAACCTTACAATTAATGTCTAAAATATGCTGTATAGAGGCTATGAATAATTCCCAGGCATCAGTAGCTGACTCACAAGTCCAAAAATTATTCCAGTCTAGGTTTTTCAATCTGTTTATGAAGTCATGCTCATTGAAAAGCCTATAGCTCCTTCCAGTGAAGCCTAAAGGAACCTTTGGGATTGGGATGTGCTTCCTAGTTACATATATGAGTTCATGGTCACTTATGCCCCCATGGATTTTACCCCTGTGTTAGCTATGTGATCTGAATTGGTTAGTATTAAGTCAATAATGGAATCATTTCCCTCCCTATTTGGATTGTAGCGTGTAATTTCTTTAACTAACTGTCTTACTCCCAGTCCCGCAGCTATATTGTTTAGTTTGTCTTGGTCGGGATTGGCTCTTAAGTAATCAATATTGAAATCACCCAACATGAATATTTCCTTATATTTGTTAGAGTCAATATCATTAAAGGAGTTTTTTATAGTATCTAACGCGCTGGTAATATTTCCTTTAGGAGGGATATAGACATTGGCAATGACAATCCTCCTCATATTGGGTTTTGAAATGACTGACCACATAATTTCAATGTCCTTATTGCTGGTATTATGCATAGATAATTCATTACTTGAAGTAAGACCATCTTTGGTATAGGTTAGTAGACCTCCGTGATTAATGTCACCTGCATCATGTATCTGTCTATCCAACCTCTGAAGCAAATAGCCCTTGATGTATAAATGGTTATTAGCCACACTGTCATCTAGCCAAGTTTCAGACATAGTAATACAGTCAATATCAGAATCAACAAAATAATCATGTAAAGTGGACATGTCATTAAATATACTCCTAACATTAAAATGACACAAATGAAGGCCTTTTACCCCTTTAAGGCCTAGATCAGTAGACATTTATGGCTCGATGGGACATACCCACCCCGAGGTACACTAAATGAACAGGAATCCACTCACACCCCTCTCTACCTGCATATGATATACATACGATGGGTCTCATCTACACTTATAAATAAAATTAATATAACATGAGGTAGAGTTTTCTCATACTGACCTGCTCTGTTTATACCTACCACACGAAGTGTAGTAGAAAGATTTGAATATATCCCAGACTATACCCCTTTGACCAGGCTTTTCTAGACACTGACCACCCACCCTTGGTGATGCCTGAGCAGTCAGAATTCGATTTTAGGACCACATCAATTCACTTTGCTTTTTTACCCTATCTTAACCTTTGGTACTGGTACCTTATGGGTCACACAATGATTTACTGCGTTGTTTTGTTACCAATGGAGCTGATCAGTGACACCAGACTCTTTAAAATGAAATTTCCTGCTACTTCGGAATGGGACTACTAAATAATTTGCTAAATAACGTTATAACATTCTAAGCTGTTCATCTGTAGACAGTATGTAAGATAGAAGTGTGGCACAGACTTGGTTCTGTAGTGTGTGTTCCAGATAGGTAGGTTATGGCCTTCACGTCATACCATGCCTACCGTTAAATTCGACGGGTATTGCTGGTAGTACAGCTAAATCAGTCAGGGTATGGCGTGATAGCCATACTGCTGGGCTGGCAGGTAATGATAGAATAACTAAGTCTAAAGCATGTCTGGAGATGTGTGTGGTATATGCTCCTTAGACTCTGTAACTATCCATTTCCTGACCTCTGTCATACATATAAGGACAAAAGGACTTTACCTTGATATCAGCCTTCATGCTATTGCGATATACACAACTATTGAGAGTGTCAATTAAGGACATGTTCCATATTCCTCAGAAAATTGTAACTGGTATCATTCTCTAGTGCTCTATAGACGGCTTCTTGTGTCTACCAAAGTTATACCCACAAAAGGTCATTGTGCATTGTAGCGACATGGTTTCTTGAAACTCTATTATCAAAGTGGACCTTAGAAAATCTATATCTATAACCTACTGTAGTATGGGGTCTCCCTCACAGAAAACCAGGCAGTAAATCGTGCATGTATCTATGGCATGGCTGCGTATTAGTCCAGAAGGTCAATATGTGGACCGAATGAGGGGCCAGTATCTAGACCTGCCCATTGGTCTTTTCTAAAATGCTCCCTATGCAGTGATATATTACAGACTATTCAGGATGATAGAAATGGGGATTGGCCCAATATTTGGCCAATGCAATTCTATCATGGTCGACTTGATATACTTCTTACCGTTACTATATTTTACAGACAATATACTAGCTAGCCCATCTAGAATGCTTTTCGGGAGGGATTTGTAACTGAATTAACTCTCTTCCAAGAAATTCCAATGCCAAAGTCCACAACGTCGTATATACCTTAATGGCCATAGTGCCACAATCAGTTGGCTAGAGCCCTTAAAGGTGTTATTAAAAATGGGGGATACAAATTATTTTTCTTTTGCAGTTATTCATATTTTGAACCCAATGAAGCCAAATTAATTTTATGCGTAGCTATGTGTTTCACAAACCAGTAGCTAAGGACATAAGCAGAGGCACAATACTTCAATGATACATAGACAGATGCCAATGCCCATTGATACTGTCTCTGGCATATTCCATAAGTGGGGGCTGGGGCCATATCTCATGAAATTGTAGGTTGAGTGTGATGCCCCCAGTCCCCCATGAGTGAAACAAGTCAGAAACGGTATCAATGTAGCTGGCATTTGTGTTCGTTTCTTCACTTGAAGCTATTAAATTTTAAATGAAGGAAAGACAGCTTTTCCTTAGCCCATTGAATACAGCCACATTCTATTCAAATCTATACGGCAAATCTAGTACCTAATGATGGTAAATCAGGTACAGTAAAATCTCGTTGTAAGGAGGGCAAGGCGAATTTGCTCCTTATAAGCAATGTTCCTCATAACCAATACTAGATATGGAGAGAATGGCCCATCTTTGGCAATGTAAATGTGCTCCTACACTGAAAATCCATAGATTGAAAGGGTTAGTCAGTACAGACTATCCTAGGTTGGTCATATGAGTGTTAGTCATAATGGCAAAGTTATATTCAAAAATGACCATGGGGTCAGTCAGTAGTGGCTAACCTAGGTTCATCATTGGTGTGTTTTATTTGTATACCACTAGTTGGGGCCACCTGTCACGACCACTCAGTGGCTCCCCCTGGAAATAAAAGACTAAGGTGGGTTGGTCATTACTGACCAACCTGACAATAATAACTGTCCTAGGTTGGTTGTATAGGGAGCCAAAAAATGACTAACTAGGTTAGGTACTAGTGACTGGGAGGTTGGGCGTATAGGGAGCCCAGGATTATCAGTGTAATACCAGGAAGTTCTTATTTCAGTCCTCTTTACAACGAGATTTCACTGCATCTCAAAAGAAATAAGGACTGAAGGCTGTGTCTCATGAGATCTTGCCAATATTTTCATCTTTGACCGGGTGTCATCTTTGACTGGCTTGCGGAAAATGCTTTGTTTAGGGCAGATGAAGACACTAAATTAGCTGAAAAGTTAATGAATGTTATAACTTTTTAAGTAAGTAATTTTATCAGACCTACATATCTATCTGCCCTAAATAAATCGTTTTCTATCAAGCCGGTCAAAGATCGCAGCCGGTCAAAGATCGCACCCAGTCAAATACTTTCACATTGGCCAGAAGTCATGAGACACAGTCTGAAGTCATTGCTTACTTCAAATGGCATAAAGCACACATAGACAACTGTCCCTTTTCACACTGTGAATTCTCCCTGGGGTGAGCAAGTTATCCTTCCCTGCCGCTGTTTCGTATCTGCCTGCCATTAGAAGAAGCTTCATAGTAAGACACAACCAACACAGCATTGCTGTAGATCTGAATGTTGTACGGACATTTTCCTAACCCAGTCAACAATGGCTCCTTTCTAGGGAGAAAAACACCTCTCAGGGGTAGTAGTTGATTTGTTAAAGTAAAGCTCAAAGAGGTGAAAGTATTCTACTGAGAAACACCAAACAGGTAGGGGACAGGACTGGGTTGTTGGTACCTACTACTACCTTGGTACAGTCCATTCAATCAGACTGTACCAATATACTAGTACATTTTGTGTGACCATTAGACCATGACCAGCTAGCTGTGCCAGGCTGCTGACTCCCATAGAATAATGGGTGTTAGCTGTACCAACACTGGGGGCATGGCTGGGGGGGAGAACCCCACATTTTCTCATGATCTTTACCTATTTATGACCTTACCATTCCATTAGGAGGGAAAACCAAAACGTAGAGTGAAGGATCAATGTCTATGCTATTACGCAATATGTTTATTTTTATCCGAAAATCTAACAGAAAATCCGGAAATGGATTTTACTGGGCCTATATGACATCATTTTATGAATGTGTCATCTTCAATGCATGATTTCTGAATGGATATAAATGAATACAGTTTGTAAATTGGCCAGTGGGTAGAGTGAAAATTAATGTTCCCTTTCCAATGGTACCACACATGATATATAATACATTGGAACTATATGGGAAATATCATATAAATACTTAGATACACTGATGCTGGTGGAGAGGACACTGTACTAGTACAACCTAGATGGTGAGTACAAGTGCAGCGCATTTAGGGCGTACTGGAATAATGGTCATGTCTTCAACCTGCCAAATGGTAAGATGCCTCAGCTGGACTTACATCTCCATATATAACGCTGTGTTTCATGAGATCTATACAAGTTGATACTATAGTCTTTGACCAGCTGACATCTTTGACCGGCAAGCACCAAAACCATCTCGGGGGGAACAATACCAAAATGTCCTCTGGCCATGGGCCTTTGTCTATGTATCGATCTCGCGAGACACAGCCATAGGCTATGGAATCCACACTAATGGGGAGTATAAGAATCATTGTAAGTGCACCCTATTATGAAGTCCCTTGGTCATACATGGCTATGTCTCACCAGATCAATACAAATTGATAGTCTTTGACTGGGTGATGTCTTGATGTATTTGACTGGCAAGTTTAAAAACGGATGAAACGGGGGCTATCTACACAGAGATGCTGCTTGCTTTGTGATATATAGTGTGAAAATATCCATTAACCTTTACCCGGCATTTCTGTGTACATAGGCCCTATTTCAGCTGTTTTGAAGCTTGCCGGGCAAAGACGTCACCCGGCCAAAGCTGTCACCCAGTCAAAGATGTCACCCAGTCAAAGACATCACCCAGTCAAAGACTATCAATATGAAAAAATCTGGTGAGAGGCAGCCATATGCTCCTTCTGAATATATCATCGGCAGCTAAACATTCATTTCAATCTCATTTCAGGTGAGTGCTTTGGGATTCATTTACAAATCAACATGAAGAGCAGGTAAATTATTGTACACAAAAGGTCCTGTTTGATGTTTGGAGTTAGACAGACTCATTTGTACCGGTGAGTGGGATATCTTATAGCTTTATTGCGCTCTCCCATTGACTGTAAAGGTTGCTCATATTCTGACTCAAAATAACATTTGATTTCCTGACATAGGGTGGTCCTTTGTGTATGTACATATATTATTTACTTTTATAAGTACTAAACGATCTAGTATACCGTATTCGACGTAATAAGCGCACAGTGCGCTTAAAAAATTATTAAGGACACCTTTTAGTACTTAAGAGTTTAATTGGGGTCAAAAATTTTAATATTTTTGGTTATTTCTAGTATAAGAATAGGCCAAAAACAGGGGGTGTGCGCTTATTAGGGGGTGTGCTCTTATTACGTCGAATACGGTATGCATAATGGAGGAGCCATACAGGTTTGAAGATATCAGAAAAGGCTAATGCTATCTTAATCTTGCATATACTAAAGATCTAGATTATCAGGACATTCGTAATAAAACTTACGTGTCAAAAGAATTTTATAAATGCAAAATACTGTAGATAAAAACGATTTTTACACAGGGTCAGGTAATATCTTCAGAGAAAAATTAATTGGGTGCTTCTGACGCTGAAGAGAATGAGCTCTCAATCTCACTTCCAGTTTCATGTTACGAAATTGCTTGCCCGTTTGTTTCTAGGATGGACGTTTCTAGGTAATTGTATACTTGAAACGTATGTCTTGGCATGATTATGTTTCTTTCATTTTCCGAACATTGGCGCAGCACACAGAAATGAATATTTTAGAGTGGACAGTTTACATGTCAGTAATATTTGAAATATCCTTTTCTTTTACAATTTACTCATACTTAGTCACTTTGTGGCTGTCACATGTGACTAGAGTTGGTGCTACGACCCCAGCAGGAAGGCACTTGGGTCTTCATCTGTCAAATATATAGAGAAAGCAACAATGGCACTTCCACTCATCTGTAAGCAAGGTTTGAACGAACAAGTCATGTCTCTTTAGTCTCTTAGTTTCCTCTGGGAAATAGAGAGCTCTTGTGTGTCTCGAGACTTTAGCAGGTTAGGAGTCAAATCAGGTGAAAGGGTGGCTTATCCTCAAAGGCAATGACAAATTGTTGAGTCAGCCAGTCTAACTTGAGCAGCGGGTTTGAGGCAGTCTATGACAATTGACAAACATGTTGGTAGACGAAAACCTCTGCAGATTTACTTTTTATTTACTGCTAGATATAACTTTGATACGTCTACCCACCAACGTTGAAATATGATTTCAAGAGTCAAGTTTCGAAGAAGTTATCATCACAGTGTTTACAAAGTGAAAAGTGAAAATGGATTTACATCTATATACAATTGTGTGCTGTCAATTTGTAAACACACACTTCTGACCTCCAGAAGCAAAAACTCACCGATTAGTTGATATTGGTAACCTGCAACAGTTTTTGGTGTTTTTTTTGCGGCTGACTTTTCATAGTAAAGCACTAGTTTTTCAGTAAAAAGGGGTTCAAGTATATTTAGTCCTCCCTTGTTGTTAAAGGTCTTAATTTCTAGAGCATATGCAAGATAGATGGTTAGAGAAGAACATAATCTGGTAAATCTACATCTGGTGGATATACCAAACCTTGCCGGTAGATATGAAGATAAGTCAAACATATATGAGAAACTTGGGGCAACCTGCATACCTGCAACCTGCATACTGCATCCCTACCTCATTATACCCCGACTTCTTTTATATCCCTCTCCTCATGGTATCCGTCCCATGTGTTAAGGTAAGTATGTCTACAAAGCCCCATGCTCCGATCCTATTAGAGGTGAGAGAGTTGATGACAGAGTGGATGTCGGCAGGTCTATTTTGGAGCTGCTGTGAGACCATTAACACTGCTGTGTCTTACTCTGAGCACCTCCAAATTCAGATGGATGAATTAAAGATGGCAGGAGAAGAGTTGTTGACTATGTCTGGTCTTAAAGAGGTGAGTAGTATAGTATGTATCGGAACGGGACTATGGTTAAATACTGTTTATTACTCAATCAACATGCAGCCAATCAGAGGCCTCCCTTTTGGCGGGAAATTCAAAAGCAGCCAATGAGAGGCCTCCCTTTTGGCGGGAAATTCAAATAGGTCACGTGACCGGAAGTGACCTACTTCCGGTCACGTGACCTTTGGGCGGGAAATTCAAATAGGTCACGTGACCGGAAGTGACCTACTTAAGAGGGTCACGTGACCACCATGTTGGCGGGAAATTCAAATAGGTCACGTGACTGGAAGTGACCTACTTAAGGGGGTCACGTGACTACTAGGTTGGCGCGAATTTCAAAATAAGTCACTTGAGATTTTTATGGATAAATAAATTTTAAAAAGAAAAAGCAAGCTGAAAGCTTGCTAAAAAATAATTTAAAAATGCGGCTCTTTTTTTAGGAGGGGGGGAGGGGCACTCTGGGGGGCACTCTTTAAGATGCATGGGGGGGGGAGGGGGGGAGGGGGGGAGGGGAGGGGAAGGGTTTTTAAGAGTGAGATTGCCTCTCTGCCCTCTCTTTTAGAGGGCAGAGAGGCGAGTCTACTGGTTCGTCTACTTACAATGAAATGTATCATGATGCGTTTATGATGATGTGCATCATGATGTGACTATCTTACAACCCTATAAGAAATAAGCAAGGTCTCTCTCCTATACATAGGCGTACTTACAATGGCTATTTGTAAACTAATGAATGCGACTTCCTCGTTAAAATCAGTATCTACAACTCTTTCAATCTTAAGGCTTTTGGTTTAGTTTATTCTTTTGTTCAATTTTGGTCCCACCTCAAAAGAGGAATAGGCCCTCTGTAACAATTGTCGCTTGCTCATCAGAGCCGGGGTGTAGAAGGCCCCTGCCCTGTCGGGTACGTTCTAATGAGATAGATCGCACTCTGGTACATTTTGGTTGGTTTGGAGCTCTCGGTCGACTGTCTTATGCACCCGAAAAAACCAGACTTTCGGTGTCTCATGATAAAACTGGCGCGTTATACTAAGTGCTGGATTACTTTCTCATTTTTTTATTGTTCTATCCGATGCTTATTTAATTTTTGCACTGACAAAAACGGTTAGCTTGTACAAACACGTGGTCTATTTAAGCGTTAAGTGTAGAAAATGAACAGAACAGTGCACAGAAAATAGAGCTACCGACTACATTTCGCCCAGTCACTCAGCGGAGAACAAAAGAACTACTGACGTAGTGTACCCGCTATTCCGACAGTTGGCGCCACCGTTCGAATCTTTATACTTTTCCCGCGTGCGACATGAAGCCCTGGGGTGGGTACTGGCTGTTTGGTTGTAGGTACCGAAACATAAAAAACTACAACCAGTCCATGCCATGGTGAGACAGCTCTCTTATTCCCCCTTGAGTAGCGTCCATAGGGCCTATGACAAAACCTAGTCCCGTACACTGAGCAGCTTCAGGTCTGAAGGCTCATACAGAAAAATGTGTGGGTGTGTGGGTGTGTGGGTGTGTGGGTGTGTGGGTGTGTGGGTTGCTTTACGCCTTAGTTAACAGCTATGGTCATTTCAAGGGCGGTGATGGTGATCGAATCTATGGCCCTTTTACCGAGACAAGGGTTCTTTTACATCCCACACTACATAGGGGTGTGTGGGTGTGTGGGTCTGTGTGTGTCTGTTCGGTCTGTGTGTGCACGCGTCTTGCACTCCGGAACATGTTCAGACACGTTTGAACCTGCTCGGACGTGTCTGGACAGGTCTCACACGCCGACCGTGTCTGAACATGTTTTCACCTTATAGCTGCTGCCGATGCTGCTACCGCTGCTGCCGATGCTGCTGATGTTAGTAGTCGCGTCGACAAAGAATCGTCATTTGTCACACTTAAGCCTCCAGTTGAATGCGCGACGGGTAGTAAGGCTACCAACGCGACGGCCGGATCGTGCTCTTGCTTAAAGGTGCACCTCAACTCAGTGCGCCTTTAACACCCGTCCCAAATAGGTAAAGTTCCTGACGCAGCACGACGCCTCCCACCAGTAGCCAATCAGCGCGCCGAACGCCGGACACACCTCCACCGTGTGAGCCTCTAAGTAGGTCACACGAACCATACTAAGATACCGAGAGCACCAGTCGGTCCGTCGCGACAGCTGCGAGCGATTGCGCGTCGTCTAAATTCACTGCCGTGATTGGCAGAGGGGGGGGCTGATTACCCCCCGTCGGATGAATTGCGGCGGAACCATAATCAATTTTTTGCTGTTTTAGATAAAAAGAGATCCAGAGCTATCCGCTCGTCCAAGAATTATTTTTCTATCAGCCCGGGATCACCCCCAAATTAAGGCCTAAAGTCCAAAAACCCAAAATTTTTTTCCTATGGGATTTCAAGCTTGAAGCGTTTTTTGTGACCCCAAGGAGCGGCTCACGGGTTCGAACCCTGTAAACGCCTTGACGCGCTTTCGTCGCCTTAGGCGACGTGGCTAGACGTCTTGACTAAAACTTAGTGAGGGTTCGAACCCGGAACGTCCGTATTAGCCGCCTAATTTCTACTAGCCCCGAAAACGAGAGTATCACATCTATATAGGTCACCCATGTTAGCCTTTGTTTAAGTGCGTGCAGAACCGTGTATTGTGCATTTATGCAGCATACAGATATGGAGACATGCTGCTACAGTGTCAAATTGATCGACATTGTATGTAACTGGACATGAAGAAGGATATTTTTACTTAGTTTTCTAAAAAGAGGGTAGTTCTCGGTACTCCTCCAGCAGCCGTGGTAGGGGAGTCGGCCAGGTACTTAACCCTATTTATAGGGGCGCTAAGGTAGGGAGTTTGATAAATTTTTGAAAAATGAGTTAAAAAATACATATTGGTTCCATTAGTATAGATCCCTATGAGAGCTTTTCAGATCTGCCTAGATCCAGAAATATCATGGTGAATGCATCTGAACATATTTCCCATTTCTGTGATCTAGGCAGGAGAGGGGCACCTTCACAGCAGTTAGGGGTTCTGTAGCTCTGGCCCTAGGCACCCTTCTAACTCAGATAGAACAGGTTTACTTAAAATGGCTAGGGACATTGTTGGGCAGAGGCACATACATCTGGATTTCACATACGTCTTCAAGAACACAATTACCAACATCCCCATGGTAACAAGTTTTAACAACTCATATTTATTTATTACATTTTGACATGAAGAATGTCACCATAATATTGTAGGCTACAGAAAACAGAGACTCTTATCTTTCTCCACTAATGACTCCATTCATGTTGACTGCCATGATATTGTGATTAAAATGAGGGGTTTGTGTTTTTTTATAGCTCAAGAAATGAGGTCAGGGGGGCTATTTTTATGCAATGCACCAGTGGGGGTGCTATTAGGAAGGGTGCATATTGGATCACAGAAACGGGCAGACTACAGCGGCAGCGGCAGCGCTATTTTGAACTCTCTAGAGGCTAAGGGTTTGAGATGAACGTGTCCCATGTCGCATGTCGATTTTTAAGAAATGACCATGTCACATGACACTAAGTGAAAAAGGCGTTGTCACTAGTGTCACTAAGGGGGAAAATGTAGGGGCACCGTAATTGATACAATCGGACTCTTGGGACCATAGACTACTAGGAATTTTTTTTTAAATTTGACCACCAGCAAGGCCGGAATTTGAAGGAAGAGTTGAGGCGCCTACTTATACAGTAATTGAGAATTTTTTATTCATGTCACATGTCGATTTTTAAGAATGGTCTAATGACACAGATAGCGCTAAACCTAAAGACCTACCCCCCGCCCCCTTAGTCTTTCTATACTGAATCCGGGACTTGCCGGCGAGGCCGACAAAGGGCTGACCTAATGAGCTCACAGCTGGACTAGATACCCAATGTTTTGGATTGGAGAAATCAGCAGAGCAATAAAAGCGTGGTGAGGCTGGTGTTATTTTCAAGGGTGGCCCCTGTGAGTTGTAAAATTGGTGCTAAATGTGGTAACCAGGAGGATGCTAAGTTTATTGATATTGTCCGTTAATGATACTTAAGGTGGGTGTTGTCTAAAGTTTTAATTGATATTACCAATGTGGCCAATAATGATTTCACAGTTGGGGCCCTCGCCCGCAGGTCCCAGATTCAGGGTATTCTTTGTTTATTGTGTGGCCCCTAAAGAGGGGCCGACTAACTCCTTAGAGTTAGTTAGATGCTGCCGCTGTGCTATGCAACATCAGCGTAATTAATTACGCCTCATGTTGGGCAGCATGGATCACTTGATGGGTGATACCTCAAAGCTCAAACACGGCAGAGCCGTGTGTGGCATGCGAGGACCAGTGGGTCAGGGGTGATCCGTTGCAGACAGAATACCGATCCATGTGAGGTTCTGACTTTCCATAGCTTTTTATAAAGCCTTAGATATGGTGTGGTATTTTTCATCTCGCTATAGTTTAGTTGGTATTTAAGGAAACCGCCTCATTTCTATCAGAAATACACAATATTGAATTGTTTTTATATTTTTATATATTAGAAGCGCGCTTTGTTGCCTATATAGCTCATTATGCATTGAAATGCTCGCGAGCATCGTAGGAATGTACAAAACCCCTATTGTGGCGCCATCTGACGAAAGAGCGGGGAACTATACTAGCGCGTTCGTTATTCACATCTTTGACAGGGACTTGGTTGGTTGTTGGGCTGCTTTACGCCCTAATTAACAGCTGAGGTCATTTCAAGGGGGGTGATGGTGATCGAATCTATGGATGACTGAAGGTGGAAAGCACACCCCTACACTTTTACCGAGGCAATGGAGCTGCTCAAAGGGTGTGGCGAGCTAGACTGGAGGATGTAATAACTAGGCGGCAGAGGGGACAAAAAGACAATCTCGTAGTAGTACGTCTACTTGGATCTTGAGTAGCCGCCCTTGTGGTTATAATTACCTAGACTAGTTGGCTCTGCCAGCCTGGTCAAGTGAAAATTGGTAAGGAGACTATGAACTAAGCTAAGCTCGGATTTTAAAATGGTCTATAAAAGTATAATAAAACTATAGCACCCTCTTAGATTTGATGATAAGACACGGCCTACTAGGTATACGCATTTGTACAAGGGTATCATTGTGTATAAAATGCTCTTTTGGTACATCATCCCGACTCTACACGAGCACCATTTTCAACGACAGATAGTGCTGTAGTGAATTTCCCATCTCAAGGCGAGCCCCGCTAATTATGGAGACCCTGGAGTAGGATTAACATTATATCCCAATGTCTGTGGTGGTCATTTATGACATGCAGACTGCACCCTGGAGGTGATAGATCTGACCACAGGCCCGCAATATGGGGCTCCCCTCTGAGAGTATCAAGGTTTGCGTATAGTCTCCTGCAGTTTAAATCTGTTATCTCCCCCTTTGTCGGCCTCGCCAAAATCCTGGGAGATTCACTTTAAACCTAAGACCTACCCTTTTTTATTCTTTGTTTATTGTGTGGCCCCTAAAGAGGGGCCGCGGTGTTGATTAATTACACCACATGTTAAGCAACATAAGATCAAACCTCCCTCAAAAGCGTCAAGGCTCAAAGTCCTGATGGACAGGAGCCCTGTGTGGCATTCGAGGACGAATGGTTGAGTGATCCGTTGCAGAATACCGTTCCGTGAGAAGTTCTGACTTTATATCGCTTTTATATCGCTTTAGATATGGTGTAGTATTTTCAATCTCGCTATAGTTTAGTTGATATTTCAAAGAATCTGCCTCATTCTATCAGAAATACACAACGTTGACATGTTTCTTATATTCAATATATTAGAAGTGTGCTTTGTTGCTTATTATAGGTCATTATGCGTTTAAAATGTTCGCGAGTATCGTGGAAATGTACAAAAACCCTATTGTGGCGTCATCTGACGAAAAGAGCGGAGAACTATACTAGAGCATGTAATCGCCAGACCAGCAGGCGGCAGCAGAGTGGTCAAAAGACAATCTCGTAGTAGTAGGTCCACTTGGATGTTGAGTAGCCGCCCTTGTGGTTGTAATTACCTAGACTAGTTGACCCTGCCGGCCTGGTCAAGTGAAATTAGTAAGGAGACCGCCCATTAACGTGCTCCACAGTCTTTAGACAGTTAAGCCTATAGTCAAGACCGGAGAATTTGGCGAGACGCCCCTCTGGGAGGTCATAATCCTCAATGTTAGGTGTTAGCTCATTAACATCAGATACCATATTAACAACCCATTTAAAATGGTCATTTTAAGAGCAACTCACCCTATTCTGACAAAATCCTATTAGCAGGTAACCTCTGTATAAACCATACTGCAAACATCTGCTACTTCGAGCGTCTGCCTCGTGACTGATAGTGTACAACAAGACGAAGTGGGCAGAGATAAAAAAAATTGAGGCTCTTTATATAGCCGAGAGAGCGGCTAATCTGGATGTTCTAAGCTTGTTTTCACCTAGAGCCCCACCCTCTTCCAGAGAGGAATCAAATCGCTTTTCACCTGAACCCTTCCACCCCTAATCCATCAGCATGAAAAGAGAGATAACGAGTGTAACGTGCGCTACATGTATATGGGATTATAGCTGGTGAAGAGATAAAGCCGGGTCACCTGCGTATACAAAGACTACAGGGGGTGATTAACGACAGGTGTGACGCGCCAGCCCGTGGACGGATTATCTTTTAAGCTGACGCTTATTCAACTAGCCAGCCGACGTCCGCGCCACTCACTGCGGCAAGAGGAGGTGCTTTTGTTTTACACTTGAGCCGCTTACCACATGGTCTCTACCTCACAGACAGACACGCGCCCCCTGTAGCTTTTTTTTTTCTTTTTTTTTGTATACACACGCTAATCTCATAACCCCCTTATCCGTTATACAGGTAACGGGTATTCTCTTTTAAAATAGCTGCCAGTCAGCTTAGCTCTAGAAGTAAGAAGGCGTATATAAGGAGGCTGACACGTGTATAGGCGCCTTATAAGTCGGCAGGGGGTAAATACTAGTGAAAAAGGAAGGCAGGTGTGCAAGTAGCTTTTCTAACAGACACGTGTGTGCACTAAGCTGCTTAAGTCTAAACCCTCCCGCAGTAGTCAGGTGGCATGTGAAAACTTACTTAACAGATCTCTTACATTGAGTAGAGACTCTGTGCTGAGAGAGTCTTTTCAGCCGTTTAAGAGGATTATCTAGGACAGGGTACATAAGGAGTGAAACGCCGAATAGCGGCTACTCGGTCTCGTGCAGCACAAGCAGCAGCATCTGGCAGCGGCTTCAGCAGCATCTGTCAACAGCATCCGTGACATTGTCAGCAGCTGCAGCAGCTGCACGAGCAGCACAAGCAGCCAGCAGCTGCTGCAGCAGCTGCACGAGCAGCACAAGCAGTAGCATCTGTCAGCAGCATCCGTGACATCGTCAGCAGCAGCAGCAGCAGCAGCAGCAGCAGCATCCATGACATCGTCAGCAGCACAAGCAGCCAGCAGCTGCTGCAGCAGCTGCACGAGCAGCACAAGCAGTAGCATCTGTCAGCAGCATCCGTGACATCGTCAGCAGCAGCAGCAGCAGAATCTGTCAACAGCATCCGTGACATCGTCAGCAACTGCAGCAGCTGCTGCTGCTGCAGCTGCAGCAGCTGCACGAGCAGCACAAGCAGCAGCACCGACAGCAGCAGCAGCACCGACAGCAGCAGCAGCGGCGGTGTGGACCACTAAATTCGAGATGAGGCCTAGTGACATTTGACATGAAGCTTGAAAAACATAGTGACAGGTGACATGAGCAATTCTTAAAATCGACATGAGATATGAGCATAATTAAGTGACATCGACATGCGCCATGGCTATTTTTTAAGACAAACGTCATAGGCCATAGCCTCCTCATCCAGACCTCCACTGGTAGTGCTCTATAAGCGCAAGCTTTGCCTTAAGAGAGCTGTAGCTGTGAACCCTCTCCTCCCCCCGTGCACACAGGCGAATATCAGAGTCAGCCAATGGCGCCAATACCACTCTCATACAAGGGTCGGGCGCTGCTGGACTATAATAGATGGGTCAAGGACCGTTCTACTGAGGGTCAGGCAGGCTAAGTCGGACATTCAATGACAGGCTGGTCTTTGGCAAACTTGCTTGAAAGTCTGGCCAGCATTGACAGACTGGGGCATAAGGATCCCGCATGGTCAGACTTTCAAGCAAGTTTGCCAAAGTCCGGCCTGTTATTGAATGTCCGGCCTAGCCTGACCCTCAGAAGAACGGTCCTTGACCCGTCTATCATAGTCCAGCAGTGCCCGACCCTTGTCTGAGAGCGGTTTAGGCGTCATTGGGTGCCTCTGATATTTGCCTCTGTGTAAGATGAGAAAAGGGGGCTGTCGCTGTTGAAAGACTATATTTCAAGCCCAGAAAACTGTAATTAGCTTTCCAAGTTGTTTATTTAACAATATCTTAGCCTAGCAAGAAGCTGTCAGATGACATCTAAGAAAAAATGTAAGCTGTTAATTGATTCAAAAGAAATTAGTTTACAAATAGCCAGTGTAAGTACGCCTATGTATAGGAGAGAGACCTTGCTTATTTCTTATAGGGTTGTAAGATAGTCACATCATGATGCACATCATCATAAACGCATCATGATACATTTCATTGTAAGTAGACGAACCAGTAGACTCGCCTCTCTGCCCTCTAAAAGAGAGGGCAGAGAGGCGAGTCTCACTCTTAAAAACCCTTCCCCTCCCCTCCCCCCTCCCCCCCTCCCCCCTCCCCCCCATGCATCTTAAAGAGTGCCCCCCAGAGTGCCCCTCCCCCCCTCCTAAAAAAAGAGCCGCATTTTTAAATTATTTTTTAGCAAGCTTTCAGCTTGCTTTTTCTTTTTAAAATTTATTTATCCATAAAAATCTCAAGTGACTTATTTTGAAATTCGCGCCAACCTAGTAGTCACGTGACCCCCTTAAGTAGGTCACTTCCAGTCACGTGACCTATTTGAATTTCCCGCCAACATGGTGGTCACGTGACCCTCTTAAGTAGGTCACTTCCGGTCACGTGACCTATTTGAATTTCCCGCCCAAAGGTCACGTGACCGGAAGTAGGTCACTTCCAGTCACGTGACCTATTTGAATTTCCCGCCAAAAGGGAGGCCTCTCATTGGCTGCTTTTGAATTTCCCGCCAAAAGGGAGGCCTCTGATTGGCTGCATGTCGATTGAGTAATAAACAGTAGTTAACCATAGTCCCGTTCCGATACATAATATACTACTGAGGTGTATGTAATTACCCAGGGTGAGCGGGCGACATTGAAGTCTGTATCAAACTAGGCAATGTCTGGATTATACCTGAGCGCGTTAAGGGGATCGTATTACTTGTGCTTTGTCATTTTTACTGGTCATGATGCAATAATGCAGCCATGCTGAATACCTCACCCTGGAAAGGGCCCTACCAGGGCTGCGTTCAATCACAACACTAAATTCTGACAAGGCCCCAGTGGCATACTGATTGACATCTCCTTTCATATAAGTGAGGCAAATAGAGTTGTGTTGTCTGATCATGATATTGTGTCATCATCTGGGCCCCGCAAGTACGCATAGGTCGACTACATGATTTCTCGACAGCCAAAAATGATTAAATCTATTTCAAGAAATAAGATAAATAAATTCATCTGGCATAGAAACAACTAGTTTTAAGAAATGAACATTTCTAGTCATTTGGATCTATTTTCTGAATTATTTTGGCTATTTATAGTGACATAAGACTGTTCAGCATAATTACTGCATATTCTGTTGTAACTTGTTTCATGGCCAAATGAATAACCTGAAATATTTAAACCTTTAGCCCAATTTAAAACTTTTAACCACTATAATCGTGCTCATAATAGTTATGAAGTGCACAGTGTGCTAAGCATGTTTATTACAGTACACTATATACATAAGACAACCTTAGACATTTGTTAGTATTCCCTGGACAGGTCCCCCGTACCATGCTTAATCCAGTGTGGCTAATACATAATGTAATAGGGACCATGGGCTCAAATGTAGCATATGAATGGTCTTAATTAGATATGAGAACTAATAAATCAGACAAGACTTGTGAGTTGAGGTGATATTAGCTTGTGAAGATAGCTTTTTATTAAAATTCAAACTTGATTAGAGGAGTACATGGTGAATGAATTATATCTAGAATATTAACAAATTTGTAATTATGTTTGCCAATGATATATAGCATCATGCACTGACTGAGTGATGAGTTGACATCCAATCCTATCCCATTTAGTGAGCTGAGGTAAAATAAAAGCCATTATACCAACTTAGGTCTGGAAGTCACTGAACCTCCTGATGGGTGAAACAAGTTTTATATTGCCTGATTCAATCAGAAGTTCCAGTGCACTTATTGAAACAGTGCATTTATAGCGAACCCTATGGACACAGGAGTGATGTCAGAAACTCAATCCCTTCAACAGGCAGCCAGATTTATGTCATGGTAGATACAAGGGTGACTATATATGCTTAGATGCTAGAAATTCTTTATTCTTCCGCCGCCCGTACAGAATACTGTACTACCATCTTAATCAGCTTTTTAACATTATAGTTTGTTTTAACTTCTACATATTTCGAATGGAAAAATGATTAAAGATATGCAAAGGTCCCCTCTAGCTGTTCATCTAAATCTCCTACCCGAGGTAAGACTGGGGCTCTATCGCACAAAGTCAAAGCTGATTAGGATGCGGCCCCAGTCTGACCTAGCTACTGGCCTTTGTCTACATGTACTTTACATGCATAGGGTAACTTCGTTTGGAGGAAATTGACAATAACTCACACTTAGACTACTTGATGTGTAAAGTGCTGCTTAGTAAAGACCTTGTTCTGGGACACTGTACTCCCAATCATAAGAGACAGAAGAGTGTTCACTATGTTACTATGAACTCACGTAGCGTAACCCTGTAATAGGTCTGTTTGTATTCATTGGAAACTCAAATATCCTCTTGAAGCAATCCGTACAGAATTATATGTATAGATTTCAAACTCAATTTTAGCAGAATAGCATAACCAGTAAATGCTGTCAAGGAAGTAGAGGCCAGACATACCAGGCATTTGCAAGGCTGAATCAAAGAAGAACTCTGACATATACTGTAGCTGTCCAGCTATAATTCACAATTCAAACTTGATAAGGAATGAGACTTGTATGATAACTCATGCCTGATCCTATATAATTAAGAGAGGCACAAGACATGGGTCTGGTGGCAAACATACGCTAACAGACCTATATTCATTGCTGGAGTATATTTCAGAAGGGTTTCTCTAATGATAGTAAGGGAATACCACACAAATAAACCAGCGTAAGGACTGGTTATCTATGGCTAAGGTACTCAGCAAGCCTTAGCCTTAGTTATAGCTCATTTATGTATCATTCTGTTTATACTACAGTTGTAATTTTAATAATGCCAATTGCAATCTTAACTTGGCTGTTTACAACATGATCAAACATCCACCATCATTCAGTTACACTCCACAATGGTTAGCCAGTTTAGGTTTTGCATGGAGCGCCTAAACGTGACCGTTCATTAAAGGGTAACAGTGCATGATGAACACAGGGACACACCATTGAATAGTAAACAAACCCACAGAAAACCTTTATAAAAAACAACTTCAAGAAAACCCACCGAAAAAGGGAAATAAGTTTTAGGAAGACCATAAACCACTCTTTCTTCTGTCTCGACGTGAAGAACATCGTTTTCTATTCTCTAGATATGCCAAGCAAAATGAGCTCATCTTGAGTGAGGATTTGGGCAGACCATGGGCCAGCGCGCTAGATGAATTGAAATTAGGTCATCATGGGTCATAACCCAGGCTGACCAGGGTTGACCGTGACAAATGAAGGCAGGTTCCTGTTTCCAATGAGACATAGCTGTGTATTGCTACTAGATTAAGTATATATATGTTATATATGTCTCAAACCCCAATTAACAGTACATCCATGTTTCTGAATTATGGGTCCTTTAGTTGTGTCTCCACATCATTGTCTTCATAACGCCAGCATCATTGCTCACTGGTAGGTCCTTAGTTTCCAGGAGCTCAAAGCTGCAACATCACATAGTTATATCAGATATCATTATACAATACATTGATGTTTTATGTACAGCTTGTCATACCATAATTAAGATAGTGCTGAGACAGATTAAACAGGTTATCTATGTTTAACCCAACTTGACTTAGGCTAGCATAATTAGAAGTCACCCAATGGAATGACCTCTGCATTATATATACTGTATATAGCAAACAGGCCCTGGGCCTATTCTTTTTGAGTTTTGATTATTCTATTTGGTCTCATTGCCTACAAGGAGCGCTTTTAAGCAAAACCAAAGGTGAAAAATTGAGCGACATGTCCACAAGGGAATAAGTATACATTATATACACTTCAAAAGTTCGGTGTCAAAATTCTGTTAATAAAGTTCAATAGTATCACTAGCATAGCATTGCCAGAGATCATTAGGTTATTACTAATAGGAGATGATCGGCTCCGAATGCATACCTTCAATTTCAATTCAACTCAACTCAGAACCCTATACTCACTATGACTTGAGCTCGGCCTGCATCGTGTCTGCTCCGTAATGCTGGGAGGTCACGATAAGTACACCACGTGACTTAACAATCTCCTTCATCCTGACAAGCCATCCTGTAGACACGGACAAACAGGCATTGATAGTGTTTAATCAGAATTAACATATATAAGTTGCATGTTACATAAAGGTAGAAGCCTCCGGTAAGTTGATATTTGGTGAACCATTGTGATTCCACTGTGAAGAAGAAGACATTAGAACTCCAGGTACATTCCTGCCATCACTTACTCTTACATGCTAAGTAAATTAAGGCTTGCTTATGAAATACATTGAAACTCGTTACTTTTGTAGGGATGCTTTATCTAATTTATGTAATATAATATTATGCCCTCCAGGCTTTAAAACGTCATCACCATCATGTAATATTTGTCAAACTCCAACCCTGGGAACAACGAATGACACTTCTTGCAAGAGATGTTTCACCATAATATCATTAATTATCATACTCAACTAAGATATATCTAGTACAGGAGGATCAGGATACTAGCTGTCCCTACCTTTGTAGTTGTTGACGCGGTCCAGGAGTGTACACAGGACCAGGTCAAAGCAGCCAACTTCATTTGGCAGCCAGTTCAGCTGGGATGATTTACAGAGTTATATTGAGTGAGAAACTGTCATGGATTAAGGAATGAGTTGAATCCCTCTCTCTTTTCTTGAGTCATTACCAAATGCCATGTCAGGGCCTGAGAACGTGTTGTTGTTCTGCTCTTACAGTAAAACTTTGGCTTTTAACAGACCTTACTAATGCATTGTAATCTGACAGAAAAAGGTAGGTAAAGAATATTTCTCATTTTTAATGCAGGCTGATGGCTGGAGTGTCTAAGGAGTAATGGTTGCCAACAATCTCTCAGTGCCAGGAATGA
Organism: Harmothoe impar; assembly: GCA_947462335.1. Lineage (NCBI taxonomy): Eukaryota > Metazoa > Annelida > Polychaeta > Phyllodocida > Polynoidae > Harmothoe > Harmothoe impar. The sequence continues at coordinate 69,667,299 of OX381710.1, read as the reverse complement.
ACTGGGTAACATGCTTGTTAGAACAGGTGTGGGTCTTTGAATACTTGCATACTGTAAAACCTTGTGATAAGCCTAACCCACGTATATGCCGCACCCCAACTTTAGGCCAATCCTATAAGCCACACTAGCCATCTGATTATGGCGATTTCTATACTGTATTATAGGAGCAAAATCTCAGGTATAAGTCACCCCTGGACTCTGTACCGATCCCATAAGCTGCACCAGTGATCTGACTCGCGTACAAGCTGTGGCTTAAAAGATTTTACAGTAATACATTATGCTGCACATCATATATACAACAAAGCTATGAATCATTGACAACCTACCTGCTTGAAGGTAACATTGGTCAGCCCATCAGTAGGTACACTTATGGCTATGCCATTAGGCAGACTAACGACCAAACCTTTCTGCAGCTTCAGGCAGGTGTCAATGAAATGCCCGTTAAAGTCTACAGCCAGTACCTCCTCAAACTGAGTACCAAGGGTGGCCACACCCCGCCCAGTGCCACAACCCAGGTACAGGCAGCGACCACCAGGTCCTGGAACAGAGGAACAGCTCCTTACAGTATAACTCACCCAAAGTAAAGTCATCAGCTAATGACCTGTCAGATATATAATTTGGCAGCTTGTACTACTGCTAGATTTCTGATAGCAGCTTGATTTATATATGGCACTAGCGCATTTGGCTATGGTGGCAGCCATCTTGGGTCAGAGCAATGCATGGTAATGAGGCCCCCAACTCCAGAGTAGTGCATCATGGGTGAATTCCTTTTTAGCATCTTTGTTCTAGGTGTGACCGGAGAGTATTATCTTGATAAGGAGTTACCCCCGACCACTTGAGGTACCATGATGCGCTAGTCCCATATATTGATACTTACTCGGGAGGTACATTTTGGCAGTAATTTCTGTCATGTTGATATTAAGTCTTACCTGTTAGGTACTTGTTGGAGGCAGTTACTGCCATGCTGACAGCACTGAGGCCGGGTGGGAATTCCAGCACCCAGTCCTGATACAGCTGCATCTCCAGGACCTGTGCTGTGTCCTGCTGCAGCTGACGACTGGATGAAGGCATCGCCTCACACTGCACACTCTCAGGCAGTCTATGATGCTTCCCTGTGATGTAATAGTTAGTCTGATATAGTTGGTCCAAATAATATTTGGATGGGCTAGAGAAGGCACGTAAAGTCTAGATTTACTCCTGGTGTAAATTGACAATCCATTTCAACAGCTTTCCTCTCCAAGTATAACATTGCCAATTAACTTAGCACAATGGTTTGGGCAGCCTATGGTGTCAATAGTCTGACTGACATTTCTTCAGTGTAATTCTTTGGATTGTGTCAATCTTTGTTCCCGTGAAAATGTATAATTAGTAAGCCCAGAACATACTGTCTTACACAAAGCAGCAAATTTTGTTGATTAAGTTTTTTGTCATACAATATGTTTCCACTTATATATACTAATCAATTTCACTCTTAACAGATGTAACTTACTATCCATGCCCTGTGAGTCTATTGCACCTTTAATGCGGCATACAGGTAGCTTCACATTCACAGGGTATTCTGACGTCACAGAACGCACAATGCGGAAACCGGCATGCTGCAGGAAGTGACGTCGGAACCAGCCACGTGCAAACCCTGACGTAGCATCTCCTGTAGTGACCCAGGAACCACCCTGCAGAAAGGCTTGTTAGATAATTGTACTGTATAAGTGGTGTGCTGCCATTCAAGTTAGTTATGATAGCTACAACTACTACTAAAACAGATCACTACCCAGCGATGCATTGTGCCCCAAGTAGGCCCCATCATAATCCTTACCTTAAACTCAGAGTTGGAAAACATTATGGCAATGCGACACTATTTGCGATATGCTGAGGCATTTCCATGATGCACAATTCTGGGTCAGATGAACTCTGTCTTTCTGCGCGCTGTATGCATATCTGGCTTTTATCATCAGCAGCAAAACCGCTGGTTTAATGTGAAACAATAACCTGTGGGTGTTAGTAGTATTGGACAGATCTAGTTACAGCTCACCATACAGGGGGCGCCACCTGTCCCCTTCACGACCCACCCGTGTATATTGTTATGTTTACTCAGTCTGCTAGCAACCGGCATGAAGGGAGGTGGATTCAAAATGTCCAGTGTGATTGTGTTTTTTTAATGATTTCTATTGTCCTGCAGTCATAGTGGCCAAAAGCAGAATATCAAAAACATGTTTGATATCTTCACAAGTTGGCTAATCAATGACCACTCCACCACATGTAAATACCTGCCACTATTTCTCTACTGCGAGTATCTATGCCCAGTTTACTCACCATGCAAACCCTACATTTCTGATATAGATAGAAATGAGTTCTATGCCCTGGGTGTTATGTGACTTATAATTCAAATTCTCTGTGGCTCTACACTCAATACTGACCAGTATGGTAGTGTGGAGGCCGTCATAGTAGGGACTTGAGAAGTCGTCATAAAATGTACTAGTTGTGGCACCTGGCAGTCCATTGAAGTCATCTTCCATCCACTCCAAAACATTCCTGGTAGAAGATGCAAAGGACTGAATGAGTCAATGTACTTCAGTGTTTTGGGAGAACCCACATGTGGTTGTACGACTCATTGCATTCCCCTTGTTTCATCAATCCCTGCCTTTCATGTCCATACATATATATAATCATCAAAACCATTAAATCTGTGACACACCCGTTTATAAGAAGATTATGGATGATGAAGAGTCAAGCACTAGCTATAACCAGCTATGTCTTGTTGTCTCTAATTCAATGTGACAATTTTAAAACATTAAGTCAATCGAAAGAAAGGAAAGGTCCATGAATTAGCAGCTAACCTATTACCAAATGTCACTTACCCTTCAGCATCATAGAAGCCATAGTCATTGACAGGGTGTAAGTTTACAGGCGTGCAAGAGCCGTACCGCAGGTTGATGTTGGACTGCATCTCTGATTGACTGCTTAGATCACCTGACTTTATCTATGATCGAAATAAGATGTGATTAGGAGCGCATCAGTTGTAAAATTTCCTTCGGGGAATGGGCTTAATTCAATACATTGTTATAGGTTTGTAGTCTGAGTAATGCTTGTTTTAACGGAGCGTTTAATCCAATATTCCCTCTTTTAATTTTTGGGAAAAATAAATATAGACTGGAAGTCTCCTATGTTTCTGAGCCAGTTGGGGAATAACACTGATATTGTTTTGAAAATGTTAATAGCTATTCAGTTGGAGACATTTTATGTATTAACTGTTTTGCTATTGATACTTATAAATCAATCTCAACAGGGGTTATCATGTCAGGGAATGTTTATCAGCAAATTGGCCCTTTACCGGTATACAGAATAGTGCCTTAATGTCACCATCGCTTGTCATCATGGCAAGTCAACTAAACATCATCAAGCAATTTCACAGCACTGAATTAGTGCCTTATGTTGACATAGGGTCACTGCAGTGCATATGTGCAGCCATGGGGATGATTCCCCAAAGTTGTACAGGTGCATCATGGTGAGTCCCAGTGTATTCGACAAACTTAAAAGGTTTAAGAATTATAATGCATTAATTGAGCACGTAAGAATCATTGTCTTCTTGTACCTTGGTTCCCCTAATGATATGGTGCTCAGCCTCACATGGTAGGCGGTAGTCCGGTCCCTTCCATGCACAGAAAGCCTTTGCCTCATGGTAATTAATCACCACTGGCCAGTCCCAGGGCATTGCGATCACATCAAACATGACCCGCAGTCTGTAAGTAGACATGTGTGCCGCAGGGGCTTCAGGTGCAGAGGACTCGAGGGGCAGGGGAGACTTTGGGGGACATCTATTTTAGGAATACATAGTTGGCCTACTGCATATATGTATATCACCCCTGATTATTGTATTTTTAGGGTTTAAAAGAATAAATAAATTCTCTAAAATCCACCCTTGAGGACCCACACAAAACTGGTATGCCTTCTGAATGAAAGTGTGTTAGCTCATGTACATTTTCACTCTGGATTAAGAATCGAATGCAAAGCCCTTACCTATATGTACCATCTATAGATGTGTTGTAATCCCTATACTCATCTTCTACACCAGAAGTTTCACCATGAGTGCCCTTCATCCAGTCACCTGCTGCCTTACAATGTGAATAGGAGGCTAGATCAGCGCCACATGCCGCCTTACAGTCACCCCCACACGTCCAGAAGGCTGGGTGCCTCACCTGCCGGTACTCTAGCCAACCCCAGCCATCAACTGTCCACACATCCCTGTTGGTGTAGCCGCCATCTTTGATGAAGGCCAGGAACTCGCGATTGGTGATGAGGTGCTCACTCGCCTCAAATTCAGGCACTCTGGAAGGTCAACAGAATGAAAGATTATGCAGGGTGCACTTTATTAGCAAGATACCTTATTCTTCAAGCAAAATATTTTTTGGAATATCTTATGCTTCAAACACAGACAGGGGATGCTGTGTAAGAAACCATCATGCTTGATCATCCCCCAGTCCCCTAGGGGATGCTTCATTAAAAAACATACTACACTGGATACCTGGCCAATTGATAGGGCAGAGCTTAGGGTTAGCTTAGTTCTTTCTGATTACAGTCCGTGTTGGGCTTGGGGTTAAATATCTTTAAAGACAAGGGGGATCCCTGTCTTCTGATGAAGAATAAGCTATCTCCTGAAATCTTCTTCTTCTAGCATAATATTTTGCGCTAATGGGGTAAGGAGCTACTGATAACTTAATATTTTCTTCGGACAAAATCTGCAAAGATGTCTATAAGGTACTTTGTGAGGTGTCAGTTTAGAGTCAATTAATTGTATAAGGATGATGCAATAAAAGATCAAAAGCAATATGTGCACAGCTTTTGTACTTTCCTACAGTCCAGTTTGCCGTATTCATTGTCCCAGCCATAGGTTGGAAAATTTGATGGTTTTCCCAGTGTCACTGTCATCGCCTTGACACGGATCATTCTATTTTCCAGCACCGGTTCACCTGGGAAGTCATACATCATCCTTTACAAGTGACCTTTATTTAATGTCAACTATCCAAAATCGATAAACCACACATAACACAATCTTTATAAGCACTGGTGTATTTTATTTGGATGATTCTTGGGGATGGATTTATGATAGCTACATACTGCCTAGCCAGCATTGCTTAAGGCAGCCCATTTGATTTTCCCAGTGGGCTGCCATATGAGCCCACCCTGGGCTTTGGTCCCTTTTGTCCAGGGCTACCAGCGGGAACTCATAATTATGGACTTGCCCAGATTTAAAATGCCCAGAGCAGCCCGGGTCAAAAACACTTTGATAAAGTTTCATTTCTGAGAATGATCACAGATGGAATGTATTTTAGAGGTTTGTGGGCTAGGCCCATCTTAGCTCTAACTGGTAGCCCTGGACAAAATTGACAAAATTGTAAGTCTATACCTTCACCTACCTGCGGAAAGTGGCCCATAGATCCACCCAGGTGGCTGCTCTACCATGTGGACAGGCAGTTGTTGAATAAGGACAGAGGATGTCTCCAGGTGCAGGCGCTCATGCTCTATTCCAATAAACACTGGCCACTGCCAAAAACACCATAACACTATCAGGTAAGGCTAACATGTCAACTTAAAGTTGTCATCACGAATAACCACTGGAGTGTTACTTAGCAGGGCTCCATGGATACTGCCAATATAAGAACTATGCAGCCCTCCCTTTTAGAAGTGGAATTTTACCAAACCTTTTTTTAACTGTAGTAAAGCTCCCTCTTCCCTGGTGAACATCTCTGACATGTATTATACCTTCTCTTAGAGGTCTCCTCCCCCCAACAATAGATTCAACAATTTCAAATGCTTTGGTATGAAAAAAAAAGAAAACAAAACTGCAAATGACTTACCCAAGTACTGTCAAATGTTACTGGTAGCTGCAATGGTGTTTTGTCAATGACCCTCAGAATAAGTTTCTTCACATGCTCCCTGTACTTGGCAACATCACCCAGGGCCGGCCACATCAGTTCACCTCCAAGTCTGTAGTTACCCTGTCAGATAATTCATGATAGGTAGTCACAAACTCAAAAGAAAGTGTTGTAGAAGTAATGAAAGCTGAATAGGGCACAACCAGAAAAAATGTTTTAATACTAATGTACCAACCAGCACCAGCATTGGTTATTGCATCTTTTGGTTTGAAGGTATAATATATATGTATACCGTACCGTCGCGATAAAGCGCCTGTTTCGAAATAGCGCTGGTCTTGTATAAGCGCCGGGGGTACAGGGGTGTTGAAATATTCCTTAAGCCCTGAAATAGGATCTCGAATAAGCGCCTATCTTGGATTTAATGGTCCCTACAAATAGAAGAGCGCCCCTGCGCTAAATCGCGACGGTACAGTATGCATACAAGATATATGATTTCCAAAATGTTTACCATATCATCCCATGCCATCTCATTTACACCCGTCTCAAATAGAGTCTCAAAGTGCAGGTTTACACGTTCACTTGGCTGAAATACCATTAAGATGGATTGTGTTAGTTCATAGCAATAATAGTAAACAATAATATAACTATAATATAACAAACTATAAAAATTTGCAAAATTTGCAAAATTTGCAAGGAACCAGGAAGAGCTACCCTGGCATAATATATTTGGCAGAATCACCACTATTGTGCGGGCTATTGTTATCTATTTATCAAGGCCATTTATCATTGGTTATGTTTATAACGCTAATAGAATTGCAGTGGGTGTGAATGTTACTCCTCCTTGCCAGAAAACATCTCCTTCTACTAATAATGTTTGTTATGGGGAACCACAGCTAGAAAGGTTGTCACCCTTTGATCTGTTTAACTAGGTAGATTGGGTGCTGTAGGGAGAAATGGGTACCAATCGTTCATCAGCCCACACCCTCAGAAAAGTGCGTGACCCTCAGGTGAGGGTAGTTTTAGCGACAATGACTCTCACTTTTCTGTGTGTGCTACTACAAGACCAAAATGATATATGAAAACGTTTCACCATATTACAGATGAGTAGGTCAGACCTCAAAAGAATCTGATATAAGTGAGAAGCCTAGCGACTTCGCTATTATATACACACATTATAAATTAAATATTTTACTGGTTTAAATATTTTTGGATCCCTATTGTACCTGAATAAGTTCTGCCAGCACAAGTTTGTTGATGTAGACTGCTGCTGTGTGTCCATAATAGAAGATGAGAGGCAGGCGGAGTCGGTCAGGGCACTTGTAGAAAGCTTTCTGATCTGTGGGTTTTATAATATTATATATTTCCTCTGCAGTGGATGTATTTTTACAAAAATAAAATTTTCTAGTTCTTGACAGTTTATGATATACTGTGAAAGAATGATAATACTCTAGATAACATGTTTTAAATATAGGAGCCATTAAGGGTATTATTTTATGCCCTTGAACATACTGTCTATCTATCAAGCTTTGAGGGTTGGGGATTGGGCAGATTTCAATCTCAAGATATTCAACAGCAAAAAAACAGAATGCCATTGCAGTTTTAAGGGGTGGGTGAAGACACCTCTGTAGACGGGGAGGGGGTGGAAACATATCTCTTTATAGAAATTCACCAACCCTCTTGCTGTTGAATGATAATGACTCTCTCAATTCACGAGGAGAGTTGTTACCTTTAAGAGAAGTGAAGAGGCTCTCATACAAGTCGTAGCTATTCTCAAAATACCTCCTGATCTGCCTGAAAAGAAATAGACACAGTGCTAACTTTGATATCGGATTGAGGGGGGGGGGGTAAGTTTCACATTTTCCATTCCTTTTGCAAGCTTTTGTAATAATCCAGCACCCCCTCTTACTAAAGATGATAACCACACTGATATTCATTTAAGGTATGGAGTGTCCCTCCGGGCCATGTATCTCCAGTTTGATCATGACTAGAGTTATGGGTACAGACATCTCCTCACAGTTCAAGATTGGCAGGCAGCATAAGGACATATAAAAGATACACCAACAAATACATGCACAAAACAAATCCGTAAATTACATACCCCTTAGTGCAGCTGGACAGGTCGCATGGAGGCATAGACTTGAGGGTGAAGTCTCCGGTCAAGACATTCACATTAGTAGAACCCATGGTTAACTGTGCTAATGGGTACACTTTACTTTAAACCTGCAGTTGAAGATGATTAAACACAATGATCAGCATTGAGGTTGATGTAGCTGCAGCTGTAGGATCGGCTTGCTCTACAGTGGCTGTGAAAGTGAACTCTTTACTGGACAGTTTATGAATTGTCGTAGTGACCTGGTATGCAAGTTATGTTCACACAGAAAAGAAGTAGAATCACTGTGACTCCCGACTTGACCACTGTGGTAACTCTCCCCATGACCCTAACATGACTCCTTAACATTTGCGGGAGTCAATTTAGAGTTGTAGGGAGAGTTACCTCAGTGATCGGGGCTGCACTCCCATTTGAGAGTTACAGTGATTTGACTTCTTCTCTGTGTATAGCAGTTTGGTCCCTTGCCAAGCATGGACAGATTATGGCGCTACCCCTCTGCCTTCTGTGTGTGTGTTAATCACTTTGAGGCATCAGATGACATTGGCAACCCTTCTGACATCAGAAACGAAATATTTTCTTAATTATTAGACAAAACCAGTCTATACCAAAACGTGCCGGACACCCGCTATAGCTGTCTAAAAGCCTTCTGAACTGGCAGAAAGTCTGTGTGCACCAGTCCTAATGACTGGCTCTGATCCTGGGCTACATGCCAGTTTTTATGGCTCGTAAATCAGACCATTATTAAGGTTTCTAGAGAGTCAACTAGAAAGCCTGAATATTATGTAAAAACACACAAAGGTTTACAAATTATGTTCATTAAAATGACTTAGATATACCAGTAATATCTATTGAACATCATTTCCTACGTCAATTCTTGCTTTTTACTACATTTCTAGATACAAACACTTCTCCCTGGGTATCCACGCCTGCAAACATTAAGCCGGGCCTGCAGTTTTACAAATCTGCAGGACTGAATGTCCTGCAAGGTGAAAATCGTTTCGTATAGACTGCAAAACATAACCTGAATATGTATAACGCGATATACACTAGAAACAATACATTTCAGGAGCAAGTTTGCTGTTTAAAGATAGAACACATCAAATTTTCTAAGAGGGAAAGGGGATGAAGACCAAAGTAGTCTTTATCAAACGTTGGCTTCATAAAGATATGTTCACACACTGAATTTATAAGCATTGTTGTGCTTTGAGCGGGTGTGAATAACTATTTCAAACTGCGGTTAAAACTCACAACGCCATTAATAGGCTGTGCCAAAAAGGAGAAACCCCTAGAATAGAGAACATTTTTGATCACTCCCTTACACTAAAACCTTATCTACCCCCAGACGTCAACCCCTTGAGATCTTTGCCCCCCCCCCCCCCCTCCTGGACATCGATCCACTCCATATTCAACCGTTTGCCTGTGGCTAAGGAAGCAGTTTTAGCCTATAGCTGATGATCCACTGCCGCGAGTTTCCTGCAAATGTTGTCGTACGACAGCTGCTTGCGAGTACACTCGCAAAAATCAAAACTTTTAGATTTCTGCAAATTTACTCACAGGTCGGATGCCCCTCATGACTACGTTGTCGCAGGAACTCGCAGCAGCAGATCCACTGGTAGAACGTTATCTCCGTGTGTACTCGCACGAGTGCAATTCGCAGCAAAATCACAGCAAATTTGCAGCAGTGGATCACCGCCTTATGGGAGCCAGCTACCTTAATCTGTGTAACATGTGAATTAATCACTTACCTTTTTAGTCAGACTGCCCAGTAGTGTGCAGAAGAGTCAGTGGACCTTCAGTAGGGGCTCTCCCTGCGGTGTCCGTCCTGCTGCAGGAGAGTCGAGCGTCTGATTCCTTTAGTGACTTTATACTGGATGGTCATGAATACATGATACACATTGTTCAGGTCTGAGGTACCATGCGGGTTATCTATATGGTTTCATTTCTATCGGATCTCTGCCAGTTACTTGTTTTTATTAGTAGGATAACACAATCAATGCATTAACCAATGAATGAATTTATCGGTCCACACATTGGCGCAACATTACGTGTGAAGAGTATTTCATGCTTGGCCGCAGTAAAACCCCTTTTAGTGGTAGGACATCACGAGCCAGTGAATAATTCTATTTTTTACACACTTGCAGAATATTGCGCATGTAGTACATACAATAATTGGCGGCCTTGAAATTGAGAGTTGAATGCCATCCGACCATTGAATATACCAGTACTCAACTCGTCAGTGTGGTTTATTTCAAGCATTATGTTTAAGTATAGGTACCCCAGAGGAGCGCTGTGCTCCCGTGAAAATTCACAAATATTAGAGCGTCTGCTGCACAGGACAGCTACACCCTGGACATCTACCCAAAGACCAGTTAATCTTTTCTAACAGTAAATGAGGAAAAAAGTGACAGTATGATGTATGTACTGTTCTATAAATAATACAATTCACACATATCTTTTTTTGTCAGGTCCCCTACTTAAGCGTAAATGATATGGATGGTAAATATGCTGTGTGGCCAAAAGTGATGGGGTAGTTTGATGTAGACACGACAGAGTTCAAAGAAAACATGGCCCTACCTAAATATAAATATACCGTAGTATGAATATCATTTAACTATGGCATAATAAGCGTATATAATATACCTATACACAGACAGAAAAGTTAAGTCTAGCTTCAATATCTATCCCTGTAGTGTCCATTGAGCCTCAGTCCTTTATAGGGGTAGTTTACCAGTAGACACGACAGAGCCGTTACTTGTACTGGTAGCCCCCATGCATTATGTATTAGTAGTATAGTATGTATCGGAACGGGACTATAGTTAACTACTGTTTATTACTCAATCGACCTGCAGCCAATCAGAAGCCTCCATTTGACCGGAAGTGACGTCACATGCCCATATAAGGGCATACCGGAAGTGACGTCACGTGACCTTGACCTAGTTAGAGGTCAAGGTCATGACGCAGCCAATCAGAGGCTTCCATTTGACCGGAAGTGACGTCACACGTCCATATAAGGGCATACCGGAAGTGACGTCATGTGACCTTCACATGTCCATATAAGGGCATACTGGAAGTGACGTCACGTGACCTTGACTTAGTAAGAGGCTTCTGATTGGCTGGTACACCGGAAGTGACCCATTATGCAAATGAGGGGACTACTTCCGGTCAAATGGAGACCCCTGATTGGTTGGGTCATGAAGAAATGTGTCTCTTAATTTTTTTTTGTTTAGGAAGTGATCGACTTTAGGATCACGTGACCGGAAGTGACCTGATGAGTCACGTGACTAGAAGTGACGACGACACATGCTTTAATTAGGCGATCAGCAGCGACTGGAGGAAGTGTCACTTTAAGAGGACACGCTAGTTAATTGTTATAATTTTTTTTACTTACTAATAAAAGAAGACGTATGAAAATAAAACACAACAATAATTTTTTAATTTTTTTATTTTCTTTTTTTCAATTCTAATAAACACGCTATTTTTGAAAAGATGCGCTCAATCAATCAATAACACACTTTTTTTTCATATTTTTAAAGGACTTGTTGTCACACCGTTAGAATGCACGCGACGCTTATAATACAAGTAGCGCACGTCATCTTTCTCTATGGTGTAAGTGTCCATTTTTGGTTCGTACCACTTTGAAATTTCTATTTACCGCAAGGAGAGTTTTTCGTTTGCGAAAACATCTAAGATGACGACTGGTTCTTTAGGGTTTTGTTACTTCTGTACACTTTTTGCACGCCATCTCTTTTTTTGGGATTTTCTTTCACTGGTGCTGCTGACTCGATCGTAGCAAATGTAAGTCTTAGGGTTGAGACTTAGGATCCCGTCACCTTCCCACGCCGTTTACATAAGCCCCGAAGATCTCAGATCGTGAAGGTAACGTCTCTCACAACATCCGCCGGGCGGCGGACACCATTTTCGCACTTTTTTCCGTTTTATCTTCACGAAAAGCTCTAAGTGATCGTCACACACCGATGTCGGAATCTGCTTTCGTTTCTTTCTGAAGTATGTCTCTCTCAGGCGAGGTTTGACTACACAGAGGCAAATATCAGAGGCACCCAATAGCGCTAATTCTACTCTCAGACAAGGGTCAGGCACTGCTGAACTATAATAGATGGGTCAAGGGCTATTCTAGTGAGGGTCAGGCTACGCCTGACATTCAATAACAAGCTGGACTTTGGCAAACTTGCTTGAAAGTCTGACCATGCGGGATCCTCATGCCATAGTCTGGCAATGCTGAACTCTTGGGAGAGTATGCTGGACTCTTGCTGACCAGACTTTCAAGCAAATTTGCCAAAGTCCAGCTTGTTATTGAATGTCCGGCGTAGCCTGACCCTCAGTAGAATAGTCCTTGACCCATCTATTATAGTCCAGCAGCGCCTGACCCTTGTATGAGAGTAGTATTGGCGACATTGGCCGACTCTGATATTTACCCGTGTGTACGGTGGGAGGAGGGGGTTCACAGCCACAGCTTGCGCTTATAGAGCGCTACTAGCGGAGGTCTGGATGAGGAGACTACGGCGTTTGTCTTAAAAGAAAATAGCCATGGCACATGTCGATGTCGCTTAATTATGCTCATATCTCATGGCGATTTTAAGAATTGCTCATGTCACCTGTCACTATGTTTTTCAAGCTTCATGTCAAATGTCACTAGGTCTCATGTCGAATGTCGATGCTAAGAAACAGACATGACGTCATCTCGAATTTAGCGGTCTACACTACCGCTGCTGCTGCTGCTGCTTGTGCAGCTCGTGCAGCTGTTGCAGCTGCTGACAGCTGCAGCTGCTGTAGTTGCTGACGCTGTCACGGATGCTGTTGACAGATGCTGCTGCTTGTGCTGCGCGTGCAGCCGCTGCTGCGGCTGCTGACGTTGTCACGGATTCTGCTGACAGATGCTACTGCTTGGGCTGCTTGCACTGCTCGTGCAGCTGCTGCAGCTGCTGACGATGTCACGGATACTGTTGACAGATGTGGCTGCTTGTGCTGCTTGTGCAGCTGCTGCTGCTGCTGACGATGTCACGGATGCTGCTGACAGATGCTGCTGCTTGTGCTGCACGAGACTGAGTAGCCGCTATTACTAATGCTACTAATACTAGTATGAGAAAATACATTTAGTCAGTTGATTAAATCAAGGAGGTTTTCTGACTTCAGTGGATCGTTTAGCCATCGGCCACGGGCAAAACTTGAAACCATTTTATACATGGGACAATTGGCAGAGTCGAAACGTGTTGGTACGATGGGGTCGATCATGTTCATCATCAGTTCAGGCAAAGGAAGTGTGTCGACAGCACGCGAAAACTTCATGTCTGAATGTTTCAACACAAGACTTTTTATCACACTCACACAGCTGCTTTGAAGAGTGAATCCTTGACCAAACTTGTGCTTTTCCAACACAGCTTTGGCCTCTTTCTGTGCAGTAAGGGATCTCTCTTTCGGGTTCATCTCAGTGCTGTCTAGCATGTCCTCAAAGTCTTTAACATAATGTTCCAACGGGCTACAAATGATGGACTCCAGATCATCGTCCGCATATGTCGTCTCCTCGCACCATATTGTGTCTTCGCCTGTTTCGAATTCCGTCATTTTCTTGACAATCTCCTCCTGAGTGCCTTGCATATATCGAAGCTCCTTCAAGGAGTTGATAACTTGTATGGCGAAGACTGACAAACTTGAAGGAATTTCACCACAGTCAGGCCAAGTATACGGAGCTAAGAAAAATAGCTCTAACAAAATCTTCTCCCTCTACTACTGTTCCGATGAAGTTGAAGCATGCTTCTATCCATTGCTCCTTGGTGACGTCCTTCCAATGTTTCTTTACCTCACATGCATCATAGGGCACTGTTTCTCTTCTTGCTTCAAGTGGGAGTTGCTTTTTCTTTCTTGGACTCATTTCGAGAGGGTTTCGATGCTCTGTAGCGTCAACACTTTCATAAATAAAGAAAATAGCAGAACTAATCATCGTAACGTGCTGAGCGAGCGTAGAGTGGACGATGCTACGAAGATGAAGGGCGGGTGGAGAAAGTGTGACTGGTGAGAGCGGCGTTTCACTCCTTATGTACCCTGTCCTAGATAAGCCTCTTAAACGGCTGAAAAGACTCTCTCAGTACAGAGCTTCTACCGCAGGTGGGTTTAGACTTAAGCAGCTTAGTTCACACACGTGTCTGTTAGAAAAGCTACTTGCACACCTGCCTTCCCTTTTCACTAGTATTCACCCTCTGCCGACTTATAAGACACCTATACACTCCTTCTCGTGAAATCTATGGAAGATGATGGAAGGACCACCGACTAGATTTTCTTTGATCAGAGCGTGGAGGACGGCGTCGAAGGGAGGGAACGTTGTGAACACAGCTTATAGGTTTTGGAAGAGGACCTGTAAAGTCAAACTGGCGAGAGAGATCTCGTCTTTCAACATGACAATGCTGCGATCTTGGAAAAAATTAGCGTGATTTTTTCAAAAGCTTAATGAAAAGTTTGACGTCTTCGTTGTTGTAGTGGATCAAGTAATCTCTCATAGTTTGCATCTTCTTGTCGTACTAAACTTTCTGACATGTGGCGTAGTCGGATTTCGGCCATTTTGACGCCCGTCAGTTCGCTGTCAAAAGCCGATCTCGGTGGCAGGGTTCTGTTTACCAGTTTCTTGGTATACGTCATCCATTCGTAAGGAAAGCGACTTTTCTCTTCGTTTCTGGTGAAAGCTCGCAAATAATTCGCGTAGCTGTAACCAAGTGCCAAATAGTTGACTACTATGTCCAAGAAAACTGTGTGTAAACCGTCAAGTATTGATTGCTTCTCTTTATGACGCTGAATTGTTGGTTTCTTCGGTCTCCGGAGGCAAAGAACGAGTGAAGGCGTATTTTTGATCAGGTTCAAGTCGTAACGCTCCGTGTTGAAGCTCACGACTGGAGCTTGACGGATGTATCTCAGAAGCTGCTTCTTCAGTTGAACTAACGGTTGTCTGGTGTGAGCTGCAGCGAAGCCGCCTGGAGAAGGGGTGAATGTCGCTTCTTCTAGCAGGAGAGCTTCACCTATCGCCACATGTAACTTCGCTAACGTTGGTCGGTAAAGTTCTAGCACAGCTTTCTCGATGACTTTGGCGTTCTCGTTTATGTGATTTTAAACTCGGTCTAACAAGGGGTCGGAATCTGCGTCGGATTCTCTGAGGTACACCGTCCCCTCCTACCCCGGAAAGTCGGATGTGACGCTAGCCGACAAAGGGACGTGATCCCACAGCAGGGACACGTGTTCAGTCGACGGTTCTCTGCACGGTCTGAAGAAAGCCTCGAAATCGAAGGTAATGTTGTAAGGGTAGATTCTGGAATGTCCGTCGGGAGGAAAAGTTTCACGTGTGGCAGCGGGACAGAACTGACGTAACAAATTTGAAGCGCGCTTGCTGGTGTTGTATAAGTGAAAGGAAATGTGGCGGAAGACGCAGAGGTTGTTCTTGTTGGGAAAATCTAACACAAGGCTTCTCTTTCCAACTCGACCGTCCTGCCTGTTCTTACCGCCTATGGGAAAACCTCCAGGTCCCATGTAAACGCAAATGTTCAAAATTAGTAGGAAAAAGAGCGCACCGCTTGGTGTCAGCGTCGCAAAGTTTCCGTACTTCTTCGCAAGCGACGGTGTTTTCCATCTTTGAGAGGAGCTCTTCCAAAGTTTCTGAATTAGTTATAGTAGGGAGCGGTTGTAATGAGAGTTGCGTTGTTCTGGGAGACGTGAAAGTAGCGCAGTATGTTCTTGTCTTCTCTGTGTTGTAAGAGTAAGCCTACCGAGAAACCCACTTTTTATCATTGTGTGAAGCGGATTGCGACGCATAGTATCTACAGCGTCACTCAACTCGCCGGTTGGTAGTTTGACGTTTGTTACACTCACGCGAGTCCCGTGCATCCTGACACTCGTTCGTATTGCAGGCCAATTCGCCGTGAACGTTTCCTCACCGTTCGGTACAGCGCATGTACGTGGAGGGATAGTCACCTCGTCCAGAGATTCGCGTCGACAGGTGATCTTTTCAGCAATCGACATCGCCGCATAGAGGGCAAAACTTAGGTATTGTTCTTCATTTTTCTACGGGTCACTCGTGATTGTACGGTCTTTTAAAAATTTTGAAACACTTTTCGCAAACGTCCTGCGTCATGTTTTTCTTTTTTTTTTGTTTTTTCACTTATTTACCAATTATTAAAAAAAATAAAACGTTATTTATCACTTCGAATACTAGACACCTCTTACCACACGATACTATTAGCATTGTGAAAGGTGACTGTAGTCTAGGATCGAATTCAACAGATGACCATCTTACTGCAGGGATCAGACAAGAGTGGTCAACACTGGAGTGTCACAGCTCACTTTTATGTCTTTGGGTACAGCTGCATACAACCCTTGAACATACATTGCGACGTCGCTGCGACCCATGTCGTCTTGCAACACTTTCATCAGAGCCATAGGCTCAGACGTCTCGTTGTACTTCCAAGCTCTCAGCACTTCATAGACAGGGTTCTTCACAGTCCTGTCAGAAGGCACAGGTTGAGAGATGAAAGCTATTTCATGAGAAGTCAACCCTAAGTAGATCCCTATGGTCTTCCAGTCTCTAGGGCAGAGCTCAGCTAAAAGAGAGAAATATTTCTGCACTTTCCACTCCATGTCTCCACTCTCTAAGCCATCCCACATGTCATGCTTGTCCATGTACTCACGTGAGAATTTGATGAGGTCCATACGGTAAGATTCTTCCAAGGCGGCGGCTAGGTCCTTCCACCTAGTAGTACAACTTTTCTGGTACCAAGTAGTGAACATTTCTCTAGCTTGAGTTATGACACTTGTCTCACAACTGAGATATCCCATATCCTTCAAGTTCACTTCAAGGTATGAACCTAACCGTATGTAATCTGATGTCGGCAACTTACTACTTATTTTCAGTAGCATAGCGTCTGACAAGTATCCTAACGGCTCTGCTTTGAAGTATGATGATACAGGTACTACTGCAGCACAACCAATAACAGGAGCAGCGTCTGCGCTGGTATCCGACGACTCGTTGTCGGAACAGGGCAACCACACGACTTCGTAAGGTGGTGGTGAGGGCAGTCGCCACGGACCGGACGCGCTACCAGTGGAAATGAGGTCGAAAAACGGACTGTGCGCCCGTAGCCCTTCGGGTTCCTCGTACGCCTCGTCGTCAGCGTCGTTCTCTGTCTCACCCTGTTGCTTTAGGGCATGTATGTCTACTACGCGCTGCTGGGGCTGAGTGTCCGAATAGCTGTAAGTCTCAGCGCGAGCGGCGTTGATGGCGTCGGTTGATGTAGCGGTGGAGAGGTTCTGTGCAACGTGCTGCGTGTCAGTACTAGTAGCGGCAGTCGCAGCAAGAGGTGTAGCAGCAGCAGCAGCAGCAGGTGCAGCAGTAGCAGGCGCAGCAGTAGCAGGCACAGCAGCAGCAGGCGCAGCAGCCTCAGCAGGCGCAGCAGTAGCAGGCGCAGCAGTAGCAGGCGCAGCAGCAGCAGCAGCAGCAGCAGCACTAGCAGCACGAAGATCACCAGCAGCCGCAGCAGGCGCAGCAGTAGCAGCAGCAGCAGCGTGCTTAGCAGTAACAACCGTCGCGAGTGTAACAACGTCGCTACCACGACGACTACTACTACCACTACTACTGCTGCGAGCGCTCGCTACAGCGGGAGGGTGATAAGACCAAGCGGTTGCGGCGGTAGTCTCAATTTCAGTAGCAAGAGGAGACGCTGACGCTAAACGATCACCGTTCTGCGTACTCTTCTTGTTCTTGAACTCGATTAGATCCTTGGACGACACTAGTTGTTGTGTTTTGCTCATGGTGGTGACTGTAGAGAGCAGCAAAAGACTGAGTGAGTGAATGGGTGTTTCCAGCCCCCTTATATACTCCTTCTCGCTTCTAGAGCTAAGCTACTTACGGCTCTGTTCAGCTGCCGCCGGCTGACCAGCGGCCATTCACAAAGAGAAACAAAAAGACTTAAGGTATGACGTTTTCAGCTGGATCCCTTTCCCCCTCCCCTTTGAGAGATCGACTGACATGAGCTAAGCTACTTACTGCCTTGTTCAGCAATTCAACGTGCGTTAGCTGTATAAAGGATTAAGCAGTTGCTGCCGCCGGCTGACCGGCGGACATTCACAAAGAGAAACAAAAGACATAAGTCATGACGTTTTCAGCTGGATCTCTTTCCCCCCTTTTTTGAGAGATCGACTGCCATGAGCGGGCGGTGTACCGACTGTGCTAATTCAACGCGCATTAGCTGTATAAAGGATTAAGCAGTCATGAGCTTAGAGTGTGTATACAAAAAAACTACAGGAGGCGTGTGGTGTGAAGCAGGACCCCCTAAGACGGGTGTGTCTGTCTGTGAGTAGAGTCGTGTGCATGTGGTGAGCGACTTAAGTGTAAAACAAAAAAAATCACCGCCTCCTGCCGTGGTGAGTAGACTGGCCGGCGGCGGCCGGCTAGTTCAATAGGGGTGACAGCTGACTAAGGCTGTGCATGAAAATCCGATTTTCACCTGACCTCTGACGTTTGTTACAATGAATGCCAAAGGGGGAGAGAGTCGTCCTCAGGTAGGGGGTAGGAGGTAAAGCTATGGATAAGGAAAAAACACCATTTTCAGCTGGCTTCCACAGATGGCGATGACATACCCCTCGTCATCTAAGCTCTTAAGAAGCTCTTAAGGAGCGGAGCAGCTGCTAGACAGCTGGGGTGCTGTTGGAAATAGGATTAAACTCCCTCTGTATAAAAGCTCTGATTTCTGTTGGAAAAAAAACATATCAACTCTGACCACAGTAACGTATACTACCACCACCACCAGCACCACCGCCGCCGCCACCGCCCCCGCCGCCAGTCACAGCTGATCGCCTCATTAAAGCATGTGACGTCGTCACTTCTAGTCACATGCTTCATCAAGTCGCTTCCAGTCGCGTGATCCTAAAGACCCTCACTTCCTAAACAAAAAAAAATGAAGAGACACGCTTCTTCCTCTCGAGAGGAAGAAGCGTGTCTCTCGATTGAAATCTTTTTCTTTTCTTTTTTTCTTAAAAGAGACAAACGCCCCTTAGAGTGCCCCCCCACCCCCCTAGAGTGCCCCCCTCCCCCCTCCCCCCCCTCCCCCCCACCCGCCCCATGCATCCTAAAAGCGCCCCCCTCCCCATGCATCTTAAAGGGGCCCCCCTCCCCTTCCCTCCCCTCCCCTCCCCTCCCCTTCCCTCCCCCCCCCCTTATACACTCTAAAGAACGCTTCTACCTAGTTCAATAAGTCACTTCCAGTCGCTCGTAAAACAATAAAAAATGAAAAAAAAACAAAAACTTATATCGTAGTGTTTTTTATTAGTTTACCGAAAAAAATAAGAGACTCGCCTCCTCCTCCTCTCCTTCTCCTCCTCCTCCTCCTCCTCCAAAAAAAAAAGATATCACATTTTAAAGCGCGTGACCCCTTAAAGACGCTCATCTCTTCATTAAGTCGCGTGACGTCACTTCTTCTTCCGGTCACGTGATCAATCAGGTCACTTCCGGTCACGTGATCCTCAATGAGGTCACTCACTTCCGGTTGGCCATTAGGTCATGTGACGTCACTTCCGGTCACGTGACTCATCAGGTCACTTCCGGTCACGTGATCCTAAAGTAGGTCATATGACCTCACTTCCGGTCCCCTAAGTAGGTCATATGACGTCACTTCCGGTCCATAAGTAGGTCATATGACGTCACTTCCGGTCACGTGACCAAATGGCGGCCTCTGATTGGCTAACTAGGTCACGTGACGTCACCACTAATCCCCTAAGTAGGTCACTTCCGGTCACGTGACCAAATGGAGGCCTCTGATTGGCTGCAGGTCGATTGAGTAATAAACAGTACTTAACTATAGTCCCGTTCCGATACATACAATACTACTTATATTCAACTAATTATTCTAACATATGAATATACCCTAATATCAAAGGAACTATGCATGTTGGTAAAAATATTCTGTTCCCATAATAAAATCTATAGCTCAAAATGTATATATAGACACGACAGAGCCCTTAGGTACAAAGGGACTAAGAGAAGCAAATATGTTTATATCAAGCTATTTCTATCAAATCTTATTGTTAATATTCGAAAAGAAATGAGCTGGTAATTGTGGCCTTATAGAACAGAATGCCTTGCCATGCACAAGTTATCATTTAGACACGATAGAGCCCTTCCTTTTACACCTTTCAATGCTCCATAATGCTTTTGTATTTATTTCCTATGATTTAGACCATGCTAGTATTGTAGTACTGTGCATGGTCCTAAGGTCTTTTGCAGAACGAATCAACATATGGTTTTCTTTTGCAACACAATTCTGTAGTTGTAGTTTGATTATTTATTGACCATAAAAAATCACAGACGTGGGGCGCTTTTCATAAATGGCCAGGAGGATACATAAATCGAGCGATTAATGCAGTAGAGTCTTATACTAAATTACTAATTATGTTTAACGATGTGATCGATGGCAACTGGGCCCATGAAGTCTTTACATGTGCTATATAGCATTTAGGAAGTCCTTCCTGATTGTCATATTTTGGACCGCGTCGTCCAAGGCAGTCCAGAGGATATCACCGCGGTGTAGCGGGCTCTTGGCGTAGACGGCTTTCTTCAGCCTGGGCACTTTCAGTTTCTTCTTCGTGTTCCCACGTAGCACCCTAGTCGGTACCACTACCATTGTTGGTTTGAGGGCTAGTTTGTGCATGTGGCCAAGTAGTTGCTTCCTACGCGCGGCTTCGAGGTAGGATACCTTGTGGCGGTGGTGTAGGTCATGGACGTGTACATCAGGAGCAAATCTGACCCGCTCGTATACGCGGAGGCAATCGTTCTGCAAGGTCTGTAATTTGCGGGCTGCCCATACTGGGCCGCTGTCTGCCATGAAGGCGCAGTAGTCCGAGATAGGTCTAATCATATGCTTGTACACCTGCACCGCCGTGGGCAGGTCCGTCTTGCTGCGCACACGTCTCAGTTGAGGGAGCCTCATTCTTACCAGCCTGATTTGCTTCTTTAGTTGGCTAGACATGTTTATGTAGCGGTCAATGGTTAGACCCAGGTAATTGAACTCATTGACCACCGTTAGCGCTCTACCTTGTAGGTGCAGGTCGCAGGCAGCCAGGTCCGGAATGGACCGCTGCGAGTAGACCCACAAGACCTGGGTCTTGTCGCTGTTAACGGTTAATTTGTTGCTCGAGCACCAGGCACTGACTGAGTCCAGGTCCCTTTGAAGTAGTCTCGTGACGCGCTCTGGGTCCTTCCTAGATACGACGATGGCTAAGTCGTCGGCATAGAGAAATGTAGAACTGTTGCCGATCACCTGGACCACGTCGTTTATATACGCGATGAACAGGAGCGGCCCGAGGACGGACCCCTGCGGGACGCCCATTTCTACTGGTTGGAGAGATGAGGTGATGTCGTTGGCTCTGGTTTGTTGGAGCCTCGAGTCCAGGTAGTTCTTAAACCAGTCACAGGATGTAGCGTCGATGCCATAGCGGCCAAGTTTTTGCAAGAGGATGGAGTGGTCGACCGTGTCGAACGCCTTCCTCAGGTCGAGGACGACCATTCATGGGCTATAGCTGAGTGTGTATTGCTAATTGAATCTTGAGGGAAATATTGTTTTGATGATAGCATACAAAAGAGTAATTTTTGTAACCTGCGTCTCACACATGATTTAAATAATGGATAATACAAACAAAATCAATATCTATATTATATGATGGTTATTGCAATAGTAGTAATATTTTCACCTTAAAGTTAACATACATGTCAGCTATCGTTGGTAATCGTTGGTAAAAAATATGTGTATTGCTAAATGTACTCATGGAGAATAGTGGTGTAATCGTCAATATTTCAATGAGCCCAATGACCAGCCAACGAGTGATCATGGAGCCTATATTGTCTCTTGCACAATGCCAGTCTATTGGAGGTCACAAGGTCATTTTAGACTGAATATTTGGAGAATAGTCGATGTTTACCCATCTTATAATACGGGAAACAGCAAATACATTGTATTGTATCCTTAATTTGACATACCAAGCATTTATGAGTGAAGAAATCCGAGCTTTGAAATAATATAAAATAGGTCATCGCGTTGTAAATCTTGAGTCCTGATTACCAATATGATTGGAATGATTACTAACCCCTTTAGAA
The DNA here is from genome assembly GCA_947462335.1 of Harmothoe impar. NCBI lineage: Eukaryota > Metazoa > Annelida > Polychaeta > Phyllodocida > Polynoidae > Harmothoe > Harmothoe impar. Next base: position 69,645,182 of record OX381710.1, on the reverse strand, counting down.
AGAGTAGATAATTAGTAAAACATCACCTTACTTTAATGTGATAACCTTAACACAAGCTAGATAGTATTGGACTCTATTTATTTTGTTCTGCAAAAGGCAGAGTAAAATGTTGACGATCACTCTGGTTGATGAGTACTCGTTAGACACACTGTCTTGACGACCAGTCATGGGTCAGAGTTGATGGCGTATTGCTAGATGTACAATAAATCTATTTCTGATGATACCTTCACAAATGTATGAATATGATGTTTTGTTGGACAGTATATTATATTCATCCCATCGGAATATGTATTAATCTGTGTTTTTGAATTTGGGATTGGCTATATGTATTGTAAAGAAGATAAACATATCATTCTGCAACACCCCTGATTCTTATTCTGACGATCACATCTCAATGAGTGCTCTATTTTCGTCAATTCTGTACTCGTCACCATCCAACGAGAGCAGCGTGTATTGTGCAAAAGACCCCTGTGCCGTACCATGTAACTGGTAAATTTGGTGTGATCATTGGACCATGACCATGAGTCAATGGCAAGGTCTGCAGCCCCCAATAGTACATTAGTGCGGCCTTTGGCTTTGTAATTGGTTTGATAATTGGGTTTCTGTACTAGATATGTGCGACTCTTTTGAGTTTAAGATATAGAACACTCTTCTCTACTCCCTAATCTTGACCGCTTTATCTGTTAAGTTGGTCGCCAGGGATGCATTCAAGAATCATGCCAACACTAGAGGGATGATACACTCCTGAAGTGGAAGCATGATGCATTATTTACTAACCGGTGCCACCTTATGGCATTATGATGACAAAGTCATGATGCTTTTAAACATTATCAGGCCCTTATGAGGGTTATCAATTCATCGTTGGTAGAATACTCAATAGAGATATCTAGGTCAGTAAAGGAAAAATGCAACACAATCAAGAAATGTTTACATTGAAATTGATTCTCATTAAATCTAGGAAATAACCATATCTTTATACTTCCTTTAGATGGGACAGGAGTGTCAACTTAATAGTAATAAAATTTCTGGCACAGCTTGCCAGTCCCGCATGAAATACATTTAAAATATAGATGGAGGATTGAACATCATTAAGTGGTCTCAACTTGCATTAGGCCTTGGGGAATTCGGACATAAAACTAAGCGAATACAGAATGAAGTAGTTTACTAAATCCAGAAAGAATATGAATTTTCCACTGTACAGTTTGTGTATAAACTGTAAGTGAAGGTAGCTCAAGCATTGTTGAATAAGAAGTGTCATTAGTGACATTATTTTATGCCAATATTTTCTTCTTGAGCTGGAACCTACTTGATATAGAGTTGCAACCTAGATAATGAACATATTTACATCATTTACACTTGATGCTGATAAAGTAATGCTAAGAGACTGGGCATTGGGCACATCCTTCAACGGATGTGCGTTAATCTGTTACTCATGCATCTAGATTGACTAACCTAAAGGTAATGGATGATCATCGAGTGTTCTTGTTTTGATATGTCTGCAGTAATGTAGTCCCTTGGTAGATTACATTTCAGGACTTGGAACATGGCTTGGCAGAAAATACTCCATTCCCTGTACCCTAGGAGCTTGCAGCATAAGGTGCCTGTCAAAGAGGACTAGTAACATGTGGCAGAACATGACTTCTGCAGGCTAGTGAGTAGTTGTGATTTGTATTTCTGTAAATGTCCCAGACACTATCCCCATGCCGCACCCTAGTGCTACACACCCTAATATATGACCTGAGTACTTAAAGTTATAGACCAGGGTTCAGTCAATTGCAATCTACCCACAGTTTCTCTTAATTACTGTGGTTTACATGAGTTTGATATGTGACGATATGATAAAAGCAAAGAAATCAATAACTCATTGATTTGAAGATAGGACACCCATAACTATGACAGCGTATGGGTAAGCCCATTATTACTTCAACATTTCTCAATTTTTTGAAAGATTGACCCATAATATCTCAACCAAACTTCTTATCAAAATGAATATTCATGGCTGAGACACAACAGCCATGAAAGGGATTTAGGGAAAAGACACACATTTAAAAAAAAACGTCTCTACATTTTGCAACACAGAAAAAGAATAGGCCAACATGTTGTCATCAACACCTTAGCCATCTATATATAGGGTCAACAATTTCGACACTTTACTACAAAAGAAAGAGTGATTCATTGATAAATAAGACAGCTAGATTTATCTAAATATTTTTTAGTCGGCCGGGATACCCATGATAGCTTAGGGCATAGAAAACCATGACAAAATGTGTAGAATGCCTTAGTGAGGCATTTAAAGGGTTGATAAAGTTGAGCTAGGGCATATGCAAAAGGGAGATAATATCATGCTCTTATCATGGTTTTCGGTAGTTCCATGCTTTGCCACCAGGTGCATAGAGCCTTGGCTATGCCTTTAAAAGGCCATCTGGTATGAACAATGTCTCCCAGCAGGCCTAGAGACAGGCTAGCCAGTATAACTCACACCAACATGGTTGTGTTAAACGTGTGTAGGGTAGATTCACCATGAGACGGACACACACCACAGTAACATTGAAATGCCTTATGATGGCATGCCTGTATATACACTTTAACTGTCTCTGATGATGACTTGAAGTAGGCCTGTTAACTTATAAGGAGCTGATGCCTTATGTGTAGAGTTACATGGTACCTCATGTTGGAAAAGGTGCTGTTATTCTATATATAGCTGTTACAGCTGCACCAAAGCAATATATTCAAATATGGACAGAAAGGTATTTCTATTATGAAGCAAGATATGGATAAGAAAGACATGATGATTTCCAAAAAAAGAAATGCAGACATTATAAAAATATGACACAATTTCACCAAGAGCCGGTCATCAGTGTCCACTTGGTTTTCTCCTTTTCCTAAATTATGGAAAACGTAATGCAACGACTCTTTCATTAGATCAAACTAGATCTCTATTGTTTATCATACTTTCTCAAATTTCAGAGGCTAAAAAATATGAAATATTTTCAGTATAAACAAATTTTGTATAGATTTCTCATGATTAATGGGACAGGTTTTTTTAGAGTTAAACACCTATTTTTTGGTGTAGATATGTTGAATACCTTTAGTAATATCATAACTTTGGATAAACCATTTTATACCTGCCATATCGGACGGACCGATTAGTCATTATTACTTGGGAAAAACAAAAGAAATCCAAAATGTCTGACACCTATACTCCCCTAACTATAGACATCCACATGCTAGTTCTGTGTAGTATATTAACGGAGATAGAACTCACTGAAAAAGGGTCACGTTTGTACCACCAACAAGCGTCCGAAAATAATAATTCCACCCTATAATACTAGTGCAGCTGGGCAAGTGGATCATATCTGACTTACATTCACAGTAGGAAAGTGTGCTCAATGGCCCGCATCCACTTACTGCTATTTATGTAAAATACAGTCAATCCATTACTTTTGTACTTTCAGGCAACTGTGGTGGAAGAATGGTGTATCACATTTAACTATGCTTCTCAGCTTGCTGGTGCTCGTACTGATTGAGCTATGCATTATACAGCCTGTAAATGTTCCTCATGTCGAATCCTATGCCTGAACACTGATACTTATAAGGGCATTTAGTATGCAAATTGCCTCCCAAGGAGAGTAGAGAGATATTTCAGAACTTAACAAGAATTATTGCTCACACACAAGACCACCTCTCCTCAGCATGCAAAGTCGGCACTTGGTATGATTATAAAATGCCCTACTTATAATATCAGTATTATGCGGTGGTTATCACATCCGTTCATGAGAAAGTAACCCACTATAGTCAATCGGCAGTTCATAGCATCTATTTACCTTTAATCAAAATCAACTTGCCGTACTTCCATCTTTTGAGAATGCACTCATCATTATGGACAGAGTGATGATTAGGCACCCAATTACTTCCAGTGCATTCCTCCTGCCATATAAGTGATCGCTGAGTATAGTGTACTGCAGAATTACATCAAACACACAACCAAAGTTAAAAACAAGCATTACTTGCATTGGGCTAAGAAGGCTGCAGGAGTGGTTTAATGTTATCAGTCCTAGTGCTAAGGCTACTGCATGTGCTGCTATCAGGAGCATGGAGTAAGGGTCAGTGACAAGAACAGGTTGTTCTAGGTAGAGGCAGCAGAGAGTCTGTGGGATTAAAATGATGGACGATGTGTAAAAGACCAGCATGGAAGGGTCCACTTCTTCCAAATATCTGCTTGTCAGAGTTACAATAACGACCGTCATTCCTCCTGCAAAGGCAGTTGCGATGTAACCAAGGAACAGCATTCCTTTGTTAAATGCTGTTGTTATAGCGGATGTTTCAACTGAAGCATTGGTGACTGCGTCTAGGTAAGTCTTATTCCCCACAACCATTGTATCTGCGAATCCTGGGGTGAATCCTTCATTGAAATCCAACCATGGCTGAAGTAGTAGAAGCATTCCTCCAAAACAGCCAAAAACTGAGGTACAGACGGAAAGACTGCATTTCTCCTTCAACAATACTCTAGATATAATAGCCATTATAAGTGTTTGGAAGACACATGTCATGGAAGAGGCATGGCTTAATGGCAAAACTGATACCGCAGCGTAAAATAATATATTATAAATCATGCCACTTGCTGCACGGCTGAGGATAGGCCACAGTAGGTGAGTTGGTATTTTGATACTTAATCCTGAATAGCAGACAGGAATACTGGCAAACAATGCTGCACCAATATAGCGGATTACACCAAGTTGGATATCTGGTACCGTCCTCTGCAGGCTCTGCACGGCTGCTGCCGATAGACCAAACATGACTACAAAGACCACTTAAACTGCATAGCCAAGGAGGGTCTTCTTCAAAACATCAACCATGTTTTACTCTAGTATTTACAGCTGCTGAAAAATATTAAAATTGTAAGAGCATATTTTCATGGATGTGGATGTGTAACAGTAAATTTCTACTTTTAACATCATCTGGGTGCTCTTTAAGAACGGATTCATTAGTTGTGATATTGGATTTGTGTCAAAATGCGCCACTAGTGCAATTTTTGGGAGGCAAAATGTGCTTTTTAATCGTTTTTCTGTAGATTTCAGAAAGATATTGTGAAGTACCCCCCCCCCTTATTTCTCATTATGAAACAAGTTTCATCACATCAAAATGTGCCTACAATCGTGTTTGTTGTTCTGAAAGAGCACCCTGGGCTGTAGCCCTTACCTATGCAGTAGCATGCAAAAGGCACCTTTTAATTTTTAAAAGGGAAACTCTAGGAAGAAAATTGAAAGTCATGGCACTATTGTGTACACACATACATATAGTCACGTCCACAGCCCATCCCCTCTTTCGTGTCATGTTTGGTTTATAAATTAAGATTAGAATAGAATTCGATGTTGCTATGTAACAGAGGAAAAAAATGAAATTGAAAACCGGCTGATAATGTGTTATAGTCTGACTTAATTATGCAATTTCCTGCGGATATTCAGAATAGTGAATGTCAAGTTAAAGTATTATTATTGCACTACATTACAAATCAAAAATATATCCCTTGAAACACATTGAATCATTATTATAATGATGGAATAATTAGGTATACATCACATCCACTTACCTACTGCAAATCCACTTGCAAAAGTTGCATTCATGGGTCACAGTTTAAAAGGACAAAGTATAGTCAAGAACTAAGTGGATCTTAAAGGATTAACTCCTAATCAATGGAACATATGAAATCATCACTTACCGCTATGGATAGGGTGCTCTTTCAGAACACATCAAAAGTTCGTGGGCGTTTTTTCCTGTAGGGTTTATAGTGGACTTTCTTTTGTCACAACTGACAAATCCATTCTGAAAGAGCCCTCAGATGTCTTTGTAAGCTGGACCTGAATTATGCAGGTGGTCATCTCCCTTTGAGTGCCAGTGCCACTACTGCACACACACCTAGCCGGCAGTCTCAGACAAAAACACCTAGTACACTGCTGCCTATTACTTTTGAAGCATCATGTGGGCTTGAGAAACTTTCATCTCTGTTGTTTTGTTATTTTCATATTATAGTAAGATAACATGGTAAGTGCATATAGCTGATCACTTCCATTTCGATGACTAAGGGTATCACATTGATTTTCCATTTGCACGCCATCACCTACAGAGTTTATATGAATATAGATAGTATTGATCAATTAGTTGTATAGCAGTCTCACCATGTCTGTATCAAATAATGCATGCATACTTTACCATCGCAATTTTTAGTTCTTGAGGGTCCCTGTACCAGGTAGGGCCTACGGGACAGGAATACCTTTTTGGGATGTACAGCTATTGTCGTACAGTCCTATCAATTAGACCATATAAGTATTGTAGTACTGTGCATGGTCCTGGGCTTTACAATTTAACTGGTAAATTTGGTGTGATCATTGAACCATGACCATGAGTCAATGGCAAGGTCTGCAGCCCCCATTAGTACATTAGTGCGGCCTTTGGCTTTGTAATTGGTTTGATAATTGGTTTTCTGTACTAGATATGTGTGACCCTTTTGAGTTTAGGATATAGAACACTCTTCTCTACTCCAAGTAATCTTGACAGTTTTACCCGTTAAGTTAGTCACCAGGGATGCATTCTAGCATCAGGCCAACACTAGGGGGATGATACACTCCTGAAGTGAAAGCATCATGCGTTAGTTACGAACCAGTGCCACCTTATGGCATCATGATGACAAAGTCATGATGCTTTTAAGCATTATGAGGCCCTTGTGAGGGCTATCAATTTATAGTTGGTAGAATACTCTAGGTCTAGAGATATCTAGGTCAGTAAAGGAAAAATGCAACACAATCAGAGAAATCTTTACATTGAAATTGATTCTCATTAAATCTAGGAAATAACCATATCTTTATACTTCCTTTAGATGGGACAGGAGTGTCAACTTAATAGTAATACAATTTCTGGCACAGCTTGCCAGTCCCGCATGAAATACATTTAAATACAGATGGAGGATTGAACATCATTAAGTGGTCTCAACTTGCATTAGGCCTAGGGGAAAATGTAATTCGGACGTAAAACTAAGCGAATACAGAATGAAGTAGTTTAATAAATCCAGAAAGAATATGCATTTTCCACTGTAAAGTTTGTGTATAAACTGTAAGTGAAGGTAGCTCAAGCATTGTTGAATAAGAAGTGTCATCAGTGACATTATTTTATGCCGATATTTTCTTCTTGAGCTGGAACCTACTTGATATGGAGTTGCAACCTAGATAATGAACATATTTACATCATTTACACTTGATGTTGATAAAGTAATGCTAAGAGACTGGGCATTGGGCACATCCTTCAACGGATGTGCGTTAATCTGTTACTCATGCATCTAGATTGACTAATCTAAAGGTAATGGATGATCATCGAGTGTTCTTGTCTTGATATGTCTGCAGTAATGTAGTCTCTTGGTAGATTACATTTCAGGACTTGGAACATGGCTTGGCAGAAAATACTCCATTTCCTGTACCCTAGGGGCTTGCGGCATAAGGTGCCAGTCAAAGAGGACTAGCAACATGTGGCAGAACATGACTTCTGCAGGCTAGTGAGTAGTTGTGATTTGTATTTCTGTAAATGTCCCAGACACTATCCCCATGCCGCACCCCAGTGCTCCCCACCCTAATATATGACCTGAGTACGTAAAGGTATAGACCAGGGCTCGGTCAATTGCGATCTACCCACAGTTTCTCTTAATCACTGTGGATTACATGAGTTTGATATGTGATGATGTCATAAAAGCAAAGAAATCAATAACTCATTGATTTGAAGATAGGACACCCATAACTATGACAGCGTATGGGTAAGCCCTTATTTTTTCAACATTTCTCAATTTTTTGAAAGATTGACCCATAATATCTCAACCAAACTTCTCATCAAAATGAAAAGTCATGGCTGAGACACAACAGCCATGAAAGGGATTCAAGAATAGGCCAACATGTTGTCATCAACGCCTTAGCCATCTTTATATAGGATCAACAATTTACAACACTTTACTACAAAAGTATTCGTTTATAAATAAGACAGCTAGATTTATTCAATTTTTTTTTAGTGAGCCGGGATACCCATGATAGCTTAGGGTATAGGTTTTGAAGCAGAGAAAACCATGACAAAATGTGTAGAATGCCTTAGTGAGGCATTTAAAGGGTTGATAAAGTTGGGCTAGGGCATATGCAAAAGGGAGATATGCTCTTATCATGGTTTTTGGTAGTTTCATCTTTTACCACCAGGCGCATAGACCCTGGGCTATACCTTTAAAAGGGCATTTGGTATGAACAATTTCTCCCAGCAGGCCTAGAGACAGGCTAGCCAGTATAGCTCACACTAACATGGTTGTGGTAAACTTGTGTGCAGGGTAGACTCACCATGAGATGGACACACACCATGAGTCGGACACTTTTAGCATAAAAAAACGTAATTTATTATACATTATATGCACTTGGTGAGAATAACACAGTAACATGGAAAGGTCCTTTCTAATGATAAATAAAACGCCATGCCTGTTTATACATTTTAACTGTCTCTGATGATGACTTGAACTAGGCCTGTTTCCTTATAAGGAGCTGATGCCTTATGTGTAGAATTACATGGTACCTGTTATGCTATATATAGCTGTTACATTTGCACCAAAGCAATATATTCAAACATGGACAGAAAGGTGTAAATACATGATGATTGCCAGAAACAGAAAGGCAGACATTTAAAAAATATGACACAATTTCACCAAGAGCCGGACACCAGTGTCCACTTGGTTTTCTCCTGTTCCTAAATCATGGAAAAAGTTGTGCAACAACTCTTTCACTAGATCAAACTAGGTCAATATTGGTTATTTTACTTTTTCAAATTTCAGAGGATAAAAAATATGAAATATCTTCAGTATAAACAAATTATGCATAGATTTCCTTTGATTAATGGAACAGGTTTATTAGAGTGAAACACCTATTTTTGGTGTAGATATGTTGAATATCATAACTTTGGATAAACCATATTATACCTGCCATATTGGACAGACGGATTAGTCATTAATACTTGGGAAAAACAAAAGAAATCCAAAATGTCCGACACCTTTACGGGTGTAATACTCCCCTAACTTTAGACATCCACATGTTAGTTCTGTGTAGTATATTAACGGAGATAGAACTCACTGAAAAAGGGTCACGTTTGTACCACCAACGAGCGTCAGAAAGTGGTGCATCTACCCTATAATAGTGCAGCTGGGCAAGTGGATCATATCTGACTTACATTCACAGTACTTCTACTTAGGAAAGTGTGCTCAATGGCCCGCATCCACTTACAGCTATTTATGTTAAATACTGTCAATCCATTTCTTTTGTTTTTTCAGACAACTATTGTGGAAGGATGGTGTATCATATTTAACTATGTTTCTCAGCTTGCTGGTGCTCATACTGATTGAGCTATGCATTATACACTCTGTAAATGTTCCTCATGTCGAATCCTATACCTCATAGTTACACCCTATTTGAACACTGATACTTATAAGGGCATTTAGTATGCAAATTGCCTCCCAAGGAGAGAAGAGAGATATGTCAGAACTTAACAAGGATTATAGCTCACACACAAGGCCACCTCTCCTCAGCATGCAAAGTCGGCACTTGGTATGATTATAAAATGCCCACTTATAATCTCAGTATTATGCGGTGGTAATCACGTCCGTTCATGAGAAAGTAACCCACTATAGTCAATCAGCTAGTTCATAGCATCTATTTACCTTTAATCAAAATCAACTTGCCGTACTTACATCTTTTGAGAATGCACTCATCATTATGGACAGAGTGATGATTAGGCACCCTGTTACTTCCAGTGCATTCCTCCTTCCATATAGGTGATCACTGAGTATAGTGTACTGCAGAATTACATCAAACACACAACCAAAGTTAAAAACAAGCATTACTTGCATTGGGCTAAGAAGGCTGCAGGAGTGGTTTAATGCTATAAGTCCTAGTGCGTAGGCTGATGCATGTGCTGCTATCAGGAGCATGGAGTAAGGGTCGGTGACAATAACAGGTTGTTCTAGGTAGAGGCAGCAGAGAGTCTGTGGGATTAACATGATGGACGATGTGTAAAAGACCAGCACGGATGGGTCCACTTCTCCCAAATATCTGCTAGTCAGAGTTACAATAACGGCCGTCATTCCTCCTGCAATGACAGTTGCGATGTAACCAAGGAACAACATTCCTTTGTTAAATGCCGTTGTTGTTATAGCGGATGTTTCAACTGAAGCATTGGTGACTGCGTCTAGGTGAGTCTCATTCCCCACAGCCATTGTATCAGCGAACCCTGGGGTGAATCCTTCATTGAAATCCAACCATGGCTGAAGTAGTAGAAGCATTCCTCCAAAACAGCCAAAAACTGAGGTACAGACGGAAAGACTGCATTTCTCCTTCAACAATACTCTAGATATGATAGCCATTATAAGTGTTTGGAAGACACATGTCATGGAAGAGGCATGGCTTAATGGCAAAACTGATACCGCAGCGTAAAATAATATATTATAAATCATGCCACTTGCTGCACGGCTGAGGATAGGCCACAGTAGGTGAGTTGGTATTTTGATACTTAATCCTGAATAGCAGACAGGAATACTGGCAAACAATGTCATACCAATATACCGTAATACACCAAGTTGGAAATCTGGTACCGTCCTCTGTAGGCTCTGCACGGCTGCTGCCGAGAGACCAAACATGACTACAAAGACCACTGAAACTGCATAGCCAAGCAGGGTCTTCTTCAAAAGGTCAACCATGTTTTACTATGGTATCTACAGCTGCTGAAAAATATAAATATTGTAATATAGAGCATGTTTCAGAGGATGGGGATCTTACAGTAAATGTCTACTTTTATCCTCATCTGGGTGCACTTTAAGAATGGATTTGTCAATTGTTGTACTGTATTCAACCTTATAAGCGCACATCCCCTAATAAGCGCACACTCCCAGTTTTTTGGCTGGTTTAAAACTATAATAATAACTCCCAAATCTTGTAAAGATTTGAGCCAAAATACATGTTGAAATACGAGAAATGTGTTAAGAATAGTCTGTTAAGTGTAGTGTGTGCTTATTCATGAGTTATTACATTGAACATGGTACAGCAAGAGCAAGACAATCCTGGAAAATTGGTGTGAAGTGTGCGCCTATCAGAATGAAATTTCATCCCAGTTTTTGCTTTAAAATACAGTAATTAGATTTTCATCAAAAGTGCAGCGATAGTATAACTTTTGGTGTTTACAAGAAATGCAAAATGTGCTATCTAATTATTTTTTCTATATATATATATATATTTTTTTTTTTAAGAGACATTTTTTTTAAGAGACAATTTGACCTTTATTAGTCTTTTTGAGCATCACAGTTACATTTTTTTCATCATTGGTCAAATTACCGCCTTCTTGTTGGCAATTTAATTAGGGAATAACACCTTTTTAAACTAACAACCGGTAGTTTGTTTTCCTATTATTATTTGGAAACATTCTGTAAAATGACTTAGAAATAAATCTTTAGGTATAGATATCACAAATTTTTGATCCCGAGTGTTATTGCATATGGTTTGTACTCATAATTACGACCAAATAAGAACGATTTTTAGCAGAGCTGATCTTACAAATCTTGGTGTCTAAAGTTGCCAGACACTTTAAACTTGGTGTCTAAAGTTGAGCAAGATTTACGATAACCCCCTTGAATTTTGGCCAAAATGTCATTTTCATTTAAGTGGATTGATATACAATTATGCATTAGTCTCTCTAGTATTTTTCCTGGTATGGGAAGCTGACTGAGTGGTCTGTAATTTGACACATTTGTAAGGTCACCAGATTTTGGTAAAGGAGTCACGCTAGTAATTTTTCATTTTCTTGGAATAATTCCTTTGCGTATACATCAAAGTAAAATCTTAGTAAAACGAACAAGCATACTTAAAACTGCATCTTTAAAAAACCTTTGTCGAAATATTTTTCAAAGACGATGACTTGCTTACATTTATGTCTTTGATAACATTTTCTACATCTGTTTTGTCAAAGTCAAAAACAGGCATTTCATTTGTACATGTTTTCCCAGTAAAGGACCATTCTTTTGTGTGCTTTTCAGCTAGTTTGGGGCAGATACCGGTAAAAAATGCATTTATGTATTCTGAAACTTTTTCTTTACTAATATCATTATCCACTAAATTTATCAGTTTTGATTTTCCCATTTTTGAAGATACAATGGCTTTCATGGCTGCCCAAAATTTTTTCGCGTCTTTGGAATTTCTGTTAATTTCATCTACCACAAATGATTGTTTGGCTGCTTTAACAGCAGTGCAGCACAAGTTTTTCAAATTGTTTGAAATTTCCCAATCGAGAATTCTATTTGATTTTCTCGGTTTTTTTAGAGCTTGATTTTTTTCTATTATTTGCGCTGTGAGTTCTGGTGTCAGCCATGGCTCCTCCCTATATTTAATTTTGAAATCTTTTATCGGACATATTAGGTTAAGCACCTTGTTGATATTATTTTCAAAAATGTCCCAAAGGAATTCAACATCTTCACTGTTATCAAATTCGTTCCAGAGAAGTTCACTGAAGAGCCTACCAAAGATGCCTTTATCATATGTTTTGTACGATCTTCCTATAAAGAGTCTAGGTTCTTGTTGCACAGTTTGCCTTTTTATAGTTATGTTTACCGGTACGTGATCACTTGTATTCAGCAGTGCCACTCCACTTGCTTTTACATCACGTATATTTGTATATTTCAACAGGTTATTTTGGATGCCTTCTCACGGGGGTAAAACCACTGGATTTTTATAGTGGTTATTTTATAGCATATAAGTAGGGGCAACTCGTAGTTTGCAGTCCAGGAGGGTATAAATCTTTCAAAACAACTGACATAGTCATATGCAAATGGTGACATAATGAATCCTGTTTCACCATCACTAGTAAAATTTGTTACACAAGATTTCCTTTTGAAATCTATAGAAAATAAATGTAAATACCACATTTCTTCAGTTACAAATACCCTTGTCAAATACAAATATTACCTTGTGGACAAAAATCCAATTATGACAACTCGCTAGTCCCTTCTGCGAGACCTTCCAGGCATTACCAGTGTGAGTGTGCCCCGGCTATGGCCCTTACCTCTGCATTAGCATGCAAAGGCACCACATCTCTCAGTTAAGGCAAACTCCAGGAAGATCTAGGCATATCTTACCAAATCGAAAGTCACGGCACAGATGATTAGAATAGAATTGTATGTTGCTATGTAACGGAGGAAAAACAGTGAAATGGGAAAAGGGGTGATAACCTGTTATAGTAGAGATATAAGAATAAAATGCAAAAGTAAAATCGGACTTAATTATTGCAAATTCCCCTGCATATTCAGATTAGTGAATGTCATGTAATTGTTGCACTACATGATAATTCAAAAACATATCCCCCTAAAGACATTAAATCATATATGATAATGGTGAAATATTTTGGAATGCATCACATCCGTTTAATTACTGCAAATTCACTTGCAAAATTGTTTCATGCTTTAAAAGGAAAAAGTAGAACTGAGTGGACCTTACAGGGTTAACTCTTAATCTATTGAACATGAAATCCTGACTTACTTCTGTGGACAGACGTCTTAGTAAACTGGACTAGAAGTATGCAGGGGGTGATCTCCCTTTAGATGACAGTATTATATTTGCTGCAGAGGCACCTAGCCATCAGTCCCAGACAAAATAGATCATACACTGGTACACATTGTCCTCGAAGCATCATGCGGGCTTGAAAAAATCTCTGTTTTGTTGTTATTTTCACTTTTTTTTAGTAATATAACATGATAAATGCATACAGTTAATTTCTTCCATTCTGATGACTAATGGTATAACGTTGCTTTTTACATTTGCCCTCCATCGCATTTTAAAACCTTCCAAAACAGAGCTAATATGAATATTAGTTGTGTAGCGTCTAACCATGTTAGTTATGGCTGTAACTCTCAGATGGAGCCGAGGCTGGCTGAGAGTTACGGATAGGAGGGTCAGTTTTCTATTAATTGTGCTTATTCCGTCTGAAAGACGTATGTATAACCTCCTGGACTGCAATGGGAACCCCTACTCGTATGCTCTAAAATTACGGATAGGAGGGCCAGTTTTCTAATTGTGCTTCTTCCTATGGCTGGTTTATGGTACTGAGGGCTTTAATTAGGTGAGGGTTAATGTACAAATTAGTAACTATAGTCATGTCTAGACCAATCAACAGGGGGTCCAAGAGGCTGTAGATAGTTGCCTCAATACAGATCACCTCCATCAAAGTGCCTCAATGTGCAGAAATGAAATTACATCCATAATTTAATTCATGAATCAACTGTAGTATACATATGTAAGATACTATTCCTTAAATTATGAGCCTGTATGTTTAATATTAAAGCCAGGGGAATGCAAGGTAGTTTCACCTTGCAAATGGTACTGATTTTCCAAAGGTTTTCTGACCATTATATCCTATACCCACAACGCTAGTGGCTTTGGGTATTGCCAGCTATACTACACCATGTCTGTATCAAGTAATGCATGCATACTTTGCCATCGCCATTTATCGCAATAACACGAGAAGCTATTTTGGTGCTTGCTCTTATTTTAGTACTTAACGATCCCTGTACGCCCTGAACTTATACATAACCGGTGCACTTTCAAAACCAACGCTTTATCTCAAGAGTACAGTATGTGTAAATCATGTGGAGGAACATGTCAAATAAACCAAAAGAACACTACCAGAATCCAAGTAGCAAACACAGTGTGGCCAATGTAGGGCCACAGCAGGCTCCCGATGTGTCCCTGAGTGGGCTGCCCAGTGGGGTTTTCTTTGGTTTTCACTGTGGCCCAAAGCAGGCTAACCGATTTGGGCTTGCTTGAGTTTTGGCCGGGTTGCCCAATTTGGTCATGTGGCACAACCTGGGAAAATATGGGTTTTAGAGCGATCCAATAATTCCCAACCCCGACCCCCCCCCCCCCCAGCAACAAATAAATAAAGATCAAACCCCCCAGCCCCCTCTGATACAGTGGAAATATAACCCCCTCCCCAACAGTACCAACACCCTGAACAACTTATTAACTAGGAAATCCCAGGTGCTGCTAGTTGATGCACCCACGTCTGAATCATACTCTTCCTATCCAGTTACAGACAAACATGGAGTATAATCATCAGAGTTGAGTCATGCAGATTAGACAAGACACACTCATCTGATCTAGGGACACATTGGCTTTGAAGCCCATAGTTCCTACCTGCATGAAGCAGCTGACCCATCTTAAGGTGATTCGAAAGTGACAGGAATGAGGTCTATGGTTTATTGCTACTTAGAGAACCATGTTTTGTACATTCAAATGGGAACCTGCATATATTTCCAAACTTTTAGAAAATCTGTTCATTATTACCTATTCTACATATTGTATAGTACAGTTTGCCATGTCCAACCTCCACCTCAGTCCATATCAGGTAGCCCACTTTTAATCCTATCTGCGCCCACATCGGGCAGCCTGCATGGGGCCACACTGAAACCCAATGACCAAAACCAATGGGCTCAAAATTGGTTCTGATCTGTTTTCCCAATTCCCCTGCCTGAAACCCTGCCACAAGCCCTGGTAAAACCCAGGTACAGATATCTGCCCAAGTAAAAACCGCTTTGGCCCTTTGTGGGCTTGCTACTAGGGAAGATGCTATCTGCAAACTGGTTGTCAGAAATACATACAAGTGAAATTCCTAGTAGTGGTAAACAAGCATGAAAATGTTATGTATTTGTCTACACTATACCATGGTTATTCCCAAATATCTAAGGCTTCAATCACATAGTTGAGCCCCTGTAAATTCTACTGTGGTCCATAAACGTTAGTAGGTAATTGACAGTATGGTTTGTCTTGACTCTTGCCCATTCAATTTTCATCTAAAGTAGCCAAAAGGGATCTGAAGTATCCCCCCTGTATAATCTTTTCATTTGCCATACTGTAATACAGTAACACATTTCAGCATAATCGGAAGAACATATCTGAATGATTTGATGTTTAATTTATCCAGATCCTGACACTAGGGCAAGGGTTCTTATGCTGATATTAGCAGATATAGAGTAGCAGTATCGACTCTAGACACCATGGATCTATAATCCACTGCATATTCCCCCTCCCTTTTATCCTGAAAATCTAGTGTAGGTAAGTCCAGTATCGACTCTAGACACCATGGATCTATAATACACTGCATATTCTCCCTCCCTTTTATCCTGAAAATCTAGGGTAGGTAAGTCATAATTTTATTTTGATTTAGATTTTTTTAAAGTATTTCAAAAATCGACTGGCAGACTTTGCACTAACTCTCCGATGACAGCGTTGACTTATGGACTATCGAATTGAGTACGAAATAGTGGCAATTTCTATGGTTGGCCCTGTTTTTCTAGGTAGAGTGGGGTAACCTAAAACAAAAACGTTTTGTTTCTTTTGGCCAAACCATAGTCACAGCCAGACGCCTGATATAACTGTTATTATGCGCCTGATTGATTTACAGCTGATCGGATCACGAAACAAATCACTTTCCAAAAATGAAAAAAACAACCAATTAGAACCGCAAGTCAATATTATCTCTTAAAACCACATTTGGGGATACACACAATAGGATTCCATGGTTCGTAGAGGTTTTTCATGGTGACCACACAGATAATCTAAACATCCCCGACCTTAGTCTGTAGTGAGGTTGGTCATAGGCACTTTGGTTAGGCATGACCAAGTGCTATTCAAGAATAAGCTAAGCTAGCTTGGTTGTATGGGAGCCAAAAAATGGCACCGATGGCTGAGAGATTGGTTGTATAGGGAGCCAAAGAATATCAGAGGCTTTTTATGGCAACCAGCAAACAATTAATACCTTACCACAAGGCAATGTGGGCAATGAGGGCCTAGGGTGTGATAATGGAATTGAAGCTAGTGGATCAGTTGGTTCTGTAGCCAAATGACAGCTGATTTTTGGGATGGTTTTGAGATGGTTGGATGATTAGCTGACAGTCAGCCACTAAGCTGACATAGATTTGTGTCCATCTGGGAGATGATATCAGTGCATCTACAGATTAAATCTTTTCTATTCTTGTCAATCAGCAAACCAACTGGGAACTTGATATAATGAGTGCAATGACCTGATACTCAGAGGTTTCTTGTGTAACCTTTGGCTGTTGTGATGGGTTTGATAATTGGTTTTCTGTACTGGTTATGTGTGCCTGTCATAAGTTTAATCAGGTGATTGGGAGGATACAAAATACTCTTCTCTGTTCCCGGCAATCTAGACAGTTTAATTCGTGTTTTTTTTAACGTGGATTTATTGGATTTAATCACCCTTTCAGGCGAAAACTAGCTTGGGCGCATTGCCCTTCTGCCGCCAGCACCCCTATCTATACAAGCATCTTTGACGGTCTTTAATATAATATATAGCAATGGCATCCTTATGATTTCTTTCCTCTTGACATGGCATGAACAAAAGAATATTTCTTACAGTTATTACATAATATTTCTGATGAGATGAGATGAGATGAGTACATGGTATGTTGTATGATATTTCAGTTTACATTCATAAAGCAGCGTGGGTAATCGTTTTTAATCGCTAGTTTGAACTTCCAAAGGGTCTCCAACTCCGTGTACATTAGTTTCAAGTCATTCCACGTTAAGGGCTGAAGCCCTGGTGAGTAAGTTGGTAAGACGGCTGGTACACTCCTGAACTACCGGCATGAGGAGTAAGTTACTCACAAGTGCTGCGCTAAGGCATCATGATGACCAAGTCATAATACATTTAAGCATTATGCAGCCCGTATTATGATTAATAATGAACCGCTGGTTTAAAACTGGATAGAGACATCTAGATCAGTGACAGGAAAAAGGCAACACCATCAGGGCAATGTTCACTTTGATATCCATCCTCATTAAATTTAGGAAATGACCAGTCCTCACATGGCCTATTGAAGGTACCAGAATGTCAACTAGATAGTAATTAAAAGTTTCTGCCACAGCATAGCAGTGAAGGCCCGCATGATGTGTATTAAAATACAGATAAAGAGTTGAAAAGCATTTGGTCATGCTGGCAGTAGGCATAGGGAAGCATTGAATTTTGTAAAACTGAGCAGATATTATGTGAAGACTGAATGATGCAGTTTACCAAATTAAGAAAGAATATTCATATATACCAATGCGTAGTCTGTGTGAATACTGTAATTAAACGAAGACCTAACATTAAGGTGGGTCGCTACCTCTTGAATATGGACGCACTGCGCAGGTATCTGCGCATATAGCTTTAATGGCTTAGAATGAGCTGATATTTAATCACTGGGTACATATATATGCTGACTAAGCAATATCCAAAAATTAGACGATTTTGATAAAATTGAGCTTTATATTGGACTTTGAATATTTGATATATTTGTAGCCGATAATATTTGGTATTTTTGACATAAGCTAAAAAATTGGAATTATTAATCAATAAATCATTATCTAGATTGATATAAATGCCATTACATTGCTTGAAGTAACCAAAGGTATGAAGAACAACCATTTTATACCCTGATTCTTTCCATTTTACCCAACATTTTAGGCATTAAATATAAGATTTTGACGATTTTTGCACTATTTTTTAACTTCAAATGCTGAAAGAGGTAAAAATATGCCCGGGACCCCCTATCAAAAGCACTTTAATATGTTAGCAAATGATCTTAACTATTTTTTGAGAGAGTTTAAAAAAATTCTGTTAACTTTGAATACTATATTTAGCTAATAATGCTACAAAATAATGGAAATTTGTTCCTATTTTTTCCGGAAACATCATGTTTTTACCCAGAATGCCATTGCATACAACTGTAAAATACCTGGCTATATTGTGATTATAAGGTTGACGTGACATCAAATGTACATTATATTAGAATTAAGACAAAAGATTAGACCATCACTCACCCCCTTCCCACCCCCCCCCCCCAAACCCCACCCCCATTTATGTATACACCTTATTATACCTCAGATATAGATGTTGATAATATATATAGATGTGCATCGCCATTACACATAAATGACATATTATTAGTCAGTCAGGCATGAGAGAAGGCCCAGATGGAGGATCGGCGTGTTGCTGTAATCCGGATATCGGCTGTATACTATTTAGTATACTATGCTGTATATTACCTTAATAAAAATCTATAAAAAAAATAAATTATTTTTGCAGTAAAGTGGAACATATAGGCGTTTTACATGTGAAGTTTTACATTTCTGTACATAATTGAAATGAAAATACTTAAATTTTTCAAAATTCTGTAACTTAAAAAGTAACTCGGGACCCCCCATTTTTCTGTAAAAAATAGAGAGATTCTGTTAACTTTGATCAAAGGCTAGCGACCCACCTTAATGAATAAGCAGTGTTACTAATGACATTCATTGGGGCTGAATCACTTTGATGGTGATATTTTCTTGTTGAAGTTGGAACTGGCACCTACATGGTAAACATATTTACATCATGTACACTTTATTTTAGCAAAGTAACGCTAAGGCACTGAGTTTTACACATTGTTAAACAGAAATTTGTTCATTCGTAACTCATGCGTCAAGATTGAATATGATAGATTTAATGGATTGAACATTCTACCATTGATATGTTGGCAATGGTACAGTCTCTTGGTGGATAGCCTTTTAGGACATGGAACATGGCTGAGCAGAAGCCAACCTCTCAAATGCTTTATACATGCCCTAAATGTTGCAGCTCCAGACACCTTTTCCCTGTCTCTATGCCCCAGAGACATGTGGCAGGAGATGACTTCTGCAGGCTAGTAGGTAGTAATGCTAGTAATTATATACAGCATAAGTACTTAAAAGGGCATCTAGTATGAACAATGTCTCCCAGCAGGCCTACAGACAAGTGGCAGAACCTGTTTAGTGTGTGATTGAAATAGTGTATTGAGGCAGCTACTATAAGGCTGATGAGTTCTACAATGAGGGGAGAATTGCATATATTCTCTTTGCAAATGCCAAATGATGATTCACATTGTAGGAATGTGGCGTAGCTGCCACAGTTTAGTAAAAGGTCACCAGTCATTGTAGAGAGAACATTTTGGACAGCCCTCTTGCACTTACATTTTCCCTAATGCCAGTAAAATGTTCTCCGAAAACATTTGATTCGCTATTGTTAAGGTTGTTTTAGATGAAAGGAAATAATAAACAGGGGCAACTGAAACTGAAACCATCTTCTGGTGATTGACAAGTGCCATTAACACACAGCAATCTACCCTCTGTCCATGAGATGAATTCAGTGAATGGGAACCAGAAGTCAACGATCTGTTAACCTTGTCAAACCTTGCAGCAATACATCACAACATGACAGCAAAGTAGATGTTGAAATTACCTCCCACTACTGTCATGTAAGGTCTAGGAGTTTGCAGCACCATCTTGTAGAATTAACAGTTCATGTACCAGGTACCCACTTCTGTCATGTAAGGTCCAGCTTAAAGTAGTGTATGTATCAGATATGGTACAGGACTATTGTCCAAGGTGCCAGGTGCGGATAGTTACCATTGTCTACAGCTTATGACAATTATACAGGAGGTCTAGTGTATCATATCTGTCTTACACTCACAGTAGAATTAAGACTGTGCTCAATTGAAGGCATCCACATACAACCATATATGTAAAGTACAGTCAGGCCATTTTTTTGTTCTCTCAGCTCACATGTTAACTATACTTGCATCTGCTCTCACTGATTGTGTGATGCATCATACAAACCGTAAATGTTCCTCACATCACCTCCTATTCCTCATAGTCACACCCATTGTTCTCCACTTTGATACTTATAAGGGAATTTAATATGGGAAGTGTCTCCCTGGGAGATTAGAGAGATATGTCAGAACCTAACATGAATTGTAGCTTACACACAAGATCAGTCCTACTCAGTATGCAAAGTATGCACCTTGGTTTATTAATAGCCCTTGCTATGGTGTCGGTATCGTGTAGTGATGATCACAGCTGGTTGTAAGAAAGCCATCCCTACATTTATAAGCAGATGGTTAGTGCAGTCATATAGCTGATTTTATCTCATGCTACTAAGGCTGATGTTATTATCTTTACCATTGATTTCCCATTGATTACAATTTTTTTTAGATGCAATGATCAAAAACCTTCAACCTTGAAGTATAATTGACTGAGGCCATGAATAGACAAATAATGTAATGCAATTAATAAATGGCTAAATGGAGTATCTTCATCAAGCAAATATCCATATCGTCCGTCTACATTATGGCAACTTAACATCAATTAATTAATATTAATATAAACCATCTTCTATCTCTAGTACAGCTGGCATCACATCAATATAACATAGCATTATGCCGGCATTTGTAAAGTTACACACATGATGTCTACAGGGAGACTTTAGGTTGTAAGACGTTGTAGATCTAATGAACAGAAAGATACCCCTTGAGTTATTAAATCAGGATTGCGCTCTGTCTGGGAAGGGATTATAATGTTGTGTTCAATCCCTAGACTGTCTCTACTCTTGTTCCTTGTCCCCAATTAAACATTTTATAATGCCAAGGACCTACTGGTAATGGTATGGGCTGTCTTGTCAGTTCTGTTCTAATGAAACTAAAGCTTGTTATCTTGTACCCATTGTCTGGTGCTATTAACCTATTTTTGGGATGTTCTATTCTGTCATCTAATTACGTACCTAGTATCATTATTTCTATAAAGATTCAACTGATAATTGCACTAGTATAAGGAAATATGATATTGACATAACTGTCTTGTTTTCCTCCTGTATCTCAGTCAGATTTGAGAAGTGTGTTTTAGAATTAGGTTTAATGCATTACCATTTGATGTCCCCCAGTGTGTTAGATGTTTAACTCAACAGTTTCCAGCCAGTGCCCCTGTGGTAGTATACTCAGCACTAATATCAGTCTGTGAAGGTCACCAGAATGTCACAAACACCCAAACCATGTGACATAAGACTTATGGCTAGCATCAACAGAGCATAAATCAGCAGCATATGGATAAAACTG
Source organism: Harmothoe impar (assembly GCA_947462335.1). NCBI lineage: Eukaryota > Metazoa > Annelida > Polychaeta > Phyllodocida > Polynoidae > Harmothoe > Harmothoe impar. The sequence goes on along the minus strand of OX381710.1, from coordinate 69,623,179 downwards.
CCATACATTTCCCATGTAAATTGCACATAAAATGGCAATATATGGCCGATTTATTCTCTGTAGATGGTGGTCCTTAGGAGAAGTATTAAGTTATGGCACAAATGAAGACTTAAAATGAGCATTCAGAGTCAATATCCCTCACGCTGTATATTGAAAATGACACTGATTAGCGGGGCCTCAACTAATTATTCTTTTTCTGGAGTCTGGAATCTAAATTGTCTCCACTATTGTATATTACTTTGTTGATTATAACCTACAGAATGCCGGTTTACATTTATTCATAGTTAAAAGAAACATCTTAGTGTTTTGATATATTTTGATCCACTGATGATGTCCCAAAATCACTAACACTATGTTAGTTTGATATATAATGATGCAATAGAAGTAAATAAAAAGATGGTTCATAGGCTAGATTTTGATATATTGATATCTGAAATAAGAACACCTTTTACTATGACCATCTACTCAATGTCTTTCTACTTTGTGGGGAATTGACCAACAACATTCTAACCAATCCTCTCTGATGTATAGATGAGATCATTTGTAACATGTATCAACAATAAGAATTGCTAGTCATAGGAAAACATAAGATTTATGGCAGAATTAGAAAAAGAAAACAGTAAAAGAAAATCCTCATTCACTGACCAATCTCTATCTGAATAACACTAGCCTACTATGAGGTTCAAACATCACCTGACAAGCTAGCCCTGGTCATATGACACTGGACTCTAGATCCAAAGATTGACGGTTCAAATTCCACCCATTCCAGGAGTCCTTTAGATGGTAATCAAAATGTGAAAGAGTATAGGTCTAATGACCCAAATTTATATAGAATGTCGCATAACCACCCATCAATCATAAGTACCCGAACATAGACTTAGACGGCATCACTGTTCAAAAGCTTGTTCAGGTAGGAAAAACCATTTCACTTGCGTAGACACTGGGATATCCCATTAAGATGAGAAAGAACACTACAACATGGTTTATCATATTTGCGATTCAGTGTAGTTGTCACTAGCAATGTACCAATTGCCTTACTCCCTGCTAGCCCAGTAGTACTTTCTCACACATCTTTACACAAAAAGGCAATTGGTGGCAGCTGGGCGATGGAATTTCCTGTTTTGAGAGATGGTTGTGCATACATCATAATGGATCTTTCTTGTATCGATCTGTTGAAATAGACTGTGGCTGTAAAATCAAAAACCAATATATGGGCAGTCAATTGTAGGCTTATGTGGTAGTACTGATCAGGTCCTCCCTAATGTTTGTATCTATAAAGATGCAACCGAGGTACTCATCGATCATAAAACCTAAACTACTTTGATGATTTACCAAGATGTAAACTGTTTGTATAGTGCCGTCTAGTCTGTCAAGGAATAATCATTGCATTTCATCAGTCATTACCCGCTTTCACAATAGTTCAGAATGTATCTATGTTATATTGAGTTATTGAGGATTTGCTCATACGTCTAAAGGATATATAGAGTCCAGAAGACAAAGTTAACTACTAATCACATTTAGAGGTGACAATGGAAGGATGGTAGTATTGTACGATTTCCTGAATATGCAATGTGCTGCAAGGCAGTATTAACTGGGTGGCCCAACAGTGTGCTTGCGGTTCTGGGTTCACCACCATTTTATGTTAGAAACAACATAAAATCATGAACGTATGATTTTCATTGGGGTTTGAATTAGGATATTAAAAGAATATAAAATGTAGGTGAAATTCATCTATCTGCCCTATTGGGGGCACACTTCAGCCTAATCACTGGCACAACATGAGACGCAGCTCAGTTTTGCCCAATTTTGAACATCCAACCTTAGCTTACATCAAATTAGCCTGTATAGGCCTGTCACTAATGACATTGAGTTAGGCACTGTGGGGCCATCAAAGGGATATATATTATATATAGGACCACCACTATACTATCATCACATGCTATACATAATTTGATTCACTTCTATACATAAAGCTATCTGATGATGACTTGTCATGCAAGGAAAGGAAACCATGGAGAAACCCATAGATCAAAGACAAAAAGGCAAAATGATAGTATAACATCTCTGATTATGTCCGAAAATGCAGTCACGCAAACATGAAACATGAACATGCATGAAAGAAATATGACTAGAATGTCATCATGCTCTCATATCCTTGGAAATAATACTAGATGCCATTTGAATATGGCATGAGCTAATATGCAAAAACGGTAATTCAAAACATGCCATCGGCCCTTTTGTTAAAGTTAGATTTCAGACAAGACAGACTGCATATTTTGGTAAACTCAAGGTCTTAGGTTACATGTCCAAATGCATCCTAACCAGCCATGATGAGTCCCTACAACAAACTTGTGTTATGAGCTCTTCCTACACCGGTAGCAGACTAATCTGTATTGGGGATGGAGTTGGGTCCCGAACCAATCAGTGTTGATGCCACTGCAGCCAGTGTTACAGTCCTACTTGTGTTGTATAAGTTATCAGCCGGGGCTCTGTGTCTGAGTCCAATTAGTAAGCTGAATGACTGCATTGACTATAACACAGTGACTTAAACCTTTGAGTATGGCATAAGGCATTAATGCATCATGCCCTTGGTCATCATGATGCATGAATGCAGCCCTGGCGAGTAAACTGCCAGTGCTTCATTCAAGTATCATGCCAACCGTATGAGGTCAAGACACTCCAGAAGGATCAGCATGATGGACCAATACAGCACCAGCTAGGTACTAATAGAGACAATTATAGTACGCCAATTGGTAATGGGATCGCCAGTTTCAAATGAAGTCTATTTGGTTTAATAGATCCTATAGATCCTCTCGAACCACTGATCAACAGATTTTTTAGCTACAATTGATAAAATCTCATGATGGTTGACAAGTGATAGTATCACATGGCAGGCTCCCGTCACTGAATGGGGACCGGAAACCAAGGCTCTACCAATCTTATCAAACCATGTGGCAATTCATCACAATACATTAGGATTGTTGGTAGATGCTGTCCTGGCCTAGAAATGTGTCATTCATGCACAAGGCATACACTACTGTGTAAGTTCTAGCATGCTACAGCATGCTAAGTTCTAGCATGCTACAGCACCATCTTGTCGTAGATTGGCTAATATTTATGCAGAATACCACAACCTTGAACCCGGCTAAAAGCTAAACTGTCCCTTGAGGCAGTATTTCACCTAGACAAATTGGCTGAAAATCTGTCATCGGACGACAATTGTCCATAAGTTTAACATTAGAGATTTTAATTGGATGACAGAATTACAGCTGACCGACATCAGTGGAATACTCCCTTTAGAGTCTGGCTAACTCTCCTTGTATTGTTGGCTTTAACAATCGGGTCATTCTGGGCACTTACACCCAAAAAATCAAAAAGTCAATTGTCTCTCACGTGGTTCTGGTAAATATGAAAATGTCAAACACCTATTGATTCTGCTTATATGAAGAGTCAACTTGAGTTGACACTAATAGTAGAGTGTCAAATCAAGTTGATATTTACTAGACTCTATTTTTCCAGGGCCATATGGGTGACACAGTGGACACCTTTAATTTTCTCCGTGTACCTGGCTATGAGAAGTTGCTGTGATGTTCTTTTTTCCCCTGTACAGTCTCAGGAGTCTTGCCTAGCTTTGTTTGGTCTGACCTAAACTAGATGCTATCTATCTTTCCAGGTCCACTATAGATACCTTCCTACAAAGCTGATGAGGGTATTGGCATATGGCATGATAATGGAATTGAAACCGGGTTACCTATTCCCTATGGGGGTTTGCAACAATATGACATTCTGATAGCATTTTGGAATTGCTATGATGGGTGATAGAAAATCGACAGGGACATAGATAAGGGTCAGTTGAGGAGTTGTGGTTTCTTTTCCTTTGCAGATTATACCTTGTTCATGTCAAAATATGATAGTAGGGACCTCCAACACACGGCCTGCATGTGTGTATACTGTCTATGAAGTCATTTCCTTAAGAATGATGGGTCTGCCCATCAATGTTTAGACAAAAGGACGAAGTAAAATTGACATGGGGTAACTTAGCACCTTGGCTCCTGACAATTTGATAAACAGGAGAGATTCAATGCAAGAAAGGAGATTTATGTCCTCTGATTTTACAGGAAATGAGTAAGTATGGCATAGGAGCCTGTCACTTTCAGGAAAGGTACAATATAGATTCATAACATTAGACATAGACACATCAGTTTTCTTTGAAAATCAAAATAACTATTTTTTTCAACAGTGGGGTGCATAGCGTTTCATAACAACTATTGTTTTATGTGGTCTCTCATAAAGGGGCTTTTCTAACTACAAGCCTTTCATTAAGACTCATCTATTCATCAGACCAACTACACTGGTTCTTTCCAGTTTGTGTTTTTCTTTTTCCACACCATTCGAAGCCTCATATGGCTGAAAAGCCATAGTGATATAAACATCATGACTGGGTATTACTTGACAGATAATTGATGTTGTTTACTGATGCCTGTCAAAAGATACATATTTTACCCAAGAATTGATGGCTTTGAATATGACAATTTCTACTGATGGCTTAAGCTATCTAAAGGGTGCGTAGTGTTTTAATCTAATAAGCCTTTTTTATGTTACATGTAGGCAGCAACTAAGTCACCAAAGTTCAAAAACCATGACGACATGACACGCTCACCATGATGTTTGAATGCAGCGCTGGGAAATTTACTTACCCTAGCTACAAAATTACTGAGACCTGCTTCCTGCATTATGGCAGGAAAGGGCATACCACATTGAAGTTGTGATTATAGAGTGTTACCAATGCCATTTGAGTCCCAGAAAGCATTTCTGCTCTATACTATAGCTCTTTAACTGGTGCAGACTTCTTCCCGTAGCCACTCTCTGTACACTGACACCAGCAATCTCGTGAGACCTTGGTTCTGCTCTCTTATTGTAGCCTGTTCCCCGGAAGCTATGGTGTGTGACTGTCTGGTCCCTGCCTAAGTCTCACGATAGATTGCGAGCACAGAACTAACATGGCCGCCCATACGGAGAAAACTGAGTCTTAGCTATAAAGCGTCACACCTAGAAATATTATGTCTCTCGCCGGGACTACCGACAAATGTTAGGACATAACTTGTGCAGGCTGGTGACTAGTCATACTTTATACCCACAGTAAACGTCCCAGTCACCGTCCCTGTGCCACACCCTAAATCCTCACAGCCATATATAAGACACCAGTACTCGAGGTATCTGGCATGAATTATATAAGCCCCCAGAGGGACGAGGGACACGTGGCAGAACTGAACGTGACTCACAGATCAAACACCTGCACAGAAAATCTGGATGCCCGGACCCTTTGTCTGAAGTGACTATCCCAGGTCATAGGAATATTGGTTAGGTATGATCAAGTGCTATTCAAAAATGACTGAGGCATCACAACATATGCCTAATGCCTTACTCAAAGGCACTTAGCTTTAAAGGCTAAACGCTTGCTGCCCCATCAGTAACAGTCAGGGCTGAGCGAGGACCAGCACTCTGGACCTTTATAGGGGAGGTGGGGGTTTAAAGTCATTGAGATGGAGAAGACTAAGGTGAGTTGGTCAGTACTGACCAACCTGTCAACATTAAATAATGTAGGTTGGTCATATAGGAAACCAGAAAATGACTAACTTGGTTATAGGCACTATCGTGACTGAGAGATTGGTCATGTAGGAAGCTAACGAATAGCAGTGTGCTTTGTCTTCTGTAAAAACAGAGCAGCATCGCCATCTAATAAGGCTGATGAATTACCCCGCGTTATGCTATGAATAAGATAATGTGACTTGTGCCATATGCAGGCACTAGCTCATATATAGTAGAGGAGTGGGTGATCGTCCAAGGGCCAGGTGTGAAGTGGCCCTCTTGTATACTGTAAACATACTTTTTTTCGCGCTGTACATATTTTCGCGATTTTCGCGGAAATGAAAATGCGCGAAAATAAGTACAGAGCGAATATTTATCCAGTATTGGCACAGAACAACCATATTACAAAATGTGCGAATTTAAAAATGCGCAAAATTGTACTTTATGGCCAATTCGCGAAAATATACATGCGCGAAAATATCTACGTTTACAGTATATATCACTATTGTATATCAGTACTTCACTATTCATGCAGACCAATGTAAGGGACTCATAGTCACACTAAGCGTAAGAGGGGATTCATACACAGCCAACATTGCAAAGTGGAACCCATAATATGTTGTGTTTTACTTGGGTTACACTCCCTTTTAGCCTTTTGATAATTCCATCATTTTTGTGGGCAGTTTCTTCCAGATTTCAGAAAGTATCGGCCTCCAATGGCTAAAATCTCTGTTGAGGTTATACATTCATAAAAGCTCCTTATCCAACTGTCAATATCTATTTATTCTTTCAATATACATGTTTGTTAATGCGCTTTTAGATGATAAAGGCCATTAGGCGCCATAGCTAGCCTAGTTGATATTTTCCACTGAAAGGTCTAGACAACGAACTGCCTAATCTAAACAGGACTATTTGGAAAATAATTGCTACTCTCTTGTTCTAATCAGACTCAGGCGTAATCCCTTCCTGCTGTTTCAGCTAAGCTAACTACCATTAGTAGCCATCATTAGAAAGATGTCATTTATAGTCACGATGCATGAATGCAGCCCCCACAAGTCTACTTTCTGGAATTATATTCATCCAGCGTGCAGATTGTTGGCAGCGTATCCACCCTATAGGTTTAGTGGCACTTGAAAGAAGCCCTGGTGAGTAACTCGCCTGGGGGGGAATTCATGTAACTTGACAAGAAAGGCAGTTATGCAGCAATGCATTATGAATCACTAACTATTTAATAGTCTGTCAAGACAGTATAATAGTCAAAGAAGGGACTTAAAGGTTAAACGAATTAGGAAAAAGCTGATTTTTCACACAGAAGATGCCTGTAATGGTACTAAACACATACTAAGCCCCTATAAATCCTCCTTCAGCGCACTCGTTCACAATTATATTTTTTTCATCTTTTTTTTGTATCAAGCCTGCCAACAAGCCTGATAATATAACATCATGCCATGCTTAAAGCGTAAACCTAAATATAAGTAGAACGAGTTACTCATATCCCTTCTGGAGGTTCTGGGCAGCCGTTGTAGTCCAGTCCATCTAAACCCTTTAAGGACGGCATGATGCCTTAATGTCACATGCCCTTGGGTGTCATGATGCATGAATGCAGCCCTGGGGAGTAACTCGCCAGTATTGCATTCAAGTGCCATGCTGACCCCACAGGGTTGAGACACTGTAGCATCGGCACAATGCACCGATGCAGCAACAGCGAGTTACTCGCTGGGGCTGCATTGCTGCATCATCATGACAAATGTCATCTTTTAGCGACATGCATCCTTAAAAGGGTTAATGAGCTTCATACCAAGCCACTGACCCCACACTTGGACTGTAAAGTAGATTCTGATTGGATGAGAGAGGGAGATCGGCTTGTAAAACCTGGTCTGATTGGTAGATGAGGGGAAACTGTCTGCAATAGTAGATGACATTGCTGCAGGTTGTGGTGGACATGATGTCCACTGAGAGGGGATTTAGGGAGTTGTAAATACACCTAGCACTTCTCTAGCTGCTCTAATTCATTAGATATGGAAGGCTCTACTGGTTATTTGCCATTCTGCTCTTGGTCGTTGTGTCTATAGTGTGTGAGTAGACCCAAACCAAATTTCTGCCTACCAGGAGTGTCTTCCAGAGGTTATACAGAAAATCTAAATGCCCCGACCCATAGTCTGAAGGATAGTCATAGGGATATCGGTCAGGCATGAACAACAGTCTAACAACAGTGTGTTACGTTTACACACTTATCAACACACCTTTCTGCAGCTAGCTTTAACACACATTTTGGTGTAACATACTACCCACTCTTTGCCAAAAGTGTGCCGATCTCAAAGGTGTGTGTGACTTCTTATGCATGTTCCCGCACTGTTCTTAGAGTGAAGTGCTATTCAAAGATGACTGAGGCAAAACAAGATATTACTAATACTTACTAAAAAAGGACCTAGCCTAATACTCATTGAAATGTATTATACTATATCAGTAAATGGTGAGTTAGTCAATTCTGACCAACCTGATAATATCAACTAACTTAGGTTGGTTATACAGGGAGCTAAAAATGACTTGGTCAGGCTACAGTGACTGAGAGATTGGTCATACAGAGAACCAATGAATATCACTGTAGCCATTTAATCTAGCATCCATCATTAAACAACTATGTAGCATAAAGCTAGCCTACTTCACATATGAACAATTGACAATAATTTTAATCTATGTACTTTCTTCCCAATTCAGGATTATCCCAGCATTTTGTCGCTGTCGTTTCAATAAGGTATTATTAATGAACATGTTGTGTAAGTTGTATCACTATGTAAATCCAAAGGATATCAATCCTGATAGACATCATATTAATATTCATTCCATTACAACTAAGGCCTTAGTGCAGGACCACAATCAAAGAAAGTGGTAAAGTGAACAAAAATTCTCCTTCATACTCACAATCCATCTTGCTCTAGTACATCCTTGTTCTAGCTACCAATAAGACTGATGGACCCCATAAAACGAAGGGTAAACCCCCTTAATCTCCTTAAAATGTAAATGGAAGCCTATTCTCATATCGGTGATGGTTATCATTAATGGGTTCTGCCCACTCAAGTGTGACTTCTTGCTGCCTATAAATGTCGGTGCGTGTGAAACCAATGTGTGATAACAATTTTATTTATTGACAAGCTTCCTGCTTTCTTTTGGTTGCAACCCAGAATATTTTCCTCTTCATGGCACAAGCTTTAATTAAAATGGTAATGGTTATTACTATGATTATTAATGTTCAAAAATGTCTAAGTGGAAAACAGCTCCCATCGAACTATGCACTAGAGGACACGAATGGTAATGTAATTGCTCACATGGCAGCACATTGTATTCGTTTGCAATGTATACTGTTAATGGGCCCTTGAAAAAGCCATGTCAATCAATGAAATGTACAAGAATGGCTTAAGCAATATCTGAATAGACCATACTTGGCAATGTGATTATAATAGATAGTTTATAATTGAAGCTTCTTTATTCAATTCTGAATGTCATGTCAACCCCTCTAGCGCTCTACGTATGAAATTTATCCACTGGGAAAATGCAACAACGCGTATTTATATATGTACACATTTGTCATTGAGCTAAAATGTGGTGTTATCTGATGTTATACCACCAAATATGCAAGATCCTTTCTCTCTTATTGAAACAACTCTGGAGGGTATAAGTTGTTTGTAATTAAAAACATATGCATAATAGTTATCTGAGTGGAGGTAGAATCATAGCTTGATTCTTTCAGTAATAGATGGTGCCCTGTTATGGTGGTGCTTTATAGGCATCCTATCTAAGCTGCTTATGTTGGTCCTTTTGCCAGCATCTAGCATCTACCATAGAAGACAGCTTCCATCCCCAGTGACTCACAATGTTATTGTTACATCGCTGACTACCTCTAGCAGGACTTAACCAAACCAATCATGTGACACAGCCTCCTTAACCCCTCCATAGATCTCTGGTAACACGGGGTAGGGTATAAAACCGGTATAAAAAGGGCTGGCTCTGAGCTGCCTGGGGGCACAGCGTAAGCCATCGGTACCCTACTCTAGTTCCCAGATGCAACCACAAAAAGGCTCTAGCAACTACCACTATGACCTTGAAAATTGGGGTTTGCTTGGCTATATCAAGCACTGCTGGTAGCTTTGAAGCAGTGGACAGAAGCTCCCAACATCCATTCTGGTTCCAGTTCTGGTTCCTGTTCCCTGGTTCGAAGCCAAGAACCGGGTTTGCCCAAGTTCCAAGTTCAAGGTCATAGCAGTGTTCATCTCTGTCCCAAAATGGCGCTTGGGACAAGTGTACACCCTCAGAAAAGTGAGAGTCATTGTCGCTAAAACTACCCTCACCTGAGAGTCAGGCAGTGCCTGACCTTCAGGTGAGGGTAGTTTTAGCGACAATGACTCTCACTTTTCTGTGTGTGTATCTGTATAAGGAGTCCCCACTGGGAGCTGCAGGGGTTGCTGGAAGGCAGTGAGGGGGGTACCAAGGCTGCTGTTTGGCATACGGATGGGTGGACATAGTTCTCTCAGCAGACAACACGGGTTGTGAGGACCTGACTGCTGTCTGTTACTATGCAGCCTGGGGCTTATATATTCCCAAATTCTACTATTCAAAAATAGGGTTAGGCACGGAAGCCAATGGCCAGTGATCTTGAATCTGTAATTTCTATAGAATTACTTAATTTCCCCATGGGCCATGGGTATTCTGTAACCAGCAGTGCCACAACATATATCAAAAATTACTGTGGAAAAAATGCTGTTCTCAGATGGCATGTTGTAACCTGTAATAGAACTATAAAGTGACATACAGCACACTGCCATATAGACAGAACCACAATGGATAGAGATTGGTCTTTGGCTCCAGTTGGTATGCATGTTATACAATCTTTGGGGAAGGGGCCTCCTCCGGCTTCCTCCCAAAGGAGTCAAGGCAATTCATCTTCTGATGTTCAGAATCCTAAACCCTTGAATGGTGTGTTAGACGTCCGGCACCTTAAGGCCTGAGACGGTGTCTTAGATTATATAAGGAAGATAAGAGACACTTGCTTTAAATGAGATCAGGTAGCTAAGATACAATTATCTACTGTGAAGGGGATTAAGTGATTAAGGTAAAACTACAGAGTGCTAGGGAGCTTAAGTAATGAAGGTGCAACACAATCTGCAGCAGTTGTCTCTGTGCGCCTCAGTCCTTACACAGGGCAAATGAGGGATAGCTCTCTTAGGTGCGCGGACAAACATTAAGAGCGTTATCTTAATCTTAATCTTAAATATTAATGCACTGTCTTAAAATCGGACAGTGCTGCTTTGTATTGAAACACTGTCATTGTTTACTCTGTGTTTATACCAAAACCAATCTTATAGTTCTGTTACAGTTTTCTTCTAAAGAAAATAAGAGGAAATGAAAAGGGGTGCGGGGGTAGAGCCTCTGAAATATGCAGCATTGTTACCAACTTACATTGGTGCCATCTTATAAATAGGCCTGGAAACTGATTAAGATAATTAGAAAAGTGGGCTTTTTAAGATACCAGCCCGTCCGGGGGCTGGGATTGTGATTGAGGCGCCCTCTTTATTGAAATTCAGAAACTAACTTTAAGACAAGTAAGAGCATCTTAGTAATGTGATTAAGATAATGATCTTAACATTTGTCCACGGACCTGGGAGAGCTATCTCTGGCGTGCTTGCACAGGCGTCACCCTCCAGCAGATGTTTGGTGCTGACTAGATTAGAACAGCGGCCATTAACTACCAGTGGATGAAGATGGCCTCAGGCTCCCAGAGAGAACATTCAACACGATGGACAGAGCCATCCATCAGTTGTAGAATGACTTGGAGTTTGTAAAACTATCTACTTCAAGTAAACATTTATTCTCCCCTTCCACTAGAATCACTGCAGTTGTCCACTTTGTATTAATAATGCTTTTAATTGAATTGAATTGAATCTTTTATTGATCGGTAGCATCTTTCGACACAATATACCAGGGCAAATCCATCTACATGAACTGTGATATGTTGATGTCCTACAAATGAATGATTTATGTTCTCGATTGTTATTAATACAATTATATTATTAAAGCTACTTTACTTATAACCATAGTTAGATTGATTATGGCTAGTTGCTGGGCAATATACTAAAGCAGGTGCTGCTTTTATATTAAGTTATGAAAATAGTCTTCTGTCCTTCTTTCTGCTCTCTTTGCCACTCCACAGCTTATTATTTGTAGTTTCAATGTATAAATAATATCCGTCATTTCAACATTTCAGTTCATTAGCCGATAAGACTTCTGTTCAATTCTTGAGGTACACAACGCTTAACTTCTTTGTAGCAAGAGTACTTATAGATAGTACTAAGTGAGTATAATTATCAAGTGTTCACAACCGAATATTAGCTTATTGGCAGTTACATCAAGTTTAGTAGTTGACCGGATACAACAAGTTCAGCTCCCTGTTGAACTCTTCCTCAGACCTTTACTCGGGACAGTCTGATGAAATAACACCTGCTATGGTTGAAAATGTTATATCATTTTAAAAGGTACAACCCTGTAAAGCACAGATTTCCTGGCACTGAAGTAATCTGTTTTAGGGCAATTTAGCAAAAGATAAGGTTGATATTTGAAGGCATATTGTTGTGATATGGGAATGATAATGATGTGCCCATGCTGTATCCTTAATTTTGCACAAGGGGTAGATCGACATGGCATTAATGACATCCGAAAGGGACTGGTAGATTAGAATTGTAAGGTTGCATAAAATGTGTTAACACAGATGAAGGGGCGCTGCGACCTTCCAGTAAGAGGTCTCACTAAATCCTCCAGTCTTGACTAAAATGGTTATCTATCGCATTGTGCTGTAGTATAATCGTGTATAATAAGCAGAAGGTCCCATACTCAGGTCGTCCTACACAGGCTCTAAACAAAGACAGGGTCATAGGTGCAGCACAGACCGATGGGCGTCCGCACATTGTTCGGCCTTGTTGCAACGCCATAAATCCCTCTGTGCAATGTGACCCAACATGTAATAGGGTGGTATTGCTAGATTAATGTTCAATTATATAGGCTCATCCTGGAGCTATGTCTCATATAGTGTAATGGGCTATTTACCCTTTTCATTTGCATCTAACAATGTATCTAACAACCTTTTCATCTGTCAGTTCCAGGTGTACCACATACCACAACTATACATTGTCCACATCTAGGACATTACTGACTTTAGATAATTATCATCTTCTTCATTTCAACCAGTCTTTACGAAGGTCAACTGCACGTATACCCTGAACGGTTTGATGGTCTACTAATCATAGAATTCCTGTGATATTAATTCACATCCCTACGCTATATATGGTGCCCTAAAGGGTTAGGTACTGTAGCTTAAATCAATAATCTCATATTGAATTTAACATCAGGCAGCCCTACTCATATAAATATGGTTCATTAGGGACCTTAGCAATGAGTCCTACTATCGCGTTAGCAGTGCACCTTCTTACATAAGGCCCTTTAAAGGAAATGGGTGCTGTAGGCCATTGTTGATTTGAATAACTGACATAAATTCTGTGCCCGATGAGGTTTGACATGAGATGCTCTTATAAAAGTCCCTGTGTTGCCACAACACATTCGAGTACCTTACCATCTTAGGTTAGCTTACCCAGAACAAACTGATTTTAAATGACAGCCCTATAATTGGAGGATATGAGCTAGAATAGCCTGATATCCTACTGCCGGATATCAAATTTTTTGGCCAGGGGACATCAACATTCTCTGCAATCTACTCAAAAAATATTAAAGTTCAGTTATGATTCTCTGTATCCTCTCCCATTAGGCCTGTGTGCACTAGCATTTATAAGGTAGTTTGTCGTCCTTCAAACTCTGAATTTAGACACCAAATATAAGTTTTGTCTCCCTGTGGACACAGGTGGACGAAAAATTTTCAAATACAAAAGTGTGATGGTAATTTCCAGGCGTCAACAGTCGGCGTCAAAAGTCAGCATTTAAATATGTAACATGGTTGATGTTTTGACCAGAAAATGGGTGATATTCTCTTTGTTCTATGATAATAACTAGCTCAACTAGCTATGTATTCTAGATGTAATTCTCGACACTAGCATTTATAAGGCCGTTTATAATCTGACAACATCCACTTTCCTAGTCTTGACGGGACGAGCGCATTAGGCTATGGGGGCCGCCATCTTGGCTCAGAGCAATGCATTGTGGTTAGGCCCCAGACTCCAGAGCAGTGCATCATGGGTGAATGTCTTATCAGTACCATTGTTCTAGGCGTTAGGGGAGAGGATTAGCCTGATAAGGAGATAGGTGTTTAGCCCCAGACTACCTCAGTTACCAGGATGCGCTAGTCCCGTATAGTGCATACACAACTACTGTGACATTGACAAGGTGCAACATGTGAAGGAGTCCAAAACACAACCCCCTAACGAACACAAAGCTCTGCATACAGATCATAAGCGGTCAGGCACTCATGGTACCAGTGTAAAACCTGTATTTATTCATTCACCTAAGCTATATAGACGGCTATGTGTGGCCAGCACTGATCGTGAAAAGTAGATTATAAACCTAGTCAGTGACTTTTCTGACAACACTTATTCGTTAATTAGATAACGAAGGTTCAACAGGTCATCTCCCGGGCTACCAGATACTGTAGTGCCTGAATGGCCCCCAACCAAATTAGTGTGGATAGAAGTGTCTCTTATGGTATATTAACCTAATTAGCACAGGAGGAGTAAGTATACTCAAGGGATATTGATAGTCAGAGACAAGGAAGAAGAAGAGAATGAAAAGAAGTGGGAGAAGGAGGGTTCGCAAGTAGCGAGACTGCCACCCTTAATATATTAGATAGGGAAGGTTCAACATGTTATTAACCCCCTGGTACTTGGTAGTGTAGGCATACCCCCAGAGTATGCCTATAAGACATTTTACGTCTCTTTCAGCGTAGAACCTTATGATTAGGCCAATAATAGAGACAGCAGTTATGCCTCAGACATACATGGAAATATATTGGTTTTATTTGCGTTCGATACATAATAATGTCACTTGACAGGTTGTTTTTCAAATATCATGGCAATTAAGACGGTCCATGGTAATTAACAACCAATGTCTAGTGGGACGAGGACAATATCGCAATACATCACAAAGTATGTATCATAACAATTTGAGATTTGCTTTCTTTGTGATATAGTACATTTTACATAGCAGTATACATAATATATGGAAGATTGTTCATTCACTCAGTGAGGCGCCCCTATCTAATCTAATCTATGTATCAAATATATACATATATATATTCAAACTTCGTAAAGATATGATCTTTTTTCAGGCATGATTTAAGTTCTACTTTTTTCCTCGTATTTCTACAGCATGTAGATTGGAATGAATGGTGTATCTATATTCCCTCTTTATAACGAATACTGACTCATCAGCATAGATGTAGAATCGTGACTACATTTCCCTAACTTCTAACTCCACTCTGGTATATTGCTGTTTCATGGACAAACTCCTAAACCACCTTATGTTAGCCCTAGTCTCCACAGTCATCCATTTACCTCAGACGACTTCCCCACTAACGTTATTGGTACATCGGCGACTCCCCTTGCGAGGATTTAACCAGACCAATCATGTGACACAAACTATGCGACCCCCAAGGGGCAAACCGAAAGTGATCAGTAACCCTAGGCAGGGCAGAGAGAGCACGTTGTGTGAGCCGCTCTCCAAGCCTTGCTTATATTCAATACTTCCAGCACGACTTTCATCTCTGCCAGGAGCCTCTAAATCAGCCTAAAAAAAGTCCATGCAATCCTTTTTAAGATGGCTATTTTTCAGACTTCATCAAATTCACAGAAGTACATGCCATGTTATCATGGTTGGAAATTGAAAATAGTGCAGCAGACACTGTTTAATGTAAAAGTATTCCACTGGCGGAAACTGCCGTAATTTTGTCTGTTGGATGAGATTCTTAGATTAGTTTAACATGGTAAACTTTCATCCGACTACAGAATCTTGGCTGACCGTGGAATTTTCCTTTAGACAGACTAGCTATCAGTGTGTAATGTGGACAGAATAGCATCTATGTAATGCTACTTTCTCCCCTTCTTTCACAGAAGAGTTCCTGTAGCTTGAGGCAGAGATATGGTAGATCTTTAACAGGAAGTGTGATGTGGGCGGGAGATGCAGGGATTGCTGGGAAGGCTGTGAGGGGGGTATCACTGCTGCTGTTTGGCATACGGATGGGTGGACATAGTTCTCACAACAGGCAGTAGGGGTTGGGGATCTGACTGAAGTCTGTTACTGTGTAGTCAGTATTGTAAGGGCCTGCTACATGGCCGCCACATCAGATATCTTGAATGCATCCGGTGATGCTCTTCAAAGCGCCTACTACTGGAGGGACAGGCACCCACCGCCATTTGTAGGCTGTGCCAAGAAGTCATGGCTGGTCTAAATAATTGACATTTTAAGTCAAACATGTTCTGTTTTTGAACGCATTTGCTTTTAACGCAAATACAGTGCCTTTTTGATGTAAGATTTCACCAGATGACATCCTTTTAACAGGGGTGTCTGTAACAAACAAAAATGGACATGTGAATTATCATACCATTGCAGTATCTTGAAACACACTTTAAACATTGATTATAGCGTCACAGAAAAAAAGGGTGAGATTTATGTAACTAAAACTACCATCTATCCCACACCAGGCCCTGCATGGCACGCGAGGGAAGTCTGTCAATTGTATTTTGTAACCTGATACAATTTAAATGACTTTGACAGCCGATACTGTGATGCCATTTCGACAATAATGTATTGAAGTATAAGATAGATGCACATAGGGAATTTCCATGTTTTCGGAGAGGATTATCCCAGTTAGAGTAGACTGTGATCAACTGTCCTTTTGCACCCCATATCTGTAGTACTGGGTGTTGGGCAGAGGAATTGTAGGGGAGTCCCGACAGTATGCATGCAGTACAGACTTAGCCTTAGGGCGGAGCTTACAAGCAATTCACCTACAAGGTATCTCAATCTATTGCTATGGGATGTGAATATACTCCATCATCAGAATAAAACAATGTCAAACTATAATAAGGGTGATGGTACAGTACAGGATACAGAGATAGATAGCTTTACAGACAAAAAACTCATCATGCAATGGTGGTTTACCGGATAAGACTTCATTATACTTCATGGCCTGAATTGCCCTTCGCCTCCCTTGGTTTCAAATTAGTTCCTGTACCAAATGAGTGGGTGGGTAGGTTACAGCCTCATCTAGTGGTTATCTAGAATTACGGAATGTGCTGAGAAACAATATGGTAAAATGTAATGATTGGGAGGTCAAGGCCTAAGGAGGCACAAGTGCTGCATAGACCTTTGTCATTTTCCTCTATAGATACCTTGCTATTCAGCTATTCTATTTAGTTAAATTCAGGGTACCCACCCCCTGGAGGACAGATTTTCTGCCCAAAACTATTCTGTTCGGCATTTTGTGATTTGATACCGTATCAAATATGGCATTCTGACCACCATAGAACCCAGCTTACCTGCACGTGATAGGTTTTTAGGCCAGGTGTCAGGCGTGACGATACAATTATGTCTGGCGAAAAATGTGTATAGACATATATTAGAAGAGGAGCGGCTAGCAATGGATTTCAGAGATAAGAACATAATGTTATAAGTGTCAGACTATCATGTTCAAGTAGAAGTACATGCCATACTCGTCATCTAAGGGTGGTAATACACTAGATCTACGTGGATGCCAATACCACTTTTGTTCTTCACAAACTTGATTCTCATGTCTTCCTGACTGACTTTGGCCATTGACCTGGCCTATCCTGATTGGCATATCAGTATTCAGGGTTAACAACTTGGTCTGTGGCAGAGGGAAGCCTATGTTACAGCATATCTGAGTAGTACCTGAATACATTTATCGGCTTTTGTATTCTAAGGCTGCATCCAATCAAGGGGCCAAGTGCTTACAAAACCCGCTTAGGGACATCGTGAATAGTATACATAAGAGCTGTTCACTAATAAGGCATTTCTACATTTGTAATGTTCAAGAGTTCAGCCAACACTATTTTTTTTATGTCACATGTGACCTTATTAGATCGGACCTGAAGCCACAAAGGCCTTCTACATCAATGAGGGGTAAATTTGCATAAACAACTTAATAACAAACTTATGTCATATTATGTCCTTTAGAAGGAGATTGAGTTCATCAAACATCTCATAGAAATACATAACCTCGTCATAAAGCAACTTAAGTATTGGTAGGTTCCACGCAATTTCGCCATTTCTCTCCAGAATGAGGGTGATCTATATTCAGGGTAGAAGTATGTTTAAGTACTGGTTTCCCATATGGGCCCGTGGGGCTGTGGCTGGATGTAGGACTAGTGTCTGGGTCATTTTCTAGACATATAAAACATAAGGCAATCAAGGGAACTGTGGCCTGAGGGGTGAGGTAGCTGTGATAAGTACTCAAACGTCATGCTGTATAATATGACAAGGCAGACCATTATTCACACTCATCATAAACCGTTACATATCTTACTCTATCATATAAAAGAAGTGTTCATTCCCATGTAACATTCATAAGTATTATGGTTTCCTGTCCCTATAACCTCCCCTGACTCTCAGGTGAGGGTAGTTTTAGCGACAATGACTCTCACTTTTCTGAGGGTGAGGATGTATACACACACAGAAATGGAAGTGTCACTGTCACCAAATCCACCTAATTCTTTTGGTGGTTTTGGCGACAGTATACTCGCATTTCAGTGTGTGATTTAGAATTTAGAATTAAAACTAACACACAATGAAAAAACCATTTAGCATCTTATTCTAGCAATTTGATTTCTTATAGAATATGTATCTATTGAGTTTGAAAGAGCTCCATCAATTGTTATTCAGGTCAATCATAAGATAGAACCAATATGATTGATCCCGGCATATTTCCCTCTTTCCAAACTCTTGTCAACTGCATTTTCCAAATGTCCATCAAATAATGCAGTAGGCAACCCAGGCCAACGGGAATGTTATTTTACAGCAAAATGCGGGACAGCATCCGATCCATTGGGTACTGAGCCAGCGTTCGGGTCTATTGTTTGCTATGACTGAGATAGGTATAATATCTAGATAGTCAAAAATCACATCTCCCCAAACTGACACAAATCTTTGTCCGCATGATGGCTAGAGAACTGTTGGTTTCCAATCAAGCATAATAACAACCCCAAACCATATCAGAGTGTATCATTTTGGTACAGCAACCCTCAGGGAATTGACCGGCTGGTTTCAATTCCATTATCACACCTTGAGCCCAAACCCTGGAACGCATTTTTCGGAATCTGTCTATATTGTCTGCCTAGAATGATGGATAGCAACTATGGTTGTTCAGAAACAGAACTAGGCAAAGATCATAAGACGACACAGAGGATGGAAAGAATGTCACATCCTTTCCACAGACATTTTGCAAGAATGGTTGACATTTAGAGCTGTCTAGACTTTAAAGAGGGAACAGAGCCTGACCTCTCATAGAATAAGCATATTTCAGATAGTTTTTCCTCAAGACATTGATGTCACTCTCTACATCTTTTTTCAGCATTTCTATACTGCAAGATGCAATATCAACATCAACACCATCTCATACTACTGGCTAACACACTATGTATAATTACACACAGAAAAGAAGTAGAATCACTGTGACTCCTAACTTCATCACTGAGGTAACTTTCCCCAGGACTCTAATGTGACTCCTTAACATTAGCAGGACTCTAAGATAACTCTACAATGACTCCTATTCTAAGACTCCCTAATGATTGGGAGCCACTTTAGAGTTGTGGGAGAGTTACCTCCGTGATTTTGGCTGGACTCCGATTTGAGAGTTACAGTGATTCTACTTCTTCTCTGTGTGAAGTAAATCTTCCAATAGTGGCACTGTATTCTCTACACCTTTCCTGACAGAATTGGGTGCCTGGTACATGTATGGTTGCTTCTACCAGATGGTGTTGTATCCTACTAGACCTTACATGACAGTAGTAGGTCCATCATACACGAATGGCATGTTCCGAGACCAGGACTGCATCTACCAGCCGTACTGGTGTGTTGTGATAGATCCCCATATGGCTGGCCAAGATTGGCAGATCATTGACTTGTGGTCTCCATTCAGTGGGTCTTGTGGACTGCAGCTTGATGTGTGATACCATGACGTGTCAATCACCCACAACCTTCTCAAAAACAGCAGTTATATTTTCTTATGATAGAATCCATTGGCAGTTATTTCGCACTGATTTAATCCAGCTTATTGAAAGTTGAAGGCGCTATTGAACCACCAGTACATCGTCTTTCAGGTCATCAACGGCAGGGCAAAAATGTGTACCATCGCCAAAAGTATAGACAGGTCGAGGTAGACAGATGGAAGATCCATCACCAGCTCTATTCAATCTAATTAAGGAGATGTGCAGTGGTGGGGAGACATCCAAAACATTTAGGTTAATAATGATGGGTTGAAAAAACTCCAATGCACCTATAATGGTATATCATATAAAACCATATACACACTCAGAAAAGTCAGCGTCATTGTCGCTAAAACCACTTTCACCTGACTTCCCGGTTGGAGTGGTTTTAGCGACAATGATGCTGACTTTTCTGAGTGTGTACCTACTATATTTCTCCTATATTACTTATTTTGGGTCCAGTTCGGGTCACCTTGATGGCTCTTGCCACTTTAAACCCACTTCAGTTCTAGTCATCCCGAACCTGTCCCTCACATGATCAGGTATTGCGTCCTGTTCCATTTGTCACATGGTGATCTGGGTTTTACAAGTTACCTCCAATGCATATGGGGCATCAGGTAACCTTTTCCTATTCATACTTGGTACTTTGTCTCATCCCCAGTTGTCAGCCTGGTCGCCTATCCTACAATACAAGGTGGCCCGTTCCACCTGATCAGACTCCAGTCTTTGGTTCAAGCCCGGCTTGGACACTAAGATTTTACGTTACTCTCACTTCTCATCCCTACCTGGGCTATTCCCCACCACTGCCCTACCCTGAGGCCGCTAGCCAGTCCCTCCTGCGAAACCAGTCAGTTACCCTTCGGATCTTCTTGTCCAGAACCTGTTACAAACTGGTCCTTAACTTGTCCGAAAACGTGTCTTGAACCTGGTCTGAAGCTGTCCAGTACACACTCTTGTTTATGTTATTATAATCAGATAGTCCCCAACCAAGTGAATTAGCTGTTGTAAGCAGGATTACGCGATAAAGATGTGTTACTTGAAACTAAAACTGAACCAGGCTTGTGGATATCCATTGACTGCGGCATTAATGTTCTGTATATTTATATGAGGTTAACATTGGGTGGTTTGCTCTGAGTAGGAAACAACAGGGTGATAATCTGATGTGTGAAAATTTTGTATTTAACCAGCCCCTCCGGGGACTTGGGGGAGGTCTACTTTCGAGACGAATCTGTATAGCCTATATGCTGTACAATGCTCAAATTCCTTTAATGAGGAAAGGGATTGTCAGAGATTGAACCCGTATAATTATAATTCAAGTTAATGTTAATTTGGTACCCCAGAGTACTCTAGGCTGAGGCAGTCAGAAATAGAGAAGTTAAACCCGCGAACGACTAACCCATTTCTTTAAGGTAACTATATAAAACTGCTTCATTTAGTTACTAATAACTTATAACTTGTCCAATGAGAAAATCAACACACCTTTTTCACTAATGCTGCACTAATCCAATCTAGCATCTCAGAGAGCTGCTTCTCATCAGCCAATCAAGGCAGGCTATACATCCCACAGTACCCCTGTGACATCCAATCAGAGTCCACTTGACAGTCGGCTATGGGGTCAGTGGTAGGGTGTGAAGCGCTATGGTATAAACCTAACTGTAGCTTTGTAAAGCCTGCGGCATTGACAAACATGAACAAAGATGGCCGCTATAACTCATCCACATGCCTTTAGTATGCGGCACAACAGCAGTAGCCCTACACATAGATGACATATTGCCGAACTGTGCTCCCAAGACATAAAATGTAGGTAAATTGTATTTATATACAAATAGAACTGAATTGAACTGGAATTGACTTTTGGTAGAGCATACACTAATATAATGAATAGGTCACCGAAGTTAGTTTAGGCTTCAACTAACATTTGGCTTGCTGGAGCAAATATGCACCATGTCTCTGCCATGGATATATTTAGTTCACCTATAATATTGTGCATGACACTTGTCGGCATTTATACAACAGTCTTGATGTGAATAATGTTTTCCCTTCTCTACACATCTGCAAAAATCTTGAAAGTAAAGTTGAAATTTTCAGCTCTATGATGTCTGCATGATTCATCATAAAAACGGACAATTGATGATGACGAGCTGTAGATTGTCTTTCAATGGACCCAATGCCTTATTGCTTACCACATACATCTTGGAGATCGTCAACTTTCTAGTGATGGATGTGCACCTCCTTAGGATTCTATACAGATATGTACATTAGGGATGGCCTGAGGAGAATCTCCTCATAGAATGTCCATTAACTGGCGCTAGATTGGCTCATGATTTCTCGGTCACAGTCGATTCCAAAAGATCAATAGCAGACCCATCTATATGCCTGTCTGTGACGGCCTGTTGTAACAAGTTGTAATACTTGGTCTGTTACAGTCTGTTATAGCGTATCGACAAGCCTGCATCGATGCAGCTGTAACGGGTAACTCGCTGCATCATACTCATCCTTTGTGAATGTATAAACCAGTTCGGTATGATGCATCAGTGCAGCACTAGGGAGCTACTCACCAGGGCTGCACTTATTCATAATGTCGACCAAGGGTCTGATGCTTGTATCAGCAGTGGGTCAACAATGCATACTTCAACGGAGCAGCATCTAGGAAGGTTGTTCTGTACAAGAGACTCAGTCATTCTTCAGCAATGAACTCTTCTACTGTCCATGTCCAAGTACATTGGGCATTAGGGCCATGTTAAATTAAAAGATGTTGGAGGGTCTTCAAATCTTGTACCATCTGGTTCAAACACATGCACACACCTACCAATTTGGATTCTGCCTGTGATTTGGAGGAAATGGCCTCCGAAATTGGCCATTTCATGATGTGGATATTTACACTGACAGGTGCGCTTCATCTATAATGTAGCTGTCAAACAACAAACATCTGATTTATGGTCACATCACAGAAAAAGGGTGATTATTTTAATGGACCCCTTGGAGCTTCTCCCTAGAGATGAATAAATGGCTCTTCACAAGGGAGCAGAAACGTCCATACTGCAAAAGTGTCGTTGATTAGTTGTCCAACTTGACGAATTGCATCGCAAAATCATAATAAGTAGTACATTGATATGGTACCCCGGAGTAAAAACCGGATTCAGTCCTTTAAAGGTGTTTTCAGATTTATAAAGTGATGATTGATATCTGATGATACTTTTGTTACTGTACATTAACATGTTGCCTTATTCAAGAAATAGTTTTCAAATATACCTCGTAATTATATTCATAGTTAATTCATGTTTTTATGGCACATGAGATATAAAGATACAAATATACAAGGCAAAAAAAAAGGTTTGTTTCAGGTAATATGGGCTGAAAATGTAGATAGGTAGGTCGGATTTTTTTGATTTTTTAAACTTTTTTTTTTAATATGAAAGTACTAGCCGGCCAGTCCGGAGACCCTGAAATTGACCATAAAGGGTTAAAATACTGAAATTTCTTCAAAATTGCATAAGAAAACATAGGGTCGGCCCTGTTTTGATAGGGTCCGCCGGATAACCTGAAACAAACCCTTTTTCTTTGGCTCAATGAAAAATACTTTCTGTGAAGCCCCACTTAACATTACATGCAAATTTTAAATTAAAGCCAAATATGATTCTTTTTTGTTTGCGACGTTTTCACATTCTCACATAGTATCTGTGAGAAGGTATCAATTTGCACCGAGAGAACAATATTTAAAGCTGCCTTCTACCTCAGATATTGATAGTTCACTTTCTCCTTATTCCATTGTACTTTGGAGTGCCAATCCTTTTTTTACTTTTAACTGTGCTGAATTCAAAGAAATAGATCGGGAAAAAGAAAATGCTTTCAGCATTCTATCCAGCAATTAAATATATCAACAAGGCAGTGACCACTGTGGTAATACATCAGTTAAAGTCAGACTCTCTTGGTAGGATCAGCAATGGAGGACTCTTACTTAGGCAAGAGACTTGTCAGAGCTTCCACCTGATGTCCTTTGTCAACGATATACAATCAAACCACACCAGAACATGAATGATAGTTGGAATTGAAGTGTTATATTGCACATATCAAGAATCTCTTTCCAAAATCAATGGCAGATCCTACAAGGGAAAAGGCTAATGCAATCATCCGAGTTATAATAAAGAAAACGTAAGTTTGAGTGTGCCAACTCGTATAGCAGCATTAATAAACACTCAACATGGAGCTGGAAACTGATTCTAGCGTAGAATGTTCTGCATGGTCAGCATTTAGGTCTACCCCACCTCCTTAGAGAATCCTGGAAAGGTCATAGACACTGTTACACAAAGTTTCTAGCATGCTGGTAACCTTTACTGGCATCCATTAGCACACACTATACTACAACAGGAGGCTGGTGTAAAGGCCTCAACCTAAACAGACCAAACTCTATAGGCCACAAGCGCAATACATTTTAGACCAATGAAATAATTTCCTGGCCTTCACTGCGGAATTCTTAGGGTGCATTATGTAACAGCTTGTATCCATGTGACCGCTGTTATCAGTGTCTATCTCGCCGATACCAGCCTAAGTCATGGACGTGCCCACAGGACGACCAACTTGACTTCTATAGCGGGAAGACTTGTATCAATTCAATGTTAGGTCAAATGCCAATATTGTTATACGTTATAGTGACTCGCAGGAGGAATGCAATATGTGAGATTAGATTTAGATTTGTTTATTGCACGGAATCGTTCTGTAACAGAACGTTATTCTTCGCACACATAGGAGAATTTACAGTAATCCTTGTTTCATCCTATGATGCTTAACATCATTTCCGGTTTTGGAGATGCTTGAGAATCATGTAAGTAAAATAGAGAGATAACAATAATGATATTATGATAGAGTAATTATGTGCATGTATGATGCACAGTGGAAACATTAGGTAGGCAGGGCCAAAGACAATTGATCTATGGCATGTTTAAAACGACGTTTTGTTGGAAGTAGCTGTATGTCTTTATCTAGGGTGTCCCATAAAGAGACCCCTCTATAATACGGAGATTTTTGGTAGAAGCTACTCTTGGCCCTTCTTTTATGGAATCGTATTTTCAGGTCTCCACGGGTTCTAACATTGCGCTGCTCCATTGCTTCTCCCCCATGAGCCTTCTTCCATGTGATCACGATATATGTATATAATTATGGACTTATGCTAAGAATGATCAAGCAACGATCCCGCTGACTTGGAATATGTCTATCATAATGTCCTCAATAATTGATAGAGCACAGAAGTGTGAAGGAGCTATTTTGGGGTATATGGGTTAAAACCCTATTTAGACGTGATCTTTTGCTTGAGTCCTCTGTCAATTTAAAATTGGAAGGGATAAGATAAAGAAAAACAAAAGCAGGAAGCATTTGATATCCCCTCTTCTTAAAACAAAAGCACTTGGCTTCTGCCCTTTGGGCGTGTCAATATTGAGAAACCCCTGTCCGAGGATGGGTTTGGTTGTCACCCAAACACATAATATGTTAGCAATAAACAAAAATGGTTTACATATCATGACAGGATGTGTCAGGAATGATCGCTGATGGTTTGAGACATTAAGCCTGCACTGTTAGCAGTAAGTAGTGTTCCTGTACAGCAAATACTTTAGTTCCAGTAAATTCCGCTGCAGACCTACAGTAGAATCTACTATAGATCCAGACCTGAGTCCTAAAAGGGCTCACATATATTCAACATTGCTGATATTTAAACCAAGATGAAAGAGGTCAACACAGGATCCCTGGGGGCAATTTTGGAACTAGACTGTTCATGTATTAAGGGTTGATATGAAAATTACCCTATTGCAGTAAGTACTGAACTGCCATTAGTTGGAGTGTAATCTTGATGGCCTATGTTTTTCAAAGTAAATTTTACTATTTATCCTGCAGATTGTAGAGATGCATTGCTTTTATCCCCTGCATATCTTCAATAGTAACATTTCAGTGTACCAAAATATATTATACTTTAGAATTGCATCGGGAGAAATGTAGTTTGTAAGAGAGTTTTCTGTCATGACTGGAACCGCTAACCCTCAGACTACATGACCTACTGCTCTACCAACTGAGCTAGAGGGGCAATCACTTATATGTAGCCTACATCAATAGGCTTTTGATAAGATCAGGTCATATTTGAGCTGTGGAGGATGGTACTCCCTCCAACCTCTCTACTCTCTCTCCCTCTGGTTGCTGGTTATGGGATTCGAACCTGCATCTACAGTACCAGAATTGTACATATACAGCAAAGTTTGCTGTATTAATTATTACAGCTAAAGTATGTTATAGTTACAGCACATTTTATTGTTCACAAACAAAAACACTTTACAGCCTGTGTCCACTAGGATTTCTGAGACTGTTTTAATGCCAAAAAACACGTTTTGGCACCAACAAAACGATTTTGTCGGCGCCATAACGTGCTTTTCGGTGTCAGAACAGTCTCACAAATCCTATAGTCTATAAGTGAGTGCATGCAGACTGGTAACGGTGTACTAGTGACAATTCCAGTACTACGCCATTGATTAATTTATAATGAAAAGCCTTGCCCAATGTGTTCTAGACTGGGATCGTTCAACATGCATTAGCGTAATGAATCACCTGAGGCTGGGTGGGAGTAACTGGAGACAATGCTGGATGTATTAACCCTTTAAAGGTGGATGTCAATAAAATATGACATTTGTCATCATGATGCACCAATGCAGCCCCAGCGAATAACTGGTCGAGCCGGTGCTGCATTGCTGCATCATACCGACGCTTTGGCAGTGACTCCACCCCATGAGGTCGTCATGATGCTTGAATGCATCCCTCGTGAGTTACTGACCAGGGCTGCACTCATGCATCATAACAACCAACAGCATGATGCATTGAGGTAGCATTCCCTCCTTAAAGGGGCAGGAACAGGAGATCGTGGCAGGCTGAAAATATTTTAAGGAGGATACAAAGACAAAGGTTCACGAGTTTTGGTCTGTAGCCTGGGTTATTTCACGAGCTGAAGGTAGGGCCGTATTTCACGAGGCCGCAGGCCGAGTGAAATACGGCCCTACCTTCAACAAGCCCTACCTTCAACGGCCCTACCTTCAACAAGTGAAATAACCCAGCTACAGACTAAAACGAGTGTTCCTTTGTATTTATTTTTTACCTTTTTCGATTCAAATTAAATTATTACAGGGGGGAGGGCCTAAATAGAGTTGAAATAGCTTTTATCTACGTCGTTCAAATGTAAACAAACCGCCATTTTGATGACGTCACAGGGCCGTGAAATACGGCGATGGGTTATTTCACGGGGGGTGTGCAATACGGCAATCTTTGGTTAAATCAATAGCACTGCCGTATTTCATAAAAAATAATCTTCAATATGTCCATTATGGAAGTAAAGGTGTCATCTTCATTTTCCATCAGACTTGGGAGTAACTTCAAAGTGAACAGATGCAAATGGGAATCCAGGCTGCCTCCAGAATGACTCCTCTGTAGAGGGGAGTCCTGGTCCTTAGGTGACTCCATTGGGTGAGCCAGGGAGCTTCATGACTACCCTATAATTATGACTCTCTTAAATGTGTGCCACGGAGTCGGCTCCTTTAACATAGGCTCCCTTAACATAGGCTCCCTTAATTACAGACATAAGGGCCCATTCTACTCGGACCACGCATGAAGAGCCTCCAGTCACTAGGCTCCTTTCTTGTCAGCTCCCCAACCACTTTACCTCTATTTGCCCTAGGATCCAATACCCCTATACGGCAGAAACACTCCATGAACAAATCACAAACATATCATGAAAAAGTGATAAACACGTCATGAGCACGCCAGACTATGTTTATGATATAAATCATACGGACCCTCCGCAACTCTCGTCGTAGGGTCAGCATGATGTATGTATTGAGGGAATAATACATGGATAGGCCAGCACGAGGGTTGGTTATCCATGGCTAAGGTACTCAGCAAACCCGAGTGCCTTAGCCATAGATTGTCATGGATAGCCAGCCCAAGTGCTGGCCTATATCCATGTATTAATCCATTTATACCACATTTGTCAAATGTAGAAGACATCAGCTTGATTTACCCATGAAAACTCGATAAAACACTCATTTATTACGTGCGACATCATAGGAGGGCGGTTATCCACTACTAATCTATACATGCTGGTTATTCACTTTTCGAGTGCTTAAACTGGATAATGGTGGTATAAACTACACAAATTGGTTACTCAGCACTGCTGTCAGTAGGTCTTTGCGTCATGCTGACTAAGGGAAATAGTTCCTTAAAGCTTCATGTTGGCCTTCAACTAGCAGGCAAAGTGCATTAGTTAGCAGCTATGAAATACCGATACTAGAGATTAAATCAAGAGACTGTGCTACACATAGTCTTAGACTCTCCAGTCTATGACCAGACGGAAATTAAGATAGTCTAGCAGTCCAAAAAGCACAATCCCTGTCCGCAGAGACGGAACACTAATTAAATGAATCAAGTTGTCGCTGCACGTATATTAGATCTGCTGCCTCGTTACATGCCAGAGTCTTGCGGTGGACTTTGTATGACAACCTTTAAAGTTGCTGATAGTAGGGTAGATTCACCAGAGTCAGAAACATACCCGAAGACGGACAGTGGAATTTAAGGTATCACATGTACCAAACAACTTCGAATATATGATTTTGGAAAAGAAAACACTCAAACTTTACCTTGATTCACAAATAAAGAGCCTAACATGGTCGAATAACTGCAAAATCTAGTACTTGTCCGTCTCAAGGTACGTGTCCGACTCCCGTAGTGTCCAGGTGAATCTACCCTAGTGTATTATATTATAATACTATGATGTCAGCAGTGCTGGAAATGAGAGAGGGCCCTGATAACAGACGGACAGTGGAATTTAAGGTATCACATGTACCAAACAACTTCGAATATATGATTTTGGAAAAGAAAACACTCAAACTTTACCTTGATTCACAAATAAAGAGCCTAACATGGTCGAATAACTGCAAAATCTAGTACTTGTCCGTCTCAAGGTACGTGTCCGACTCCCGTAGTGTCCAGGTGAATCTACCCTAGTGTATTATATTATAATACTATGATGTCAGCAGTGCTGGAAATGAGAGAGGGCCCTGATAACATTAGGAATAAATGTGGTTAATTCAAGATAATGCAGATAGAGCTGCTGTTTTGCTCTCAACCCTTTATTATGCCTTGATGCATCATGCCCTTAGTCATGATGATGAATTAATGCAGTCTAGGCAAGTAATTTGCAAGGGCTGCACTGAAGCATCTTGCAGACGCTATAATTATGGGCCAATGTAGCATTGGGGCTGCATTGGCGCATCATATCACACAGAAAAGTAAAGGTGTCAACTGTGTCTCCCACGTGGCTCTGGTAAAATAGAGAGTCAAACTGCTCATGACCCTGCTTATATGAAGGGCCAACTTTAGTTGACTCTGTACAAGCAGTGTCAACTCATATTGACTCTATACTATCAGTGTCAGCTAAACAATGACCCTTCATATAAGGAGATTCATGAGCAGTTTGACTTTCTATTTTACCAGAGCCACGTGGGAGACACAGTTGACACCTTTACTTTTCTGTGTGATGTCAACAAATGTCATCTTTTAGCAACCTGCCATTCTTAGAACTGATGCATTATGATGTAATTGTTCATTAAAATTTTCAATTTTTCTATAGGTGTAGAGTACTATGGGTAACACACACTGTAAATAGTTTTTGCCCTTTTACAATGTGATCAGGTATAAAGTGGCCTATAGGGATCGCATCATTCAGACAAATAAAAATCAAACCAGCTTGATCGGAGATTGGGAGCCAAAATCGGCCTCAGATGCAAAATCGGGACCCAAATTGGCACATAGATCGTGTTTATATAGCCTTGGCAAGTATATTGTCCACTGGAGCTTGGAACTTTTATAAACATGAACCTATGGCAGGGTCTAGAGTACTGCCCTACCTACAGCATACAAATACATGATTTCTTAGTTTGAACCTGATTTGTGAGAAGAGCACTGATTTTATGACCAAATAGATTATGAACTGTCAGAAACGTTTAATAGAATATTTGTTGAGTGAATTGTGTGCTTTATACGTCCAATATATTACTACAACATCAAAAAGAATTGAGGAAAATAGGTGTGGGTGTGTGCGCTTGATAGAATGAAATTCTGTTTTTTAATCTTTTAGTTTGAAATAATTTTATAAGCGCACTATTCGAATACGGTAGGCGCACCTGATGTGCTATAAAAAAAGAACCTTACATCTAAATCATTATGTATCTTTCTATGTATCCTTGTAATATGCTACACACTCAGTGAAAGGTGCTGTTGCTGTCCTGTGGAGTAAACACCCAACAGATTATTAAAGAAAACAAATAAAAAAGAGCTTACAGCAGTATCAATTCCAGCCGTATAGTGTGCAGAGGTCGGTGAGCATACTTCTTCTTACAGAGATATTGACAGGTTTTTGCAATTGTTATTGCAATATCATGGTCCATACTACACTATCTCCATGCGACCGCTGTCCACTGGGGAATATTATTGGCTAGAAATTGAATGGGCTCAACTGAAAAAGTTCCCAAGTGGATAGTAACCGATTGAAATCTATAGCTAGAACTAGAATATGCATTGTTTAAGTTCTAATCCATATGTACGGTGGCCGTCAAGGCGCACCAAAAAAAATATCACATTTTATATAAGATTTTTTTTCACTTTTCTGGGCCGTTCAAGAAATTTCTCAAAATAGAAACATTGAAAATTCTTGCTGTCAACTGTCAACATTGGCCGAGGAGGCTCATTTTTTTCGTAAACAACAAAATCGGGAGTGAGCCTCCTTGGCCAATATTAGCGATGTTGACAGCAAAAAATTTAAACTATTTTGAGAAATTCGATAAACGATGGACAAATGTGAAGAAAAAAAATACATGTTTATTTTGGTGAGCCTCCTCAGCGAATGTTGACAGTTGACAGCAATATTTTTTATGGTTGACAGCAAAAAAAAAAACTTTTTAAGGAAATTGCCTGAAAGGCCCAGAAAATTGAGAGACAAAAATGAAGTAAAATAGTGGTATTTTTTGGGGGGTGAGCCTTAACGGCCACCGTACATATGAACTTTATTTTGAGACTGGCCTTTAAAGTATGTATCATGTTGTATTGTAGTTTATAATGTACCCTTTAAAAGCATTACGCATGAATGCAGCCCGGTGAGTTACTGGCCAAGGATGCATTGAATATGGCCCCTTTATGGGTCTTGACAATAGGGACCTTTAGCAACCAGATAAAACCTCATATAACGCAGACGTAGCAGTACATCTTGGTTAAATGAGCTACGTCGGGTTCGCTAGAGGTTTCTGCAACATCAGGAATAATGCCTGGATGCACTATTCAGCCCGTGAAGGGCTAGACAATCAAATAGAGCTAGGCCTAGAGCTGAACACCTCCTCACGACGATCCTTAGTCAGAAAAGTCCACATCCTCGGTGGGATTTTCCTGACCGAGATTTCATAGGATTTCTCTACCTCAGATTGCCTGCTGCCTACTTCCAGGGAGAGGTCTTTAGTACCACTAGTTCTTCTGCCAGACGCCAGAGGGCCTAGCCGCCATCTACACCCTCAGAAAAGTGAGAGTCATTGTCACTAAAACTACCCTCACCTGAGAGTCAGGCAGTGCCTAACCCTCAGGTGAGGGTAGTTTTAGCGACAATGACTCTCACTTTTCTGTGTGTGTAGGTGGTGGATGGTTCACACCATATCGGGGCCTCTTTGTCTTTTAAAACAAGTGCATAACTCCTCAGAAGGCACAACATGTAGTTCCATATTGAATCAATTTTGAGTCAATATTAGAATCCACTTATCAATGTTGATTCAATGGTCAAATAAAGAAATTGCCTTTTCTAGCCTCCCGGTCAAAGATGTCACCCGGTCAAAGATGTCACCCGGTCAAAGACGTCACCCGGTCAAAGACGATCCAATTGTTACAAGGTCGTGAGACTGAGCCTGAAGCTGGATCATATCACAGGCTGAGTGTGATATGATCCAGTCTATGCATCATGAAAAGAAAGGCATAGTACATTGAAGAGATACAGATGTACCCTATAGATGAGGATTGTCACATGACATAAGGACAGTCGGCTTTAGCAGACTGTAAGAATAAGACCAATATCTGTTACAACAGAACTAGGGAAATGTTCCCGTCAACAGGAAGGAGGATGACATGACAAGGCCCTGGCTGCTTCAAACACAGGCTTATCACAGGTGCTCATTAGAAGACACTTCCAATTAGTGTCTAAACATAGCAGTTTGGATTACACTACACTGGAAAAGTAAATCCCCAGACTCGTCTAAGTGACCATCATAAAATATATGAGTCAAAGGTTGTCTAATCTATAAGGTTACCATCCCACAAAGGGGGTTGGCAAATGTCGAGTTTTGGGCTGGCACATGCCAAGTGGGTCTTCTATTTGACAATTCCAGCTAGATGACCTTCTTGCGACAGGTTTGTGGGATGGTAAGTTTTCAGTGTAGGAGTAGAAAGATCAGCTACGCATTTGAAAATGTGACCTTGAAAATTGGCATAGTGGAAGGGGGAATAACATGATAACATGTGATTGCACCATGAACAACATATTTCGGTTAACATTTTTGCTCGCATGCTATGAGTTTAATTACTAGCTCTGCCATTTTCTGGTGAAATTAGCCAAGCATGCTCACAATATCTCTGTATAGTCCCTACACATAATAAGAGAACTGCCTTAGGGAAGTTGACATGCACTGAAAAAGTAAACTCGTCTCCAGACTCGTCGAAGTGACTGTCATAAAATAAACGAGTCAAAAGTTGTCTAACGTATCAGGTTACCATCCCACAAATAGAATCTGGAGCTGGCAAATGTAGGGTTTTGGGCTGGCACATACCAAGTGCGTCTTCTATCTCCAGTTAGAAGACCCGCTTCCTTGTCACTTAGACAAGTTTTTGACTCGTTTATTCTATGACCGTCACTTTGATGAGTCTGGAGACAAGTTTATTTTTTGAGTGTGCATGGGGAACTGGAAGGGCACATTGAATGATGCTCGATGCCCGCATGGATCTTTTATTGCACTGGTGCATTGAGCTTTTTCTAAAACTCTGACATATGCACTTTTAGTATTGGGTGGATTTGGTCAGACTTATTGTCATACATCGTGTGGGCGTACCTCCTCAATAGGGACCTTTAGCAACCACGTAAAAGCTTGTTAAACGCAGACGTAGCCTATCCCTTTAGCACTACTACGTCTGCGTTTAATGAGCTACGTCGGGTTTGCTAAAGGTCCCTATTTGTTAGCCCCATACAGTGCAGCTCTATATGACCTGGATGTTGATCATGCAGGATATGAACATTAGGGGTCACATCCGCATCCTATCATGTAACTTAAAATCCATCTGATATACGTATTTCCCCATTTATAAGCCCAGGCTTATACTGATTTCAAAGGGCAAATAGACCAGGCTTATAGACGAAGTGGGCTTATAATATTTTGCACAGAGATGCTCTGTAACATTGGAAAATGTTTTCTTTTCAATTCAGCATATTTTGGTACTATACATCTAATAATTAATACCTATTAAAGGAGAACTGTACCACCATTACGAGTATCCCTATACTCTGTGGAACAACTTGGCTTTGTGTAGCTACGGGAATGAAGTAGATACTCATATTAGAAGGGAAGTTACGACTAGATAAGTGTAAATTAATGTTTTGATTAATCCTACCCAGGCTTACACTCGGAGCCAAGCTTATATAAACGAGGAAATACCCACATCAATTCATGTTCTATCACGTCTAAAACAATTAAATAATGTTACATATTACCTGGTGATACATATAGCCAGGATGGCCGAGTGGTTAAGGCGTTGGCCTTAAGATCCAATGGACAATGTCCGCGTGGGTTCGAACCCCACTCCTGGCAATCAATTTTACACATTTGATTTGATTCAGTTTCAAAAACCAGCCGTTTAGTGTAGAAAAATCCTAGTTGTTCTGCACTGAATTTGCCCTCTCAACAATACACTGTAACTCTATTATCTTGCCCAGTTCCATAATAAAGTGTCAACCATTCAGCGTTATAGTTATCAACACTTATTTTATTTGTCAGTGGTGACAAATGAACGGACGTGTTAGGTATCCGGTTATTCTGCTTCTTAAATGGTGAGCATAACTATACCATAAATGTAGATATACTACAGCCACAGTCTGAATGCCTTCGTTAAGCCCATCATGGGACAAAGCCCCTGTTAATTAACCCTTTCCCCTATTTCACGGCCAGTTAAATGTTATAAATTAATTATCTATGCACTATGAAATTGCTTTTTCAGATCTATTTGGTTGAATTTTGACAAATATTGCCAATAGTGACATAAAATAAACACAAAGGAGCACTCGTAAAACTTCCCCTCGTAAAATAACCCTTAGTGGGAAACTATACTTGTGAACCTTTGTCTATATATTTGGCTTATCCCATTGGTGATTGCATCTACTTCCATTTGTTTTAACAGTTAACTGTAGTATGAGTCAACCACTCTGATTGATTGATAATTATGTTCTCTTATCGTTGGTATTTTGTCTAACCAATTGAGGGAGTTTTCAGATTTGTTTGAAAATATCGAATTGCCTCAAAATCTTACTACAGTACCTGCGACAAAAATCTTTTGTCGGTGTGGCGACAAATTGTTTTGCATTTGACCCTGTGATTATATTATAGTTTTTAAACTAACACACCCAAAAGCTGGATAGCTGGCCCACAGGGCCCATACTGACCAAACCTGTGTTACTTTGTCCATCAAGGAGTTCTAATATTCAAAAAAAAAAGCCTTTCCCTAAAAATATTACACATGAGCCCAGGAGAAAAATAAAGTACAAACTTTTGGATATAGACGATGTGTTGGCTCCCCGCTACTACATCCACGCTGAAATATGTATTTCTGTGGGAGTTATATGCAACCCAATTCTCTGAATTTAACACGATTCACTGTACCCCTGTATGTTATGCCTATAGTAATGGGACATTTTAAAGTAAATTACAAACTGTGCTTGGTGTTGACTCTGTCCCCTTGTCCTTGCAGGTTCTTGTGGCGCACGTTGGTGGTCATCTCCTTTGCCTCCGTCATGATCCTCATCATCATCTCAGTTAAGAAGCTGCTCGAACCCACCATTACCACGCAGATCGACATCTCGGTCGAGGAGGCCATCGAGTTCCCCGCCCTCACCGTGTGTCCGGATAACCAGTTCAAGCGCTCCTACGTCAACACACACCCAGAGGTCATACGCCTCCTACAAACTCTCTTCCAGAGCCAGGCTGTCGCCGAAACCGAGGAAATGGCCGAATTGGCAGCCAATGTTTCTATGGAAACGCTGAATGTGACAAAGGTTGCTATGGAGGCAGCGCATACGTTACCAGAGGTTATTGCGTATGCGTATAGCCCTTTGAGGAGTGTGCGGAAGGCGTTTAACTACAGGTCCTTCTCCCAGGTGATGACGGAGATTGGCGTGTGTTATACATTGACAGACCGGTGGATGCTAACGTCCCCGGGCATGCACTCCGGTCTCAAGCTGATCGCGGGGATCGACCCCAGTGAGTACTTTGTGGGGGAGATGTCCAGCGGCTCTCAAGCTGTCAGGGTGAGTAGCAATAATAATGTTTCAATACACAGTGTGATTGTAAACAGTCAAAAGGGAGTCCTGGCTGCCCCCAGAATGACTCTGCTAACTGACTCCTTTTTTTGAGTTCTGTGACTCTCTTAGGTGAGCCCTGGCTCCCTTAGGAAGTCACCAGGCTCTCTCAGTGAGTCACTTGGCTCACTTGTGTCAAATAACTCACCAAAAGGAGTTCACTCTGGGTTCACTCTGGAGGCAGCCAAGATCCCCCCCTCTTTTACTCTGTTTCTTTTCTGTGTGTGCCTGGGCGCTTTTAATTGAAACAAGAATATACCCCAGCGCTCATACAAGACCAGTGCTTATTCAAGATTTACCTTACATTGTATTTATCATATTTTGCTCTCAGGGCTCTTTCAAGACCGGTGGTTATCCACAGACCCGGCGCTTATAGTCAGGCCACTATAGGCATAGCTGTTGTATAATTCGTCAGCATGGGGCAGACACAGTTGGGGAAAATGCGCACCTCCCCTCCCCTACCCCTCCCATACACTAACATATTCTTCGAGTCACCCGAGGATGTAGGGTGGCTCTGTGTCCAGAATCTGTGGCCATTCTGTTACGCATTGATTTTTGGTATGACGTCTTCCTAATAATCACTGATAGGCCATAGGGTAAGCCACTGAAATGTGAAGTTTCGTTCCAGTGATGGGGGCACTACTTTTTGAAGGTGGATTCATATAGCTATTGCCCATACCAATCTGAGAAAAAAAGGTTCTTTTCTCAAAATCCTGCAGTTTTCTCGTATGGTGAGGTCAAAGGTCAAGGTCACACAAAAAGAGGGTCGGGCCAGAAAATATACTTATCTCGTAACTGCTCATTTAATATAAATCAGACAGGGCTAATATTTTACATCAAGATAGGCAAATATAAGACCTAATTCCCTGAAAAAGGAAAATGACCTTGGTCAAGGTCACGGTCACGGTTTTCAAGGTCAAACATTGAAATATGGGCAAAAATGGCTCATATACTTGGTTTCAATAGCTCTGGTGACCTGGAATATCAGCCTAAGTATCACATTTGCTGTTTAAATGATGCTGAGATGTCATAGAGATATTTTCTATCTGGAATTTGTGAGAAATGTCTGGTGTTTCCATGGCAACCGGTAACCGTCTCTTAAACAGCACAGAGTTAGGCTTCCTAAACGGTGTAAATATCAAGAAATCAAGCAATTCATCTGAGAGTATTTACTCATATAAACACATGTTCCATCCTAATCAACAGATATCTGTGCTAGGTGTAGATACATCAATGTTATACGTCCCCAAACAAAATGCTTGACTCAGAGAATTGAGACAGATTTTCTCCCGGCTGCCCTATTTGAGAAACAAAATTTTGCAACAAATTCGTGAATTTTCTTTACCCTGTTTCCCCAAAAGGCCACCAACCCTGCAGTTGCTAGGTAGAGATCGCTGCTTTCAATTCAACGAGTCAATGTAATATTGCTTGCCCTAATATTGGGACAATATTAAATCATTTGTGTTAGACAATACCGGTGGAGGATAGTGGACACTGCTATACATGATGTATAGGCACAATGCACATGCCTACGGCTACGGTGCATATTGCGGCCATTTGTAAATTCATAAATATGTTTGCGGTGGCTTAACATACACTGCAAACTACACACATATCAAACAGTGTTGAGCATTTACAAATTTGATATTTCCAAGTTCATGGCCACACGCGGCCCTCTGTCGTGTTATTGTAAAACACTAACTCTACCTTTTATGGATGTTAAATGATGTTTGTTTATCGTGCCTCCCGGCAGATTTTTCAACATGAACCGTAACTTCCCATTGTCAGCATGAATGTGTCCTCTATGACTTTAACCCAGCATGCACTTATTTTACTTTATAGAAAAGGTCACATCAGACAAATTGTTACATGATATTGTCTCCATTATCCTGAGTTACATTGTCGGCGGGGCACAACAACCTTATCCAAAAAGCAGCACAGTTAAATAAGAGTGTGTTTTTTTTAGAATTCAAAGCCGGAAATAATCGAAATTAAAAACAACAACAGAAAGGGTCTCCGCATGTGGACATAATGTTACAATTCATCCTTGGTTGGTTACACAGCCCTCATATGACTCCCCTTTATACAATACTATATGATAATTCTGATGTTTTTCTCACAGGTTTTAAAATCTGTGATATCCCCGAAAATATGTACAGTGCAGGGGAAAATGTACAGTGCAAAAGTATATGTATGTGTATAGTATATCTAGTAATTACTCTGCACGCACGCCCTCACTATCAGGCAAAGGCATGGTAGGTCGACCCCCTCTGCTATGCTGATCGCTTTGTTTGAAAAAGAGTTATTTGGTTAATACCACAATAAGAAAGAAATCTTTAAAAGAACAAGAAGTTATAACAATTAAAGGGGCATTCTCACCACTTGCACTTAACCACAAAGTAGACTAGCACAGTACTAGAATCGTGAGTGGGATACGCTCGGTGGTTATGCCACTTTAAGAATGATGGATGAAGCAGACAGAACTACAGATCATCCTTCCCGTGTGGTGGCTCCAATATATCTATTATTAGTCGATGAGAGCTATAGCCAGTGGTCTGTAACTCAGAGGTAATGGAAAAGTCAGAAACAGTCAGCGTATCCATGTCATACGAGGCCTTATTGAAGCTTCTGCCAAATAGCATTAGCCATCTCAGAGCGTTTCCTCGGGAGATGGAGATGGATATGTTACAGTGTACCAAAGTTCTGCCTTCATGATGTGTAGTCCTTCAGTGTACAAAGCATAGGCATCACTCCCGTCCCTACATATAGGACAGATCGCTCGAATTGTCTACTCTCTTGGTTCTGTTTAAATGCACCCCTTGTTGTGATGTAAACCAAGTAAAATAATCAATCAATCAATCTACTGCATAGAGTCGCAGAGACAATGCCATTGCGTCAAAGGAGAGTCCACGTTGCCTCCAGAATGACCCCCTCCTCTGTAGGCGAGCCCAGGTCGCCTTGGGGGGAGGGGGGTCACTCTGGAGGCAACCTGGACTCCCTTTTGACACTGTTTCTATTTTAGGCAACTTACGACGATGAGTTGCACCATCTTTCACGACATTTGGCAGCAATTCACCTGTATTAGGCAGGTGGTATTTGTCACCATGATGCATCAATGCTGCTCTTGTGAGTAACCTTGCTGACCCTTCATAAGTGTATCAACCAAGTAGGGTCGGAATGATACATGAATGCATGATTGTAGCACTGGCCAGGGATGCATGAATGTATTGGGGATGTATGATAAACGGTCACAATGCATTTAAGGCTATGTATCATTCGGATATTACCAAATTTATGACATAGTCCAAATAGTCATATTCTTGTAGAACATGGCCCAATATTTCCATTATTTAGAGCAATATTATACCTTTTTACCAAAGAGAAGTGGCATTGTTAGATTGGAGCAGCTCATGTCACATTTCAAGATGGTGCCGCGTAGACTATAACACACCTGCAGACAAGCCCCTGTGCGCCCCCAGGGGAGTGTGAGCAGAACTAACATACACCAGGGAGGCAGACCCACAGTTAGGATACACCATCACCAAGGGAGAACCCTAACCCTCTGTAGCTATTAGGTCAGCATGGACGAAGTACCAGAGGGCAACTCATAGTTCATGCACCTCTGTTGGATAAGGCCGCATCATAAACCATGGCTGTACAGACTATAATCAAAGTTGCTGATGCACTCTCATTGTTCATTTGGCAACAATGAGTGTGTGCAGTGACTTCCATAGAGGAGAATTCTAACAAGGTGTCCACCCCGGGTCCAGCTTTTTTTTTGAATAGACACGGTCAGTAAATGTCCCAGCAGGTGGTATCTGCCCCCTCTCTGTAATAGAGCTGCTCATACCCCCTTAGTGTGAGGGGGGCATCTTGGGAGGTGATGGGGTGTAGAGGGAGTTGTATTGATTTACAAAGGGACACAGTTGGTACAGAAGATAAATTAAACAAAGAAATAATGAAATATGAGCCTAGAATATGACCTATGTCAAAGAAGTTGCAATCTGAAGATAAGCTTGCATACTTGTTGGCCAGGTATGCGTAGATGAGGTCATATTCAAATCTATACAAAAAATATCAGATTCACTGCTGACCAACGATTATTTCATTATGCTTGGCAGGTATATCTTGATTTTTGATTGTGTCCAATTTAAGGTATCCAGACCAAATGTATATCACCAGAAAGCAATATTTATAGTTTCTATTCACATGGAACTTCATTAATACTTGTGACTCTAACTAACTTTGTAATTGTATTCTGGCATTCTCAACTACTTAAACTATCCATTGGGGTCTGGTGGGGATTCTCAGAAATTGACCATATATATATATGGTGAATTTTTAGTTATAACATTTAGACCAAAGAAAAAACAGGCGGCCCTGGTGTACACCCCTTACATCTGGGAAGGTGAGAAAGTCATTAAGGGCCAGCGGAATTCTCAGTAGTGCAACCGGACTGGGAGATAGAGTTCTCCTCTAGAAGTCACTGGTGTGTGTGATGCTGCTAGAAACTCGCCGGTGCATTCTGTCATCTCATGTCGAGAAGCAATGAGCAGCAAATCAGCTACATGAGAGGTCACTGTCTGGGCAGGAGAAAACAATTACCGGTAGGTGCAATTGAAACTTTGGAAAGTTAAGAAGTAAGCTATTTAAAGGCCGCATAGTGCTTAAATGCATTATGCCGTTTATTGTCATTATGTATGAATGCAGCTCAGCGTATACATTTAAGCATCTTGTGAGTCCTACTGAGTTAATACACTGCCGCATGCAGGGCAAGCATGATGCATGAATGCAGCATTGGCATGGTTGCGTTAAATGTACCATGGCGACCAAGGGCATTATCCATTGAACACTATGTTGTTCTTAATATCGAAGACAGGGTTGCAAGTACCATTTTGCTTCCATTTTTCATTTAGTTGAAAAGTCTACTGGAATGTATATAAATATTCTCATATGACTATTTGGAGGAGAGAACAACGGACTACCAATGGATTGAATTCTGCTGATTATGCATCAAAAAAGCAAGTAAGAATAAAACCAAATGAACGCAGGTTTCATTTAAAAACCGGTCTCCTAGAGTCGGACATATACCTTGAAGCAGACAGTTAATGGTTATTCATGCTTTGTAAGCCCTACATTTGTGCACGATAGTTGCTTTTAAGTGTTATGCTTACTAAAAATATACAACTTGTAGCAGTGTATACGAATAATTTCACTGTCTGTCTCAGGTTATGTGTGCGACTCATGGTGAATCTACCCTAAGCGCAAGGGATAGTAGCAACTTTGATGGGCGCTTTTAAAATTAGCAACGAAGGGGCTCTTAAATTAGCCATTAAGGTAAGTCTCACTCATTACGGTAATAATGAATATTAAGGACATTTGATTGCAAAGAAATCATTTACAGCCACTTTCTCCTTTGCTGCCAAATCAAAGAGGTTGCCATATCCTCGTCCTCTGTGCAGCCTTTTCTAGAGAGACCCCATGTCCCCTCACTCCACGTCATGTAGGCAATACCATAAGCTCTATCATCATTGAGTCCATCAATTTTGGCCAAGTACCGATACTTACTGAAAGATATCGCAACGCATTGGCCTGCTTCAATGTACTTGTGTTGGCCATCTTCTATAGGATCTGACGCTGCTCTGTGCATTACCTCTGCAGATATACAGTGTGAAGGGTTTTCCCATGTTCCCAATGCTACTTACTTTGTAACAAGTCTTCCAGCCAGTACAAGTGGGCTGTATCTGGCAACCAGTCTCATAGCAGCAATCTTTGCTGTCTGGTTTCATTAGCAATGTGGTATATTCACTGACAAAAGAATCCATTTCAAACATTTTTTTCTTGCCTCAAACCCTAACCAATAGGCATAGGCTTTTCTACTATGGCAATCTGAGATCAAGACTTCATAACCTTCCCCCTAATTTGAATTATACACTAGGCAATAATGCAATGAATTTGGATAATGGTTGCAATTTTTTCACAATGGGGTTAGAATGGGCGGCGCCATCTTGGATTAAGGTGTCACAACACAAATTTATCCATATGTGATAACAATAATATTAATCAACCTTTGGTAGGTCCTGAGGTTGATTATAATCATACCTACCCCCCCCCCCCTTTAAATGGACCCAAGGAATTCAATGGTTCTATAAGTTTGTTGCTAATACGGCTGGTTGCCTAGCAATAGCTATTCTAATTGTTTATCTGCCTAGCAACACACATTTCCATGGTCCTGAGGTTGATTATAATCATACCTACCCCCCTAAAATGGACCCCAGGAAATCAATGGTTCTATTAGTTTTTTTGCTAATACAACTGGTTGCCTAGCAACAGCTATTCTAACTGTTTATCTGCCTAGCATAACAACAGGTTAATTAACTAAAACAGAATGACAATGCTTTGCCATTACCTGGTCCCTAGACTAGCACGAAGCAAGAGTGTGGGACGGGAACAAGTTTCCTATGGTGTGTGCGACCTGGGACTAGACCCTATCCGCTATTCTATACCCTATCATCAAATTACTCAACAGCTGCACCATTCTTCCAAATATAAACTGATGAAAAACTGATAAAACACGAGTTTTGATTAGCCTACTGGTTTCTAATAATCAAATATACCCACCATGCAGACAGTATGTTCCTTGGAATGCAAGAATTGCGGTTGTTGCCCGTGAAAAAAAATGCCTGATGCATTATTTTAAGTGGCAACAACTGCAATTCTTGTTTCACTCTTTTTTATTTTTGGTCCCCTCTTTAAGGGATCCTAAAGTTGTTAATCTCCCCAAATACCTGACCCCACCCCAATCTATTGTTATAATACGACCATCCCTTAGGTTGTTTTGACACCTCATTGGTTGCCATGTTCAATGCTGTGTAGCACAGTCATACTATGTACAATAAGCCACCACAGTTCCCGCAATAAGTCAGCTAGTGTGGGCACAAGGAGCTTTATTGCATCCCGGTTCTTGTTGTGTACGTCAACTATAGTTAGGCCTGGAGAGTTTGGCGCGGCCCCTTCTAGGTCAGAATCCCCCAATATCTCTAATTTACATTAGATAGTAACACTTAACCCGGTAATCAACCAT
Source organism: Harmothoe impar (assembly GCA_947462335.1). Lineage (NCBI taxonomy): Eukaryota > Metazoa > Annelida > Polychaeta > Phyllodocida > Polynoidae > Harmothoe > Harmothoe impar. The sequence goes on along the minus strand of OX381710.1, from coordinate 69,580,617 downwards.
ATATTGACATTAAGGAGCAGCTAACCCTCCTCTGGGGCCCATTTCTCAATGGGAAATGATCGCATCATAAGCAAAACATTAATATCTGGTAAATTTGTACAGAGCAAATTGTCCAAGGCATGGCTTTCGTCCAGAGCTTCCGTACAGAGCTAACTTTCGTCCAGAGAGAGGGGGGAGGCAGGCAGGCAGGCAGGGAGGCAGACAGGGAGGGAGGCAGGGAGGGTTGATTATTTGATAGCCATGTATACCTGGAATGAATCATTCAAACTTGAGAAATGGGCCCCTGACAAAAGCTATCGCAGGTTTGCAGTGCTCATGTATGAAAAACCTGACTACAGGATATTTAGCGGTGTTATCCCCGTGACGACCTTTCTAATAATGCTCCACAGTTTCATCAATTCTTTGCTGGCTTCGCCAAGTCTTCCAGCATTGACTACATTGACAGGATCTGCCTGAACCCCTTTACCCTTCATTGTACGTGCTATATGGGGACTACATATTGCATTCTTCCCTACATTTACTCCCAACATATTGGATGTGTGGTTGAAGATGAACTTGGAGGCCGCATCTGTTGTCTCATTAATAGAGGTAGAAAGAGGCCGGGTCAATGTAGAGGAGAAGTGATGAGGTGGCAATACATTGATAAACCCCACAGTATTCTGCAAACAGAACCCGAAAATGACACCAGAAAGTATCTCGTGCACTTCTAGGAAAAGTGCAATTTGTATACATAAGAGAGACGTGGGAATGTCCTAGAATGACATGCTGAAGGATGATATGTACGTCCAGAGTTTTCCTTGTTAAATAGTGAAAAGTTCCCATGTATATATGACACGAGAAAATTTCTCGTGTACCTTCGAAGAAAGTTTTCAACATTGACATATGACATGAGAATATCTGTTCTCCTCGCAATATCATTTTCAGGATATTCATTTATAGGTCACTCCCTAACGAAAAACTCGTTTTCTCATAGCAGTGTGCATAATAGTTGAACCTTCTTGGCATTTATCTTTATTTTCGGCAATTTAGAGTTAGAATGTACGACAAAGTCCAAATTAGAGCTTACAGTGTGGGTAATGCAATGAGATAAATAAAAACATGCATGTGTACAACTTTTACAGATTCTTAAACTATTATTCACTAAACTGTGAAATTAAGTAAGCAAGATCCTATATGTTCCTACCTTTTCGGCCTCTAGCAAAGAAGAGAAATAAAAAAATAAAGAAAATACACCAATTATATTTTCCAGCGGTTGAGTTTGGTGAAGAAAAGTATGAAAAGTTCTTCTCCTTTTCTTTTTGAGTGGCAATACCACAGCAGGGTGATACATTTTGGAAGGGGAAGTCACTGATCATTTCCCTGGGACCCACGACTGGTGCACTGTTGGGGTAGAGGGTAGTATTCTCAAGGTATACACTTTACGGGCCATTGAAGTATGACGTCATTACTTATCAGGCATTTTCAAGACCCTACCCCCCCCCCCCGTGTCATCAGTTCTGCACTTTCATACAATGGTATAGTATATAGGCACAGCATTGCCATTTCATCTTTCTTCATACTACCCTCGTACCCCGTATTCATGACGTCATATTGGAATCTTATCCGGGAGGATTGACTCGGCGTCCTCCTATTTAAAAGCAGTTTTACAGCGTGGAACAAAATGCATAATAAAACACAAGGAAACAGTAATATAGTGCTGCATCTTTTGAGATAACGCTGTCGTCCTTGAGTTCATTATGATTGATAATGATATAATGATATAAAACACTCTTCTTACCACCGTCAATGTTATGGTAAGGAACGCATAGTAATAAGCAAGAAACCGTTTTACTGAATTTGTATAAAATGTCCCTGTACTAGAAGGATAAATTTCTGTGTGATATTAATGTTGTATTCTATAGTTCAGAGATGGTTGTATTTAAATGTGCCATCACTGTGGATCTTGTACTAATATATATTATACAACACTCTTCTTATGTCGCTTATAGGAGTGCATACAGGACTGGTTACAAGCTTCTGGTCTTTATTGGGGACAAATAGAGGAATTTTTTTAATCTATAATCAGCTACCTGTAGTGGGAAATTGTGGGGCCTGATAATAACATTTGTTATTACAGATATAGTAGCTGTTGACCACTTCCGATGTTGTAAGGTCTGTTAAAACTAATTGAGAAAACATATTGCTTCTGGCGAATATACTGTTGTGGATTACTGTCCACACCTTCTCACGCATTAGACTATGATATTAGCGTTATGTTGAAATTTGATATTTCTATTGGCAAAGTTCTCTCTTATATTACAAATTAAATTGACTACAAATACAAATTGAGCTGTACATTATGTACAAGGTTTTGAATTGTTTTTTTTTATAAATGAAAGGAGAAGAGGGCATACAATATAAATATATTTACGTTGTTCGACATTGATGTTAAGTCGTTATTTCGAGCTCTTCCTAAATGTGTCTTTATATCATCTTCAATGTCTTCATAACATTGCGTTATAGCTCTTGTTGGTGCTACCATACTTTTTTTTTACAACTTAAATGTTGATTTTGTTAACCATTTGTTAAGTGGTAATTTAACGTCCAACAATATCATACATTATCTGTGTCAACATGGTCACATAATGTGAAATGATTATGAACTTAAGAAATAATGATGGAGATGAGATAACATAATTAAGGACAACATATACAAAGACATGCATAGATTGTTTGCTTACAGATACATCCTTGGTACCTCGTATCTTCTCAGCATACCTACCAAAACAGTGGTAGGACATGGTGTCCGACTCAAGGGTCATATTTTGCATGAAGTGTCCTACTCTAGGTATAGCTTGACCTTTTGAAAGTACCATATTAGATGTGAATCTATTCACACTTAAAGGATGATATTTATGGATTTCTTTCAGCAACATGAATGACAAGATCTAAGGTGTCCAATGATGTAACCAACATGGTTATTGACATCATTTAAAGGAGTTAATTTGAACATCAAAATACAGTCACCTATTCTCTGGCCAGGAGCGTCCGAAATGAGTTCCTTTACCCCAAGTGCAGATATTACTTTACATGTGGACCTCAGACTCCAAATAGTGAACTGAGCTCCTCCGGTTATGCAGCAACCTTTGCACGTCTGATTTGCCTTAGTCCATAATGTAGCCATCTGGTACTGACTCAGTATATGATATTGGGCTAACCCTTAAGATACCCATCTCTGACAAACTTCTGACCAGCTGCTGACAGTAGATTCAATTATTTCTCATAAGAACACCATTCTTAAAGGTATATTGAATGTATCCCAGTGGTATGGAAGAGCAACGCCATAAGAAGAGTGCTGTATAATATATTAGTACAAGCTCAACAGTGATGGCACATTTAAATACAACCATCTCTGAACTACTTAAATATTACATAGAAATTCATCCTACTAGTACGGGGAACAGCATTGTACATGTATACAAATTCAGTAAAACGGTTTCCTGCTTATTACTATGCGTTTACTTCAATAACGCTGACATTACTAATGCTTTACTCAAAAGGACTTAGCCTGAAACTCATTTAAATGGAGAAGTGAGTTGGTCAGTACTGACCAACCTGCAATACTAACTAACCTATAGATCAGTTTATAGAGGGCCCAATATTACTAACATGTTTAGGCACTAATGACTGAGATATTAGGAGCAAAATAATATTGGTGGAGCAATACAGTCCTGAGTCTATTCATGAAGCAGAACCACTTCCTATTTGTTGCTATGTATGTTATTTTGCTGTGCAACTTTGTGAATTCATCTTCGGCACAGTTGATACATACATTCTTGTGTTTTCGCTTTGTAACTATGTAAATAAAGAGCAAAGGGTATTCTGTTGTAATATAGGACCTGTCCCAAACATAGATTGGTTTGGTTTTGCCTTGGTATACTGCAATCAATTATGTAGAAAATGTCTACTATTTAAAAAATGGGATAGCAAACGGCAGAAGAGCAAATACATGGGAAAATGAAAATGACATTGACTCTGTAGTTCTGAGGATTACATATACAACCCCAGATGTGGAGCCATAGTTTATGAGAGGTGAATTCAGGAATATAGACTTTATGGCTGCAAGTCAGATTTTGCTTGATACAAACCGTGACTCAGGGCCCCAAAAAAGCGGAGTATATAGCTCACAGGGTTACAATAAAAGCGGGCTGAGGTGGAGACTGGGTTATCATGGCTTCTTTTTTGAGGGTGGGAAGGATCAGCATAACTACCCTAGTTATATTATAGCTGAACATGCAGATGTGGGATCAAAGGAATATGAAACCATCTAGATGGGACGGCAAGTGAAAAATAAAATATGTATTCATGCGCTCACATAAGATTCATTAAATCCCCCAGATATGTCAAATATTGACCACTTCCAATTATAATTAGCATCTTGCACTATGCTTTGTATTGGTACCTAGTTTACAACAAGTTATATAGGGTGCCTCAACACCACAAGGCACCACAATTAATCCCCAATGTACCCATTATTAGTATGGTCGATATTGGAGGTCATTTGTGTATGTTAATGAGGGTACCGGTATAATTAAGCTTGACTATGATCATTAGAACCCAGAGTGTGAACCCATATCTCACGTGTAGCGTTGGCAAAGAGATCTGTGAGAGGCCCTTCCCAGTGGGCTCAGACTTTTTTGTTTGTTTGTGTATTCTAACGTCCCATTGACTTTGCAGAGGACACTTAACATACCATTAAATCAAGATTGATAATTAGGGGTCAAGGTTGATTCAATGTCGAACTGAACTCTGTGCCCACTGGGTTCCTATTGCCTATTGTTTCTCTGTTGCAAGATGACAAGCAAAAGCAAAAAGCAAAACGAAAGGTGCCGACTCCACTCCCGAAGTATCGGCACAATGCACCAACACTGCAGTGTTCATTCATAATGACATGTCTTTATGGACAAATCTCGTCTGAGGGACAGAATCACGGTCGATCACGTCAGTGGAATGCATCTTTTATAAGCCGATACTGTCTATTGATGCGTTACTGAATTATGCCAGTTTTAATGGGTTATAACTTTATGTCTTTTCAGTTTTCCATCCATGCGCCGGATGACGAGCCGCGGATCAGTGAGTTGGGCTGGCAGGCCGCCCCGGGACAACTACACAACGTGGCCATCAGGAAACGGGTGGTACGTACACTCCGATTATAGAAGATAATCTTCTTCTTTTTTCATTATTTTCATGTTGTACCTTCTTTATTGGAAAGACATAATGCTCTTAATATAGTCTCTCACTTTATATATCATCTCATCTGATAACAGAATTTCTTTTGATTTATTTTCATTCTATTCATTTTTGATGAGAAGACAGAACATTCTCAATACAGACCCTCTTTTCAGTCTATACATTTCCGCTTTTGGTCTTTCACTGTACCTTATCTCCACTTCACTGTTGGAGGAGAGAGATGAATTAACCAGCACTCTAGATCATTTCTGTTCACTCCTTGTTGACATTTACATTTATTTCAGTTAACCATGTATACACCCAAGTCTGTAGCAACAACTACATTACCGGGTATATAGACCGTAAACTTCCTGAAACAACGCTGTTCTTGATGTGATAATTTCAAATCAGGGTTGTTTCTGTTTACATAATACTCTAGTCTAGTAAACCCTAATGTTTGTGAAGTATGGTTTACGGAGCCAAAAGCAGCTCACAAAAAGTATTTAGAAAGTGGGGTCGACATTTTTAGGGGTTTATGAAACTTAAATGAAATTTGCAGTGAGCTATTGGGTATTGAACTACCAGTTCTAAGTAAAGTATAACACTGTTATTGTTGTCAAGATGCATGGATGTAGTCCTGATAGGTAAACTTACATATATATCGGTAGTAATCCAAAAGCATGTCTTGAGGCCATCGGATCGGTTTGGGTAGAGATACAGTGAACCGTCAACATAGCTACTGTGATTTCCTGTAGAAGAGCTCCAACTTTCAGCAAAATTCAAGTAATGTCAAAATTGGGAGGGAAATTCACTGTGGGCCACTGGAGCCATGCGTTTAACCTAGACCTCCACCCAGCTGCTCCCTCTCCACAGTACCCTGAGACTCCCTCAGCTATTTTACAATGTCACTTAAGCCTTCGAGAACTGCGTAGTACTTCAATGTATTATGCCATTTATTGGCATGATACATGAATGCAGCTGTTGAGAGTTACTCAGCCGTGCTGCATTTGCGCATCATGCCAATCCTAGATGGTCAAAGGTTTGACATGATTTATGACTATAGTGTCAGCGAGTTACTCACCAGCGCTGCATTAATGCATCATGTCGACCAGGGACATTAAAGCAGTATGCGGCCCTGTAAGTGTTACAGCCTGCAGGCAGGATGCAGTATTTATGGCACAGGGTCACACTGCGTTACCCCTATCAGCGTCCTGAGTACAGCAAGAGGCAGGGATGGGACCGTTGGCAAGGGCGGCCTGCGGTGTACAGAAAAAGCTGTTGGAGAATTGTCTCAACCCTTTAAGGGTGGCATGTTGCTAAAGCTATATTGGTCATCATGATGCACCAATGCGGTAACTCGTCGTTGCTGCATTGGTGCATCATGCTGATCCTCTGGAAGTGTATTAACCAGATGGGTCGGCATGATGCTTGAATGCAGCCCCGGCAGGACTGCATTCGTGCATTATTACGACCAAGGGCATGATGCATTGATGAACTATGCAGTCCTTAAAGGGTTGAGGTGTGAGAAGGGAGCTGGGCCTGATCTCTTCCAAGTCTCTTTCAGGTTTCAGAGACGGTTTAAGTGAACACGCCTTAAAGATGTTAGTCTGACAACGTTCAGAGTGTTCTTCTTGGCCTTTTACTGCACCGTGAAAATAAGCATCATCAAATGAAGCACAGAAAAGCAAACAAATTATGTTAGATTCAAGGTCACAAATGTTTCAAGGCTAGACCACCTAATACCAGAAAATAACTTAAAAGTTATTTGGACAATAGGGGCAAAGGTTATAAAAATGTATTTGGACAATAGGGGAAAGGTTATAAGAAAGTAATATTAGTTTTGCTTCCATCTGAAACTGAATATTGAAAGGAAAAGAAGTATAAGTAGCAAAGAGTGAGCAAGGCATTTAAAACCATTATTGCGATAACCACATGTCTGCCGGGAGAACGTGAGAAGGAATTCAACCCTGTTACTCTGAAGGGGCATGCCTAGCGCTCACTTCCGGTTAGGGCAGAGGTGGTGCCCCCTAACGACCTCTTAGGAAACTGTCCCGGGACAGGGATCTCCCAAACAGATGCTGTAGTTAGGCGTAGTGCTCATAGCAGGCTGTGTTGCTGCAATATGACAAGGCCTAACCTGCATCGTAGCCATTTTGAAGCAGATTACTCACTTTCATGACTGCATCGTGGGCATTTTGTATCAGATTTTCTCATTTCGCCAACTTATACAGTGTGGGGGAGGGGGGGGGGGGTCAGTGGCAGGGACATCCTTTTCATGTATTTCTTCACATGCTGCTCCTCGATCAAGCTGTCCCTTATTCCCATTGTCCTTGAATGTGATTGATACCTGTGCATGTAGCATGAATGTGGTATGATGTGGACCCTTATAGTTGTGTCTCAGTATTCCAGTAGGATTTCATTTTCAGCTACAACAGCTGTGTAGGGATGGCTTTCAGATATAAGCTCTTTATTTACTCCTCTGAGTGACCAATCTGAGAAGGCCTCATTAGCTGTGGGGCAGCCCTCATTGGGCCCCCAGTGTGTGAGGGACACACACTGTGAGGGGGACTGTCAGCCTGTGAATGGGGCCTGAGATAAGATACGGCAGTAGGGGTGGGGGTATTGTTAAAGGGGCAGTTGTGGCAGTGAAAGCCAGCATATTAAGCAATGTGAGGCAGGCTTTGATCAGTCGGGAGAAAAATACAAGGAAAATAGTGTCTTAATCGCACGTAAAGAGTTCATAGATAGTAATTTATATCCTGACATTCCCTCTAGCTGCCCTCACTGATTGGTTGTCAGTCCAATAATACATTGAAAATCTTAATGATAAAAGACTATTTGCTTAACTTGCAAGTTATGGATTTAAACTGGGAGAATACATATAGCTTAACCTGCAAGATGAGAAGAAGGGAAGAACATGACGTATTCCTCTACAGTATGTGTCAGCGTGTACCTCTAGCACTTTATGATACAAAACATTAAAAGCTCTCTAAATGGGTTGGCAACAAAATATGGATTATTCTCACAGCAGGAGAGCTCGGAAATTCACCTCTTCTAGGAGAAAAATTGCAAACATTACTCGAGTCCTCACATAAAGTGGGCGCTGACGTAATGTTCATTCACACTGCAATAGAGCCACCAGCTAAATTGGTTGGCAAAGAAAATATTGATTGCTCTCACAGCAGGAAAGCTTGAAAATTCACGCATTTCAAGCAAAAAAAAAGGAGCTATATTCTAAAGCAAAGCAGGGACCAAAAAAGACGTTTGTACTCTTGTTCAAAATAGCCACTAGTCAGCTACTGTTGGTAAAAAACTGACCACTTGGTCCTAGTCTTGTGAGGAGGGTACGGAGGGAGCTCACATATTACACAGATAAGGACCTCCAATCTCCGCCCAGACAGCTGCTTCCCCTCCTGGTCGCACTCAGTATGCAGTCCATCTCACATGCCTTAGTCCTATCCTGTCTTGTCTGCTGACTTAAATTAACCCTTTAAAGATAGCATTATGTTTTAAAGTGGCATTCTCACCTAGCGTTTCCCAGTCACAATTCTGGTACTGTTCTAGTCTGCTATGTGGTAAGTGTGAGTGGTGATAATGCCCCTTTAATGCATTATGGCCTATGGGATCATTAAGCCCCAATGAATATTGGTTTTGATGCACTAATGCAGCAATGCATTTATTTTGTTGTAGATGACTCGGTGCAACATTAAGACAACTGTACCCTGAGTCATCATTTTGTCCTTAAAGGGTTAACTCAGTCTGGAAAGTCTAACCTCTAGGTATCCACAACTCACCTCGCTGTAAGGGAGCAGCTACTCATGATGTGATTTTGCAGTTAGTAGATAAATCCTTTCCAAACCTGACAGTACTAGGTGCTACCTAGAAAATTGAACCAATTTCTTTCAATTTAGTTTCTGGGTCGACTGGGACAAAATGTCTAAGTAAACCCTTCCTAAAACAGTACAGCTTTCCATATTGTATACTTACCTATATGAATCGCCTTATTTGCATTGTGCAATATGATAGAAATCAAAGACTCAACTGTCACAGCCATTTGAAGTGAAAAAGATTCACCTGTTTCCAATTCCCCACCAATAACTTATTGATGCCCTGCCATGTCCTGCAGCTGACTGATGTGTGGCTGCCACTCTGGGGATTGCCTCAGGTGATGTGTAGGAGATTTCACATGTATGTGTAGAAGTCTCACAGACCTTAGGTTTACTCTCTATACAGGGTAGCCTCATGTCCAACACCAATACAGCATTAATGCTGAAGGGTCGGCGGCCTATAGATTCCACTTAAATCAAGAGGTATATCAGAGATCGATGTATTCACATCTCCCAGGCTACTCCACTGAGGTTACACTCTTAACCCCTTAAGGGACACATAGTACTTATATGTGCTATTTCCTAAGTACTGTAAACATGCTTTATTTTGTGATGTAATACTTCCTGGATTACAAATTCCACGAAAATATGTACAGAGCAAAGATTTATCCAGTATAGTCATACAACTACTATATTCCAAAACTTCATCAATTTGAATTCATTTGAATGTATTTTTTAGCAATTTCACGAAAACATCCACAAGCGAAAATATCTACATTTACACTTATCATAATGCATTAATGCGACCCCGGTAGTCTATTGCCAGGGTTGCCCTCATACACCACACAAACCCTTCTGGAGTGCATTGATCCTGTAGGGTCAGCAGGATTCATGAATGCAACCTTAGTGAGTAGACTCACCAAGCTTACATCTATACAAGGGCTCATGATGAAAAACACTTTAAGAAGTGACCCTCTAGGCTGGCCCTCCGAGTACTCATGACAGTGTTGGGTGCAGTTCATGAGTTGCAGACAACAGCAACTTGCCTATCGGACATCCCATTACCCGTTACAACCTGGTCAATGCCCACTGATCACTGCCACCACTCAGCATGCTGGGTAAATGATACAAAGTAGCAATTTATCTATATCAGACAAGTTCAGAAATGGTAAAACTAAAGTTGTGTTTCTGATGAACAAGGAGAAAAATTCATGATGCTTAGGTTGCAAAGATATGCAACTTTCATTCATCACCAAAGTGTACTTCATTCTCTTTTATTTTTCATATGTATCAAGCTTACCAAGCAATGATCTAATTTCTGGTTGAAATAACAATGGAACTTAAAATGTCTTCTTAACATTCGCAGCCTAGATGTTTTCATTCAACCAATATCTACCTATATGGTGGTGCTATATTCTTCATTGATTCAATGTTTTTCATATACCACAGTGTAACATTCAATGTATGATGGCAATAGTCTTCCCCCATGACTTAAACACCCCATGTGTATGAATACAGTGGTGGTATTCTCCCTGAGATAAGTGTTTTCTGGTCTTGGACACATCAAGCAAACATCCCCAAGGGCTCATCTTCAAAATAGCCTAAAGGAGATACAGACACTGAATTGCTACTCCCTGTGGTTCAATATGTAGCTCATTCGTTTGTAGATATGACTATCTGTCCCCTCTGGGTATTTCGGGACCCATGTTTTGGAGTTTTGAGATAGTTCTGCCTTTTATTCTAGATAGGCAAGGTGCCTTCATGTGTATTCTAAGCAGTGAGACTCTTTATTACACCATTTTAACGGTGTCTAAGTGTCCAATAAACATAGCAATAAAAATCAGTACTACACAATATTGCTTTCCACACCTGTAATGCTTTTGAAGCTAGTAACCAAACAAAATGGCATAAGTAGATCTCCAGTTTCAGAGTATCCACTTGATCAATGTATGGATTGTTTGAAAACATTATTGTAAATCTGACAGTTTCCTGTAACTTTTACACCTATGATCAATTCTGTATACGGTGTGAAAATAGTTTAAAAATTGTTGTTGTAATATATTGTATTCTTCAAGTGGTGTTGCTCCTTACAAAGGCTATGCTTCAAATATGAACTCTATGTAAAACATTGGACACAATGAGATATGATCGTACATTAACCTAGCTTATGGCTAATAACGTTTAAATTTGTTTTAATAAATGTAACATCAACACTTGCACACCTCCTTTAGGTATCTCAATTTCTGAGCCAATTTAAACTCTAGACAACCAGAAATATGGTTGGAAACTAGTTTGGTCGTTAAGGTTTATCATATCATCGTATGAAAAGCATGAAGTAAGAGATGATGGTCTGGATAATGAGTCCTGGCCTAGTGACAGAGTAGCTTACAAGGTTCAAGTGAAGTTCCAGTAAATCACACAGCGACCGTCTGGAGGCAGAACACGATATCCAATCAACCTAAGGTGCTTCTTGGATTTATTTCTCATTTCTTCTCAGAGATGAAACAATACTCATCAAAAACTTCAAGATATACAGCACCTCCTAAGTATCAAATGGTCATCCTAAAGTTATGCGAAGAAAGGTGATCTATAATCAGCTTTACCGTCTAGAATTCCTTCAACAAGGTCAGATTCTGAAGTTGAGGATGGTGTATCTTGTTTGTCTCAAGCCCATTTAGTCATTATGCATGAATGCAGCCCTGGCGAGTAGCTCTCTGCTTTTTAGCGTGTTTGCCCCATACAATATTGATAAAGGAAATTTTACAATAAAGCACTAGGGTAGACTGACCTAAAGGTAACCACGTACCATGAGATGTCCACCTTAATTATGTAGTTATTCGTGTATGGTACTGTACTTATTTGTCCTTTTCTGGAAAGAGGATCACTTAAAGTGTACTGTGATACACAAAAACAGAGCTTATCATGAATGAATGACTACAAAATTGAGGGGGTCATCTCATGGTACATGGTTACCTTTAGGTCAGTCTACACTATGTGCCTGTACATTGTTAACTTTTAGATCGTGGGTATCCTAGCAAATTAGTCCCCACGTCCCTACGCCAGAAGGGACGGATAGACTCTTAGTCTTAAGTCAGTCTAAGATGAACATAATTATTTATAGTCTCAGAAACAACTTTAGGCTTATCAGTAAAGATAACACTGAGGACAGGGAAAGCTATACAAACAAGCAAAGATCTAGAACCACTATATATATATATATATATATATATATATATATATATATATATATATATATATATATATATATATATATATATATGTGTGATATATGTATAATAATATTCTAAGAACATCACTCCAATATGACAATGAGCATTAGCATAAATTCTCGCGCAGACGCCATGGCTAGAACGTGAGTCAGATCGCCAGTGCCGCTTATAGGATTGGCCCAAAGTCAGGGTGCGCCTGTTACAATGGGTTTTGCTAGTGTATAGTACAGTACTAAAGTTAATATAATCAGACTCCCTGTGCAGTTTATGAGATTCTTCCAAAGTCTATGTGCAGCTCATACGGGAGAATTATTTTTTTTTAAATTATTTATCTTGTCTTTAATTTAGACACTCCTAAAATAAACAATAGACAACATGTTATGATAGTAGACATCACACTGTACACTAGTAGTGAAAGGAGAACAAAAGCAACAATGATGGAAGGAAAACATTAAACAATTGCATATTACTTCTTGTTAGAAACTCCCTTTATTTAGCTCTACTACTGACTACATCTCCCCAACCCTAGGCGTGCACATTCATAATGATGTATAGGCTTGCTTATATTCAAACAGCCAGTGTATATTCATTTATTAGATATTCACCGGGAGAAGATATTCACCAACATTTTGGAACTTTGATTTATGTATGCATAAATATATATATTGCTCTTCAGCTAAAGCTAATGTTGTCTTTGTTTCCCAGCTTTATGGCAGGGCACATGCCCGATCATTAATCATGGTGATTAACATCCAAGAGCAGTACATGATATCTTATATCAATAGTCTTCTTGCTAATTGCCAATTTTCATTGAAGAGCCTTTCCAAGTAAGGATTGAAGTGCAGAAAATGAACAACTAATGGGAAACTCAGAAAATCATTGACACAAACATTACCATTTCCAGCATAGCTTTGATACAAAGACTTGATGGTACAACTTCGAATCTAACTCATTAAAGAAACCACAATTCTTTAATTCACATTTGTCGTCATGATGCATGAATGCAGCCAAGGTAAGCCTACTCACCAGGGCTGCATTCATGCATCATGTGGACCATGTGGAGCAGATACCCTTCCCAAAGAGTTGACATGATACACCAATGTAGCCAGTGATGCATCGGTACATAATAAAAGCAAATAAATATGAAACCCTGATGAGAATCATGCCGTCCACCTAAAGTGAATCGATACCAGACGTCTTTATGAGAAAACTGCAGCTTGAAATGAATGCGTGTCTCCTCCTGAAAAGTCGTTTTCTGCACTCAATATGACAACAAAGTGAAGTGAGACCTTCCAATTCCAGCACCCACCCTTACAGCCTATAGCCTCTACAAATCACAGCAAACACGCGACACACTGTCTCATCTCCGCTCATCAAAGAGATAGTCCCAACATAAGGTATTTATATGCAGCTCCTTGTTTTGTTTCAGAACATTTACTCGTCGTTATCCGGGTGCATCGACACGGACACGCCAGGGTTTGTCAACCCGCTGGTGTTCTACAAGAACTACAGCCGGGAGGCGTGTCGCATGGAGTGTATGACCAAGGACATCGCCGAATACTGCGGCTGTAAACATTACTATTGGCCCGGTAAGTTGTCATGTGTCGGATTTGATATTTTATGCTAGTATAGGGCTCAGTCTCATGAGTTTGTAAACGTTGAAACGTCTTTGACCGGGTGTCATCTTTGACCGGTGTAGTCTTTGACCGGGTATCTAGAAACGATTATTTTCCAACTTAAAAAAATAAATTATATATGTATATGATGTAATGTACTTGGTGGGACTTCTTATTGCATAATATTTTGGAGAGTGCAGCTGGTTAAAGTTGAAGTAAGATACCCGGTCAAAGACGACACCTGGTCAAAGACTACACCGGTCAAAGAGGACACCCGGTCAAAGACATTTCAACTGTTACAAACTCATGAGACTGAGCCATAGGCATCTCCTGCCCAATGTGCACCGAACATTGAATCAACATGGTTATTGATATTGGTTCAGTGTTTGTTCAATGTTGATTCAACATTGATTCAATGCTTAATTCAATTTTGTACTAGGTAGTGCATTAATATAGTATCCCCTTTTGTCGTTAAATTCTGCTTGAATACAGCCTAGGGGAGTATGGTAGATCCACCTGACACATATCTTGAGACGGATACTTGGTTTTGTTGTTACTCATGCCTTTCAAGCTCTTTCTTACTGGATAAATGTAAAGTTTAAGTGTTATTCTTTCAAAAGAAAAAATACTAGAAGTCGCAATGTACATAGATAACCTCAAATCCCACTGTCTCAGGGTATGTGTCCGACCCATGGTGCATTAATACAAGCTTACCAGAGCTGCATCCACGCATCATGATGACAAAGGATTAATGCATTCAGATTCTATGTAGCCGTAAAATGAAATTGGAATAAATGTTAGTCAAGCGGAAAGATAATTTAATGGAAGTTGCCCAGGTTTAATTTAGTCCTATCTATCAAGGACAAATATGTTTTTCTAATTAAATCCAAACCATTGAGATGAATGCATTTTGCTAAGAACCATTTCTTGTTGGAAGTTAATTAGATATCATAAGTTGGCCATATCTCGCCAGATCGGGCCAATGTGACCTTCTGTTGACTTGATGCCACCTTTAACTAGTGGCCATCTTTGACTGTTGTTACTCCCAATGGCTAGCTGTGCACTCAAAATAGTCTGTGTGGCTTATTTCTACCTCACAATGTAGATTGATGTTCTTTTGAATCATGAGAAAGATGTCCCTTCATATCATTCATGAGAAGAGCAAACTAATAACACATTTCAAGCATAATTAGTTATAAAACGAAAGTTCCCATTTCTAGGAAAGATAGCTGGAAGGTTATAGCAGAGATGCAAGGGCTAGACCAAAAAAAAAAGTTGTCTTTGAGCCGAGTGGAATAGGGGCTTCCCGGTGATTGAGTGGCCATGTGGACATCATTCAGCGTTATACAGTCGGCCATGTCCCACCAAGACGAAGTAGACCCCATTTTGACCCGCAGCTGACATTCAATGATTTCAACACTGGACATAAAGAGACAGCTTGATCCCAATCGATGATTTATGAGATAAACCACAAGGAAAAAATTGATTTTGACTTTTGTGTATTTTCTTTTCATGGTGGTGGTGGAGGAAAAAAGTACCCTTGTCTTTTTACTTGGATAAAAATAGCTTGTCGGTATCTAGCAGGGTAGATTGGCAGCTGGATTGGCTGCGCGGGGTGACAGCATATTCGTTATTGCCACTCGGTCAGGTCATAAAACAGGCTGAACGGAAGGAAACCACTTAAAGTGCCTTGGTTTTATAGAGGTTTGTTCATTCGCGATGGAGCAAAGAGCTTTTGAGCTCTGTGTCAGTGAGATTCATGTTTTCTGAGTTGAGTCATGATGTATGACACCATTTTTAGTAAACCTATGTTTAAGGTGGCCGGTGGGTATACGTATATGGATAGAGTAACTACAATTTTACCATACATATATTTCTACCACACATCCTTATTGATATATACTGTGAAAATACTTCATTTTGCTGGGAATAATTATTTTTACGATTTTTGCAGAAATGAAAAATCCACAGAATTTTTATATGCTTTATAGTATGGAATAAATACCCGCAAATTTGCCAATTTTCACTCATCCGCGGAAATTCAAACCTGTGAAAATAGATACTTTCACTGCAGTCTCAGAAAATTCCACAGTCTCAGAAAATACCAAATACCTTATCTGTATCATATAACAGCACTATGAGGCCCTTAAATGGCTACAGGGTTATATTACAATATGTGTGTTTGCACCTACAGGGGAGTACGAAGTGTGCAAGATGGAGGCTCAGTACACCTGCGTCAAGATGAGGATGTTAGGTGAGTAACACTGCCTTTTTCAAGTTCAAGTTCATTGGGTACTTCCATTATATGTTATTTCAGTTCCAATAATTGGCCGACCAACCCTCAAGCAGAAGATATGACAGTCAAATATAATTATGAAGGTTACTTGCATTTCAAGTTATGAATGTATCGTGCTAACAATCACCACCCAACTCAGGTTGGTGTACGCTCACATATATGCAGGAAAAAAATCACCTTTACAATCTCAGCCTCGAGCTCACCAGGCCCAGTACTACAGTCGGGGTCCGAGACTGATACAATCCAGGCTTTCAAGTAGTCCTTATTGACCAAAATGCAGAATTTCACCATATTGCTGGCGTCATGTCTTAGCCTAGCTCTCATCCAATTTCCATTATGTACATTATTGAATGTGGTCTCAGTATATGTGGGCAGCTGAGGAGAATGGTACATCCAGGAGGGATTTTTAGTACTGGGGTTTGGCCACAAGGGGGCATTTCAATGACCACGAAGTGAAAATTGGCCAAAATTTGCTCTACTTTTTTTTTTACATAGAAAATTATTGTTTTCTCCAAAGCATTCTATTTTGGGGTAATCCTTCCATATTTGGAATGTAAATGGAACATTTTGAAGCCAATGTGAGGCCTAAATAAGGCTTTCTGCCTAAAACGTGTTGCCATGGCAAACACAATTTCCTTCCGAATAGAAAAAGAATAATTCCAATCAATCGAGAAATTCATAGGGATTACTACACTGAAGACAGGATGTAAATATCATTTTATATCCAGATTTATGATAAAAATATGAAAAATAGTGGTTAGGTAATACGTGAAATTTGGCAAAATCATGATAATTAGATATAGGAGTACAATTAAAACAACAAGATATAGAGCCTATTGGCTGTTTGGCAAGGGTAGCACCATCTCAGATTCATGAAGCAGTTTCTCAAAAATTAGAAGGGATAATTCTATCTATAATACCTCTTTTGAAAGCTTATGACTTCAATTTTAAAACATATATTTCACTGGGAAGGTCCTTTCTCCTCATCTGTCCACATATATGCTTCACGGGCCCACACAGGCCCTTGATTTAACATCATGCCCTCTGTATGATTAGTCGTCTGATGAAGTTGTTTCAATGAAGACATAAAGATCCATATACAGAAGTAAAGATTTGATGTAGGCAAAAAAATTAAGTATATATATGTATAGGTCCCTTTTAAAAATACCGTAGAGTCCAAGTTTAAACAACGAGAAAAGTACTGGCATTGTTTCCAAATTAGATACCTCCACCAAGCCTGTGCACTGACGGACTGTTCCTGCTAGTGTAGCTTTACTGTGGATTCTATTGTTTATCTCCAAAAAACTATACACCTCCAGTAGAATCTACTGTGTACCTACATAAATTGCAAGCACCTATATACAATGAAGGTAAGATTGAAAGAAAGAAGCTGAAAAAGAACAAGTAAAACGAACGCAAAAAGGTAGACCTAGATCTTGGACAGTTTGCAAGTTGTGCACTTGTCGAATCCTGACATTGTCCATAGCAGTATTATCCACCCCTTGAGAATGGCCATAACTGTGCCGCGCCCCTCACCCTGTGACCGGAAGTCACAGGTCTGTACGGATCAGCCTGTCTCCATGACTACATGAGTTGTGTAGGGTAACGCTTGTAGACATCCGGTGTTCCCGGGTTGCTGCAAACCGGATATTACACGCCCCAGAACCCTGCCAACATGGGGGCTGCTAAATGTACCAACAGTAGACTCAATAACTTAGGGTGAACCCTCCAAGGACGCCATGATGCCTAAAGTCATGTATGTTAGGCGTCACGATGTGCCAGCGCTGGATTGGTACATCATGAGGACTCTTCTTGAGTGTATCAAGCCAGTAGAAATGGCATGATGCCATAATATTAATTGGTTTTGAGCAAAGGAGGGCATAGTGCATTGCCTTATTATGCTGTTGTAAAAGTGTTAAGAGCAGCATGGCAGTGTACCAAGCTGGGCCCAATTCGTCCTCTGACGCATCCGAGCACGATCGCTAGTATCTGAGTGGCCATGACCGCCTAACTTCCCCCATATATTGGGGGAATCCCTATGCAGTACCTGTCCACACTTTTAATGTAACAGCACCAAGCGCACCAGAACTATTTTCAAAATCAACCTTTGGTGCCAGCGATATTGCTCAGGAACAGAGTTCGAGGTGGTGCCAGCTTGGGTAGGGTACAGCACACAGGGAAGGTGCAGAGTTAAAGGTGGGCACGGATGGGAGTGGGTGATACGGAGAGCACTGCCTTATTGATTTGTTGAAATATCCATAATGGATACTCTGACATTGAAAAACGATGAGGAATCATTTCATCAAACAATTCGATGTTGGCTCTCATGTACTTTGGGTTAGGGAAACAGATGAATAGCCAAACGGAGAGACAGGATCCTACAGAGACACATCAAAGAGGCAGGGAATAGAAGTAAGGGGAGTGAGGGAGAGATTGGGGAAAGGACGTAGGGAGAGAGTGGAGGAGAGAATAAGGGATGCGGGAGAGGAACTGAGGCATTGTAGGAGGGAGGGAGGGAGGGAGAGACTAGGGATTTGAGCGAGAGAAGAGAGGGCGAAGGGGGGTGACTAACATGAAAATGGGGACAGGGGCAAAAATGGGGAACTATACATGAGGAGGGAGCCCATCAGGGGTAACATTGAGGAGAGGGGTTACATGAGCTGCTGGGTGAGCTGCTCGGTGTGCTGCTGGGTGAGCTGCTGTGTGAGCTGCTGTGTGAGCTGCTGGTTGTGCTGCTGGGTGAGCTGCTGTGTGAGCTGCTGTGTGAGCTGCTGGGTGAGCTGCTGTGTAAGCTGCTGGGCGTGCTGCTGGGTGTGCTGCTGGGTGTGCTGCTGGGTGTGCTGCTGGGTGTGCTGCTGGGTGTGCTGCTGGGTGTGCTGCTGGGTGAGCTGCAGTGTGAGCTGCTGGGTGAGCTGCTGTGTGAGCTGCTTGGTGTGCTGCTGTGTGAGCTGCTTGGTGTGCTGCTCGGTAAGCTCTGCTCGGTGTGCTGCTCTGTGAGCTGCTGGGTGAGCTGCAGTGTGAGCTGCTGGGTGAGCTGCTGTGTGAGCTGGTTGGTGTGCTGCTCGGTGAGCTGCTGGGTGAGCTGCTGTGTGAGCTGCTGGGTGAGCTGCTGTGTAAGCTGCTGGGTGTGCTGCTGGGTGTGCTGCTGGGTGTGCTGCTGGGTGTGCTGCTGGGTGTGCTGCTGGGTGTGTTGCTAGGTGTGCTGCGGGGTGAGCTGCTGGGTGAGCTGCTGTGTTAGCTGCTGTGTGTGCTGCTTGGTGTGCTGCTGTTTGAGCTGCTCGGTGTGCTGCTGGGTGAGCTGATTGGTGAGCTGCTGGGTGAGCTGCAGTGTAAGCTGCTGGATCAGCTGCTGTGTGAGCTGCTTGGTGTGCTGCTGTGTGAGCTGCTGTGTGTGCTGCTGGGTAAGCTCTGCTCGGTGTGCTGCTCTGTGAGCTGCTGGGTGAGCTGCAGTGTGAGCTGCTGGGTGAGCTGCTTTGTGTGCTTCTCGGTGAGCTCTGCTCTGTGAGCTGCTGGGTGAGCCGATGGGTGAGCTGCTGGGTGAGCTGCTGGGTGAGCTGCTTGGTGTGCTGCTGTGTGAGCTGCTTGGTGTGCTGCTTGGTAAGCTCTACTCGGTGTGCTGCTCTGTGAGCTGCTGGGTGAGCTGCAGTGTGAGCTGCTGGGTGAGCTGCTGTGTGAGCTGCTTGGTGTGCTGCTCGGGCTGCTGCTCGGTGAGCTGCTGGGTGAGCTGCTGGGTGTGCTGCTGTGTGAGCTGCTGGTGTGCTGCTGGGTGAGCTGCTGGGTGTGCTGCTGGGTTACCTGCTTGGTGAGCTGCTGGGTGAGCTGCTGGGTGCTGGGTGAGCTGCTGAGTGAGCTGCTGGGTGAGCTGCTGGTTGAGCTGCTGTGTGAGCTGCTGTGTGAGCTGCTTGGTGTGCTGCTTGGTGAGCTCTGCTCTGTGAGCTGCTGGGTGAGCTGCTGGGTGAGCTGCTTGACTGAGTGTGCTGCTGAGTGTGCTGCTGGGTGAGCTGCTGGGTGAGCTGCTGGGTGTGCTGCTGGGTGTGCTGCTGGGTGAGCTGCTGGGTGAGCTGCTGGGTGAGCTGCTCGGCGAGCTGATGTGTGAGCTGTTGGGTGAGCTGCTCGGTGTGCTGCTGTGTGAGCTGCTGGGTGAGCTGCTGGGTGAGCTGCTGGGTGTGCTGCTTTGTGAGCTGCTGGGTGAGCTGCTGGGTGAGCTGCTGGGTGAGCTGCTGTGTGAGCTGCTGGGTGAGCTGCTGGCTGTGCTGCTTTGTGAGCTGCTAGGTGTGCTGCTGGGTGTGCTGTTGGGTGAGCTGCTCGGTGTGCTGCTGGGTGTGCTGCTGGGTGTGCTGCTGAGTGAGCTGCTGGGTGAGCTGCTGTGTGTGCTGCTGTGTGAGCCACTGTGTAAGCTGCTGTGTGAGCTGCTGTGTGAGCTGCTGGGTGTGCTGCTGGGTGTGCTGCTGGGTGAGCTGCTGGGTGTGCTGCTGGTTGTGCCGCTGGGTGAGCTGCTGGGTGAGCTGCTGGGTGAGCTGCTGGATGAGCTGCTGGGTGTGCTGCTGGGTTAGCTGCTGGGTGAGCTGCTGGGTGAGCTGCTGGGTGAGCTGCTGTGTGAGCTGCTGTGTGAGCTGCTGTGTGAGCTGCTCGGTGAGCTCTGCTCTGTGAGCTGCTGGGTGTGCTGCTGGATTAGCTGCTGGGTGAGCTGCTGTGTGTGCTGCTGGGTGAGCTGCTGGGTGAGCTGCTGGGTGAGCTGCTGTGTGAGCTGCTGTGTGAGCTGCCGTATGAGCTGCCGTGTGAGCTGCTGTGTGAGCTGCTGTGTGAGCTGCCGTGTGAGCTGCTCGGTGAGCTGCTTGGTGTGCTGCTGGGTGAGCTGCTGTGTGAGCTGCTGGGTGAGCTGCTGGGTGAGCTGATCAGCGAGCTGCTGTGTGAGCTGCTGGGTGAGCTGCTGGGTGTGATGCTTTGTGAGCTTGGGTAGGGTACAGCACACAGGGAAGGTGCAGAGTTAAAGGTGGGCACGGATGGGAGTGGGTGATACGGAGAGCACTGCCTTATTGATTTGTTGAAATATCCATAATGGATACTCTGACATTGAAAAACGATGAGGAATCATTTCATCAAACAATTCGATGTTGGCTCTCATGTACTTTGGGTTAGGGAAAGAGATGAATAGCCAAACGGAGAGACAGCAACCTACAGAGACACATCAATGAGGCAGGGAATAGAAGTAAGGGGAGTGAGGGAGAGATTGGGGAAAGGACGTAGGGAGAGAGTGGAGGAGAGAATAAGGGATGCGGGAGAGGAACTGAGGCATTGTAGGAGGGAGGGAGGGAGGGAGAGACTAGGGATTTGAGCGAGAGAAGAGAGGGCGAAGGGGGGTGACTAACATGAAAATGGGGATAGGGGCGAAAATGGGGAACTATATATGAGGAGGGAGCCCATCAGGGGTAACATTGAGGAGAGGGGTTACATGAGCTGCTGGGTGTGTTGCTGGGTGTGCTGCTGGGTGAGCTGCTGGGTGAGCTGCTGTGTAAGCTGCTGTGTGTGCTGCTTGGTGTGCTGCTGTTTGAGCTGCTCGGTGTGCTGCTGGGTGAGCTGATTGGTGAGCTGCTGGGTGAGCTGCAGTGTAAGCTGCTGGATCAGCTGCTGTGTGAGCTGCTTGGTGTGCTGCTGTGTGAGCTGCTGTGTGTGCTGCTGGGTAAGCTCTGCTCGGTGTGCTGCTCTGTGAGCTGCTGGGTGAGCTGCAGTGTGAGCTGCTGGGTGAGCTGCTTTGTGTGCTTCTCGGTGAGCTCTGCTCTGTGAGCTGCTGGGTGAGCTGCTGTGTGAGCTGCTGGGTGAGCTGCTGGGTGAGCTGCTTGGTGTGCTGCTGTGTGAGCTGCTTGGTGTGCTGCTTGGTAAGCTCTACTCGGTGTGCTGCTCTGTGAGCTGCTGGCTGAGCTGCAGTGTGAGCTGCTGGGTGAGCTGCTGTGTGAGCTGCTTGGTGTGCTGCTCGGGCTGCTGCTCGGTGAGCTGCTGGGTGAGCTGCTGGGTGTGCTGCTGTGTGAGCTGCTGGTGTGCTGCTGGGTGAGCTGCTGGGTGTGCTGCTGGGTTACCTGCTTGGTGAGCTGCTGGGTGAGCTGCTGGGTGCTGGGTGAGCTGCTGAGTGAGCTGCTGGGTGAGCTGCTGGTTGAGCTGCTGTGTGAGCTGCTGTGTGAGCTGCTTGGTGTGCTGCTTGGTGAGCTCTGCTCTGTGAGCTGCTGGGTGAGCTGCTGGGTGAGCTGCTTGGCTGAGTGTGCTGCTGAGTGTGCTGCTGGGTGAGCTGCTGGGTGAGCTGCTGGGTGAGCTGCTCGGTGAGCTGATGTGTGAGCTGCTGGGTGAGCTGCTCGGTATGCTGCTGTGTGAGCTGCTGGGTGAGCTGCTGGGTGTGCTGCTGGGTGTGCTGCTGGGTGAGCTGCTCGGTGAGCTGATGTGTGAGCTGCTGGGTGAGCTGCTCGGCGAGCTGATGTGTGAGCTGTTGGGTGAGCTGCTCGGTGTGCTGCTGTGTGACCTGCTGGGTGAGCTGCTGGGTGTGCTGCTTTGTGAGCTGCTGGGTGAGCTGCTGGGTGAGCTGCTGGGTGAGCTGCTGTGTGAGCTGCTGGGTGAGCTGCTGGGTGTGCGGCTCGGTGTGCTGCTGGGTGTGCTGCTGGGTGTGCTGCTGAGTGAGCTGCTGGGTGAGCTGCTGTGTGTGCTGCTGTGTGAGCTGCTTGGTGTGCTGCTCGGTAAGCTCTGCTCGGTGTGCTGCTCTGTGAGCTGCTGGGTGAGCTGCAGTGTGAGCTGCTGGGTGAGCTGCTGTGTGAGCTGCTTGGTGTGCTGCTCGGTGAGCTGCTGGGTGAGCTGCTGTGTGAGCTGCTGGGTGAGCTGCTGTGTGAGCTGCTGTGTGAGCTGCTGTGTGAGCTGCTGTGTCAGCTGCTGTGTGAGGTGCCGTGTGAGCTGCTCGGTGAGCTGCTTGGTGTGCTGCTGGGTGAGCTGCTGTGTGAGCTGCTGTGTGAGCTGCTGGGTGAGCTGCTGGGTGAGCTGATCAGCGAGCTGCTCGGTGAGCTGCTGGGTGAGCTGCTGGGTGTGCTGCTGGGTGAGCTGATCAGCGAGCTGCTCGGTGAGCTGCTGGGTGAGCTGCTGGGTGTGCTGCTTGGTGTGCTGCTGTTTGAGCTGCTGTGTGAGCTGCTGGGTGAGCTGCTGTGTGAGCTACTGGGTGTGCTGCTGGGTGAGCTGCTGTGTGAGCTGCTGGGTGAGCTGCTGTGTGAGCTGCTATGTGAGCTGCCGTGTGAGCTGCTCGGTGAGCTGCTTGGTGTGCTGCTGGGTGAGCTGCTGTGTGAGCTGCTGGGTGAGCTGCTGTGTGAGCTGCTGTGTGAGCTGCTCGGTGAGCTGCTGGGTGAGCTGCTGGGTGTGATGCTTTGTGAGCTGCTGTGTGAGCTGCTGTGTGAGCTGCTGGGTGAGCTGCTGTGTGAGCTGCTGGGTGAGCTGCTGGTTGTGCTGCCTTGTGAGCTGCTCGGTGAGTTGCTTGGTGAGCTGCTGGGTGAGTTGCTGGGTGAGCTGCTCTTTGAGCTGCTCTGTGAGCTGCTGGGTGAGCTGCTGGGTGAGCTGCTGGGTGAGCTGCTGTGTGAGCTGCTAGGTGAGCTGCTGGGTGTGCTGCTTTGTGAGCTGCTGGGTGTGCTGCTGGGTGTGCTGTTGGGTGAGCTGCTGGGTGAGCTGCTGTGTAAGCTGCTGGGTGTGCTGCTGGGTGAGCTGCTGGTTGAGCTGCTGTGTGTGCTGCTGTGTGAGCCACTGTGTGAGCTGCTGTGTGAGCTGCTGTGTGAGCTGCTGGGTGTGCTGCTGGGTGTGCTGCTGGGTGAGCTGCTGGGTGTGCTGCTGGGTGTGCTGCTGGGTGAGCTGCTGGGTGAGCTGCTGGGTGAGCTGCTGGATGAGCTACTGGGTGTGCTGCTGGGTGAGCTGCTGGGTGAGCTGCTGGGTGAGCTGCTGGGTGAGCTGCTATGTGAGCTGCTGTGTGAGCTGCTTGGTGTGCTGCTCGGTGAGCTCTGCTCTGTGAGCTGCTGGGTGTGCTGCTGGATGAGCTGCTGGGTGAGCTGCTGTGTGAGCTGCTTGGTGTGCTGCTCGGTAAGCTCTGCTCGGTGTGCTGCTCTGTGAGCTGCTGGGTGAGCTGCAGTGTGAGCTGCTGGGTGAGCTGCTGTGTGAGCTGCTTGGTGTGCTGCTGGGTGAGCTGCTGGGTGAGCTGCTGTGTGAGCTGCTGTGTGAGCTGCTGTGTGAGCTGCTGTGTGAGCTGCTTTGTGAGCTGCTGTGTGAGCTGCCGTGTGAGCTGCTCGGTGAGCTGCTTGGTGTGCTGCTGGGTGAGCTGCTGTGTGAGCTGCTGTGTGAGCTGCTGGGTGAGCTGCTGGGTGAGCTGATCAGCGAGCTGCTCGGTGAGCTGCTGGGTGAGCTGCTGGGTGTGCTGCTGGGTGAGCTGTTGGGTGTGCTGCTGGGTGAGCTGCTGGGTGAGCTGCTGTGTGAGCTGCTGGGTGTGCTGCTGGGTGAGCTGCTGTGTGAGCTGCTGGGTGAGCTGCTGTGTGAGCTGCTGTGTGAGCTGCCGTGTGAGCTGCTCGGTGAGCTGCTTGGTGTGCTGCTGGTTGAGCTGCTGTGTGAGCTGATCAGCGAGCTGCTCGGTGAGCTGCTGGGTGAGCTGCTGGGTGTGATGCTTTGTGAGCTGCTGTGTGAGCTGCTGTGTGAGCTGCTGGGTGAGCTGCTGTGTGAGCTGCTGGGTGAGCTGCTGGTTGTGCTGCTTTGTGAGCTGCTCGGTGTGTTGCTAGGTGAGCTGCTGGGTGAGTTGCTGGGTGAGCTGCTCTTTGAGCTGCTCTGTGAGCTGCTGGGTGAGCTGCTGTGTGAGCTGCTGGGTGAGCTGTTGGGTGTGCTGCTGGGTGAGCTGCTGCGTGAGCTGTTGGGTGAGTTCTGCTCAGTGTGCTTCTTGGTGAGCTGCTCAGTGAGCTGCTCAGTGAGCTGCCGGGGGTGCTGCTGGGTGTGCTGCTGTGTGAGCTGCTGGGTGAGCTGCTGGGTGAGCTGCTGGGTGAGCCGATGGGTGAGCCGCTGGGTGTGCTGCTTTGTGAGCTGCTAGGTGAGCTGCTGGGTGAGCTGCTGGGTGTGCTGCTGGGTGTGCTGCTGGGTGAGCCGCTGGGTGAGCTGCTGGGTGAGCTGCTGGGTGTGCTGCTGGGTGAGCTGCTGGGTGAGCTGCTCTGCTGGGTGAGCTGCTCATACCGCAGAGGTAATGAGCAGAGCGGAACAAGCAGTGACCTGACCCCGGGGATCCATCACTCATCAGTGACCCTATGTTGTACGGTGCAGACATGAAGTCCAACCCTTTAACCCTTTAAGCATGGGATGATGCATTAATGCATCACGCCCTTGGTCGTCAATATACATGGACAGCATTAGCAAGTTACTCGCCAGTGCTGCATGGTGGATACACTCATAAAGTGTTGGCATTATGCATTAATATAGCAATGGCGAATTATTCATCAAGGCTGTAATGGTGCATGATGACAATCAATGTAATCTTTTAGAAACATGTCATCCTTATAGGGTAAATCTATGACCGGACTATGCATATGATACCCTCAAGGCTCATGCCTATCTTCTATCATGACCACATTGGCCAAAAGAATCACCCTAAAGTTGACCTACCGTTATCGACCACAATATCAAACTAATTTAAGGTTCTGTGGCCTACCAGCGAATAACTCACGGACAATGTCTTCGTGCATTATGCTGTACACAGAGAAAAGAAACGGAGTCAAAATGAGGTCCATGTTGCCTCCAGAATGACTCCCCTCTTCAGGGGAGCCCAGGCTGCCTAAGGAAGTCTAGGTGACTCCCTGGCAGATCTAAGTGAGTCACCTGGGGGAGTCGCATATCTCCGTGGCTCACCCGAGGGAGTCACATGAATCATTCTGGAGGCAACCTGGACTCCCCTTTGCTTTTTTTGTTTTTTCTGTGTACCTTCAGGAGTGTGAAGGACCCATAGCATAGGCCGGAGAGATACATTATCGTAGGGCGAGTGTAGTATAGGTGGATTAAATATGTTCCATACGAACGAGTTTTTTTTTCAGTACAGCAGCAATAAAAAGTACCCTTATCATGTAAAACTGAAGTCCATTGTATATGGTTGTCATATATCCCTGTTATCTCATCTCGTATAACCGCCCCCCTCCCCCAATCCCAACCCTAAAAGTCCCCCAAGGGTTTACACAACATTACAGTCTGAGGGTTACGTCCCCAACTCATTGGATTAGACATGTTGATGCTCTTTTATCAGCAGGAGGCGTTATAGCCTACTGTCATGTGTGATTTAATGCTGCCCTTCACACTCAACCAACACTCATACTTCCAGGTCACGCTACTTCTGGGTTCCTATCTTTGTCATCTAATGTAATTTATGGCCCCGTTTTTTAAATGTTCTCCATGTCCGCCTGATATCATCATACGTTGTAGGACCCCTGCACTCCGAAAAGAGCTATGCAAATACACCCGTGGGCACTTAACCTGCACTATCATAATTCATTACCATGAAACATGTTATAAATGTATTATCATGTCGACCCCATAACACAATCTCAGTTTGCCATATCTCCCCTCTATTCGCTCATTTTTCAGATAAGAAAGAAAACATCAGAATAATGCATATTTACATTGAATCAATTTGTAGTTGGCAACTTAGGGGCAGAATGTGTTTTGGTATCTACATGCGAGCGGAAGAAAGACAGACAGACAGACACAGCTAAGAGATGTACCTTGTGGTGAATATTTTTCTGCGCCAAAAAAAAAGAAGGCGTGTTTCAGGTTACATATAGTCTGAAAATCTAGGGTAGGTAGGTCGGATTATTATTATTATTATTTTTTTTTTTTTTTTACTTAAGCCTGAAATGTACCCAGAAATTGACTCACAAACTACAATGCTGACTCGCCGACGTCCGCCTCGACTCGTGAACTATCAGATCGACCCTTAAATAGCCCTAAAATGATCCAAAATTTAAATATTTTTTCTAAATTGCATAAAAATGTCTAGGGTCGGCTCTATTTTGCTAGGTAGGGTCGGGTAACCTGAAAGACACCTTTTTTTTTGGCCTTATGCACTGCACTTTATTCAGATGTATGTCTTTATGCAGCGGGATCATTTTCTTATATAATGTGACCATTGTAGCAAAATAGCATACCCACGCACAAGCAGTCCCCATCACCCCGAAGGACAGGTACCAACTTGTCTAGCCCCAATTTAGCCTGAACAACTCTTTTGTATATATGCTATATTCACTTTCTTATCAGGAGCCGAAACAAAAACTGTCGCAGGGGGCAACCAGATTTGAACTAGTGACCTCTCGATCTGCAGTCGAATGCTCTACCACTGAGCTATACCCCCAGTCTGCTATCAATGTGCTATGAAACCATATAGGTCATCCGCATTTGACACATAATGACGATAGTGCATAAGAACGAAGGAGGTTACGAGGGAGACTGAGACAGAAACAGTTAGAGAGACAGAGACAGACAGAGCCAATGACAGAGATAGACAGAGGCACAGAGAGAATAGTTCTAAAGCCAACACAGCCGCATCTGTTCTATTTTTACCCAATGTCAAACAGGGTTTAGTGCCTGTTTTATCACAAATAAATGCTGCCTGCCAGGATGGGAATTGTGATAAGGTACCTTTAGCAACCATGTAAAAGCTAATAAAACACAGACATAGCAGCGTTAAAAGCATAGGATACGTCTGGGTTAAATGAGCTATGTCGGATTTGCTAAAGGTCCCTACTAGAGACCTTTAGCAAACCCGAAGTAGCTCATTTAACGCTGACGTATCGGAATCCTATGCCCTCATTACTGTTATGCCTGCGTTTTGTGAGATTTTACGTGGTCGCTAAAGGTCCCTATTATACACATTTTGTTGGCTTATCAAAATAAGACATTTTCAAAAACAGGGACAAAAATGGTCGGCAGGGGGCAACCAGATTTGAACTAGTGACCTCTCGATCTGCAGTCGAATGCTCTACCACTGAGCTATACCCCCGGACTGTTTACAAGGTGCTGTAAAAGCATACAGATC
Source organism: Harmothoe impar (assembly GCA_947462335.1). Classification (NCBI taxonomy): domain Eukaryota; kingdom Metazoa; phylum Annelida; class Polychaeta; order Phyllodocida; family Polynoidae; genus Harmothoe; species Harmothoe impar. The sequence goes on along the minus strand of OX381710.1, from coordinate 69,552,379 downwards.
AATGTTTGTATGAATAAGTATAATCATTTACACTCGATACTCGATGGGCCCCCGAATCCCCCTTTTCGTTCTTTGAAGTTTAACAATAGAGACCTTTAGCTAACCTGACATAGCTCATTTTACCTAGACGTATCCTATGCCTTCAGCACTGCCAAGTCTGCGTTTTATGAACTTTTACGTGGTTGCTAAAGGTCCCTACTAGGGTTGCTGTGCGTCGGCCTGATGGTCGATCGTATGTCATCTTGTCTGTAAAACGTAGCTTCGATTACTCCATATTGAAAATGTGCAGATATAATACAGGAAGAGCCTTACTCGAATTATACCTTCACAGTTGAGAATGGTATCCGGATTTTTTCTGACATTGAAATGGTAGATTTGATAATTAGGATAGAATGTGCAAAAATCCATATTCAATATAATTAAATGTACTTAAATTTTGCAGTAACATGAGCTTACATTTAACTGATTGGAGCACGATTACACTTTTTTCAACCTATCATATGGGCAAATCTATCACAAGTTATATTATTTCTAATATCAGGACAGGGCACCAGCTAAAGCCTAAAGTCCACGGCAGCAGGACCAGGTTATATTCTGCTACCCTAATTTTCTTTAAGGTAGGCTTTAAGGTAGGCCTATTATTGGGATTCTACTACCGAAAAGAACTTTTTTCCTAGTAAACAAAAGTTGGCAGAAAATATGAGAAATGGACGATTTTTTCTCTCCTATTCAATCCCTTTAAAAAATCAACCTACCTACACTATCTTGAGGGGCTAAGAACAGTAATTAGTACTATTTTTCATGTTATGCCTAAATGTGCGCGGCATAGTGGCGATACAGTTTGAATGCAGAATATAAAGTGTCCCTGCCTCAGTGGGCTTAAGGGACTTGGGGAGAGGGAGTGAGACAGGGCTGCAAGCTGGCACGGAATATATAGACCATCGTGTCCCCAGACAACAAGCCTCTCTTTCTGTTCTCTATGTAACCCATGTCTGCCTCCACGGGCCGCATAGTGCTCTTACTGTACCCTGCCCCTTGTCGTCATGATGCATAAATGATGCAGCCCTGGTGTGTCTACTTGCCGGTATTGTATCAATGCATCGTGTTGCCCCTTTGCGGTTGAATTAACCTAGTACAGTCAGAACGGTACATAAATGCAGCCCCGGTAAGTTCCCTGCCAAGGTTAAATTCATTCATCTTGGAGACATGAGACCCTGTAAATACGTCCCTTGATATACAGTATTATTCTACTGCCCATGTAAACTAATACCGTAGTATATACTGTAAAACTACAGTATATTCTACTGCTCAGCTACATTTACTACTAACAGTGTACAGTGCAGCACTGTGCGGCCCTTACCGGGTTTCCTTGTTGGGTGTGGCCGGTACAAGGGGCAGCTTCATGCCCCACCCATCATCCATCACAGTCCCCTCTCTCTACAACACCTTACAGCACCTTACAGCGCAACCCTTTATAGACAGCATGTCGCCAAAAGGTGGCACTTGATGCACCAATGCAGCCATTACGAGTAACTCGCCAGTGCTGATTAAGAGCATCATGCCGACCCTATGGTGCCCAGTCTCTCAACCCATAGGGTAGTCTTGATGCCTGAATGCAGCCCTGGTGAGTTATTCGCCAGGGCTGCATTCATACAGCATGACGACCAAGGGCATGATGTATTACTGCATTACGCCGTCCTTAAAGGGTTAAAACCGCCCTGGTGGTGCTGTCGGGTACTAATGAGACACTATATAGGGCAACATGGGTCATGGTTCCAGAATAAGACATTATATGCTAGATAATCCAGCATTTTTATATGGTATGCGTCACTACATTTGTTGATTTCGGGAAAATCGTAATGATATAGCATCAAGTATGGTTTGTGATTAAGGCGTTTATCATAATTGGAGAGAAGGGCACATACAGTAACAGGTTTTGTAACACTATGGTATGATTTTGCATGGATACATTGTCATTGTATTTCGATAAATTTAATTTTGGAACTTCCTCAACGTTTTCAGTTCAATAGTTGATAATACATATTCGAAACGATGTATGGACCTTCGGGCAAATAAGCAACTTAATTATGAAGATGGTCCCTTTTTTTCATTAGATTCTTGATTGTATTCAATGGCCATGCATTGTTATTGTTTACCAGAAAGACAATGCATAAAGATCAAATTAATCAGATCGTTCAGGGAATTCAACAGTCGCATCCGAAATAAACAACCTTCAGATGGCAAATACATGTTCACTACTTCAATAAAAGACATGGTTGTGAAGAATGTTATTGGTAGGAAGTTATGTTTACCAAATCACTTCTGGCTTTATTATCATTGTCGGGGACCCAAATTATATTGATATACAGGTTCTGCTTTCTAGTTGTAGTTCAGCACTGACCCATATGTGATACCAATATTATTTAGCAATAAACCAGGCTACATTCGCAACCATGAATTAGAACCGTTTTGGAATTCTATATACTTTTTAAAACCCGTACATTGATAAACAACTTCTTTTGACACTTACAGTATCAATACACTTTGCCAAAGTGGAAATTCGCTGAAGATACTTCTGAATGTTGATGGGTGTCGAAATGTCAAGACGATAAAACTTAAAACAAGTTTCTCTGTTACAACGGACAGCCGTCACCCAAGCTGTGTAGTGTGTTAGCCTGACAATGTTGAGGTTAGTTACACTTCACCCAGGCAAATATAAGCGTCAGCCAAGGTCGCCATTAGGTCCCTAGTAGCACTCTCACACAAGGGTCAGGCACTGCTGGACTATAATAGATGGGTCAAGGGCCATTCTAGTGAGGGTCAGGTTATGCTGGAACTTCATCGAGAGCTTCTACTCACCAAAAATAGCTTGAGAGTCTGGCTATGCTGGGTCCTCATGCCAGAGTCTGGTAATGCTGGACTCTGGGGGGGGGGGGGTCTTTTCCAGCCTACCAGGGTCCAGCATTGTCAGACTCTGTCATGAAGATCCAGCATGGCCAGACTTTCAAGCAATTTTGCTTAAGTTCAGCCTGTTATTGAAGGTCCAGCATAGCCTGACCCTCACTAGAATGGCCCTTGGCCCAACTATTATAGTCCAGCAGTGCCTGACCCTTGTATGAGAGTGGTAATGGCGACATTGGATGACGCTGATATTTGCCTGGGTGTTGACAGCTCATGGCCATTTTCAATTAGGTGATTTGGAGGTGATCGGTAGGCAATCGGCAGGTAGAACCATATACAACCACCGGTAAGTGCACTCTGTGTAATGTAATTGTTGTGGCTCTACCTGCCGATTGCCTGCCGATTACCCTCAAATCTGCTAATGGAAAATGGCCCTTAAACATAAGAGCTAGGGAGCACATAGATCACTGTAGTTCTGCGATGGGCTACCTATCGCCATTTTGAGATACAGGCACATGTAGGACCTACACTGATATTCCATAAGTTTGCTTTGTTCGTCAGTATTGACTTACCCAAGTTAGTCATAGGGGTCTAAGGCACCAATACCTTAGTCAAAATGGTGAACTAATATTTACAAATGACTACCACACGTCATTGCTGCCACCAATGCTGCCATCTAGCGTGTTAGGGAGTCTGATTCCCAAACAGAACACCAGATGGTTATTGGTATGTAAGACATCTTCTCCAGAAGGTGTACACTTCTACATGTTGAAGTATTCACAATTCCCCTAGAAATCAAAAGACTAAGGTGGGTGGGTTGTATAGGGAGCCTAAAGAAGTTGGTCAATACTGGCTAAGGTTTCTAGAATGAAGAATATCAGTGTACATAAGTAGTATAGTATGTATCGGAACGGGACTATAGTTAAGTACTGTTTATTACTCAATCGACATGCAGCCAATCAGAGGCCTCCATTTGGTCACGTGACCGGAAGTGACCTACTTAGGGGATTAGTGGTGACGTCACGTGACCTAGTTAGCCAATCAGAGGCCGCCATTGGGTCACGTGACCGGAAGTGACCTACTTAGGGGATTAGCGGTGCATTCTGGGTAACCCTGCAGCCAATCAGAGGCCTCCATTGGGTGACCGGAAGTGACCTACTTAGGGGATGGTGCATTCTGGGTAACCTACTGACCTACTTAGGGGACCGGAAGTGACGTCACATGACCTAATGGCCAACCGGAAGTGACCTCATTGAGGATCACGTGACCGGAAGTGACCTGATTGATCACGTGACCGGAAGAAGAAGAAGAAGTGACGTCACGCGACTTAATGAAGAGATGAGCGTCTTTAAGGGGTCACGGGCTTTAAAATGTGATATCTTTTTTTTTGGAGGAGGAGGCGAGTCTCTTATTTTTTTTTCGGTAAACTAATAAAAAACACCACGATATAAGTTTTTTTTTTCATTTTTTATTGTTTTACGAGCGACTGGAAGTGACTTATTGAACTAGTTAGAAGCGTTCTTTAGAGTGTATAAGGGGGAAGGAGGGGAAGGAGGGGAGGGGAGGGGGGGAGGGGGGCCCTTTTAACATGCATGGGGAGGGGGGCGCTTTTAGGATGCATGGGGCGAGTGGTGGGGGGGAGGGGGGGGGGAGGGGGGCACTCTAGGGGGGGGGGGGGGCACTCTAAGGGGCGCGTTTGTCTCTTTTAAGAAAGAAAAAGATTTTCAATCGAGAGACACGCTTCTTCCTCTCGAGAGGAAGAAGCGTGTCTCTTCGTGTTTTTTTTTTGTTTATCACGTGCTGCGATGAGGCGATCAGCTGCGACTGGAGGAAGTGACACTTTAAGAGATCGCGCGTCTTAATTGTTATGATATATATATATATTTTTTTTTTACTTACTAATAAAGAAGACGTATGAAAATAAAACACAACAATTCACATGTCCGTCGTTCTCGTTGTTTCTTGCTTGATAAAGTCAAGTAATATCGCGATGCCGAGGCCAAACTTTCCCATGTCCTCAGTCAACACTCGAAGGAGTTCAAAAGGCGTACCGCCGGCGCCGTCAGCTTCATCTTGCCACATTTTCAACACTCGGAAGGCCCACTCAGCGGGACTTCCTCCGTATTCGCATTCTTCAGCGATCTTATCTAACCTCTCAGGCGACAATTTTAAATGGTCCCCTACCTCTTTCCACCTGCTACCCAGACGTCTGCCGAGGGTGCCCAAGTGCTTATGCATCGCGCGCGAGTCGGGGTTTTCGAAATCCAACCCCTGTCTGTGGAGAAGGGCCATCCACTGAGCCAACAGTTCCATGCGTCTAATGCGGGTGAAGACGCGACCGAGCTCGCCCCATCTATGACGATGCGGGGTTTCACCCCACCACACTCGGAACATCGCCGTACACAGCTCCTCCGGTGTCTTGACACTGCGCTCTACTAGAGCATCCATACGGGCGGCGCTGACTTTTAAGCTACTGCCCAACTCTCTCCAACAGCCGCTCAACTCTTTACCTAGTTGACGAAGCAAGGCGTCGCTATAGGCTAACCGCCGCTGTCCTACCTGTCGGGTCTCCCCATCATCGGTCTGCTGCCTCGCGCCGCGTCTCACGTCGTCAAGCCGCATTAACTTTTTTTCAGGCGCACCGGGCGGTGAAGGCGAGCTTGAAAGTGGAATAGCTTGAGCCATCTCGTCTCGTCTTGGCGGCGGCGGCAGCGGCGGCGGCGGCGGCGGCGGCGGTGGCGGCGGTGGTGGTGGTGGCGGTGGTGGTGGTAGTAGCCGTTACTGGGGTCAGAGGCGATATGTTTTTTTTCCAACAGAAATGAGAGCTTTTTATACAGAGGGAGTTTAATCCCATTTCCAACAGCGCTCCAGCTGTCTAGCGCCCTGTCCGCATGACGCTTTTTCAGCCGCTCCGCTCCTTAAGAGCTTAGATGACGAGGGGGTGTGGCATCGCTATCCGTGGAGACCAGCTGAAAACGGTGTTTTTTCCTCACTCATAGCCTTAATACCTCCTACCCCCTACCCGAGGACGTCTCCCTCCCTCTGACATTCATTGTAGCAAACGTCAGAGGTCAGGTGAAAATCGGATTTTTTTTCATGCACAGCCTTAGGCAGCTGTCACCCCTCCCTATTGAACTAGCCGGCCGCCCGCCCGCCTGGCCGGCCCGGTCTACTCACCACGGCAGGAGGTGGCGATTTTTGTCTTACACTTAAGTCGCTCACCACATGCACACGCCTCTACTCACAGACAGACACGTTCGTCTTAGGGGGGTCCTGCTTCACGCCACACGCCTCCTGTAGTTTTTTTTTGTATACACACTGTAAGCTCATCACCGTTACCGTTAATCCTTTATACAGCTAACGCGCGCTGAATGGCTGAACAGGGTGGTAAGCGGCTTAGCTCACCACAGTGGATCCCTCAAAAAGGGATCCAGCTGAAAACGTCATACCTTATGTCTTTGTGAATGGCCGCCGCCGGTCAGTCGACGGCAGGCAGCAACCGCTTAACCCTTTATACAGCTAATGCGCGTTGAATTGCTGAACAGGGTGGTAAGCGGCTTAGCTCATCATCACAGTCGATCTCTCAAAAGAGGGGGGGGAAAGGGATCCAGCTGAAAACGTCATGCCTTATGTCTTTTTGTTTCTCTTTGTGAATGGCCGCCGGCCAGCCGGCGGCAGCTGAACAGGGTCGGTAAGTAGCTTAGCTCTAGAAGCGAGAAGGCGTATATAAGGGGCTTGGAAACCTCCATTCACTCACTCATTCTTTTTTGCTGCTCTCTACAGTCACCACCATGAGCAAAAGACAACAGCTAGCGGCGTTCAAGAACAAGAAGACTACGCGGAACAGCGTTCGTTTAGCGTCAGTGCCTGCTCTTGCTACTGAACATGAGACTACCGCCGCAGCCGGTTGGTCTTATCACCCTCCTGCTGTAGCGAGCGCTCGCGGCAGTAGTAGTAGTAGTAGTAGTAGCAGTAGCACTAGTAGTAGCAGTAGTAGTAGTAGTGGTAGTAGTACTAGTAGTACTACTGGTAGCAGTCGTCGTGCTAGCGACGTTGTTACACTCGCGACGGTACACGTTGCTGCTAAGCGCGCTGCCGCTGCTACCGCCGTCCCGCCTGCCGCTGCTGCTGCTGCTGCTGCTGCTGCTGCGCCTGCTACTGCTGCGCTTGCTACGGCTGCGCCTGCTGAGGCTGCTGCTGCGCCTGCTACTGTTGCGTCTGCTGCGGCTGCGCCTGCTGCGGCTGCTTCTGCTGCACCTGCTGCTACTGCTACTACTACTGACGACAACGCTCCTGGCACAGCGCAGTACTGGCAACCGGGTTTTTACCTCCCCACTACTGTTGATGACTTTGATGACCTGCCGCACGTTGCACAGCCCCTCTCCTCCACCACTACATCGACGGACGCCCTCGACGCCGCTCGCGCTGAGAGTTACAGCTATTCGGACACTCAGCCCCTGAACCGAGAAGAAGAGGAGGAGGAGGAGGAGCAGCAACAGGGTGAGACAGAGAACGACGCTGACGACGAGGCGTACGAAGAACCCGAAGGGCAAGGGATGAGCGGTACGTTTTTCGGCTTCCCTCTTCGACCTTTCGACCTCACTTCCTCCACTGCTAGCGCCCCCCCGTCCGGTCCGTGGCGACTGCCCTCACTGCCACCTTACGAGGGCGGCGGCGGCGCTTCATCTTCTACCGCTACACACAGCACAGACAGCGTGTGGCTGCGCTGTTCCAACAACGAGACCTCCGATACCACCAGCGCTGACGCTGCTCCTGCTATCGGTTCTGCTGCTGATTCAGCTCACGCTGATGGTGTTACTCATCCTGCGGGTGTGAAACGTTCTAAGGTGAGTTCCAGAACAACAAGGCCCACTAAGAAGAGAAAAATACAAGAAAAAGAAGGAGATGGACGAGAAGAAGCAGAGAAAACACTCGGGTTAGAGTTCTGCTTAGACGGAGCTTTGACGCTGGAGATCTGGGAGGACGTGGCTAGACTGTCTAGGAGGCCGCGCTACACAAAAGACGGCCAGGTGAAAGAGGCGTCTCTGACCAGAAGCAAGCGAGTGCACTTCACGGCCGACGCGCTGCGCGAGCTCATAGCACGCATCGCCGATATCCGCGCAGTGGTGCGCATACGCGACACAGCGGCCGCGCAAGGAAAACCTAATCACACCCCCTGGTTCGCAGTGCTGGATGAGGCGGGCGAAGTGTACGCAGCTGTGAGCTACTACAGCGGTAAGAACCTCGTCCACGTGCGCAAGTACGAAGGTCCTGACAAAAAACCCACACAGCAGGGGGTGACGCTGTCCGCCAGAGCGCTCAAAGAGTTGGATGACAAAACAGAGATCATTCTGAAATATCTCGGCATAGATTCGGAATGAGAGACGCTCAACGCTCACGCGCGCACACACACACACACACAGCGTTTGACGTACGCTGTATGAGACAGACAGACAGACAGACAGACAGACGGATACACAGACAGCAGACAGAAAGATAGTTACATAGACGACAGATTGATAGATGGCTAGATAGATAGATAGATAGTTAGACGGCTAAGTAGTTGGTAACCGAGTGAAAAAAAACATGACACAGTACGTATGCGAAAAGTGTTTCAAAATGTTTAAAAGAGCGTACAACCACGAGAGACACGTAGAAAATTGTAGAGTAGTAGCTAAGTTTTGCCCTCTATGCGGCGAAGGGGATTGCCGAAAGAGCGCTTGTCGACGCGAATCTCTGGACGGGGTGACCGTCCCTCCGCGCATATGTGCTGTACCGAACGGGGAGGAAACGTTCACGGCGAATTGGCCTGCGATACAAACGGGCGTCAGGATGCACGGGACTCGCGTGAGTGTAACAAACTTCAGGCTACCAACCGGCGAGTTGAGTGACGCTGTAGATACTATGCGTCGCATTCACTTGACACAAAGATTCAGATACAAAGTGGGTTTCTCGGTAGGCTTACTGTTACAACACAGAGAAGACAAGAGCAAACTGCGCTACTTCCACGCCTCCCAGAACAACGCAACTCTCATACAACCGCTCCCTACTGTAACTAATTCAGAAACTTTGGAAGAGCTCCTCTCAAAGATGCAAAACACCGTCGCTTGCGAGGAGGTACGGAAACTTTGCGACGCTGACACCAAGTGGCACGTTCTTTTTCCTACCAATTTGAACATCTGCGTTTACATGGGACCGGGGGAATTCCCCATAGGCGGTAGGATCACTCAGGCCGGTCGAGTTGGAAAGAGAAGCGGCGTGTTAGATTTTCCCAACAAGGACAACCTCTGCATCTTCCGCTGCATTTCCTTTCACTTATACAACACCAGCAAGCGCGCTTCAGATTTGTTACGTCAGTTCTGTCCCGCTGCCACACCTGAATCCTTTCCGGGTCTGAACATCCGCGACTTACCCGCGTTAGAGAACTTGTTTGACGTACAAATAGCGGTTTACACCACGTCGCGTCAAGTGCCGGGGCGGAAGTTGAGAAGACGCGTTACTCTGATCAGACCGCCTTCCAGAACTGTGGCCGCCCGAGGTAAAGTCAACCTACACCTGACGGCGAAAGGCGGTTTGCACGTCTCTCTCGTCACGGACTTCAACGCGTACGCGGGCATATACGAATGTTGCAAGTGTAAGGCGGCGTTCACCACCGAGTTCTTGCTGAAGAGACACAGGAACCAGCTTTCCTCTTGCCGACAAGTCAAGTTGCGCTACGTAGGTGGCATCTACCAAAATTCGAGAACGATTTTCGAAGCGCTAGCAGACTTCTCCATTTTTCCCCCCGACGGACATTCCGGAATCTACCCTTACAAGATCGCCTTCGATTTCGAGGCTTTCTTCAGACCGTGCAAAGAACCGTCGACGGAGCACGTGTCCCTGCTGTGGGATCACGTCCCTTTGTCGGCTAGCGTCGCATCCGACTTTCCGGGGTGGGAGGGGCCCGTCTGCTTCGTCAGAGCGTCCGACGCAGATTCCGACCCCTTGTTGGACCGAGTTTTAAATCACATAAACGAGAACGCCAAAGCGATCGGGGAAGCTGTGCTAGAACTTTACCGACCGACGTTAGCGAAGTTAGATGCGGCGATAGGTGAAGCTCTCCTGCTGGAGGAGGCGACGTTCACCACCCCTTCTCCAGGCGGCTTCGCTGCGGCTCAGACCAGACACCCGTTAGTTCAACTGAAGAAGCGTCTTCTGAGATACATCCGTCAAGCTCCAGTGGTGGGCTTCAACTCGGGGCGTTACGACTTGAACCTGATCAAAATACGCCTTCACTCGTTCTTCGCCTCCGGAGACCGAAGAAACCAAGAATTCAGCGTCATAAAGAGAAGCAATCAATACTTGGCGGTTTACACACAGCACACGGTTTTCTTGGACGTAGTCAACTATTTGGCACCCGGTTACAACTACGCGACCTATTTGCGAGCTTTCACCAGGAACGAAGAGAAAGGTCACTTTCCTTACGAATGGATGACGTCTACCAGGAAACTGGCAAACAGAACGCTGCCGCCGAGATCGGCTTTCGACAGCGAGCTGACGGGCGTCAAAATGTCCGAATCCGACTACGCCGCATGTCAGAAAGTTTGGTCCGACGAGAAGATGCAAACTATGGAAGACTACTTGATCCACTACAACAACAAAGACGTGAAACCTTTCATAGAAGCTCTGAAAAATCACGCTAAATTTTTCCAAGATCGCGGCATCGACATGTTGAAAGACGGAGTTTCTCTCGCCGGTTTGACTTTACGCTTCCTCTTCCAAAACCTAGAAGACGCGTTCACGACGTTTCCCCAGTTCGACGCCGTCCTCCACGCTCTGATCGAAGAGAATCTAGTCGGCGGTCCTTCCATCATCTTCCATAGATTTCACGAGAAGGGCACCACGCGGATAAGGGAGCACAAGTACGGCGAAGAAGCGAGACCGTGCCAACACATCCTAGGACTAGACGCTAACTCACTGTACTTGCGCTGCATGAGCGAAGCGCACTGCACGGGCTATTACGCGGTGAGACGGCCCGAGACCGAGTTCAAGCCCGAAATCAGGCAAAGAAACTCTCACAGCGCTTTGGAGTGGTTACGCTTCGTAGAGCACGACCGCGACGTGAAACTGCGCCACGCTCTGAACGGCGGCGAGATGGCGGTAGGCTGTCGGAGAATTCGCGTGGACGGATTTCACGCGGCCTCTAATACGGTTTTCCAGTTTCACGGGTGTTGGTTCCACGCTCACGAGTGCATACCGTCGCACCGATATCAGTGCGCTTCACTGAGAGAGGAGAGACGCGACAGAACGACCAGAGTAAGCGCTTACTTGAAAGCGTTAGGTTACAAGCTGGTCGTCGTGTGGGAGTGCGAATGGCGAGAGATGAAGCGTCGAGATGAGCGGGTCAAGGCCTCCCAACAACGCTGGAAGGTTGACGCTTTGAAAGTGTCTCGAAACGCGATGAGCGAGAGCGACATCCTTTCCGCTGTGAAAGAGGAGAAAATGTTCGGTTTAGTTCAAGTGGACATCACTACGCCGCCTCACCTACGAGAGTACTTCGAAGAAATGACCCCCGTTTTCAAGAACGCGACCGTTTCAAAATCGGACATAGGCCCTCACATGTCAGACTTTGCGCAGGAAGAAAAGCTGTTGAACACGCCTCAGAGATGTCTGATAGGGAGTTACCACGGAAAAAATATTCTCTTGGGAACGCCGCTTCTCAAGTGGTATTTAGAGCACGGTTTGATAGTCACCAAAGTGCAGCTGGTGGTAGAATACCTACCTAAACGCTCCTTTGCCGGTTTCGCGGACGAAGTGACGGCGGCGCGAAGACGTGGCGACGTGAACGAGAACGAGAAAATTCTGTCAGACTGTTACAAGTTAATGGGAAACGCTACGTACGGTAAAACAATCTGCAACAAAGAAAAACACACGGCGGTGAGATACACTGACAGTCGGAAGTTCGAACTATTGGCCAATTCGTGGCGCTTCAAAAAGGCGTCCGAGTTGACTTCCGATCTGTTTGAAGTCGAACTACAACCGAAAACGGTCAAGAACAACCTCCCTATTCAGATAGGGTTCATGGTATACCAGTACGCGAAGTTGAAAATGTTAGAGTTCACATACGACTTCTTGGATAGATTCGTCGATCGGCGCGATTATGCCCTTTGTCAAATGGACACCGACAGTCTTTACATGGCTCTCAGCGGTGCCACGTTGGATGACCTAGTGAAACCTCGCCTGAGAGAGACGTACTTCAGAGAGAAACGAAAGTGGCTTCCGACAGCGGTGTGCGACGAGCACTTAGAGCTTTTCGTGAAGACAAAAACGGAAAGAGTGCGAGAATGGTGTGCGCCGCCCGGCGGATGTTGTGAGAGACGGTACCTTCACGATCTGAGAACTTCGGGGCTCATGAAAGCGGAGTGGGAAGGTGACGGGATCCTAAGTCTCAACCCTAAGACTTACATTTGCTACGATCGAGTCAGCGACACCGGTGAAAGAAAATCCAAAAAATGGAGTGCAAAAGGCGTACAGAAGAAACAAAACCCCCAGGAACCAGACGCCTTCTTGGATGTTCTTCGCCAACGAAAAACTCTCATTGCTGTAAATAGAAATTTCAAAGTGGTGCGAAACAAAATGGTCACCTACACCATAGAGAAAGACGGCGTGCGCTACTTGTATTATAAGCGTCGCGTGCATTCTGACGGTGTGACAACGAGTCCTTTAGAGATATGAAAAAATAAAAAATAAAAAATAAGCGTGTGCATCTTTTCAAAAATAGAGTGTTTATCAAGATTGAAAAAAAAATAAATTAAAAAAATTAAAAGAAAATATTGTTGTGTTTTTATTATCATACGGCTTCTTTTACTAGTAAGTCGCGCAGTCTCTTAAAGCGTCACTCATGTGACGACGTCGCTTCCAGTCACGGGATCCTAAACAAAAAAAAAACTTCTTCTTCTTCCGGTCACGTGATCAATCAGGTCGCTTCCGGTTGGCCATTAAGTCGTGTGACGTCACTTCCGGTCACGTGACTCATCAGGTCACTTCCGATCACGTGATCCTAAATTAGGTCATATGACGTCACTTCCGGTCCCCTAAGTAGGTCAGTAGGTTACCCAGAATGCACCATCCCCTAAGTAGGTCACTTCCGGTCACCCAATGGAGGCCTCTGATTGGCTGCAGGGTTACCCAGAATGCACCGCTAATCCCCTAAGTAGGTCACTTCCGGTCACGTGACCAAATGGAGGCCTCTGATTGGCTAACTAGGTCACGTGACGTCACCACTAATCCCCTAAGTAGGTCACTTCCGGTCACGTGACCAAATGGAGGCCTCTGATTGGCTGCATGTCGATTGAGTAATAAACAGTACTTAACTATAGTCCCGTTCCGATACATACTATACTACTTACATATGTATGTGTTCCTGAGAACTAACATTACATTATAGTTGTCACTACTGCAGACCTTCACAGCTGTATCCCAGTGGGCACAGAACATTGAATTAACATTGATTAATGGTTGTCAACATCGATTCAATGTTGATTCAATGTAGATTCAACATTGAACAGAATTTTGTGCCCACTGGGATGAAGTACAGCAGCATAGTGACTTGATGCACTACTCCTCTCGTCCAAATGATATGCCTCATACCGACCATGAATGTCATCCACCAATAACTAGTATAGATATGACACAATAGGCAAAAGAGACTGGCGGCCTGACACACAAAAGTCATCCATTTACTGTTAATGCCTGAATGCTGCAGCCTTAGGATATAACGAATAATCACGTAAATGGCTTTTTTAAATAGGTCTTATATATTTCTGCCTCAGAGGAGATATTTATGTCATGCAACAAACAGGGACCAACCCTGTAATGAGGCTGGGTTGCAAGGAGAGTGAAGGGATAGAAGGTGGAAGGGAAGAGGGAGGAAGTTCATTTCATAAAAATGCTCAAAGTGTACCTTTAAGCATCTTAAATTTGCTTAGATGCAAACATTAATGCAATGTTAGTGTAAGTGCCAGGAGCGCTCCTTACTCTTGGGGTCGTGGAGCCCAGGCAGGATTAATTAACCCTAAGTGTATTAGGGAGGAACCCTAATCATGTTAGGGGGCTTATCTAGTAGAAATGTAAGTACAGCAGTCATATACCATCAGTAGCCAAACCCCAAACCCCTCAGTGTACCTCAGAACCGGCCCAATGTTGCCTCTTCAAGATGAGCATCGTGCTTTAATGCCATTTTATCGTTTTGAATGCAAGACAAGCAGTTATTTCCCAGGACTTCATTCAAGCATCAGAGTGACACTATGGGGCTGATACTATATAAAATGAGAGGTATGATGTAATGCATTGCTACATCATATTTCAAATGAAAACACATATTCTGTGAGGCATCTTGCCATTCTCTAATAATGTTCATAGTATAGGGTATTTGGTAATTGTGTATCAGTAAACACACCACATCCAGGGGTTAATAGGCTAAAAGTGTAAATTAATACCTCCATGAATCACTACTATCTGATGGTGCATCCTACCCTAAACCCCAGATGGGACCACGGTCGGGTTCAGTATTGATTTTAGTTCCCATAACGATATCAAACCAACTCACAAATGAGGCCCACTATAACATGCCTTGCATAATGTTATCCCGCTTACACCTAAAGTGGCAGTTATTATCAGAGACCACTGAAAATTGATAAGTGGACCCATATATGGCCATGTATGCCCTGTACAAAATTTCTAAGCTCTATCTTTAGCGGTTGCCGAGATAATTAGCGTTCTTTACCGTCCTACATGTAGGACAGTAGGGTTATGCCCTACTGTCCTGTGGCCTCTGCCTGGGCCTATGTTATTGTAAACCCATAGATAGTTATCAATAGTAACTGAATATTGTCTCCCACTCTAAAAATGTTGCTGCCAGAACAGTTTTAAGTACATCTGCCCTCCTATATTGCATCCAAGGGATACATCCATCTCATTGGTTTGTTGCTAAGGTAACTAGTTGCTTAGCAACAGCCGTTCTATTTGTTTATTTGCCTAGCAACACAAGGTTAATGGGATCTTAGCTCAATTTCAACCATACCTGACCCCACTAAAATGATACCACAGGTTCTGTTGCAGTTATTCATGTGTTGCCAAGGGAGGTTGTTGCTTAGCAACAGCCATTCCAATTGCTTATTTGCCTAGCAACACACGTTAACGTGGAGTTTAGCTCACTTTCAATCATACCTTACCCTACTAAAATGGACCCAATGGTTTCAGGGCAGTTATAAACATGTTGCTAAGGATGTGGGATGCCTAGCAACAGTCATTCTAAATGTTTATTTGCCTAGCAACACATGTTAACCTGGCCTTTAGCTCATTTTCAACCATAGCTAGCCCCACTAAAATTACCATCTAACCCTGCATTTTATATGTTAGTACAAGTTAGTCAGCCAGTAAGAACTACTATTTAAATATAGATCTATGGAATTTTTGCCAATGTTTTCATGGTTGACCTCGGAGAAGATGAATATTGACAAACTGTATCAGGTACAACTTTAACTTCAACCAATATGTAGATGTATGACCTTTAAAAATATGTCCTTGACCTTGACCCAATGTCATCCTTTTAGCATGAACTGTTGAACTATGCTATTTCCAAAAACCCACAACAAATGAAAGATCTAGCTAGTTTTTCCTTTCAAATATACCCAATTTAATGAAATTTCATGGTAACTAGGGTTGACCTTGACCTTTCAGTCAGATGGTACGTAGATGGTATCTACACACCTTCATAAAGGGTCAAGTCTTGAGCTACAATATGGCGTCTCTTAAGAAATTAACCATATTCCTTCTACAATGTATGTATATTGAGTGAATATGGACAAACTACATAAGGTCTAACTCTAATTCTGACCAAAATTTTGATATTTGACCTTGAAAAGATGACCCTGACCTTGGCCCAAGGTCATCTTATGAATATGAACTGGAGGACTAATTTAGTTCAAAACACCAACAACATATCAGAGCTCTATGTAATTTTTCTTCTAAGATATACTCAATTGATTGAAATTTCTTTGAAATTTCATGGTAACTATAACTTAGGCGTGACCTTGACCTTTGACCTCTGATTACACAAAGATGGCTAACATGCCATACTGCTAGGCTACAAAAATGTTATTTTCAGGCATAAATTATACCTTTCCAAATAAATTGCATTAAGCTTGGTGCCTCACAATGGTACAGACTAACAATATTTGGCTTACTGAGTTATGAGTTACTTCACATTAATGAAGCACTCACTATGCATACATTTTCCTGACCTTTGACCTCAGTTTTGACCTTTCCCTGACCCCTACATCATACTATGCACACCAAATTCAAAATCAGCATACTAAAATTAGGGTAAACCCATTTTCAAAGTAACTATATCAATCCACTCACACTGAATTATAATATCGACTTTTTGACCAGTTGGCCAACAATTGCGTAACACTCAGTAGCCCATAGTCCTACTGTCCTTCTGTAAGGACGGCTGGGAAAATGAGCCAATTATACCTTTATTGCTTAACATCATGTTCACAAAAAAAGATACACATCCTCAGACATGTTTTTTTCACATGTTATGACATTTTGATAAATGTGGCTTGGAAAATGTTCTAGATAACACAGGAATTAATTCCAGCATTTTCCTGGTTATCATTTTCCAAGATGTATGGATTTTGGGACCTCAGTCTGACATCATAGCGGTAACCATGGCAACCCTTGACAAAAATTGCTGGGAACTTGGAGACTTGAGCTTTATGAACCAAAAACACAATTTAAAATCTATGGATTTTATCTTTAGTAAACAATCTCTTGTTATATGTCATATAGGTTTTCAGAACCCACCTAATGAATTATCTACATCGAGTCATAGATTGATAGATAAGCACTGGTACATTGCAACCCAAAATGGCATTAAACTGCCACGATTAATGTATGTGCGATGGTTACTTGCATCCGTATTAATCATGCCTAATTTCCATGTCATGTTTAACAGATTTAACCCTTCCTTTACCATACACGCATTATTGCGAGTTTACCGTACAGGACCGTACACGCATTAATGCGAGTTAATCGCCGATTTTCGGCCGATTTTGGCCGATTTTTGACCCTCTGTGGTTTGCCTGAAAGTTGGCAGAATCCCACAATTTTTTCTGACGGTAGTCTATGACATATTGTCTCTGCAAATCGTAATCGATTTCTACATACATCCAATACTTCAGAAATGCTGGGCATCTCAACCTGGATAATATTTAACTAATTTTCAATACGATTTGAGCAATATTTAAGGCAAAAATCTAAAGAAAAGTCAACCAATATTTTTTGGGGGATGAAAAATGGTTTTGTCCAATTTTTTATGCTGAAAAAGATGGTACCAAAAGTTAAGGTCTATTTTGATGCATTCTGGCCTAAATGTAAGTTTCAATGGCAACATATACACTAAAATAAGCTATATTTGATTTCAAATAGGGCTTTATTTCCCTAATTGGATCACTTAGGGCAATTCGGGTATCTTACTTTTTGGTTATTCAGTATTGTTCATTTTGTCACAGATGTACTTCTAGTTTGAATATTGGAAAAATTCTTTCAGTATCTAAAAGGTTAGACCATCCTCTAAATCCCAATATCCCATTTTATCTTCATCTGAAAAAATCTGGTCTTGGGACGGGTGTCTTTATGCAGAGCCTGGTAAAGGAAGAGTTAAAGCTGGTCTCTCCCTTAAGAGACACTTATGATTCTAGGTCACAGCACTTGAGATGCCTTATCCCGGTTATTTGCAACCCTTATATTAAAGATGTACAACCTTTTCACATTGTTTGAGGCGATTGCAGCCTGACTCCTTCTCTCCTAGCTGAAATGATAAGGGCAATATGATTATGATGTAGTAGCCTACTTATCTATTTTCACTATTAAAAAACATGCCTTATTATATTACCTTATTGTAATTATTTCATTACCTCATTATAACATTTTAATTCAATGTTCTTTCTAGAAATAGGATGTTTAAGATCTGCTCAATGACTAAAACAGTGATTTTCTAACTCATACCCTATGAAACAGTCCGTTACTAAGACGTTGTGATTAGTCAATTAAAACTATCTATGAATATTCATATTGTGAGGATGTGAAATCAATGGTGAATACAAGAAAATTGTGAAAGCTATTAAACAACTAGTGCGTTATTATTTATGAGCCAAATGATGTCAAGAACATTTCTGCCATAAAAATACGTTATCGGAGAAACTAGTCTAAGCTTTTTAGAATTCCTGAAACTCTAAAAAGAAGGCGAACCTTCCATGTAGTTCTGTCATTATGTCAGAGCTACCTTCCTCTTACACTCAAAATCCAAGGATTGAAAGGGTTGGTAAGCACAGACTATCCAAGGTTTGTCATATTATTATGTGTGTTACTCATAATGGCAAAATTATATTCAAAAATGACTGAGGGGTCAGTCAGTAGTGGCTAACCTAAGTTCATCATTGGTGTGTTGTATTTGTATACCACTAGTTTGGGCCACCTGTAAGATACTATAATCACCACTCTGTGGCTCCCCCTGGAAATTAAAACACTAAGGTGGGTTGGTCAGTACTGACCAACCTGACATTAATAACTTACCTAGGTTAGTCCGATAGGGAGCCAAGAAATGACTAACTAAGTTAGACACTAGTGACTGAGAGATTGGTCGTATAGGGAGCCTAGGAATATCAGTGTAGGGTGATGGGTACATACTCTGCTTTAGATCTGTGATTGGTCAAGGTGGTTCCAACCCAACTACACCAAGGGTATACTGATATTCTTTGGCTCCCTATACAACCAATCTCTCGCTGACTATAGTGCCTTACTTAGTTAGTCAATTTTGGCTCCCTATATGGCTAACCTAGGTTAGTTGATATTGTCAGATCAGTCAGTACAGACCAAATCACCTCAGTCTTTGCAATTTAGGCTAAATCTTTTGAATTAGGCATCAGTCGTATGTTGTTTTGCCTTAGTAATTCTTAAATAGCATTTGGTCATGCCTGACCAAAGTCCCTATGGCCAACTTGTGATAGCCACTAAAGACTAAGGGCCGAGGATTTTAGATTATCTGTGTAAACTGAATGTGTGGAACAGAGAGTGAATATTAACACCATGGGTGGGAGCACAAAGGTCCTGGAATAAAGCCCTAGTATGTAACATCATGTGAATGATATGAAACTGCAATGTTCCATTACAAATGTGAGCATGTTGTATTGAACCTACACTGTTTAAAGCATCATCATTATTCATAAATAACCAAACAGCACTGTGCCCATATTTGTAAGGGAACAATGAGCCTGTCATGCATGTCTGTGATGAAATCATATATGCATGGCATGATTTGTATGGTAGCAAACCAGTGTTTGTATGGTAACATTAGTCCTTGTTCGTTCTTGTGATATAACGCCTAGGGCCCATTAAACTCCATGCTCTCGCCATCTTTTCTGGATCGCGTACCATCTATATCATGTGGGTTTGCAGAACTTGGGAGCAAAGTTAGGTTGCATCAATTTACTGCAGCTTGTAAAGGATAGACATGCTGATGCAATAGGGACCTTTAGCAAACCTCTTTTGAATCGTCTGTTTTATTAGGTTGCAATATTTTGATGCTTGCGGCTTGGCATTCCGGAGGAAGCTTATGCCATTATGTGCCACATTGTTAGGGTTCAACACTGTGAGAGAACATCAGTCTGCAGTTAATGGCATGACGGTTAAAGAAACAAATGTCATCAAGCAACTTAGTGTGGTGATGAAGATGAGATGCTTATAAGGATCGGAATGTCAGGAATGTGAGACTTGAAAAAACAAGATGCCTCCTACAGAGCACAAGGTGTGTAGAGTGTAAACCTGACAGTGTTGAGGCCTTTTCCATTTGACAACTAATGTATGAGTCCCTCAGCCACATCCTTTTACAAAAGTCTCATATTTGTCACGAAGTGCCATTTTGAGACTTGGACAAAAAATGTTTCTCACAAGCCAGGCCAACTTCAACCTACATACATTTAGTAATCGGCATATTGTGTGTCACTGCGGCAGGTAGGCTAGATTTACTTGGAGTCGGACACATACCTTAAGACCGACAATTGATTTTGTGGTTATTCAAGCATTTTGATCCCTTTATTTGTGAATTATTGTGATGTTTAAGTGTTATTCTTTCCAAAATACAAATGTCACTGTCCATGTATGTGTCCGACTCCAGGTGAATCTACCCTAGGCCTTGCCAGTTATAGTTGGCGCCCTGACTGCAGCATGCCCCTTCCCAGTGGGCACAAAATTCAGTTCAATGTTGAATCAACAGTGATTCAACATTAGATCAACATTGACAACCAATCATCAATGTTGATTCAATGTTCTGTGCCCACTGGGTTTGTTGGAGGTTTATAAAGTTGGAGTTTATATAAAGCTGCATGATGCACCAAACTACTGATCAGTACATCAGTTTTATCCTAGTGTATCCTGAAGCATGATAGCCTAAAACACAAGTGACCTTGGGGGCTAGTGTAGATATTACATGCCCGATACGCATGACATGCACGACATAGATGAAAAGGGTTTTCTAAGCCGGAGGCTTGAAACAACATAAAGGTCAACTTACTGTCAGAACCTGAAGGATACAGCTGTATGAAGGAAACTTAATAGTATATTCAAATAAGGCTCACGCAAGTCTGCCCTTGAGAGAAATTGCGAGAGGCTGCAAAGAAAGTTGCGCTGGTTATGTAAAAGATCCTATTTCTCTTGCCGTTCAGATGATTGGCTAAAAGAAAAAAGAGGTTACGAAAAGGTCACAGATTCGGAATGGAAGACAATAAGCATGAGAAGTAGGTTTTTTGGATTGTTGGAGTTATCAGACTCATTGCCTTGAAAGGGTGGGAATTATTACCAGGACGCATCAGAATTGAAGTCGAGGGGATTACACTAGACACGGAGTACAGCCATAATACTTCAATTTGGACTGATCTGCTTCCAGTCACAATGCAATTTAAAGTGGGAGGTAACATTGTTTTCCAAATCGGTTTAGTAATTGAGTTATTTACAATGAGATATAGCTTGATAAGCGCTGCAATCAGCATTTACAATTCATCATTCATGAATATCAGCATTCACTGCTTTGAAGCACCCCAGTAAATTAGTGCGAGCTTGAGCGAGCCGTGGGCATTACCCAAGCCAATCCAATAAAGTTAGCTTGGGTATGTCCCGGGCTCACCCAAGCTCGGCCTGATTTGCTGGGACTGAAGATATGAGTGAATGCTTACTATACAGATGGAAATGGTTTCACCCTGTTTGTCCTATGTATAATAACGATCAAACTGTACTGATTTCTATCATCCCACAAATATAATCTGGAACTGGCAAATGTCAGGTTTTGGGCTGGCATATGCCAAGTGGGTCTTCTATCTGGGTGTGTGGGATGGTAACCAGATAAGTTAGACAACTGTTAACTCGTTTATGTTATGACAGTCACTTGGAAGAGTCTGGAGACAAGTTTACTTTTTCAGTATAGTATAAACCTGACTGAAGAGAGTTCCCACTTGTCTCTTGATTTTAATGTTAAACCAGTTCGTGCAGAATACCATCTATTGCCAGTTCCCTTCAGGAAGTAAGACACACTGTCATCTGTGAGGGATTTAAAGCTGTCCTCTAGAGCCACTGAAGTGGCATTCTTAACTCCAAGTCACAGCACTTCAGATGTTTTTCCTCTGTAACTCGCAATTGTCACGTCGCAAATCTATTGTATTTGCAAATCCCTTTACATTGTGTGTATTACATTAGTTATAGTCATGATAACTTTGCTGGGACTGAAGATACGAGTGAATGCTTACTATACAGATACCTGTTTTCTATATCAACAGTACGGAGTATCGCGGCTCCAGGCTATGGGACAGGCTGAGGGCCAAGCAACAAAAAAGTGTCTCAAGAGAGATCTTCGTCAACAACTTAACCCCGAGAGATCTGAGACCCTTAGAGCGCCTAGTCATATTATCAATGGCGTTGCAAGGATATAACCGAAGACATAACTAGTCTTGTTTATACAACTACACCGAATTTGATTCATTCCAGGACTGCTGACAGTCAGCCTAGTGTGTATTGTGGAATATCATGAGACTTGCTCTTGTACTATTACCATTATTTGAACTGGGACCTAACATTTCACTCTATGCATTCTGTTGTTGTAAAATAGTTCATTTAAACAAGACTTTGATATTGATATTTATGAAAGACTCTTTTGTACCATCTTGGAATTTTTCGAAAAACGTCTGTATAGCTGCGAATTGTCAATGCCAATAAAAAATCTAAACTCAAACTCAACTCATCATGATAACAAATGCCATCTTTGTCCTTTAAGGGTTAAAGGGTGTATTATTCTCTTTTTAGTGGTACCCGAGTGGTTAGCTTTGGTCTGTTAGTGGTTTAGAAAAGATGGTCCATCTATCAATAATTATAATCCCACATCCACAATTATGAGACCCAGGGATAGGCTTAGATTTATCACAGAAACACTTGGGCAAGGTGGTCGTATCACTCCTCGTGAATTCATTCATATTGTCCTTAAAATTGATATCCCTTACAAAACTTGAATCGGACAGCAAGAAACCCATGCAACATACTAAAACACTGATGTAAAAAGCACAATAATCATTATTCAGAATAGAGATGAGCAAATGTCAGAAATATTTAAAAGAAGTTGTCAGCAACAATGACCTGATTGTAACGAATATGAAAGTTTAACTTTGAGAGATGAAGCTAAGAGAATTATAACTGCAAAAGAGTTTTTACCACTGTCTTGAATCTTTTGTAGCTATACCGAAGCGCAACTCTTATTGTTCGTTTTCGCTTGAATTTACCTTTTACCAAAGGCAGTACTTTTGTATGAGCGTGAAACTCATACATCAAACATTTAATGTGACAACATACTTTAATACATGCAACCATAATGACCACAAAACTAATTAGTTGTCAAATTTATTACAAACACCCAACAAATAAAGCTGCTCCATAACTCAAACAATATTCTTAACTCAATTCAAGGAAATCCATTATTCAATAATAAACAGGGCTCTTTGTCCTGTGAAGCATACGGATACTGGCCCTATGAGTTGCTTTCATTCACTAAATTCAATAAGCAATAAGTAGTGCATTTAAAGAGTGTGGTTATGTGTTGCTTAATCGCATGAAAACAAATAATATCTTGGGTATATATCTATAGAATAACAGTTTAATGTCTACTGAGGAAAGATTATTCCTGAATTAAGAATTGAAAGTGGAAGTTAGCATTTGAATGTTTCATCTCTCTCAAGAGGCAGGTAGACAACAAATCAAATCACTGATGAAATGAAGTTATTCAATCTAAAAAATACAACTGATATAATATTTGTCTGAGACTAATGTTATCAAAGACAATGTTTTCAGAAGAACACATTACAATACAAGATTATGGACCTTATAACTAAAGTATCTGATATACGGATAATGACTGCAGCAGTGTGGGTTATGTTGCCATGGTGATGTCAAAGTTAGTTGTTACTTATATCCACCAGGGGACATCCTTCACTGCAGCCTTGAGTTCCAGCATCATTTCCGGCCACTTGGTATGTCATTGACATCCAATTTATGTTGATGACGAATATTGACTTATAGTTGTCAAGGTATCAACATATTGCAATGTAATTTTATATCAAGTACATCTTGAACACTGTTCATTGCCTTACTAAGCTGCGAATTATAGTTAAAGCAAAGCTTAATGATCGCTGAATACCAGTCCCATTATTTTTACTGAAAATGTTCATTTAATTATCATTGATATGAAACACAAAACCTGAAACACAAAGCGAGGTAGGAACCTGACCTGAGGCCGGTCGAAAGCACCCAAACCGTAAGCTCAGTGGTTAGACTGAGGACACTATCTCTATTCTCCCCCCCCCCATCCCTTACTAAACATTGTGGAGAACAACCTTTCTGAAGTATAACAATACAACACACTGAAAAAATAAACTCGTCTCCGGCTCGTCGAAGTGACTGTCATAAAATAAACGAGTCAAAAGTTGTCCAACGTATCAGGTTACCATCCCACAAATAGAATCTAGAGCTGGCAAATGTCGGGTTTTGGGCTGGCACATACCAAGTGGGTCTCCAGCTAGAAGACCCGCTTCCTTGTCACTTAGACAAGTTTTTGACTCGTTTATTTTATGACCGTCACTTTGAAGAGTCTGGAGACAAGTTTATTTTTTGAGTGCACTGCTGACATGTCAGCAGGTCAGCCGAGTGTAGTTCAGATGTGTGTAGACTCTGATGGGAGAGTGCGGAACTGATTCAGGACATTATGATGACAAAAAAACATAGCGCAACTGAATAGTTTGCTGCCCTTGGTAATACCGTCAATGAGTAGGCGGTACTGTTTACTTGATGCAAATTATTCATGAATATTCATATTTCAAGAAAATCAAATCACTGCCAACAAATAACTGCTGTAGAGTTTTCTTCTGAAGCTAATGATATCAACCACGCTCCTCTCAAAGAACTGCATTTCATATCAGACAAATTAGTCTGCAGCAAACGTTGAAAGTTAGAACTTCAGGATGAGTTAACTCAATGCGAAACCAAAACAATTAAGTTTGTTATAAATGTTGCCATAGTAATGTCGAAGCTAGCTCTGACATATGCCTGTATAGAACAGTGCGCCCCCAGGCTTAATCTCACAAAATGATCACGTAACAAACACTTAATTGTTAGGCATTCATTAAGCGACATTTGGCAATTTCGCTATGTGAGTTTCCTAGTGTCTAGGTGTGGCTTATATGAGGGGTTCAATTGTGTAGTACCATACCAAAGTAGCGAATTTTAGACTCCCAGTGGGGCTTTGAGAATTGTCCTTACGTCTATAGGGCTAATACAAGGGTTAGGCTGATGATACGTGATAACTGTCAGTAGTCTGTAGCAAGGCTGGAGGCATACAGAGTGTCTATGTCAAAGATAGGTGTGTGAAACACAAAGGTCCTTTACTTGATATGAGTGCCTTCATGATGGGTCCCAAGGCTACACCTAAAGCTAATACTTCTGGAAAGAAAGAAATAACTGTGACTCTCATTGATCCCTCTGAAGAGAGACTATCCTTGTCTGCCTGTGGGGAGGTATTGATGACATAGCGTGGCTAGATAAGTGCGTAGACTGAGAACATAGGACCCATGCTGTAGACCTGCGTGTGTTCCGGCTCGCCTCCTCGATAAGAGCGGAGAGGGCTACAACCAGGCCGCCAGTCAGCTTACATAGGAGCCTGACTGTGTATAGGATGTAGAGACATAAAGATCGGCGTTATATCTTTTTTTGACAAATAATGTGTCATGGTACATCTGACAGTCAACGAGGGTTCAGGAGTGAATTAAAACTTTATGATTGCAGCCCTGGTGGGTTACCCACAAGTGTTGTTCATGCATCAGGAAGACAAACGGACATAATGCACTTTGCTGCCCTTGCAGGTCTATAGATACATGTAGTAGGATTACTTCTAGAGACAGTTGAGGCAGGGGTACTCTGTGGGATCCTTCTACTCATACAATGTAATAAAAACTTGCTACATTTGTTTAGAGCTTCAAGTATTATCAGAGAAGGACCTATTTTCACTTCAGATACTTTTGAGACATAGTCCTGTCTTTACAAACATGTCGATTCCTTTTCAGGTGTATTTTAGCCGATTTTGCAGGTATTTCTTTATAAAACAAAATGGAGTCCTCTTTTGCCACTGTTTTATCTCTTCTTTTCCATTTTCAGGATGACAATTCTCTGTATGACAACATTCCAATGCCATCCAGCAGCAAAATCAGACCTACTATAGGGAACACCCTACGAATACTTTTTTATACAAATTTTAGACTTTTCCATAATTCTGTTTAATACAATTTGCAGATCACCAAACGGGGACGTTTAAAACAGACACGGTGCCGGTGGCGTGTTCATGTAAGCGGAAGTGTAAGGAGGTGTCATACGAGGTGCGTGTGTCGTCAGCGCCCTACCCCACTCCAGCATTCATCCAGTTCCTGAACCGCTCCTACTACAACCGACTCCCACTGCCACCCGATGAATGGTAACTACTAAATAAATTACCCTATATTGAATCAAAAAGACCGCAAACATAATTTTTAGTAAGGAAATCTGACTATATCCTTGACTAATTGCGTCTGGAAATAAGGTTCATACATTTTACATTACCACTACAAAAAATAAAAGATGGAGAAAGTACATTGAAATTAAATATAGGCGTCACTAGATATATAGATGCATTCCATTTGTTGCATGTTGTGTGTTGGATCTAGCATTTGGTTGTATTTTGTATTCAATATATTTTCTGTAAACATAGATCGGTGAAGGACACGGTGGTAGGTTTCTCATTAAATGATCGAGGGTCACACTCTAATAGAGAATAATCTGAAAGTAAAGAATCATATATACAAGTCTCTCAGTTTTGGTGTTTATTCGGTAAGTTACTTAATATATCAGAGAATGTACCAAGAGGATTAATTCTTTAAGGCTTTCAGAAAATCATAACCGTTAAATCTGCTATTTCACCTCAAATCAACCATATAGGGTAGATTAACCATAAGTCGGACACCCTAAGAAGGACAGTGGCATCGGAGGTTACGCATGTTCACTACGAATTCTAGTGTGTGCCTTAAGAAAAAAAAACACTTAGACTTTACAGTTATTTACAAATAGAATAACAACAAACTGAAGTGTGGATTTGTCATAATTCTGTAATAAAACTGTCACTCTCCACCGCGCCAGTAGCACATGTGGACATCCCCAAAATCTTGACGGCAGTGGGGCTAGACAGTTTTGATGTAGAATATCACTTTTTCCTGTAGCCATGGATTTTGGCTATTAATGTCAATTAAAATTGAAAATGTTTCAATGAAAGATGATTTATAAATAATTAACAAATCATTTGCATTAAAGCCCTAAGTCAACGCTGAGAGGATTACATTGCCTCATCTACTTCGCGGCCATGCCACCAGCGTAAAAATATGGCACTGGCATGAAATGGGAGCGGCACAGGGGTTATACCATTTTAGCATCGAAAATACCCTGTTCCTGTTGCCTTGGTCTTTGAGATTCAGAGCACCCAAGGAGGGTTAAATACTCATCAATAAGACATATTATAATTCATCAATATTATTATCCTGTTGGTATTTCAAATTGTTATTGCGCCATGTATTTTTGACTAAATGAGGATAGGAAGCAGCTCGGTTGTGGAGGTAGTAGTTTCACATCGGACAGCAAGCATAAGCTTTTAGTCCTGATAGCCCAGAGAAGATGTAAGGCATGCAGAGATGGATGGACGCTGTCCTGGACCCTCGTCCACCACTTCCAGTCACTGCATACTCACTCAGCCGTGACACACAGAGACTGATAACCCTTTACACTGATATTCCTAGGCTCCCTATACGACCGATCTCTCAGTCACTAGTGCCTAACCTAGTTAGTCATTTTTTGGCTCCCTATATGACCAACTTAGATTAGTTATTATTGTCAGGTTAGTCAGTACTGACCAACCCACCTTAGTCTTTTTATTTCCAGGGGGAGCCACTGAGTGGTCGTCACAGGTGGCCCCCAACTAGTAGTATACAAATACAACACACCAATGAGGAACCTAGGTTAGCCAATACTGACTGACCCCTTGGTCATTTTTGAATATAACTTTGCCATTGTGACTAACACTCATATGACCAACTTAGGTTAGTCTGTACTGACTAACCCTTTCAACCTATGGATTTTCAGTGTAGGGTCCGTATAGTGTTTTAATGCACTATATACCCTTAGTATCATACTCCATGCATGCTTACATGAAAGAGTTAGATATGGAGAGAGTAACTCACCAATGCTAGAGTTGATACAGGATAGAAAGGTGAGTCCTATGCACCAATGCAGTGTGCATGAATCACTTCCAGCGCTCTAGGTTATAAGGGTAGATAAGTATTGAGGAATCATCGAGTCAATAAATGGTTAACCCCCAGGTCTACACTTTGCCTTGCTATTCTCTTTCTGTATCTATGCCCAAAACTGTACACTCTAAGAACAGTGTGTTACGTTTACACACTTATCAACACGTTTTTCTGCAGCCACTTTTAACACACGTTTTGGTGTAACACACTACACACCACACACCCTTTGCCGAAAGTTTGTTAAACTCAAGTGTGTTGTGCAAATTCGTGTGTTGAAATCCTTATGCATGTTCCCTCAACACACTGTTCTTAGAGTGTACTCCTAAGTGCGTGGCAGGAAAGCAAACAACTTTTCCTATAGCTAGCTCCTTACCCTATTTGGTTTCGGATTAAAGTTCTGAAATGGAGGAGTCGCAGGCTGAAGAGTGAAGCTGTTCACCAAGACAAATAATAGCTCCCTATTCATTTCAATCCAGTTATGACATTTTATATAAATCTATGCCCCTGTCCTGATGTACATTAGTTAAGGATGAAACACTTGAAAGTCTGATTCAACACCTTTCTTTTTTATTTGAAATAAAACTGTTGACGTATTATTCGGCAAACGTCGACTGATGAATCCCACTAATCTGAGGGAACAAAATATATCTTACTGCATAAGCTGCGAGTGGCTAAAGATGGAAGTACATGAACGAAGACGTAATCAGCTCAGGTGGCGCCATCTCTTGCCCAGTATGCATACTGAGGCAATGATAGGACAGAGATACAAGTGGTAGACAGAAAAAAAACACGTTCAGAGAGCAGCATTCTCAGGGGGAGAGTGGCAGTGGCTACGGCTGTCCAATATGTATCATACCGACCGGACTGTTATTGATTGCTTTGCAATGACACATGGTTGACCCGCAATTGCCATAAACATTAATATTGGCTGGAGGGATGAAATATGGCAGTTTAGATCTTGGCATTGGTATTGGACTCTTCTATTCAATGTACACTAACTACGCATTCATATTGTTCATGGAATTGCAAAGTTTTAAAAATGGAAAAATGGACCAGCTGGGTTGATAAAATCAATGTAGTATGTTTTGTTACATATAAGTGCTTGTTGGATACTTTTTACAAAATGTCATCTCTCTTTTTTTCAGGTCAAAAAGAGCGCATTTCTACATTTACTTCGAGACACTGGACGTCACAAACGTCAGAGAAATCGTAACTTACGGATTTAGTGATTTTGCAAGTAAGAACCCTCCTAACGTCTACATTATGTTTTATCAGAAGAAGATTATCCATTGGAATCTAAATGCATCACTTCCAAATGCATGGCACTTAACGTTTCAAAGTGCAAGTGGCCTCTATAAATCAATTCTAGCTTATATAGCCGATGCCACACATCATTAGTGTATGACATAAGCAATAATCTAAACACTTGTTTTCAAAATTGAATATGACGGCAGTGAATATATATATATGTGGCCTGTATCAATTGTTTCTCTCTGTGACCCCTTCTCGAGAGACTTGACCATATCAATTAAAAGCGGTAAGCTACATGCAGTACTTATGCCACAGGCAGAGCCCTGTTTACATTATATTGCTTGGCAGTCAGGGCTGATGACAAGTCACAGACAAGTCTATTCAGCCATGACTGTCAACCAATATCATGTACACTCAAAAAGTAAACTTGTCTCCAGACTCTTCAAAGTGACGGTCATGAAATAAACAAGTCAAAAACCTGTCTAAGTGACAAGGAAGCGGGTTTTCTAGCTACTGTGCCAGCCCAAAACCCGACATTTGCCAGCTCCAGATTCTATTTGTGGGATGGTAACCTGTTAGGTTAGACAATTTTTGACTCATTTATTTTATGATAGTCACTTTGACGAGTCTGGAGACAAGTTTTTTTTCAGTGTATGCAGGGCTCTTATTGTGCCTTAACTGGTTTAACTACCAATACTAATTCCTTTGATTCTTTTGTATGTATTATATAGCCGGCCTATTACCATGTGCTGGTCAGGTTTGCTATAAGTATACCTGTTGCTGTTCTTGTCCTTTCCAGGTGACCTGGGAGGTACCATGGGCCTCCTGCTGGGTGCCAGCCTCATGACGGTCGCAGAAATATTTGAGCTGTGCCTTGAGTTGATACCAGGCTGTGGCCGCCTAAAACAAAAACAAAAATCCAACAAGCACGCCAACTCTAACGGCACGGCCACGCATGACGTCATGATACCAGAGAGAATCGTGGTCACCGAATGATACAACGCTACAGAGGGCGAGAGTGAGACGCATGAGGCACCGGAGCCGGGAGGGTTTGTCTACTCGGACTACCCGCGTGACTACCAGACCGAGTTTAAGACGTACAAGGTGTTGTCCTAGAGCTACTTACTGGGCTGCTTACACACTGTATCATATAGAGCTGCTCGGTTCTGTCCGCGAGCAGCTCCACGAGCAGCTCAGCAAACAGCTGCCCTCCTCCACAGGCGACACACACTGAGGCCACTACTGCTGCTGCAGTTACTCTCTGACCTGTACAACTATCTATGAAGACTGCTTGGCCCTCTATCTCTTGATACTGCTTGAAGAGGGTACCCAAATATAATAGCAGCATCGATGGAATGACCAATAGAAGCTGGGCCCTACTTGTGGATGTTAACTGATAGCTGAAAGCTAGCGCTGAAAGTTCAGCCCAGCCTCCACGAGGGCGACACAGTGATGATCTTTTTAATCTATAGCTAGCGCTGAAAGTTTAGCCCAGCCTCCACGAGGGCGACACAGTGATGATCTTTTTAATCTTTTGTTCTGGCACATTGTGCTTCATTCCCCACCAGTGTCGTCCTGACTTTGACTAGAAGCAGGGTGACCCTCAGAGCGACAATGCCAAGAGGTAATGTGAAATGAAGCAAAACATACGAGGACAAAGGGTTGAAAATATAGCAACATTTCTGGGTCACCCTACTGGATTCCGGGCTATTATGTCCTAAAAAGTGTTTATGGTAGGGACTTGAAGGTCATTGTTGTCTACAACTTATAACAGCTCACAGAGTAACCCCTGCAGCCAAGACTTAACATACAACTGGGAATGTAATCAACATACCCTGAGAGATCCACCCCATGGTATAGGGTGTCTAAGGCCTGTGTCTCAGAGAAGAATCCGGTCCGGACGAAGTGTATCCTCTCGCTGCGTATCGCATCGCCCTCTAGTGTCTTAAGTTGGAAGTTGAACATTTTCCCTCTTTGGAGGAGTGATCACATATACATACATGTACAGGGCTCCTTTTGGGCCTAGGCTAAGGCTATGTTTCCGAATATAATATCAGCTTGACTCAGCTTACCTGCCACCTACGACTTGTACATATAGTCTAGTATATATATTCTATCAGGTCCACTCAATGAAAGCTGATTTCCCATCACTGTGAGCATTACAAATATTACACTTTGGAAAAGAATGTTTGTACAGTTTGATAATCAAGAAAATAATAAAAATTGAGCATATATTATAATATTTGGTATCTAATTATAACTTATTGCGCTACTAATGAAATATTGAAATGTGTATTTCCCTATAACATTCAGATTAATATTGACCCTTAACATAATAATGATTGTATGTCTCGGTGCTCGGTGATGAGAAACTATTTTCTGGGTGGCCTAACTACAATCACTGACAATTGTAAATAGGATTGTACAGACAAATACATTGAATGCATATAGTACTCTTAGCAGTAATTTTTCCTACGTGGACTCATAATTGTCCATTGACTAACACACATTTCTATGTCAATCAAAAGTATATAGGGTTTGATGGAGGAATTTTAAAAAGACACTTAGAAGTGAAATTCCAGTTGCAATGTCTGGGATCTATTTGCGATATTATATCATCTACTTTTTTAAAGCTGAGATAGAGCATCTGGTATCAAACTCCTGCAGATAGATATAGATATGGCCTCAACACTTTAACCATTTGTAAATAGCTTTAAATTATTACTGGGATAATGTATGATAAATGTACAGTACATAATTGAGACTATTGTGATATTTGGAGCACGATAGCTCCTATTGTATGCTGAACTGACATTTGTCATGTGATCTTACATGTAGTGTTTGAGTACGGTGATATTGTATGCATTTAAATGTGCAATTTATGCTGTTAAGGAGAATTTATTTCTAATATATCTATCGCTGTGGCTTTGTCTGGTAGATTGTACTTGATATTACCAAGAAGTGATCAGATATAATGTTCACTAGGATAGTCATGTGTTTTATGTAGCTATCTTCTTGCATTTGATTAAGTTTGAATTTCAGGTATTTACATAGTCTCTTAGACACCAGTGTTTCTAGTGCTTACTAATGACTTGTGTTTTACTGATATACTGGTTTTATCAGTCTATTCAATATTACTGCTATTCATTTTTGTCTGGAAAGCTACGCGATGGGTTTTGAAACAAATCATCAGAGAGCAATGATAATATAACCAAGTTTGAAATGTACTGTGACAACGGACCCTGCCTTTCTCGAAAACCATTTGCAGCTTTAATTCAGACTACGCTAGGGCGACACTGCTAGCTGTGAAATCCTGCATTCTTTTCTATACGACATTTCACAGGAGTATCGCCCTGAGTGTCGCTAGAAACAGTGTGACATTCAGGCCATCAATCCTGCGAAATGAAGCAAAACATGAAGATAGAGAAGGATGCAGCGTTTTGAAGCTAGATAAATTAGTGCCGACGTAGTGTAGTCCGACCTTTAATGTGCATCTAATTGTTTGGACAATTTCCCTTCAAGAGCAATCACCACACCAAACTCTAAAGCTAGTTTTCTGACATATTATGTAGCGAGAGCAAAATGAATATGTTTTAATGGCTCCATTCTTTTATTCATAATTTGGTGAGAATAAATATTTACAATCATGTGTGATAATTCTTCTAAACTTGGCGATGGTTTGTTTCTGCAAATCCATACTATAAAAACTAGAATGTTTGGCGTGTATTTTGCATCATTTCTTCAAGAGAAGATTATCAGAGGAAATATGACCTGGACATAATAAGGGCTTTGATGATAACTCAAAGCCTTCCCGTACATGCGCACACAATTATTGTAACATATTCATACAGGGTAGGCATAATGTTAACACATCATTATGAATGACCATAAACTGTATACCCAGATAGCAAGACCATTCGACACCATGAAGAGAAGAGAGATGAACTGTCAATCACCTTCCTGTACATATGTGACCAGCTTTATCCACCGGGGCATAATGTGTCATTTTATGTAGTCTGGTTTGAGTGTAGCCCAAATTAAATATTTAAGTAGCAGGTAGATTCACATACTCATTATTGAGAGGTTAAGTTGAGAGACCGGAAAGTTGAAACTAGTGATAATTTTGTGAAATGAGAAATTGATAGTCTAAAAGGTGTGGACAAATATATTGTCTTCACACCTTTAATGAAAGGGACTTACCCAAACAATTTGCAGGCTGCCATTCCCCTATACACGTCATATTCAACGCAGAGTTGTATGTACTATTGCTATATTTGAAAAGAAAAGAATGATAGATGGTCAATTCATTGTCTGTTTATTACTTGAAACATGATGAAGCTTTTCCTCGATTGCTCTTGCTCTGCTGTAAATACAATGTACTAATGCATTAATTGAACTGTAAATAAGAATACACAATATTTGCCTTAGATATAAAATAACTATCATCAAATCATGCCATTGTTCAGCTTAACGGCAGAAAATAAACGCAATGATGTGTTGATGAAAAACTCTGACACTGATTTTGTTGCACTTTCCTATTAATACAGATAAAAATGCAAACGTTCCTTTAGCGTCAAGAATAAAAGCCCATCAGCATACCTGAGTTTCTTGTGCAAGGATGATTATGATTCCCATTCATAAACTTTGAAAAACCGCTGCTAACGAATTCAAGCAAAATACGTATTGGTTCAGCAAGAAACCTTTCTGCACCCAGCACTGGCATGTCCTTTAGCTATATCATATCAGATTCTGTTCCCACTCCCGTTTGCCTGAGTCATCTCTTTGGATCCTCTCCCCTCGTCGACTCTCTATTCTAAATCAATACTCGCCTTTAAGCTCAAATCCAATGAATATGTCTATGCCGCCATGTAGAACATCTCCAATCTGAGCCTGTTACGATTTGGGAGCCTTTCATCCACTCCAAATTGCAAACGTGCTTGCCCCAACCCCTACTGTACCATCCATGTGGCAGTGGATCTCTGCAATATATAAGAAATCATGGGTATGTAATAGCTTCGACATGGGTCGGGAAATGTTATTTCCAAGAAATTGAGCTGATGCATTACATGCTTTAAATGGAAAGGATATGGCTTCAAATTGCCACATGCTCCACAGCAGTATTTGAGTATTGACATGACGTATTGAATAGTAAGTGTATATGTTAGATTAAGGCAACATCATTACATCACAATTATATATATATATATATATATATATATATATATATATATATATATGTATATATATATATATATGTATATATATATATATTATAAATTCCTTTACTCAATTACTGGCAGTGAATCAAATCTAAGAGTAAATACCTAAATGCTGGTCTTTCTAGAAATATGTACCATGAAACGTCTTGAGGTTTCGTGGATATAATATTAAGACTATGCATCAGTGGCGGGAACGTCAACCGGCAGTGACCGGGTAACATGTTAGTGCGCCTGCACGGGTGTCAGCTTCCGCCTTGCTCAGCACAGATTAGCCATTGTCGTCTGAAAGCTGAAAGAGAGCAGTCACCAGCGTGGAATCTTTTGTGTTGTGCCTGTGTTAAGGCTGTTAAAAGGCTGGGATTGACTCAAGAGGAGTATCAAGGTGAGAGGGAGGGTCGGTGAGCAAGAAGGAGAAGAGTAGCAAGTATAGACTGTGTTTTGGCGTATTATTCATCTAAAGTGACTCGTAGGACACCGGTGTGTGGTGTCGCCATCTTGTGTGAAGAATGTGCACGATCAATGTGAACAATTGGTTTAGGAATGCCGAGTTGTGAAGCCTGTGATAAGCATTACGATGGCCGTACAAATCCGCAGAGCTGCCGGTTGAAAACCAAGTTATGCATAGTTCAAAAAATGCCGGAACGAAATCAGATGATTGAGGAGCTCAGCTGCAAAATATAATCAGCGCCTCAGGATTGGATAAAGAGGAATAAGCTCTGCGTGGTGGATGCTATTCCATTGACAGAGGTAGATATGGACTATCAGATCAATTTGATTCAGAGAGAAGTGGGGGCTATGTTGGTAGCACAAAGGACAACCCGTCAGGAGGTGTTTTTTGCCCATCATCAGCAGTGACAGGTTATGATGAAGAGCGGTCCAGAAGGGTAACTACGTCAGTGCTTAAGAGTCTTCAGGGGGAGTTGGAGAGGGAGCTACAGAGGTTGATGGATTATGAGGACAGTGAAGAAGTAGCTCGTCTGAGGGCTGAGTTGGCTCAGGTGAGGAGGAAGACCGTCAAAGTGAAATGAAGAGGGTGAAGCTTGATGACTTGGCGGATGAATGTGATGCTGAGGTCCTGGTTCAACGTAAAAGAAGGGACAATATGGTCGCTAAGTCTGTGGAAAATGATGCTAGCAGGCAACAGCTTATTAACCAGGCTGAAAAGGGCGCTGCGGGTGGTGTACCGGTTAGTGATGATGACGAGGAGGAAGATAGACCTAGCAGTGTGGAAGGCCAGGGTCCAGATAATAGACATTGGCAGATACCTCTTTTTCTTTCACAAAATATCGCCCCATAAGGATCTAAACACAGCTGTGTGTCTCCCTCTATATTTAGGGTTGCTCAGTATTGTGGTATACTTCTTCTACAAAGTTTTAATTGTTCATATATGTGTGTGAAATAGAGAAAGGATATACAATTTGACTCAGACAAATGTAGAATTTCAATCCAGAAATTTGTCATCACAGTTAAAAATTGTGATATTTTAGGCCCCATGGATAACCCTTCACTGTCAGAAGTAACGGTTGTTGCACAGTGAATATACTGTAGATTTACAGTATAAAGGGAAGTATTTTGTTTTCATGACTAAAAATACCTGCTTTTATATTTATATCTACAGTATAACTCACTGTGCAGCTACACTGACTTCTGACAGTGTATGGCAGGACAACTAGCTGTGATTTCTCCTTCTCTCAACCTCCTTCTTTTATGTTAGATAATGGTATTTGTCTCTCAGCACAGCTCCCAGTATGACATCTTGGTGAAGTGAGATCCCTTGCTATAGTTCAAATCCTCCACCAAACACCAGGGGGCGGCACCTCTTCACTCAGTCTTACATTCTGAGACACACCAGGGGGGGGGGTGATATCCCTCTCTGGGACTGCCTGGGTGCAAGCTGGCACCACCTCGACAATGTGAGGTTGTGCCAGCTTCAATTGAAAAATTTAGCATATTATTGTGTTTATATGTCAAGTGTTTAAGGATAAAAGTGGAGTGCTTAGAGATGTAGATTATTACTATGTTTAGATATTCATTTTGATGATTATTATTATGATTAAGTAAATAATTTTATTTCCATATGGTGTAAGAGACTTCTAGCAGCCCCCCCCCCCAGGGCAATATGTGCATCACAATTTCACATAGGCCTCTACTTTAACATAGACACAACCTTGAGTCAATACAACAGACCTTCAGGGAAGATAATGCTTTATCCATTCTTAGAGTTCTAGCAGATGTTTCTTTATTGCATCATAATCAATGTGATATAGCATTCAACCCTTGAATCCTGCAATGTGCATCATCATCCTTTTGTATCCCATGCAATTTTAGGAAATTAACTCAGATGTAAGCACCTTGAGATCCACAATAACATTTGAGGGGTTGTAGAAACTATAGTCAACCACAGAGCAGCCATCTGGTAGGTGTTTGATATACTATGATCTAAACACTACATGTTTACATCCTAAACACCGATTTTCCATACTGTTTAAATACTAAACATCTAAACATATTCAATATAACTGTTTAGGTGTTTAGAATTAAAGGTTTTAATTCCTAAACAGAAGGATCCAAAGACACACACCTAGTAATATGTTTAGACTTTAAACATGTTTAGACCTAAACATGTTTAAAACCCAAGCACCCTTTTTGCAGTGTAGATTCTATACAGTGCCAGTAGTGTGGTTTGAGCTTGGCGTACAAGGAATACTAGCTCCCACTAAGACTTATCCCCCTTATCAGGCTAGTTATCTAGATCTAGAAATAAAACAGGATATGAAAGACTTAGTCTTTCCCTTTCTCGTGATTTGTCATTTGTAATGGTACGGTGCTATATGACAGAGAAAAGCGTTATTTCATTATGGGGTCTAGCACTGGGGCATCTCCAGTCTAAAGTCCCAGCTCTATAGATAATACTAGAGTCTGGGCAAACCCACATAAAAAGATCTTGTTTAACTAATTTGTCTCCGGGAGTTGAACAATCAAATCATGTAACAATAGATCAGGTGTTAAACTTTAATATGCAAGCTGAATTAGCATGTAAAAAAATGATTTTTAAATCATATTTGTTGGCAAATCTAAATGAGCTCTTGGATACTAAGACACTGTTAGATATTTATAAAACAATGGTACTACCTCACGCAGATTATGGGGATATATTTTATGATGTAGCGAATAAAAATGTATTAGATAGATTATAAACTATAGAGAATAAGGCCCTGAGAAACTGTTTAAAGGTCCATCACATGTACCCCACAATAGCAACTCATCAAGAGACAAAAATATCCAAGTTGAAGCCCAGACGTATTATGCATTTATACAATTTTATGTTTAAGCAACAAAAAATAGTGAAATGGTTGATGAAAGACAAATATGTACGAGGGCACATGACGCCTGTCTGTCTAGGACATATTTGCCTAGGAATGAGACAGGTAGAAAAAATGTCCTATATAGGGGAGCCATATTATGGAATAGCCTTGATGTTAAGACTAGGAATATCGAGACATATGATGAATTTAATTCAAATAGGAAAAAATGGCTCGGTAGTACCAACTACAACTTTATGTGATTTTGAAGCTAGCTGGATTGAAATTGAACTTGAAACGAAGTCAATTCAAGGATTTATTCTGTGCCCACCCCCCCCCTCCCCCCGCCCCCGCCCACCATGATGGTTAAGTAGCAAGTTGTTTAATCTCAAATGTATATATGCTCTTCTATTAAAGTGAGAATTTTGTTACTACATACTACTCAAAGAGGATAACAAATACATGTATTTTACAATTATTCCTGTATCTCAGCCTGTGAAAAACTAATGTATATTCAACAAAAGGGAGCCCATGTGGGGTCTTTACACTACAAATCAGTCTTTAGACTACAAATTGATACCAATTTGTTGCGTAAAGACACACCACCGGTCTTTACACTACAAATGTGTCTTTAAAGCACAAATGTCTTTACGCTACAAATGTCTTTAGACCACAAATGTCTTTACGCTACACATGTCTTTAGACCACAAATGTCTTTACGCTACAAATGTCTTTAGGCTACAAACTGGGCACAAAAATCTGTCAGTCTTTACGCAACAAATCTTATATAGTGGTCTAAGAAACCAAATTGGGCTTGAAAGTCTGTCAGTCTTTACGCAACAAACCCTATATACTGTTCTATATAGCCAAACTGCACTTAAAGATCAGCCAGTCTTTATGCTATAAATCTTATATAGTGGTCTATGGTACCAAACTGGGCTTAAAAATCAGTCAGTCTTTATGCAACAAATCTTGTACCTGAGACCACTATATAGGATTTGTTGCGTAAAGACTGACTGATCTATAAGCCCATTTTGGTTCCTGACACTACTATATAGGATTTGTTGTGTAAAGACTGACTGATTTTTAAGCCCAGTTTGGTACCTGAGACCACTATATAGGATTTGTTGTGTAAAGACTGGCTGATCTTTGAGCCAAGTTTGGTACCTGACACCACTATATAGGATTTGTTGCGTAAAGACTGACTGATCTATAACCCCATTTTGGTTCCTGAGACCACTATATAGGATTTGTTGCGTAAAGACTGACTGATCTATATGCCCACTTTGGTTCCTGACACTACTATATAAGGTTTGTTGCGTAAAGACTGACCGACTTTTAAGCCCAGTTTGGTACCATAGACCACTTTGAAGGGTTTGTTGCTTAAAGACTCACCAATTCTTTAGCCCAGTTTGGTACCATAGAACAGTATATAGAGTTTGTTGCGTAAAGACTGATCGATTTTTAAGCCCAGTTTGGTACCATAAAATACTAGATAGGATTTGTTGCGTAAAGACTGGCTGATCTTTAAGTGCAGTTTGGCTATATAGAACACCATATAGGGTTTGTTGCGTAAAGACTGACATATTTTTAAGCCCAGTTTGGTTCCTGAGACTAATATATAGGATTTGTTGCATAAAGACTGACTGATCTATAAGCCCATTTTGGTTCCTGACACTACTATAAAGGATTTGTTGCATAAGGACTAACAGATTTGTAAGCCCAGTTTTGTACCATAGACCACTATATAGGGTTTGTTGCGTAAAGACTGACTGATTTTTAAGCCCAGTTTTGTACCATAGAATACTATATAGGATTTGTTGTGTAAAGACTGGCTGATCTTTAAGTGCAGTTTGGCTATATAGAACACTATATAGGGTTTGTTGCGTAAAGACTGACTGATCTATAAGTCCATTTTAGTTCCTGAGACCACTATATAGGATTTGTTGGGTAAAGACTGGCTGATCTTTGAGCCAAGTTTGGTACCTGACACCACTATATAGGATTTGTTGCGTAAAGACTGACTGATTTTTAAGCCCAGTTTGGTACCTGAGACCACTATATAGGATTTGTTGCGTAAAGACTGACTGATTTATAAGCCCATTTTGGTTCCTGAGACCACTATATAGGATTTGTTGCGTAAAGACTGACTGATCTATATGCCCATTTTGGTTCCTGACACTACTATATAAGGTTTGTATCGTAAAGACTGACCGACTTTTAAGCCCAGTTTGGTACCATAGACCACTTTGTAGGGTTTGTTGCTTAAAGACTCACCAATTCTTAAGCCCAGTTTGGTACCATAGAACAGTATATAGGGTTTGTTGCGTAAAGACTGACCGATTTTGAAGCCCAGTTGGGTACCATAGAATACTAGAAAGGATTTGTTGCGTAAACAGGCCTGGCAAATCCTACCTTTATTCCCTTGAAGGGGAAAAATAGAACGAGGGCATTTTCCCCCTTGATTCTGGGGCAACATACATGTAATATCAGGTTCAATCATGAAATTCAATTTGCTAATATCTAACCATTATTTGCTGATAATGGTTACTTCATAGACAGGTAGACAATACAGTAGGCTAGGTATATGTGGATGGGCTTTTATATCAGTTTTATATTCCGTGATTTATAATGATTTAAAATGCAAAATCTGGCCGAAATTAGGTATATTATATGTGGATT
This sequence comes from Harmothoe impar, assembly GCA_947462335.1. Classification (NCBI taxonomy): domain Eukaryota; kingdom Metazoa; phylum Annelida; class Polychaeta; order Phyllodocida; family Polynoidae; genus Harmothoe; species Harmothoe impar. The sequence continues at coordinate 69,512,071 of OX381710.1, read as the reverse complement.
CCCCCCCCCCCCTCACCCCTCCCTCACCACCCCACCGGGAGAATTCCCCTTGGTGGCAAAATCCCCCTTGGAGGTGGGGACTGGCAGTGGCCCTTATCTCTCATCTCTGCAGAGATAAGGGCTGAGCGTCCACATAGGGGCTATCTTAAGTGAGGGGAGATCTCCCCATGCTGGTTAAAATGCCCAGGAAGGGTTTTCTACCTGTATTGGGGAAATCCAGGGATTGTCCTAGCCTGGTAAAGACTTGCTGATCTTTAAGTGCAGTTTGGCTATATAGAACACTATATAGGATTTGTTGCGTAAAGACTGACATATTTTTTAGTCGATTTTAGTTCCTGAGACTACTATATAGGATTTGTTGCATAAAGACTGACAGATTTTTAAGCCCAGTTTTGTACCATAGACCACTATATAGGGTTCGTTGGGTAAAGACTGACCGATTTTTAAGCCGAGTTTGGTACCATAGAATACTATATAGGATTTGTTGCGTAAAGACTGACTGATCTATAAGTCCATTTTAGTTCCTGAGACCACTGTATAGGATTTGTTGCGTACAGACTGGCTGATCTTTGAGCCAGGTTTGGTACCTGACACTACTATATAGTTCCTTAGACCACTATATAGGATTTGTTGTGTAAAGACTGGCTGATCTTTGAGCCCAGTTTGGTCCCTAACACCACTATATAGGATTTGTTGCGTGAAGACTGACTGATTTTTTAGCCCAATTTGATACCTGACACCACTATATAGGATTTGTTGCGTAAAGACTGACTGATTTTTAAGCCCAGTTTGATACCTGAGACCACTATATAGGTTTTGTTGCGTGATGACTGACTGATCTATAAGCCCATTTTGGTTCCTGACACTACTATATAGGATTTGTTGCGTAAAGACTGACCAATTTTTAAGCGCAGTTTTGTACTATTGACCACTATATAGGGTTTGTAGCGTAAAGACTGACCAATTTTTAAGCCCAGTTTGGTACCATAGAATACTATATAGGATTTGTTGCGTAAAGACTGGCTGATCTTTAAGTGCAGTTTGGCTATATAGAACACTATATAGGGTTTGTTGCGTAAAGACTGACTGATCTATAAGTCCATTTTAGTTCCTGAGACCACTATATAGGATTTGTTGCGTAAAGACTGGCTGATCTTTGAGCCCAGTTTGGTACCTGACACCACTATATAGGATTTGATGCGTAAAGACTGACTCATTTTTAAACCCAGTTTTGTACCTGAGACCACTATATAGGGTTTGTTGCGTAAAGACTGACTGATCTATGAGTGCATTTTAGTTCCTGAGACCACTATATAGGATTTGTTGCGTAAAGACTGACGATTTTTATGCCCAGTTTGATACCTGAGACCACTATATAGGATTTGTTGCGTAAAGACTGACAGATTTTTGCCCAGTTTGTAGCCTAAAGACATTTGTAGCGTTAAGACATTTGTAGGGTAAAGACATTTGTGGTCTAAAGACATTTGTAGCGTAAAGACATTTGTGCTTTAAAGACACATTTGTAGTGTAAAGACCTGTGGTGTGTCTTTACGCAACAAATTGGTATCAATTTGTAGTCTAAAGACTGATTTGTAGTGTAAAGACCCCACAGCCCATCCCTTACGCACTTACTTACATACCAAATACCTCAGGTGATTATTATCGAGGAATAGTTTGTGACTTACAAAACGGTTAATTACTTTTTTTCATTTATGATTCTATTAGATCTAGTCCTTTGTCACAATGATAGTCAAAACGTGTATCATATAGATAGATATTTTTAAAGTAGTCGCGATGTGATACTGGATATGTCTACATGTTTATATATTTTCTCTCTGAATACTACCTTATTATCAAGGGTACTACATAATATACAAGGTAAAAACCATATGATCGACACTGGATAAGGATGTATATCGAGCTGCATAAGCTCTTTCTTTATTCAGTCTAAATAAACGAGGATGTGTCTTTACACATCTCTCAAATAAAAAAAAGCAGTTTCACCAGTCCCATTTGAAGCCCTTGTGGTGGAAAAGGGTACTGGTTGAGTGACTCCCGCGCCACATCCTGACCCGGGGCCCAACCTCTGATCCCCTACCTCTCCTTTACACGCTAACATATACAGCAGTCAAGATGAGACTAACAGGTTAGGTAAGAGGGTAGGGCAGAATGGCCGCAGCTCTTACCCAATACAGCGCCACCATTAAACTGTTTATAGCATCAAGGCTTGATGTGTCAGAATCTGCCTCAACATATCTAATCTCGGTGGATACTTAGTGCTACTCAGCAATTATAGCAATTATAAAAAGGTCCTGACATGGGAAATGAATGTCGCCTTTTTTAACATGGGAGACAGTTCGTGTAAGGGAGTTTTCTTTTTATCAAAAAGGCCTGTGGACTACTTTAGTTCAAACAGGGGAGAGGACGTTGGTAAAATCTGAATCTACCAAGGGGGCTTAGACTTTTCATATATGCTTGCATGGAAATCTACCCTCCTCCTTTTTTATTATTATTATTATTATTATTATTATTATTATTATTATTATTATTATTATTATCAAATAATGACGGTTTCACCTGGGTAGATGCAAAGAAGAACGTCTTGATTGTCAACTTTTGTTCAATGATGTATGATAACACCTGCATTAATTTACTTGATGATAATGGTGGCTCTATTGATGTGAAGGATACCGCTGAATATATTAATACATTTTTTGCCAATATAGGTTCAAAGTTAGCCGAAAAGTATACTGACCCCTGGTACTTCATGGGAAAGGCCTGTGAGAATGTCATGCCTGATTTTGTTGTCAATGATGAGGATGTATTGAAATGTGTAAAGGAACTTGACAGCACCAAGTCCTCGGCCCTAAATTATATACCAACACGTGTATTTAAAGATGTAGTTCTTGCCAACCCAACCAGGTTTTTTAAGATTATTTCCTTGTGCTTTCTTACTTCTAAAATTCCTGACTGTTGGAAAATAGCTGTCGTAACCCCTTTACCCAAATCTGGAGAGAAAACTAATGTCTCTAATTATAGACCCATCAGTGTGTTGCCAGTTCCTGGCAAGGTTCTTGAACGACTATTGCACACCGCAATATCCAAACATCTAGATGAAAACAAAATTCTGTCCCCCTTTCAGGGAGGCTACCAGAAAGGTAAATCTACTACAGATACGATTTCGGACTTTGTTGACGACATTTTATTAAATAGAAATATAGGAAATTTTACAATGGCTGTCTTCATTGATATCAAGAAAGCTTTTGATTCTGTAAATTATTTAATCCTGGAAAAAAAATTTGAAAATTATGGAATAAAAAATAAAAATTTGGACTTAGTAAAAAATTATCTAAAAAATAGAAAACAATCCACAATTGCCAATAATATTAAATCCAAGGAAGCCTCTTTATCTTGCGGTGTACCCCAGGGCTCAATTTTGGGTCCATTGTTTTTTTTATTATATGTAAATGACTGCATTCAGGATGACGACGATCACAAAACTATGTTATACGCTGATGATTCAGTCTTGTATGTATCTGGAAATGATTTTAAGGTGGTTGAGACGAGCTTGAACACTGCTCTAGGTCTGTTTGCTCATTGGTCTTCTATAAATAAGTTAACTGTAAATGAGAGTAAAACAAAGGTGATGGTCTTTGCCGCAGCTCCCACTCTGAAACGGTTGCCCAAACCGACCGTTAAGTTAAAGGAAAAAAAACTACAGCAGGTAATCTCTTACAAGTACCTCGGCATCATAGTCGACCAAGAATTAAACTTTTCGCTACATGTAAAAAGCCTTATAAAGGATCTAAAATTTAAGTCTATCTTGTTGTATAGGTTAAAAAAAATGATGCCCAGTTTGGTTTTGTTACACATTTACAAAGCGTATGTTATTCCCTTGATTGATTATGCCGATACACTATATACAAATACACATGCAGATCTGCTAGAAGCATTACAACGCATCCAAAATAAATGTCTAAAGACCTGTTTACATCTTAATATATTGACTCCTACCATAGTGGTCCATAGAGCCGCTCAACTACCTATGTTAGATTTAAGAAGAGTATATCATGTTAAGCTGTTAGCTCATAAGAGAGCATACAGTGGTACAAAGTACAGAAGGGTGACTGAAAGACCTACTAGGGCAAACATGGCACCGTTATTGTTTTATAACATAATACATGCTACATCGTATGAGCACAGTCCACAGGTATCATGCGGACAAGTATGGAATGAGTTAACCCCTGAGGATAGAGGTATTGAATGTAAAGATATCTTTAAAGCCAAAGCACGAGCAACTCTTGACGCATCCATTCCTAAGAAACTGTGATTTGCTGCTTTTTATAATGTTTTTTTTTTAAATGGGGAAAGTTAAATAGTATCGATTCACATTGTAATAACATGTAAGCTGCTGCCCTCTTTTCACATTAACTAATTATTTGAACTCGATTTACAATTTGTTACACGTGCATTAAATGGTATGACCTGAAAATTACACTGTGCAACGACGAAAAAAAAACCGGGGGCAGACCTACCTGACTAGACTAATTTGAGGTCACTGAATCCAAAAATGATGGTAAAAAATGCCTCATAAGTCTCAGTTTCAAGATATTCCAACCATGATTATTTGTCGGTCTACTACTGAACATATGGTCCGACCAATATACAGCAGGGACAGCATTCATAAAAAATTGTCAATTTTGTTTGCCTGGCAGAGATAACATGACTCTGAAGCACATTTAGTGGTAACATACCGTAAAAAACAGGATTCTACACTGTTATGAAGCTAAATTAGTGATATTTTACCGACATTAATTGAAAAAATACCATAAAATATATAGATTCATCCTAAAGCGATATAACATTTTTTTAAGCTACTAAGATCAGGATTGTGACCCGTTCTGACAAGAGGTACCTTCAGAGAAGCTATTATTACTATTTTTAGCCCCCACCAGTGCCGGAATCCCAAAAAGAGTAATAAATAGACAGAAATTTGCTTGGATAACCCTTTATGCTGAATACAATGATAGATCATTGGTGTTACATCTTTAGGATTAAAATTCTATATCTATAATGGTTTTTATAGACAAAAATGGTACAAAGGCCAGTTTCTGGCTACCATAGTAGCCATTGACACAGTCAAAATATTGGATATTGGCTCTAGAATATTGGAAATGTCATCAATATCACAAACCTCAAAACAGGCCTTGCAAATTCCTTTCAGAACCAATTTTCTACTAAAAGGTATCCTTGTATGAGGATATTTGATCATCAAACCTAATTTTACATGAAACATTAGCCAGGTACATTGCTGGAATATGGTCAGAGGTGGTCCTTATGGGGAATACAATAGGAAGACAAAGCGACCTTTTTAAGCACTAGTTATATGTTTCAATTTTGAGTGCTCTTTTTGAGTTCCCCAGGTCAAAATACATAAGAATAATTGAGTCTGGTCCCGGTTTTTTTCAATTTTTGAAAATTTGTTGTACAGTGTTATCATTGTATAACGGTCATACCATGGCTTTTGTGTCCAAAGCTCGTAATATTATTATGTAACTAAATGAATAACATGTGTGTACATACAGGTATTACCGGTACTCGAGCATTCGTGTATACTTAATTTTGATAAACCATAAACGGTCATCTACATGAAGTCACCTGTATGTCATACACTGTAAACCCTGCATCTGACACCTATGGACAATAAAAGCTAAACTTTGTTCAAAAAAAAAAAAATATCATGTTGTGATGTCCCTCGTCACAGCGAGTCACATACAATCTCACACACAGTTGCACAGAATAAGAGCAAACTCCATCACAATGTTATGGTCTAGTACCTAGACTCCCATGGTGGAATGGTTATTAATTTGTTTTTGAGTGTTCGCATCCAAGCGTGCTATCATAATGAGTATAGGATATTCAATATAAGATCTAGTTCATCAGAAGAGTTCATCAATAATTAAGTTAATATAGCAATGACCAACATCTAGAGTGGTCTTGTATGTGAGTTTGCATGCTGTAGATAAGAGGTGAGGAGGTAATGGTGTCAGTTATCTGAATGTGGTTATCTAGCTGTATACATACGTGGGGTGTAGAGGACACATGAGTCACAACTAGAGGAATGCTCATCATTTAGCAAGAGTTATTTTTTGAGTTTTGTACGTGCATTCCCATTCCCATTCCCATTCACTCCCATTCAGCTAACTGTAGATAGCGCTGGCTTGTTTCACCTCTAGGGGCAATATTCTATTTTATCTTGAATCTGGCAGCCGCAGTGATTTGCGGAATACAGCATCCCACAAGCCTTGTTAATAGATAGCCTTGTTTAGTATCTCACTGCCCATCAATTCATTCAATCAGAAAAGAGAGAAGATGGGTTTCCTGGATCTGAAGCAGAAACAATAGAGTTGATAAACTAGAAACCAGAAATAGATTTGAGGGTAGGTGTATGCATAGCCCAACTACGGATCATCTCTGAAATACAAAAATTGCTGTTCATTTATTGGCAATCAGTGCAATGGAATCTCACGGAAGTGATTTATATACTCATGGTTATATTCTAACAGCAGAGATAGTGGTTATGTATTGAGAGTCATTACTTGATTGGACTACATTTAATGGCCATAACAATAATTCAGAGATGGTTTGTAGTCTGTTTTTGCAGGCACTCTCTCAGCCATTATTGGTTTTTTTTTCACATTCAGGAAACTCGGCTGCATACTTGTCTGGTTTATGGAGCGGTCATTTGCATTCCAGAATTATAGACTTATGTAAAGCTGACTTTATCTAGCGTTCATGTATGTTTTGCACTACCCGATGTAAAAAGGTTATGACCTGATAGCATCAGGTCATTTGTTCCACTACAATAAGGTGAGGGCACAGGGTCACTAATACTAGAAGTGTCTACGTAGTATACATGTAGTATGCCTCTATCTCTGGGGTTAGCATGCAGTAACAAAACACCACAACACAAATAGAGTAAGCAAGGATTATACAGGGCCAATTCCATACACCATTCTTTAATCAACGATGAACCTGAGGAGATTACAGAGAGAACAAAAAGCTACAGCTATCTTGGAGACATATTGATGAACACATGTATAGTCTAAATGTCACGTAAAAAGTATCTATATATTCCAGAATAAGTATCTTAATGTAGATACTTATATTTAAGCAGAATCTTTCAGCAGTAATATTCATGCACTATATGGCTAAACATTGAGGTAAGATGATGGAAGCATGGTTATCCCATGTACGACGCTGTTCTGAAAGTTATTACATATCTACGTTTCCAAGGAAATATAATTACCATTATGATTGTACGCTAGTGAATGACTTTCTCATTTTTACGTATTTACATGGTCTATTTACCCCCACAGTAATTATTGAAGATTTGGAGGCTCTTCCTGATCATTTTATATATCAAAACCACCATGATGTAATCTAGAATGAATGAGTGTCCTAGTCGACAGTTATCTGGTTCTGTTAGGGGTGAATTATAATCACTCAAAATAGCATTGGTTCTCCCCCCCCCCGCCCTCTGTTCTGCCAAGGGCCATGCATACAAAAATAATCAATCTGTGCAATCACAGCCTAAGGTCTCTTTCTTAGTACCTTCAATTTTCAATCAATATCGCAAGGAATGATGTCAAACAGTTAGAAAATAGTTTATAAAACTGTTAATATCAACTACTATTGTAATTATTTCATGATTCTGCCATGAACACTTATAAATACTCTTGATATTTTAGTCTTTAATACTTTGGTGATACAATCTGCTTGGATCTGGATATTTCTAAAAAGAAATCCCCATAGAACATTTAATTATATCACATGAATTCTCAACCTTGGCATGAATGACGGAATTCTACTACTACACAATATATACTGGTGATATGTGCACGCACATAGAAAACCTGACCTGGGACGAGTCATGGGAGGTGAGTGTCTGATAGGGAGACTTTATAGTTTATCACAGAGGGATAGGTGAGGTGTGAGCAGGAATGCGAACACCTGGGTTATCTACATGATTGTGTTGTTTTCTACCTGCAATACCTGGGTGAGGACATTATACCAAATCCAGAATTAAAAGAGCAGGTAAAAAGGCACCTGCCTAAAAGTTATAGAAACCCATTGCTCCTACATTTAATTAGGTGTAGTGAACCTGTCCCAAGTCTCTTTTACAATGACCTGAACCTAAATGAGGCAAGTACTTGTAGAAATATAGGATGGTAATGATAAATCACTGTGATTGATTGTATGACGATGTGGAGGAATGATGAATAAAGACCATTAGGTGTGAGGGAATGAAGGGATGGTGGAAGCACTGGAATAAATCAGCACAGGGAGATTCAAAATGGGTAAAAAGGAAAAGAGTGGCATGAGAAGGAATGAGGGAATGGAGCTAGGAGAGAATTATAAAAGCAAGCGAGAAATTGTGATAGGTATGAAGAACAACATATATTTGAAAAGTATATGAAGATACATCGCTAGGCCACTCAAAAGAAAACTGTTTCTTTTCATAAACTTGGTAACAAAAAGAATATCGTAAATTGAAATTGAATTGAATACATTTTGACCTGCAAGTCAGAGAGAAAGAGGAAAAAAGCCCCCCTCGTCATGGTGATCAAGAACCAGTTTTTCTTTTTGAGGGGCCTAATTATCATGGGAGCTTCCTGATAATTAAGTCAGTAACCTCCATGCATAAACAACCCATCCTTCCGGTAGCATCTCCCTTATCACCCACCCACCCACCCCGATTCCTGCTATGCCCCCCTGGGTGGTCCCTGTCCCTCAGTCACCGATAAGGACGCTCCTGGCGGATAACAGCCGCGTTATAAGGGGCCCAGCACCAGGCAGGCGGCAGAGTCAGCGTCCGAACCTCCTCACAGACAGATACCACATAGCACGGACTACTGCATACCCACACGCCTTTCTGCTACTGTCTGAAAGACTGACTACTCAGGGACTATTATTACTGAGTCACAAACACTGGGATCTGGAGCTCTTGGATAACTGGAGAGAGGCAAGCTATAACGCCAGTCAGGATATATCTAAAGAAGCATACGGCACCCAGAACACGCACTAGTACAGCATAGAACTATCATTGGACTGGTACAGTACGGCAAATCACATTTTACCAAAAAGAGAAGTGCCATAGGACTGATATAAATAAACACAGAGAACTTCTCCATATACTACTCACAGCGTTACCTGACACCATGACCACCCTGGCCGGCAGTGTTAGTTCCACCCTGGGGGCGGGGCTATCCGACCTGGGCGGTACTCCAGGGCTGGCGGCGGCTGCTGTGACGGCGGGGGTGGTGGGGGTGGCCGCCCTGAGGGGTACCGTGTCCCTCCTCCAGGGCCGCTCCAGGCGCTCTGCGGCAGACAGGAAGAGAGAGGCCAAGAGGGAGCGGTGTAGGGGTAGTATAGAGGAGCTTCAGGCCCGCTTAGACACCAGCCCAATGTCCGTAAGTAGCAGGAGAACTGTGGGGTAGATTGACCTAGAGTCACACACGTAGATGACATGTCCACCCAGTTTTTTTATAGAGTGGTTCATGCACGATCAGCCCTGTTTTTGTGTATCACAGTGCACTCTCACCGCCAGCAGGCCCCTAAAGCGGCCAGAGCATCTAATCTACTGAGCTAAGTGAAAAAATATTACTCAAAATTGATGAAGATATTTTCTTAGAGGTTTTATTCAAAGCACCTCATGTTTGGTAACAGATTAAAGCCCATGACATCCTCTGTAACATCTCTCATTTCAAGGAGTAGCCAAGGCAACATGTAATTGTAGCATGGAAAATGTTCAGAGAAATCTGGCGGTAGGAGGGTTAAGTGTTACTCTTTACAGCAAAGGGCAATTGGAGGAAATGCCATGCATGAATAACTACATAATTATGGTGGACATCTCAGGGTACGTGATCAACTCTAGGAAGTGACACTTGTAAACGTAGATATTTTAGCGTTTATAAGTTTCTCTTAATTTGCATACATTTAGAATATCAAATGTATCTAAATTCGCGAATTTTGCAATATGGTAATTGTAAAGCTCACTGGTGCTGCATCATTGTATAATGCCAACATTTTAGGAGTGTATCGACTCTGTAAAGTCAACATGATGCCTGAATGCAGCCCTGGCGAGTTAGCCTACTCACCAGGGCTGCATTCACACACCATGACGAATAAGGGCAACACTGGCCCAAGTCGTTAACGAATCATATGGACTCCAGTGAATATTGGAAACTGCATGACTACCCGTGTGTTAGGACAGGCCCTGACCTGACATCTCAGGTCATGTATAGCATCCCTCCCTATCAGTTTATAAACATTGCAATATTCCACATTCTATATAGTTGATAAGGATGTCAAGGTTCTGATATGGACAGATAATACTGTAGTGTGCACTCACTGACCACTGGAGACTGTAGACACTTTCTTGATTCCGCCTCATATGATCCGTGCACTGTTACATTATCCTACACACACAGAAAAGTGAGAGTCATTGTCGCTAAAACTACCCTCACCTGAGGGTCACGCACTGCCTGACTCTCAGGTGAGGGTAGTTTTAGCGACAATGACTCTCACTTTTCTGAGGGTGTATGGTGGATACGACAACGCTTAGCTACTAGAAATGCTGTATTCCAGGACCCTGATGGAATACAGCATTTCCGTATCACATAGCCTGTGAGTTCATTAAAGGTTGTTTAAAATTTGTATCACCATTTCAATCCAATTTAACATAGTTTGAAGACAGAAAAAAACATGAACAACGGCAAATAGATGCTCATGGGGAGGGTCATTCTGGATCTTCCTCCCCTCAATGGGGCTGGTGCCGCATCCCACTCAGCCTTCAGCTTTGACACAACCCGCGTACGATCCAAAATGACCATCTTGTTGACTTTATCTATACATATTCACGATAGTATTGCTGATGGCAGATGACCCTTACATAAAGTACAACCATGTCCTTTTGTTCCCAGAATGAGGAGGTACAGCGGATTACAGGCATGAAGCTGCCAGAACTCATCCAGCAGCTAAAGGACGGACAGCTCACCCCACCACAGGCACTCAGGGCCTACCAGACCAAGGTACGAGTCAACCCGAAATAATTTTTTTTCATATTATCTCATTAGCCTGTCACTCAGAATAGATCATTTCTTTCGAAATTTTCCTACACTGTAAAAAAAATTCCGTTAAAATAACGGAGATTCACTGGCACCACTGGGTGCCGGACTTTCACCGTTATTTTTACGGTCACTGTTTTTTCCTAAGTCACCGTTATTTTTACGGAACTGTCACCGCTATTTTTAAACAAGAAATCTCTGTTATAAAATTTTTTAACAGTGATTCTCAGTACTGTTAAAAAGACGGTGATTCACTGGCACCACTGGGTGCCGGATTTTCACCGTTATTTTCACGGTCACAGTTTTTCCCAAAGTCACCGTCATTTCTACGGAACTGTGAATCACCGTTATTTTAACAGAATACAAAACATCACTGTATTCTGATTCAGTGCCTAAACAATAATTGTAATGGTATTTTGTGTAATTTAACTGATTTGTTCCAGTGTTATTCAGTTCATGTATCCCCCTATACCTAACTCCATGCTCAATATGGTTCCAAACCCAATTTGGTACCAATCAGCAATATCATCTTAGTGTCAAGACTTCAGACCTAATCATTAGGAATTAGTCTATGAAAGCCTTATATAATGCTTCATGACACTTTGTAATACCAGTCCATGAGCAGAAGTCACTCTAGGATGGCTACAGAGCAAACCTTACAGCTGTATCTGTATATATATTTCTTATCACCACAAAAATGGTGTTCCTAGCATCTAGCAAAATCTCTTCATGAACCAAACTGCCACCTGGTGTGATAAAACTGAAATCAATTAAACGTAGCTTCACCGTAAAATAAACTGTGTTTCACTGTAAAAATAAACGGTGTTTCACTGTGCTGAATTACGGATATTCAAAGTAAAACTGATTGATTTTACATTGCCTCACCGTAATCATATGTTATGATGAATCACCGTAAAATTTTACACTGATTCTCCGTATATTCAACGGAATATTTTTACAGTGTAAGCAATTTAGCCACACACCCATTCCCATTATTATCATACACAAAACCAATGCATACGGAAGTCGTCATTCATAACTAGGCTTTATTTTGCATTCTTTCATTCCCATAGGAATCGGTATTAGAGAAATAAAATAAGCAATAGATAGACATTATATAGTATTCAGCAGATATGCTATATGAAGGTCCAACATCAAAAGATGTAGGCCCAGCGGGGATTTGAACCCCGGATCTTCTGTTTACAAGACAGACGCCTTACCACTTGGCCACTGAGCCGAGGTACATTCATGTAGCAATATATTATGGTACAATATTGCATTTGTGCTGTCCTCAAAAAGATATGTGGTGTATACTGGTGCCATGATCCACTGTCTTCCGATGGTCAATAGGGACTTTTAGCAAACCTGACGTAGCTCATTAAACGCAGACGTAGTAGTGCTAAAGGGATAGGCTACGTCCGTGTTTAAAGAGCCTTTATGTGGTTGCTAAATGTCCCCAATATGTTGTAATGCCTATATATGTGACCAGGCACATGGAAAGGGGTACTCACGGGGGAATTGATGATTAAAGTTAATGTCATGATCTTTAAAATGAGATATCATAAAGCAAGATACTCCTGGTGGCTTTGTGGGAATCAGATCTTGAACATGCATTGTTACTCGTAACTGAAAATGATAAATAAGCTATAAACACACTGTATCCCATAATAACCACTAAAAATGATGAAAATGTTTCTACAAAATACCCTAAATAAATGTGAATATCCAATGTAGATTTGGTTCTAGGAGTAATTTTCAAGATCTGCTTTCAGTTTTGAGTTACTGATGGAATTCTCAAGAGATAAGGACCAAAATGCTCCATTTAGAAACCATGGACTGGTTTCCATGGCAACCAGGAAGTGTGATATGTGCCAATTTCCGATAGAAAACGTTCCATTTACATTCCAAATATAGAATGTTAGCACTAAAGGTGGAATAATTCTAAAAAGACTACTGTATTCTCCATAAAAAAGTACCCTAGAGGATTTTTGGGCATATCTTTCACTATTTTGTCATTCTAATGCCCCCTAGTGGCCAAAACCAGAACTAAAAATCCCCCGCGAAGGTACCTTCTCACGTGTTGAGCCACATATGTCTATATTGTGTAGTTGATTGGCTGGAAATCACCACATATTTCTATCATAATAGGGACCTTTAGCAACCAAATTAAAGCTCAATAAACGTAGACGTAGCCTATCCATTTAGCACTACTACGTCTGCGTTCAATGAGCTACGTCGGGTTTGCTAAAGGTCCCTATTACTCCTGATTATGTAAATGGGTTCATTTGAGAGACATAAATGTAACCAAATTCTGCACATATACATCGGCTCAGTGGCCAAGTGGTAAGGCGTCTGTCTCGTAAACAGAAGATCCGGGGTTCAAATCCCCGCTGGGCCTTGTTTTTTTTAAATGTTGGACCTTTATATGATGATAATTATTTAACTCTGAAATAAATCTTACTCCTCAAGGCTCTAAGGATCCATGCTCGCACCAACTGTCTGATTGAGGTCGTCACTGAGGCCGAGGTAAGCGTGTTAATGATCTACATATAGTTTATAAAGTGTGTTTTTTTCATGAGGCCATTTTCTAAGCACAGTACAACCTCAACGAGACGGTATGTGACTGATTGTTCTATCACATACATTGATAATGTAAATGATACCTCATAACGGGTTAATTATTCAGCCTTTATTACATGGTTTGACGCTAGCTTTACCCTTTTGCCAAATTGCAGCGTTGGGCCCAGGAGTTGGCGGAGGGACCTAAAGACGGCATCCTGTACGGAGTACCTATATCTGTGAAGGAGGACATAGCTCTCAAAGTAAATATCAGATTTACATATGATTTTCTAATGTATGCTCTATTATTTCTCGTGTCATACTCTTCCCTGTGATTCCATATGGGTCACCGTACGCCCAGAGTTATTTTTAGGTGATTATAGGCATCTATTAATAGTCAAGGCAGATGTTAGATAGTCACAGAATACACACTAGATAATTGCAATACGTCAAACATTGTCTATTTCCTTTTGCGTCACTACAGGGGTATGACAGCACCATGGGGTGCGTAGAGCTTACGGACAAACCTGCCCAGGATGACGCCGCCATTATCAAGGTAAGGCCATAGTAACTACTACATATGTAATAGATAGACTATGGTTATGAAATGTAGAATTAACCACAGCTTGCTGGTGGGACCAGACGATGGTGAAGCCCAAGTCCCTACCAGTAAGCTATGGTTACCCTTTCATAACCATTGTCATCTATCTTAAACCACGGTATGCAATATCACCAATGTGTGAGGCCTTTGTCTGAGCCCTCCACCGTGGTTCAAATATAACATAAAAGTTTTAATATTAAAAGACGAGCTACTGCACACTAGTCTATATAACTTCACACTCATCTCATATAGAATGAATTATATTAGGCTTACAGACCTAAATGTGAACTTAATGTATTTAGGTCTTGGTGTGTTGCGTCTGACCTATTTGTTATATTTCCCACCACAGGTTCTAAAACGTCACGGAGCCATTCCCTTTGTGCGGACCAACATCCCCCAGTTCTGTATGAGGTAGGAACTTGAATGAATAACCAACTTCTAGAACAGTCTAACTTGCTCGGGGTATAGCATATACAGTATGACATCAAATTTTACTTTCTTGCAAAATAGGGCTAATAGATTGAAAGGGGGAGTGGCAATTTCAAATAGGAAATGCTTGAAAATAATTTTCGTTAAAAAGCCGGGACTTGTGCCAAAAGATGACTTTGTCAGTCTCACACTGTCAAAGTCCTCAATGAATGTAGTATGCAGTGTTTCTGTAGGCTAGGACCCTCGGCCTAGAGCCTTAGCTCCAACAAAAAAGACACAATGTAGCACTGAAAAACGCCACACTATGATTATATGTTGTTTTGTTTCAGTTTTGAGCCGGGTAACCCCATCTTTGGTAAGGTACTGCACCCACAGAACCCCAACCACGGCCCTGGAGGTTCCTCCAGCGGTGAGGCGTGTCTGACAGCGGCTGGAGGGTCCCCCCTGGGGGTGGGCAGTGACCTGGCAGGGTCTGTCAGGGTGCCTGCTCACTTCACAGGGGTGTGCGGCTTCAAACCCACCTCACAGAGGATGAGGTGAGTACACTGATATTCTTTGTAACAATTTGGTTCACAACTGTCCGGTCGTCAGAAAGATATTGCTTCAGATTAGGAGATGTGTTTCATGGAGTGGTCAGTATTTAACAATAGGGGGACTGAAAGATTGGAGGGGGCTCAGAAGTCGTGACAACAATATTTCTCTTTAAGTGAGAAACACTGCACTTAAAACCAGGTCACTGATTAATTGAACAGAATCAAGAATGGTATTCAAATAAGGGACCCATGTACTTCCCTATTTAAGTTGTACGCCGCCAATATTAAATTGATTGATGATAATTGAACATAACAAATACAGTTGTAACTTCAGGATAATTCTAAAGGGGGGATGTAATGCATACACCAAGCAGAATCTGTATCCTTTAAATTTGATTCCAATGGACTATTTTCAGCAACGTTGGCTGCCTTGCTGGATATGCCTGCTATGAGCAAAATGAGTGTGAGTATTCCTTTACACTTCCCATATCCATGGTAATCATATAGTCAAAAGACTGAGTGTTAGAATATGGATTGTACCGTAAGCAACCAACAATACGGGGTTAAATTCATAACCATAAACTACAGATCAAAAATGTTGAAGACTGTTCTTGTATCCCTCTGCCGGTCAGCTTGGGGTTAGTCGTGATTGGGTTATTGGTTGTCATGAACCTACTAAGGAGAGATTACTCAACACGGTCGGTAGAGTTACACAACTTTATTATCAGTTTATATCACAGAGGAAGCAATACATCTCCTCACAAATAATATGTAGCTTAATTATATAGTGACGTCTTAACTTCTAGTCGAAGCAACCCTTGTGGATCTTCCTTAGACTAACAAACTTCCACCCTGTTAGGCTGATGGTCACATGGCCTTTGAGTAGTAGACAACCCTTTCACAAGCACACTAGCACTGTTACCCGGCGAGTAGCTCGATATGTCAATTTATTACACGTTTGGGGCACTCATTGTGCTTTTCAGGGATATCCCGTGCTGATATCTAGTGATATCAGCACGTTTCCGGTGGATATCAGCAAGTTTCCTGGGGATATGAGCCCGTTTCCCGTGGTCCTGAGCAATTATGAAATTTCGTCACCCATAAAATCCAAGGTGTCATGGTGATTCTAACACGCTACCCCAAGACTTGAAGTTGGACGCCCTATGTACCACGCCGTGGGGGCGCAAGTAATAGGAGGGGATGAAACAAGGAGTCTATAGGCAGAGTTTCAGCTCTTTAGGGGCATGATTTAGCGAGTTATGGAAGAAAAGACTCTTTTTCATGTAATTTCTCTGAAAATCCATGTAATTTTCTTTTCTTTGTTTTATCATGAAGGTAGAAGTTGGACTTTACTTACCTATTCGTTAAAATAATTCTAGGGCCATTTTTTTTACATATATATATCCACTTTAAAAATGGTACATTTTCTTTTCTTTGTTTTATCATAAAGATAAAAGTTGGACTTTACTTACCTATTCGTTAAAATAATTCTAGGGCCATTTTTTTTTTACATATATCCACTTTAAAAATGGTCCATTTCTACCCAGGCTCGATCTGGGGACCTGTGGTGTGTGAGGCAGACGCGCTAGAGTCCTGGTCACAGGGACGATGGTACAGTGGGAGGGAAACGCTGGGTATATTCAAGTCTGCGGGGGGGGGGGGGGGGGGGGTCCTTGTGCCAGATATCCTACGATACACCTCACGCGTGCCTTCATAGTCATTCATTATTGGTTACATATCTTGCCTCATACCCATGGTTATGTGTTAGATAGACTACACCTGGACACGGTTCTTCCATATACCCACTGCCACAGAAGGGTCAAGACGAGGTGTTATACACCGAGTAGATGACGAGTGGGCAGTGGGTATGTGGGAGAACCCTGGCCACTGTACTAAACTTACTATATAAATATGCACCTAACTCCCCCTTTCAGTGAGTCCTGTTTTCGGACCCTTGGCAAAGGAAGTGGACAGCATCGTGCTGGCCTTCAGGGCATTGTGGGATCGGACATCCCCCTCACTCACCGACCTTGACCCCACCAGCCTGCCCTTGGCCTTCAACGATCAGGTTTGTAACCCTTTTTGACATAAGCAATTCACAGTTAACCGCATCTAATAACTTGTGTGATGATATTACTGGGGGACTGGACAGACTGACAAGATGCTAAAAGGACCTCATTGCACAAAACTAATTCCCATTCAAGGACATGACACCTACTACCAGCCTAGAGTGATAATCACATATTCTTCCAATTACGTAGCAAGGGGGAATCTTCAAGGGTGTATTGAATGGCTGCAATTGTTGACTTTGGAATATCAACAACTAAACCGTTGATGTATGTACTTTACCTCCCGAGCAGAGCATATGGATAGTTCGTTAACCCACTATGCAGCCTTCACAGGTTACCACCTGAACAAGTATACATACTGTGAATACAAATATACTCGAGTACACATGAATTTGCAAACATTTAATTTACATCAATTTAGTGAAATATACAGAGTGTGAAGTAAAGTATGACCATGGTACATCTTTGCCCCTTACAGGTGTTTGAGTCAGAGAGGAAGCTGCGTATCGGCTATTACACCGAGGACGGCCTATTCCCTGTGTTCCCGGGGTGTGCACGTGCAGTGTATGAGGCTAAGGCAGCGTTAGAGGCACAAGGCCATGAGGTAGGCTGCATAGCATGCACAGTGTCACTGCATAAAGGTTGGGGTCGCTGTAGGGAAGATCCACTGAACCTCAGAGCCTATACAATTCAGTAGAAATAAAATGGTGATTTTTACATAAAAATGGGGAAATTCATTGTTTTTTGGTAACCATGCAACTTTGGACAGCTCTGTAGACCCTAACGATTGGAATATCAACAACATATTAGAAACTGTCCTCGGGTATTACACCAAGAATACATTTCACTCATATAAACTGAAAATGATACCTTCTAAGGAGTTCTAAGGAGAAGAACCTAAAAAAGAATGTTTTTGCTCTATTCACATTCCACAGACATTAAATCTCCAAATAATGGAAGGAATTTGATGAAGGTACCATATATGGTCAACACATTGTACAACATGTACGGGTTTGATACATTCTTTTTTAATCGTACATGCTCAACAGTTCCAGTGGATGTTGCCTACAGCGACCCCTTAAGGACATATTGATTTACTTAAAGTCCCACTTTAACCATCTTTCGCGTTTGCCATTGTTTATGCAGTGTATTGCAGCAATATATCTGCTTTCTTGATATCATTGCTTTCTGTCTCAATTTCAAAATGTCTCATTAGGTCTCCTGTTTCTCTTGGTCTGTGTATGTCTCTCCCCACTCCTCCCCCCCCCCCCCCCCCCGTCCTGCCCCATCTCTTTTTCTCTCTGTCTTTACTCCTCTCGGGGACTATCCGTCTTCTGTGTCCAGGCCTCTTCCTCCCTATGTCCCCTTGTTCCTCCGTGTATCTCCTCCCTACTCTGCATTTCCCCTACATGATTCCCATCACTAACTACGCTTCCCCGGTTGTGTACAGCTGGTACCGTGGCGGATTCCCGACCTGGAGCGGGCCCGGGAGCTGCTCTTTGCTGTCTGCTTGGCTGATGGTGGCGACCTCCAGCGGCAGATGCTGTAAGTGTACTTATGTATCATCAAGGCCTCTAATGATGGTCTTATACAATACAGGAAGGTAGCTAGCCAGAGCTGCATTGGTTCATCATGATGACCCCTTATCTTCAAGAATGCAGCTTTATTGCATATTAAACCAAGGATTTCCATGCTGTAAAGGTGCACTGTCAGAAGTTACTGTAGCTGTACAGAAAAGCTATAGAATTACAGTATATACTACGGTATTAGTGTACATGGGCCGTAGAATATACTCCTGTTTTACAGTTTAAAAACAGTATTTTGGCTCCAATATTTACAGTGTGTAGTACTTAAACCTGTCCCCAATGATTTGTGCTTAAACGCTAGATTATTTTCTGGAATATCATTTATTAACAAATTCATCCGTTACTACTGCAGTACCAAAGTCTAATTATCATGCCATATATATCATTCTTGTAGCGGTTGGTCGGCTCAAATTTGAAAGTATCTAGACCGTGGAGATGAGAAAGCAAATAACGACTTCAAAAGTCCTCTCAACTTGCAAGGGTTCACTGAAATACACATGATATATGTACCTGTTTTCCCCTGTGTAGGAAGTACGACCAGATAGACCCCACCATAGCACCCTTATTTACGGAGGAGTCGTCCATGATGTGGCTGTGGAGAGCCGCGGCTACCATCATCAAGCCTGTGGTAAGTCAGACAACCCTCCGCTGTATCTGCTTTACACTGATAATCTAAATGCTCCGGGCCTTAGTCTGTAGTGACTATCCCAGGTTAGTCATAGGGATATTGGTCAGAATGACCAACTAATATTCAAATATTACTGAGGCAAAACAAAACTGGGCTAAGGCCTAAGGAATGAAACGGAAAGATTATCTGTGTAGCGAGCACCATCTTAATCATGAGGCCCAATACCTATACAAATTCACGCAGAGTCAATGCATCAAACAATAAACGTACCAATTCCTACCTGAAGAAGAGCGCTTAATGTTTCACTTAATATTTCTGTAATTATACAATAATTTTGTCTTACTTAAGTGACTGTGGCTGCTGCAAGTATTGCTTCTATTGATTGTGTTCTGAAGTAGTTATAACTGATCCCAATATCAGAAGTAACCCAGTGGACACAAAATTCAGTTCAACATTGACTTAACGTTGAATTAACATTGAAACAACATTGTCAACCATTTGTCAATGTTGATTCAATATTTTGTGCCCACTGGGAAGTTGCAACTTCTTCGTTTCTTCTCTAGCTGCCTGAATATGCAAGACAACTCGAGGCCGTGGAAGGAGAACCGTGAGTGACCATTTATGTCATATTTCAATGGAATATCCATGTTATGATTCAATTTTCAACCTAATGTTGAATTTGTCCATTTTAAACCATTTTGCAGTTTCATAACAGGCTCAGGCTCATGGATATACTACAGGAACCCTATGGAAGAATGTCACAAAGTGAAATTTATATCTCATTCCCAAAATCTAATCAGATTTAGTAAATTTAGCATACACCTTCCTATTTCACAATAAAATTCACGATCTTAACATTTTAATGATGTGGTAACTTTTTTTTTTCTGTTAATTTCTGAGTTTTTTATGTTAATTCCCAAAAATCGGTTATTTATTCAAATGAAATAATGTCAGTTATATGGCGCCATATGTAGCCATATGAAGTACAAGAGATATTACCATATGGCAGGCCACAGCGTCGCCAATATCCATCCTACAATAATAATAAGACCACCTACCCCCCCTAAATCGATGTCAAGGATTCCAATGAACACATTCATGTTTGTCTATTCCAAACGGTTGCTTAGCAACAGCGCCTTTTATGTGAAAATTAATTTTAAAAAATTGGACATGGTTGAAATATGGGATTTTACACGATATTTTCGTAGCCATGATTCCCTGAGAAATATTAATAGCTACTGTAAACGTACATATTTTCGCTGGTACAAATTTTCGCGGATTTGCTTTAAAATACAATTTCGCTGGGACTTGAATTCGCTGATATTGAAATATTACAGTCATATAGCAATATTGGATAAATTTTCGCTCTGTACATATTTTCGCGGATTTTGAAATCCGCGAAATCCGCGAAAATATGTACAGCGCGAAATAAAATACGTTTACAGTATATCACAAAATTTTATGTGAATGTTCCCAAACACCTTTATTGCAATTGGGAAATAATGAGAAAACTTAAATTAATTATTTAGGTTTTTTTACTTTTAATTGTTGCAAAGTCATGAGCCTGAGCCAACAATAGTTTTATCATTTTCTAGTTTGGGAAAATAGGCCTGCAGATCTATAAGTGCTGGGGCTTTTTCACGAAGGTACATTATGCAGAAACATAATTATTATTGTTCATCATTGCTGACATCCTTCTTACATTATTTTTGCAGAGACCTGACCTCATACTTCTACCTAGTGTCACAATGCAGGGTAAGGCAACACTAATCAGCTGAAATGAATAAAGTCCAAAACAACTTCTGTTATCTGGTTATTTAGGAATTAGCAAAAGTTTATCAGAAATACCTTAACAGTTTTCTTTTGTATTTTTTTATTTCAATTTTGCTTTAAAAATGCAATCACATTTGATCACATTGTTTTGAATGGGCCTTCGGTTCAAATTTTGTGTAATACAATGAACCTTACTAACTGACATGTGACTTCTACAGGAGTACGTAGTGGAGGTGAGTCGGCAGTGGAAGGAGGCTGGGATAGACGCCGTGCTGTGTCCACCCTTTGCCATGCCGTCTCCGCCCTGGGGCAACGCAGACCTGTGTATGGGTAAGTACCCGCAGTATTTTACAGTTACATATGTATCAGACTATTATGGTCTTTCATTATACCGGGAGGTGTGGTCATGAAATGTCTGGAAATTAGTGCCTTTTTAGCGCCTAGGGAGGGAAGTGGCGTACGCCTATATGGGTCTGGTATTCAGACCCATGACCACACATCTCGGTAAAAATTATACAAGTTGACCCCTGGGCTTAGGGCGAATCTGGGACTTTCACAAGGAATTCTTTAAACTGTACATATTATAGGACTTACACAATGAATGCTTTATACCAAAGAAAAAAGGGCTTACACAATAAATGCCTTAACATACCGTACAGAATCTATGACCTATACAATGAATGCTTAATACTTAATAGAATCTGGAGCCTACACAATGGCCTACAATGCACTCAACTTCCCTTGTGGTGTCGTACCGGTAACCAAGGTGACGGCAGAGGACATTGACAACCTCAGAGACTACCGGGAGGATGAGCCACTGTTTGCAAGGGCAAAGAAGGTAAGGGATATTCTCTGAATTGCTCCACAGCATATTGAACCACCTTAAATGCTCATTATTCTGAAGTATATGTCATGGCTAACTAAGTAAATAGGTAATAACCCCATTTATTATTCATAATGTATGTGGTACAAACCTGGATTTTAGTCCTGTCCTCTATCAGTCTATGATGATGAAATAGGATATTTAATCATTGTGCTTATTGTTTTTCAAGGTGATGGCCGAGACGCTTGACATGCCAATGGGAGTGATGTTGGTCGGAGCCCGGTACAACGACGAGATCTGTCTTCGATTAATGAAGGAGATAGACAGCTCCCTCAAAAATCCAAGAAAATGCTAACAACATATACCAACGCTTATTTATTGCCGTGACTGAAGACTGTGACAAACCTCATCTAGCAATAATTTAGCTTAAGATAAGTCATTTTGCTAGAATTAGAGGGACTTAATATTTATTAATTCAAAAGAACCTCTACTGACAAAGGGCTTGATATATGATACAAGCACTGCAACAAGCAATCTGTTAACGCTGAGGGAGCTATTTCATTATACTATAGATGTCAGACAATCCCTTGAAATAACTGCTGCCACATGTTTAGGCAGAACTAGAGACATTGTTTCACATATTTATCCTAGATAAATGCAGAGTTTATCGTTTTGACAGTATTACTCGTATTGACGAAGCTGACATCATTGTTTGTTAATTAGACGAGGTCATATGCAACATAGTATGGACCATAGTAGAGAGGAGCTATTTATTTCAGTAGAAACATAACGACTAGCTTGTAGACAAGTTTATTTATGTATGTTACATGTGATACATGATGATACATGTGATGTACATTTTTCTGACGAAGCAGAACCCTTTAAGAGGCTGCTGATGAAATAAGAATATTGACCAACTTATGCCACCCAAGGGTGTAAGCCTCTGCTAAAGCAGGACGGCTATGTCATACCGACGAAAATAAGTATTAGTGAAGATTATGCAGTGTTATGGCTGCAAGCTGTTCCCTTACAATATAATTGCGCTTTGACGTGAAAACAATTAAGGAAAATATACTTTAATTTACGATATGCATAATACATAAAATCGACCCATAATTTATCAAAACTCAACTGCCTAAAACCTTCAACAGCTTGTACTCTTAGATTAATCCATTTCTAACTAAAGGCTGTAGTTTATTATGGTCTGTTTGCCATAACTGGAGCATTGAATAAAGGAAATCTTTTTTGAAATCATACTTTGCTGTTTGACTTTTGTTGTCATAGATCAGACATGAATTCTAGATTAAACCTAAAACACGAATTGGATCAATCACTCATCCACTATTAACCTTTGCAAAAAAAAAAAAAACTCCCTCAAGATTATTATCCAATGTCTACCCTATACATTCTCAGACCTTCTGGTTCATCGATAGACTCAACCATCTCCGGTCCCTTCATTTCATTGTCCTCTGTGGGGACCAGACACTTCTGTATAAGCTGCTTCCTAAAAACATGACGCAGACAGGGAAAGATGTAACGCTCATCTATCTTCTCTTTGTTACGGAAGCCTGCAAGGAACATAAATGAATGTATAGTAGTTCCTATGATGAAAGAACCATTCTCATGACGTCAATTGTACATGTACAAAAACTTGGTTGTTCATTGGCTTACCAAGCTAACAATAACACAAAGTTTTAGGACACTTGTGAGCAGGCAAGCAGAAAGGGGTATCCCCGCGGGATTAGTACCATTTTTAGCCACCAGGGGGCTCCACCATGGCCTAAAATGGAAGAAACAGGCAAATAATTCCTCTTTGGTACTTTTTTCTGGAGAATTCAGTAGTTTTATACAAAACATTCCATTTTTGGTGAAAAGCTTCCATATTTGGAATGTAAAAAGAACGTTTTAGAGCCTAAATGTGTGTCTTTGTTGATATGTGTTGCCATGGAAACGTGATTTTTATTCCAAATAAAGAAAATGAAGTAGCTCATTGATAAAATGATTCACGAGGATTATTATGGTCAAAACAGAATAAAATTATCTTTTCTAGATCAAAATCTATGCCCTATAGGATAAAAATGTATGATCATTTTCTAATTATTCTAATTATGCTAATTAGATAGAGATATCTAGGAAACTATGGGACTTAGAGCTTATTTGGGTTTTGGATAGGGCAATGTCCACCCATATTCATATAGCCTTTTCTCAAAAACTAGATATGATATCTTCTTGAGAAATACATCACTGGAAAGCTCATGATATCAATTTTAAAGTTGACATTTTCGTTGGATATCCCTTTCCCCTTGCCTGTACACACTTGTACATAGAAAATGTTTAGACACACATGTGACAAATCTATGACTAAAGGTTCTCTTCGAAAAATTTGAAAAAAGTCAGGAAAACTTTTTCTTTGGGCGGGGTTTTGCCTTATTTGAATTTCATATGTATCTTTTTCCCAGATAGTGTTAGACATATATATATATATATATGTCTAACACTATCTGGGAAAAAGAAACCTTATTGCTGGGTGCACTGAGGCCCATTATTGCAGGCATGTCACATGTTCAATGCCCAAAATGTAATAAAAACCTTGAAACCTAACAATGCATATAGACGAATAGGATATCATGCAGACCTGTTTGGAAATATTCTTAATACATTTTCAGTTGATGATCTCTCTCCGGTGTTTGAATAGCTTAGAATTTTGTAGAAGTACCTGGTATCAAGGACAGGATGATCCCTGAGATGATCCCGATGGTGAATCCTATAGCATTGTACCACAGGTGTGATATCTTGTACATGGTCTCCAATGGCGTACTGAAAAAAAAGACAAAAAGATAAAAGATAATTTTGTTATGCTCAATAAGCCTCACAATAACCCCACAATTTCAGTTTGGTAAGGGTAAAAAATCTCAGAAGTTTGCAACTTTGTCACAATTGTATTGGAAAAAACTGGGTGAAAATCATATCGAATTTTGAGGAAAAAAGATTAGACTAAGTAAGTTTGCATCAACTGGCAGGCCGTCAAGGTAATGCCGTCAAGGTTAACCGGCAGTCTCAGACAGTTCTAGTGTTAGATATCCTTATTTCAACCTACCTATCATGACCTTGATCTGTGGCATTACTTTTGGGTGCCATATGGGTGGTTGTCATGACAGGAACAGTGTCATTGCCAGCTGTAGTGTTACCAGAGTAGCAGCCGTCTGTTGACATTGGGATGAGTTGTGGTGGGGTTTTATGGTGCAGGGCTCCTTGGGAAATCCATGTTAGCAGTACAAACACCAGTAGAGCACTCACCATGGCAGCCTGTTAAAGGACACAGCAAATATGTTATCTTGTGTCACCCTGGCTTTAATACTGGCTAAGAAGGGCGTGCACAAAAGGTCACATTTGTGGTATGCAACAAATTTGCCTCCCCCCCCCCTCCGCCCTGGCACAGTTTATTATAGAATAATGTTGTATCGGTTTGCCAGAGGCAAAACTGCAATCCAAAGCATTGTGTGTTTATGTGCCACTAAGTAGAATAATTATCCACAGAACACTTATTTACCATTGCAGATGTTATGATAAGTGTACAGTCAGCCCTCACCAAAAAGAATATCTGAGGAAGCAAGCTACCCATATAATCGGTTCTTCATAACCTTTCTTCTCATTATATCACAGTAATCTGGAGTCTCCAAATTGATATGAATACACGTGCGACAATAGCATGAAGACATATGTTTACAAGAATTACAATAGGTCCTTGGTTGAGCAAAGGGAAAGGATTTGTTGAAACGTAAAAACCCTCTATTATTAGAAGATCTTAAAAAAGTGAATGTCATGTATAAGCACAGACTGTATGTGAAACAAATCGAAAACTACTTGAAGTGTATAAGTGAATGTGCATTTAAATGGTCCATTACAGTACTTTTCTGTATTTGAGTACTGACCTTACTGTTTGCGAGAGGCCAGGCAGCTGCGAGTATGAAGATGACGCCGATTGGTACGATAATGCTCACCATGATGCTGTATGTCATCTAATAAAGATGATGTACAGCACATCTTAAACTTCAGTATACAATATTCACTTCAACCGAATGTATATAATATCATGTTATGTACATCATCAGACAACAAATAAATATTTACAAATCTAAAAGGGACGTATAAATAAGAAATTTAATCGAAGTTATTCCTTAATGGGCAAGCATCAACTGTATTTTTTAAAGTGAGACCTAACTGGGCTTTGCCCAGCGTAATGCCCACGGAGTGGGCATTACGCTGGGCAAAGCCCAGTCTCACTTAATGCAGTGGTCAGAATTTATGGAGGATTTGCAGCATTGAAATGACAGTTTTAATGGGCGATTTCTAGGAACTCCATTAATGTTACTTAAAAATAAAAAGGCAAATCATCTCACATTGTGCTGATCTGTCACTCACCTGAAGATGGATTTAAAAGAAATTATATCTGTCATCATCAGTCATGACAGATGTTTACACAATGCTGTAAAAACTTTGAGAGGAGACAAAATGGCCGACATTGTGTTTATTTTCACATTCTCCTAGCACATTAAAATACATGAGTACGTTTTCTATTTAACTCGACTAAGCCTCTGCATGGAGAGTGCAATGTTAGTGACGTCATAGCAGTA
The DNA here is from genome assembly GCA_947462335.1 of Harmothoe impar. NCBI lineage: Eukaryota > Metazoa > Annelida > Polychaeta > Phyllodocida > Polynoidae > Harmothoe > Harmothoe impar. The sequence goes on along the minus strand of OX381710.1, from coordinate 69,485,307 downwards.
TTGACGTCACAGTCTTAGCAACGCCGCTACGTCAACAAGCAACGTTGCTACGTTACCTAGCAACGTTACTACGTCACCTAGCAGTGACGTCATGCAGTCCATGTTGTTTTGATTTGTGTTTGCTGTCAGAGTCGGCAGTAGTTTGCTGTCAGAGTCGGCAGTAGTTTGCTGTCAGAGTCGGCAGTAGTTTGCTGTCAGAGTCGGCAGTAGTTTGCTGTCAGAGTCGGCAGTAGTTTGCTGTCAGAGTCGGCAGTAGCTTTGAGTAGACTGAGTTTCGTCTGTATTCGGAGGAATGCTACTGACGTGAGAGGATCGGGAGGCTTAGTAGGGGTACGAAAGTGGCTAAGCTTAAAATTGAGGGGCTCACTTTTTTTCCAGGGAGGCTTCCAATTTTAATTTACCATGGCATGAAAGTTCCTGTATATATGGTAAAGCCAAAATCCATATTGGATCTCATTCTATATTTGTTATATTTGTTCCACATGTAACATACCTGAATAAGAGTCCCTCCAAACTGTAGCAGGAGAAATGTTGCACCAGTGGACAGAGTTCCAGACAGTATCACTGTAAATTTGCAAAACACCAGTCTGACTTTAACTTCAAGATGACATTTTGTCTTAAGCTGGTTTCAAAGGTTATCGTGTTCCAGATGTCATGATGGCAAAGATCAATAAACTGATTATAACTTACATTATGTAAAGAGATGTTACTAATCATAATCTGCACACAAATCAGGTAATGTATACATATGACTTTTCTCAATAAAACATATAGATATCAAAAAGATTTATAGAAAGAAAACCTTAACTTCAGGATATGTGAACAAGGGTTGGCATCCCTGTCAATTTATATCGCCATTGCTACCTTGCCAACGTTTTGATGATAACTGTTTCATGTTTATCTTTGGAATGCATATATACATATAGGTCCTTACCTAAGCTTTTGACCATGTATGTCTTGTGTGTACCTTTGGAATACTTGAAGCGGTCCTTGAGCAAATCCTCCCACAGCATATAAGCTGCAGCCACCAGAAAGGATGAAATGTTACTGTGAAATATAATATATGCATATGAGATTTAGTAACACATATATGTCATAGATACATAGACAGAGCTGCAGGTTGTTGATTCTAACTGCATTTGAATCAATGAGAATAGAGCTTTGTGTTTATAATTATCTTGTCACTATTGATTATTCCCATGAAACCATTCATTTTAACATTGGTTTCATATCCATTTTGATGACCTTATCATTCAGAATATAGCATTAAGATCACTTGCCTCAATGCTCCAGCCATTAGTCCAGCAAAGAACAACCCAGCTAGTCCAGGATGACTCATCACATCCATAACCATGTAGGGGATGATCTGAAATATATGGTATTAACCATAATGGTTTAATATTAGATTATTAACCTCAGCATCCAGCTATTTCAGCATATGATCACGCTTGTCTGCATTGAATAACAGAATAGGTAGAAAAACATGAACACACTTTTTTAATTACAGTATTGGATACAGCACCTCCATTTCACCTTTAATTTTACAAATTGGTCAGAACATGTTGACCTGGCCATATAATGAGGAAGGTAGAGTCAGCTTGTCCATTCACCTGATTGACACTGTTTATGTAGCCTGCGGCAAAAGGGTCACATTCCAGACTAGCGTAGTATCCGTAGGCAACTACCCCCATGAGGAAGGCAGATAAGTAGAACAGACTTCCAATGGGAATCTGTAGCAACATGCATCTGGGAAAATATGAATAATCAATGTAAGATGCTGTTCACCACGGTGTTCATGTAGAAAGGAGTTACAGCTAAAAGCAGACATCAGGGGAAATCAATATTGATAACAAAGTGTCTATGATGACAATGTTGATATGGCTGGATGCATGTTTATTTCTTTTCAATGGTTTCAATAGGTATTAGTTAGACTTTTGAATAGAATGAGTCACATTATTTGAACAGATGTGAAGGCTTTATTTAGTAATGAAATACAAAATATGGCGGATAAGGCAGTGGTCAGATTCAGTTGTCAAGATTTAATCTGGTTAAGCACACACCGGCAACCCCTTTTTTCCCCAAATTATTTTGCTGTTGTGGTATTGTATTTAATGTAATAGGTCCACAGTGCGTTTATCAAATTATTCTAGACTCGTTCCTAGTAGTAAGGAAATTATAAGAACTTGCTTTTTAGTTTTTATCAAATACGACAGTCTCACTGATTTGACCAAGGGGAGCTTTATTTTATCAGTCCGTTGAATAACCCACGGCCATATTTCATGGCCACATGACATCATCAAAATGGCAATAGTATGGGGTAGAAAAAAAACAATTTTAGGCCCTTCCTATTATCAGGTGGAGACTGAACTACTATTACCCCGACAGCCTGTGTCAGAACCTTAAAAGCATTTTTTTTAATAGGTTCGGGTGTTTGAATGATCTGTACTTGAACACAGTGTAGTCTTCCACCTGATCATATTCTAGATGATCTCAATCCAAAAACATTAAAAAAAAAATACAAAGGTACATTTGTTTAAGCCTGTTGACTGGATTATTTTACTTGTTGACCCTCAGGTGCCATTTCTCATGTAGCCTCGTGAAACGCGGTCCGTGGTCAATGTGTGAATAATTCAGTCAGCCAACTGAAACTCGTACCCCTTTGTCCTTATATATTCTGCCTACCTCTTCGCCATTTTGAGAGAGGGCATGGACGTATACCTCTGTACTGATAACTGATTTGTACCAAACATGACAAACCACATCGGCCATTGTAACAACATCAGGTTCCAGAAATCAGCTCTCTTTAGAGGAGATGGTATGAAACTTAAAACAAGTAATGTATTTGTAAGCATGTAGACAAATCATTTTAATCAAAAGGCATTTTAATTGCCTAAAAGTCAATGTTATAGGATTATAGCTCATTCTCATAGTTAATGGTTAAATAGTGTACATTAAAAGGTAGAAGGATACATACTCAAAATCAAGAAGTCCAGCCTCTGAGTATAAGGCCCAGGTCCTGTTGACTGAGCCTGTTTTGATAACTCCCTGCATTGCAAGGTAGTAGATATGAATATAATCTAGATGCTGCTTTTTTTGGGAGGGGATTTTGCTTTGCTTAAGAATGCTCAACAATAATACCATTGATTTTCGTTCTTTTACTTCTGTGTTTTGAAACGTTCAGAACCAAGTAAAACATAATATCAATACCCTCATTTTTCCCTATAACATTCCATTTCTAATTCTGTATTGAGGTTGAATTGTTATGATAATTACGGTACCTGGATGAGCACTATGAGTATGCCTGCAACAATAATGCCTGCTTGTAAGGCATCCGTCCATATCACAGCCTTTATACCTCCCTGAAATTGTGAAATAAACTATTTTTGTGCACAGCCACAATTAGGCCAATTTATATTGATGCATAGCTACTTAAGTGGTTGTTATATGCCACTGTATTAACTTTACCAACAAAAGTTATATAGGAGCATATATATGACTGATACAGTGAAGATCATTCCATTTCTATCTAGTAGTACTGAGTTTACCAGTAGAAACAAACCAGAGTTGTGTAGAGGGTAGACACAGCACCCATCAGTACTATCGAGGCCCATACTGGAAGGTCAGACACTGGAGAAAAAAGCATAATTTATTTAATAACATTGTAATATATCACTGCAGCCATTTGCAAGGTAAAAACAATGTAGCACAGTCAGATTGTGTAATGACATCAATAACATTCAAAGGGAATTCTCAGGTATTTTCTAGATTGAATGCTAAAAAATAAGATGTTCCACTACCACAGATATGAAAACACTCAGTAGAGTGTCAGCTTTGTTGGGGAGTAGTGAACATCTTAGAATGAATACCATTTTTCACTAACCATAAAAAGATGTAAAGGGGCCCAACTAACCTGTTTCCATGAATATGGCTGGGCCAAAAATGAAGATAGCATTGGCGAGCAGCTAAAGGCAAAGAAACCAACATTTACATTCTTCAACATAAAGACATTTCTGTTGTAAATAAAAGTTATCAAGAGTAATGCAATGTATAAACAAAAAAACTAACTTACACTATAGATGCATTGAAGAACCAGCCCTGCAAACTTCATTGTTTTGGAGGAAAACCTGATGTAGAGATACTGGAAACACAAAAGCAGATGATAAATTGAAAGGTGAAATAGTTGTCATGCAATGTGTGTTCGTTTTTAGCCTTGCTTTAATTAACTACCGTAGAACCTTGCGTATAAGCCCAACTCACATATAGGCCTCACCCCAACTATGGGCTAATCAGAAAAGCTGCACCAGAGTTCTGATTATGGGGACTTTTAGTAGTGTACCATAGGAGCAAAAACTCTAGTAAAAGCCTGACCATGGGCTGATTCTATTAATCCGCACCAATTTGTGTTCTAGCCCCGGTACAGTGTGGAGTGTACATAGCTTAGATTATGTATTCCAAGAAAGATACTTGATATACCTGGTTCACACTGGAGGTCTGGGTCTCATACATAACAGGTATGAAGCTATACGCTGCCACAAGTGCCCCGACTGACGTTCCCACACAGAATAGTATCATGTGTATACCGAAGAAGTAGGCCTCAGCAGGCAGCCCAATCATGGAGATCCCAGACATGTAGGACACTGCCAGGGACAGGGTGACTGGAAGCAGGGACAACTTCTTGTTGGCTGAAATGTATAGATGCTAAATTTATTATATTGGACCCTCCCAAGCTGTTTTGGGCCAAATCTCCAAGACATGGGTCAGGCTTCATATCATGAAGTGTTCAACCCTATAAGGATGGCAACATTTCTTGCCATGAGATGCACCAATGCAGCCATTGCTAAAAGGCAACATTTCTTGCCATGGCATGTACCAATGCAACCCCAACAAGTAACCTACTTGTGCTTATTGGTACATCTTCCAAACCCTACAGACATGTATGTAGCCCTTAGGGTCAGCCTCATACATGCATGCAAGTCGCCAGGACTGAATTCATTCAGCATGACAGCCAATGCATAATGCAATAATGGAGTATGTAAACCTTAAATGATTAAAGCATATAAACAAAAGGTACACTGCATTAAAGCTATATGCATGCATGAAATCCACATGTACAGCCCCATGTTTTGTGTAATGTACTTAGCTAAATATTCAATAAAAAATTATACTGAATGCCTTTATTTGGTTATAGTGATAAGTAAAAGAGTATGGATATTACCAACGAAGTACTCTGCAGGAGTCCTCTGCTTGCCTCCGGTACATGCAGGTATAACTCCCAGTATAACACACACAACTGGCACAGCAGCCAGCACCGCATAGTCAGCCCACCCAAAGTGACGGGCAAACATCTGGTATATTGAGAGAAGTGATTTCACAGTTTCAATGAGTAAACAATGGTAATATCCTGCATCTGATAGTTTAGGATGGGTACAATCCCTGCCCTGATAAATACAGAATCTCAACCCAAATACCAAAATCATTTTTATTCATAATCATCTACCAGATTATTGATTTCATCCACCAAGTACTTCTCCATTGTCAAATAAATAAACTTGTTTTGACAAATAAGCATAAGTAAGTTCTAAGATTTAGAAAAAGAATGTTGTATACCTACCTTTGCACTTGGTACTTTAGTTATCTTCTGAAGATAGGTCCTTGTAAGTTGATGTCACAGTTAGGTCTGAGTGTCTAAGAACTTCAAACTATCTTAAAGGGAAGGCCCTGGACCCCTACCTACGGTAAAGCTATTTCTTAAATTCAACATAATTACAAAAATTCGAACTAACTGACATTACAAAAAAGGCGCTTTATAAAAAGTGACATGACCTCAGGGATTTTCAATGTGGGACATGATATGTTCCTAGATACAAACGACGAGGGATTTTAGTCAGAGGCAGCACTGCTATTTATTTAACTCACCTTGTGACATGCCCCCATACCGTCAGGGGCCCTATGTGTGTCAATGGGGCGCCTGTACTGAATTGACAGATGTCTAAATGTCTAAATGAAACCTGAATTCAGTCACAGTTTGGTGAGCAGACTTACATAAACTTACAAGTTTGTGAATGAAGAGGGGTTAACGGGTCAAGGGGCAAATGAGAGTGGGTGAAAAGGAGGACAAATATAACTTATACACTTCTCAAAGTTTCTCCAGCGCTTCTATTTGGCCATCAATTCATTGGCCTCATCGACAGCCTTAGCACAATGAGGGCACTTAGTTTTCCTGCCATCAAATTCTTTCCCACAGACATTACAAGTCTTTGACAATAGTCGTTACATACAGGAGTCTGTTGGTAGTCTGTATATGGCGGGAGCCCCACATGAGTATAACCCAACCCCCTGGTGAGGAAGGGGGAAACCAACTATAGTGTGTTCATAGCAATATAGCATTATATTCCCTGTCTGACGATACAGCCCCCACATTTCTCAAAGTGTAATATCAGATCATTACCTTTAAATAGTCAGGGAGTGTTAGACTGCAGGAGTCGAGTATGTGGGAGGAAAGGGCATATTCATGCTAACCAGAAAGCCAAGATTATTTGCCATACTGCCAAGGCGAAAAAAGCTTTGTTTCAGGTCACCCGACTGACCCTATTGACACAGGGCTGACCCTACCTCTTTTCTTGTGCAATAATTAAGAAATCTCTGTATTTTTACCCTTTTTTGGTCAATTTTAGGGTCTTCGGAAAAGCTGGCTAGTTCTTTCATGTAAAAAAAAAAGTTAAATAGAAATAAATTCCGACCTACCAACCCTACATTTTCTTCTCATGTTACCTGAAACATATCTCTTTTGTTTACAGCAAAAATTATACACATAGTCAATTATCTCATGAGCAAATATTTTTTTGGCATTTGATAAATAATGCACATAACAAACAATTTAATTATTTTCTGAGGTGAATAAAACCATAAGAAATCATTCCACTGTGTATTTCCTCTTGTCTAATGCTACGGACATATTAGGGAATAAGCATAACAAACGTTTTAGGCTTCATCACATTAGGAGAAAAATATGGATATTAGGAAGGGCTAGCAGCTTTTTGCAAATATCAATAAATTGATTAATTTTACTTCTTTTTTTTTTGGGGGGGGGGATAGAATTTACTGCTATATATGCTCGCACCTTTATAGTTGCCCAGGAGGGTCAAATCTTTTTGTACTGATTCTAATTGAAACCTTACCTCAACTTGCAAAAAAAACAACTTGACTTGAAAGTTAAAACTCAAATTCATCCATCTACTGTCACCTGTCAACTGTCAATTCAAGTCGAGATCAGCACACTTTTACCAAATGTAGTGTGTATTTATAATAGGAAGGGCAAGCAACAGCTGTGCTCCCGGGACTGTATGTGTCACAGTGCTAGACAGCCCAAAGGAAATAATTCATCACTCAGCATTGAAACATACTACAATATCAAATGACATATCACAGGACAGAGGAAGACTGTCTCTTTTTTTCTTCTGACCCAGCTTTAGATGTCAGGGCAATATGTACTGAGATATACATTGGTATAATAAATGCAACTGTACTGTAGACAACTAGATTGGAACGGTTTCTAAATGGGAGGCACTGGTGCTACCTTCACAGAAGGGGGGGTCAGTCATGAGAATTTTCACTTATAAATGTTTGTGGTATCTTATACATATAGACTCTCCTGACAGAGCAGGTTTTATAGGTATCTTTTTTACTTTCTGTCACAACAATTACTATATAAAACTTTTCGAGATAAAATTACATCAGTTTTTCAGGCAATTTATATAGTCAGGTACCCCCTAAAACCACCCAAAACCCCAACCATCAGGTAAAATGGAGGTTTCTGAGTAATATTCTTTTAGTATGGTGTAAGAATATGCTGGCGAAAATTGGCTAAAAGTCTTGCCCTGCAGCATGCATATTATCCCTGTAAGTCCCTGTTCTTTCTAATTCTCATCAAGGAATTAGATTTTTTCATGAAGAAACTAGGCCCATGTTCTGAGTTTACGTCTTGTATTATTCAATTCTGAAAACAGCCAGTCAATCAAGGAACTATTCACCGAATGAGAGAACAATTCCTACAGCATACCGCAGGGCAGTTCCAGTTGTAAAGGCCCTCATAGTGAGTGGAGCAGTGCACTGCAGCCCCACGCAGGCAGGCAGAAAGTGACAGGTTGAGTTTAGCAACATTCTTTTTTCAAAAAATCATAGAAAATATTCTATATATGATAGGTAAATGATGTTTACAATTCCTTACTCTAGTTGATCCCCTGCAGATATGGTATACTTCGTGATGGATTTCACAAATTTTCTCAATATGTGCTGTCCTACCTATTTATAAGTTTGTAACCAAGATAGCAAACTGAATGATCTCATGCAATTTTTCGTTTTACTCATAGTATTTGTCAATCTTATATGGTCAGGTCCTTTATTATTTTCAAGACAAAAGCACTAAAGTTAGTACACATATAGGTATAGGTATGCTTTAGAATATTTTGCCAACACCAATGAAATTATGATACACAAGATGTACATTTTTTGACGAAGCCTTTAAAAGACTGTTGATTATATCGGAATGTTGACTGACTAATGCCACCCAAAGGTGTAAGCCTGTGCTGAGGTATGACAGCTATATCATGCCGAGGAAAACAGGTATGGGTAAAAGTTGTTTCCTCACAATATCATGGTGCTTTAAATTGAAAACAATAAAGGGAAATTGACTATTGTTTTTAGTTATGATATACATATTACATAAAATAATTATGCCCTTAATTTATCAAAACTCAACTGCCCATAATCTTCAACAGTTTCTACTCTAAGATCAATCCATTTCTAACCCAAGGCTGTAATTTATCAAAAGTATGTTTGCCACAACTGTAGCAACTCTTTTGTTTGAATAAATAAAGTATTTAAAAAAAAATCATACTTTGTTGCTTGCTTTTTGTTGTTATGGATCAAATATCAATTCTAGATTAAACCTTAAACACAAATTGGATCAATCATTCATCCGCTTTTAACTTTTGCAAGAAAAAATAACAAGACTTTTTTGATTGTGCTTTATTGTGATAATTTATGAAGTTCATGGATTTTATTCAAGATTTATGATTCATTGTGTGCAAAAGTTCAAATCAACATGAAACACATTTTTAAACTCAAAGTGCAGTCCTCAGCTCTACATATATGTAGTCCGACATTCATTTTTACTCCCTCAAGATTATTGTCAGTCCTTCTGGCTCATCATAGGACTCAACGTTGATTGATTGTTAGTTAGTTTAACGTCCGGAGGGCAAGTTGTATTTTGCATTCCAGACTGCCATTACTTTAAGTTTTTCACAAGTGATGGTATGCCAAAAGGCCTACCAAGGGTGATTGTATCCAGGATGATCGAAAGTATGAGATGAGCCAAGAGATAAAAATCCCGCTCCTACACATTTACCGAAGCAAGGGTTCTTTAACCTCCGACACGACATGGTGTGAGAGGGACAGGCCTTTGATATACTGTAAGTCTACCACAGCATGGGAGATGGCAGTCAAAGATGAAGTCATTAGGCAAAAGGGACTCCAAGCTCATACAACTATGTGCCATGAGTCTGGAGTGATACCTCCCAACTCACCAAGCTACCAACCCCCATCTTTTTTCTCTTTTATTTTGGTATTTTTTTTTCTATAATTCATATTTTGTCCAACAATTGAACCTCCTTGAGGAATTTCAATATATCTTCTTCCTTGGTGGTGTTAAATACCTTAGATATGGAAGTATTGTCTACCAGGTGTTTTCTTCTACTATTTTCAGTTTTCTACAGTTCAGTAGAAGGTGCTTTACGGTCAGACGAGTTTTGCATTCTTGACATAGTGGTTTGTTTTCCCCATTTAATCGGTATTCATGTGTCATCTTAGTATGACCTATACGTAGACGGGTCAGTCTAACTTGTTCTGCTCTCTTTAGCCCTTTCTTAAGTGCTATTCCCTTCATTTTAGGTTGAAGGGAGTACATTTTGTTGTGATCTTTTTGTTCATTCCATGCAGTTTGCCATTTTGCTCTTATGTGGCTGTTTATTGATGGTAACAGGTCAGGTGCATAGGACTTCAGGTCCCTTCATTTCATTGTCCTCTGTGGGGACCAGACACTTCAGTATAAGCTGCTTCCTGAACACATGACGGAGACAGGGAAAGATGTAACGCTCATCTATCTTCTCTTTGTTACGGAAACCTGCAAGGAATATGGATGAATCTAGATATTCCCATGATTAAAGAAACATTTTCATAACCTGGCTTGTATGTGAAAAAAAACTGGTTGTTTAGTAGATTATCCAGCTAACAATTAAACAATGTTTCGGAACACTTGGATATTGCTTTATATGAAAATATTAAGACATTCATGTGACAATTCTATTACTAGAGGTTCTCTAACTTTTGGAAAAACTTTAAAATACATTTTTGTTAGATAGATAGCCATGGATTTTTGCCTCCTTTGAATTTATATAAATATATATACATATATATTTATATATATATGTATATATATATATATATATATATATATATATATATATATATATATATATATGTATGTATATATAATACACATGTAATTTACATAAGACACTCTCTGCAAATAAAAATGCTGGATGCACTGGGGCCCATTATTGCAGGAATGTCACATGTTCAATGCCCAATATGAAGTAAAAACCCGGAAACCTAACAATGCATGTAGAAAAATAGGATATCATGCAAACCTATTTGGAAATATTCACAATACATTTTCAGTTTATGATCTCTTTCTGGTATTTGAATAGCCTAGAATTTTGTAGAAGTACCTGGTATTAAAGACAGGATGATCCCTGAGACAATCCCGACGGTGAATCCTATAGCATTGTACCACATGTGTGATATTTTGTACATAGTCTCCAATGGCGTACTGAAAAAAGGACAACAAGATGAAAAAAGGATTGTGTTATTCTAAATCAGCCTCAAAAGCAAAGATGCTCCTGCTATTTTTGAGTGTTTTCAAGGACTTTTTTAACTTCGTCACAATTATATTGAAAAAAACACAGGGTGTCCCAGTGAAAATCAGATTGAATTATAAGAAAAGATAATAGACTAGAAGAACATCCCCCTAGAAAGGCTATGAAGTTTAGATGATTAAAAAAAAATCTATCTATTATTGTGTGCAAAAGTCAATTAATTGCATTAACTGGCAGGCCCACATCCTTTATCTCAACATGTTTCTACCACTGCCTTGTACATATTCTCAGCAATAAATTCCACATAATTTTACTTGACTGTGTCTGGTTTTCTGTGTATTCAACCCATCATAGTAATGCATTTATTAGTTGGCAGTGTCAAACAGTTCAAGTGCCAATCAGATAGTTAGATACCCTTATTTCAACCTACCTATCATGACCTTGATCTGTGACATTACTTGTGGGTGCCATATGGGTGGTTGTCATAACAGGAACAGTGTCATTTCCAGCTGTAGTGTTACCAGAGTAGCAGCCGTCTGTTGACATAGGGATGAGTTGTGGTGGGGTTTTATGGTGCAGGGCTCCTTGGGAAATCCATGTTAGCAGTACAAACACCAGCAGAGCACTCACCATGGCAGCCTGTGAAACGGAAATATGTGTCATCTTTTGTTATTGCTTACTAGCCTTGAAATGGGAAATTGCAGGAACGATTTCTGAGGAAGCAAACTATCCATATATATATATAAATATTCGTCATTACGATTCTATCTCTTTTATCTCAGCAATCTGAAGGTTTCAAACTGATATGAACACATAGTGCAATAATAGCATGATAAAGTGATCAAGCCAGGGAAATTAGTAATTAAAGTTGATGTCATAATCTTTAAGATGATATAGCATTATATAAAAGATTTCTGGTTGTTTTGTCAGAATTGCTTTTCAAACATTAGTTCTTATCACAAATAGAATGATAATTAAGCTCTAAATGCATTTATCCTATAATTAACAGACATTATTATGAAAAAGTCGGACTATAATAAACAACAAAACTACAAGAACTAAAATAAATCCTTGTTTGATCACAGGAGAAAAGATCTAATTGAAACGTAAAAAAAACTCTATAGAAGACCATAAATAAGTACATGTCCTGTGAAAGCATCGACTCTAGGTAAAGCAACTTGAAGCCTACTTGAAGTGCATAAGTGAATTTGATTGGCCATTAGGGTACTGTTCTGAATTTGAGTACTGACCTTACTATTTGCGAAAGGCCAGGCAGCTGCGAGTATGAATATGACGCCAATTGGTACGATAATGCTCAACATTATACTGTATGCCATCTATTAATGATGAGAGCACATTATGATCTTCAGTACATGATATCAATTCCAATTGAATAAATACTCTACATGCACATCACCAAACAACAGACATACATTTATGAATAAGAAAAGGGGTGTAGATAATGAGGTATTGTAATCCAGCCTAATGGCAAAATTGATATTCTATATTCATTCTAGATTTATCACATACCTGAATAAGAGTCCCTCCAAACTTAAGTAGGAGAAATGTTGCACCAGTGGACAGTGCTCCACACAGTATCACTGTAAATGTGCAAAACACCAGTATGACTTTAGCTTCAAGATGACATATTGCCTAAAGCTGGTTTCAAAGGTTATCTTGTTTCAGATGTTCTGATGGCGAAGATTAATATACTGATTATGACTTACATTATGTAAAGAGTTGTTACTAATCATAATCTGCACACAAATCACGTCATGTATATGACTTTTCTCAATGAAACATGTAGATATGATGGCAATTTTGGGAGAAAAAAACTAATCACAGAGAGAGGAAAAACACAGTTCCTTGACTATGGTTCATCTCAAATGACTAAGAATGTACAAATAGATCTTCTTCATATTAGAAATATAGAACAACAATACACCTCTGCAGAACACATAAGAATAATAACAACATTTAGCGGTATTCATATTTCCATCAAGTAAATATTATTCTGAGGAAACAGTAAGCTTAAGAATTCTCTGGACCAGAAAACCTTTGTTAAGTTGGTGATTCAATCAAAGGTATTATAATATCCTTAATTTACACCATGTCACTCTAAGATTTGCTAATTTTAAGCCACCGCTACTGCTTGTCTGTCAGTGGTAGGCACAAGTGACCAGTGTGTGGGCTTTTCCATATGTACATATACAGGGTATGTGGACACGGGACAGTGTCTTGTTTGTACCACCATCGCTACCTTCCCAAGCCTTTGATGATAACTTTTTATGTTTATCTTTGGAATACATACATTATATATATATATATATATATATATATATATATATATATATATATATATATATATATATACAGGTACTTACCCAAGCTTTTGATGATGTATGTCTTGTGTGTACCTTTGGAATACCTGAAGCGGTCCTTCAATAAATCCTCCCACAGCATATAAGCTGCAGCCACCAGAAAGGATGAAATGTTACTGTGAAATATAATATATGCATATGAGATTTGGTAAATATGTCATTGGTACATAGACAGAGCTGCAGGGTGGTTGATTTTAACTGCTTTAGAATCAATAAGGATAGAGCTTTGTGTTTATGATTATCATGTCACTATTGATCATTCCAAAGAAACTATTAACTTTAAAATTGGTTTCATAGCCATTTTGATGATGTCATTGTGCAGAGCATTAAGATCACTTGCCTCAATGCTCCAGCCAATAATCCAGCAAAGAACAACCCAGCTAGTCCAGGATGACTCATCACATCCATAACCATGTAGGGGATGATCTAAAATAAGTATTGGGTATTAATAATTATAGTATATAGCTTATAGTATATTATAAACTTTAGCATTGAAACTGACAGGTTTTGCTATTTCAGTGAAAATCAACCAATACATAATTACGGCTGTTTGCATTGGATAACAGAACAGGTAAATATGAATACAGTGTTTAATCATAGTATTGGATACAGCATGGTGATATTACTGGGTTGGGGGGGGAGATGATGAGGCGATTCCTAATTGTTTGATACCGTCACAGCAATAACAAGGTTTGTGTAATAGCTCATACAAATTGTGACTGTAGTTCAATATAATGAGGAAGGTAAAGTCATATTGGTCATTCACCTGGTTGACACTGTTAATATAGCCTGCGGCCAGAGGGTCACATCCCAGACTAGCGTAGTATCCATAGGCAACTACTCCCATGAGGAAGGCAGATAAGTAGAACAGACTTCCAATGGGTATCTGTAGCAACATGCATCTGGTAAAAAAAGGATAATTGATGATATTCGCCAATGTGTTCATCAGAAATAATAGATTCCTCAGTGTATTTTAGATGTGAGTACCTATAGAACAAACACAGTACTTATAACTTTATGCTAAATACGGCAGCCCCATTGACTTAACCAAGGAAGGCCGTATTTCACACACACCCTTGAATAACCCAATACTGTATTTCATGGCCTTCACTGAAATAGATGATTTAAACACTGTAAAATAGCTGTTTCAGATCAAGTGGGATTTTCACGAATATTGTTAATAATGACATGAAATAAACACAAAAGGAGCACTTGTATAGTTCCCCACTGATTTCACGAGGCGAAGCCTAGTTAAAATAAACTTAGTGGGGAACTATACTCGTGAACATTTGTCTATTTATTTCATGAATGTTTAAAAAGGAGTTACAGCTAAAAGCAGACATCAGAGGATATCAATATTGACAACAAAGTGTCTTTGATGACAATGTTGATATGGCTAGATGCATGTAATATCTTTTCAATGTTTTCAAGAGGTATTGGTTAGCCTTTTGACTAGAATGAGTCTCACATTATTTAGACAGATATGAAGGCTTTGTTTAGTTAAAGAATACAAAATATGGCTGGTGAGGCAGCCGTTGGATTTAGCCTTCAAATTCTAATCCTTTTAAGCGTACACCCGCCACTATATTTTCCCTAATTATTTTGTTGTTGTGGTATTGTATAAGCACATAATGCGTTTAACAAATCATTCTAGACATATTTCTGGTAGCAAGGAAATTATTTGGGCTCAACATTTATTATATTCTGGGTGTTTTATGGTTTAAAGGTACACTGGTTTAAGTTATTTCACTTATTGACCCCGAGCCCCATTTAATGAGGCCACAGGCCTTGTGAAATGCTGCACGAGGTCAATGTGTAAAATAACTCAGTCAACAAGGTAAAACTTGTGTGCACCTTTGTCTTTAAGTGTTCTGCCTACCTCTTAGCCATTTTGAGAGTGGGCATGGACGTATACCTCTGTACTGATAACTGATTTGTACCATACATGACAAACCACATTGGCCATTGTAACAACATCAGGTTCCAGAAGTCAGCTCTCTTCAGAGGAGATGGTATGAAACTAAAAACAAGTAAAGTATTATTAATCATTTAGGTAAATCATTTTAATCAAAAAACATTTTGTTTGATTAAAACTAAATAAATCACATAATTCTCACAATTAATGGTCCAATAGTGTAAATTAAAAGGTAGAAGAATACATACTCAAAATCAAGGAGTCCAGCCTCTGAATATAAGGCCCAGGTCTTGTTGACTGAGCCTGTCTTGATAATTCCCTGCATTGCAAGGTAGTAGATATAAATATAATCTAAATGCTGCTGGTTGGGGGAGGGGATTTCTCTTTGCTTCAGAATGTTCAACAATAAAACCACTGTGGTCTTTTTCATGTATGTCTTTTAAAATATTCAGAACTACGCTGGGGGCCAAAGGGAATCAATTCAAAACGCACTAGTTGAAACTCAAAACGTGAAAGTTGAAACTCAAAACGTAAAAAGTGAAACTTTTATGTTTTGAGTTTCACTTTTTATGTTTTGAGTTTCAACTTTCGCGTTTGAAGTTTTAACTTTCACGTTTTGAATTGATTCCATTTAGCCCATCTGAGCCACTGTACACAACCAAGTAAAACATGATATCAATCCTAATTTTTTCCTATAAGATTGCATTTCTAATTTTGTATCGAGGTTGAATTGTTATAATAATTACGGTACCTGGATGAGCACAATGAGTATGCCTGCAACAATAATGCCTGCTTGTAAGGCATCCGTCCATATCACAGCCTTTATACCTCCCTGAAATTGTGAAGAAAACTATCACGAACATATTAGGATCTGAAGTCCATAACCTACCATGACTAAATTATACACTGCATGAGCCGTCCACTTTCTCCTACTTTAATGCTAGCTTAGAGTTGACTGAAAGATGCTTAAAGTAGGACGAGCAACTTTCCTGCAACTTTAAGCAACTTTCAGCAACTTTAAGATTTCCAGCAACTTTAATTTGCCACACCTAAAGTAGGATAAGCAACTTTCCTGCAGATTTAAGCAACTTCTAATGGCACTAATATTTCCAGTAAACTTCAAAGGGGGGGGGGGGTATGAGGCCGGGGGAGTAGCTGGGGGAGGAGTGTGGCGGTCTGTATGGCAGTGTAAAGCCGCCTGGAGGGAGGATATGACACCTTGTACGCGCCCTGGAGGAGCAGGTAGTTTGGGGAGGAGTGTGGCGGTCTGTGTGGCAGTGTAGAGCCGCCTGGAGGGAGCATATGACACCTTGTACGCGCCCTGGAGGTGCAGGTAGCTGGGGGAGGAGTGTGGCGGTCTGTGTGGCAGTGTAGAGCCGCCTGGAGGGAGCATATGACACCTTGTACGCGCCCTGGAGGTGCAGGTAGCTATGGGAGGAGTGTGGCGGTCTGTGTGGCAGTGTAGAGCCGCCTGGAGGGAGTATATGACACATTGTACGCGCCCTGAAGGTGCAGGTAGCTGGGGGAGGAGTGTGGCGGTCTGTGTGGCAGTGTAGAGCCGCCAGTCTGCACCCAATGACGGCCAACACTACACTGATCCGCTTTAGTGAACATCAGAGGTCACGTGACCTCCCTAGCCAATCAGAGGGAGGTCTCGCGGAGGTCACGTGACCATGAGAGCACCCCCTATAAAATGGGTGTGCTGCTGTGGTGCTTCTCACTTCACCACTGCCTGCACTACTGGACACACCTGCTGCTGCTACAACCTACCTGCTGCCTGCTGAAGCTCTGCCCGACTGAATGCCCAGCTGCCCACATGACTGCCCAGCCTCCCGGACCCAGCCCCAGCCTCCAGGACCCAGCCCCATCCTCCAGGACCCGACCCAAGCCTCCAGGACCCGACCCCAACCTTCAGGACCCGGCCCCAGCCTTCAGGAACTGGCCTCAGCCTTCAGGAACCGGTCCAAGCTTCCTTAACCTGGCCCAAGCCTCCTTTACCTGGCCCCGGCCTCCTTTACCTGACCCCAGCCTCCAGCACCCGGCCCAAAACTCAATGCTTCCCAGAAATATCCTAAAAAAATTGATGACTCCCTCCCCTTGAATAAAATACAAATACTCATCCATATTTTACCTACAGTCAATATTTAATGAAATACCATTAATGGTTAATCCAATTTCTGCAACTTTAAAGGCTAAGACTTCTTAAACCAAATCGTAAAATCCTCTGGCAGGGTTGTTGAGTTTATATAACACCTCAGTTAAATTTAGAATCGCCCAAGCACAATCCCTGAGAGCCAGGCATGTCCCAGGCCTGTAGGATCGTATTCCCTAGCAAATTACCCCAAAAATAATGGCTAAGGCAACCAAGAAATAGGATGCTGGTTGTTCCCTTCCAGCAATTCACTGCTCTATATAAGTTGCACTGGTGTGACCAGCAGTTAGACTATGCCAGTGGTAGTATACAATACTATTGATACCCACCAGTGTACTAACTGTCTAGACCAGTTTTCTGTAGACTACCACTTGTGTGTCCACAGAAAACGGTATACTACCCCTTGAATAGACCACATCCCATGAATTCGGTTTAAAATAAACACTTAAATACACAAGGATTCCTTTCTGCATTGTGTATCCCTAGGAGCCTAGTTCAATGATTAATTTGAGGAGGTCATGATAGCTTTATCCTGGTTTTCAGGTTTTATAGAATGTTTTATACCAAGCCAAGCCTGATTCATGGTCCCCCTACCAATTTCACCTGACCAGGCTGGGTCCACTGGTTCAAGGTAATTATAACCACAGGGGTGGCTAGTGATCCGTGCAGACCACTAATACTACATGAACTACATGATCCACTCTCCTCCACTCTCAGAGATCGGCCCCTTTAAGCAAACCTTCGAGTCAAGGATTAATTTAAATTCTGTAACTTTAAGCAAAACTCCAAGTCAGTATTAATCATAATTATTTCTGCAACATTAAGCAACCTCCAAATGAGGGTTTAATCAAACTTCTGCAACTTTAAGCAAAACTCCAAGTCAGTATTAGTCACATTTCTATGACTTTAAGCAACCTCCAAGTCAGGGTTTAATCAAATTTCTGCAACTTTAAGCAACTTTTATTACAGCCATTCAGCGCGACATAAGCTGCTTAAAGTTGCAGGATACTCCGAGATTTTCCTACTTTAATCCTTGCTGACAAGTTCGCGTAAAGTTGCTTAAAGTTGCTTAAAGGGATCCCTTCATCCACAGAAAGGGCTGCCAGGGTTTCAGAGGAGGAGGAAAGCTGGAGATGCAATGTTACGTAATACCACATGCCTATCATCCCTCCTGGTGTGAAGGCCTGGAGGGCTGCCCCCAACATAGATAAGAGTCTTCAAACACCATCACACTGTCTTTTATATCAGATCTATTTGTTTTAGAATCAAAGTATGTAATGCCAACAAATCTGATATAGAACACAGTGTGATGGTGATTGCAGATTCTTATCTAGTTTTGTGGGTAGCCCTCCAGACCATCACACCAGGAAGGGTGATAGCCATGTGGTATTATGTAACATTGCATCTCCAGCTTCCCTGCTCCTCTTAAAGTCCCTAGACCTTGGCATCCCATTCTGTGGATGAAGGTATCCCTTTAAAGTTGCTTTAAGTTGCTTAATGTCAGACATTAAGCAAAATTAAGCAGTGCTTAAAGCTGTCAAAACCAGAAGACTTATGCAGTGATAGGTTTGGTATACAAAACATCCTTAACCATCAATGTTGTATTTGTGAGATACTGTATGTGCACCACAATGAGGCCAATTTGTATTGATGCATTCTCATAGCTCCTTAAGTGGTTGTTATATGCCATTGTATTGACTGTACTAACAAAAGTTCATAGGAGCATATGACTGATACAGTACAGGTGAAGATCATTCCATTTCTATCTAGTTATAGTAGTAGAAACAAACCAGAGTTGTGTAGAGGGTAGACACAGCACCCATCAGTATTATCGATGCCCATACTGGAAGGTCAGACACTGGAGAAAAAAAGCATAATTTATTTGATAACATCGTAATATATCACTGCGGCCATTTGCAACGTATAAACAATGTAGCACACTCAGATTGTGTAATGGCATCCAGAACTTTCAAAGGGAATTCTCACAAGGTATTTTCTGATAGAATGCTAAAAAAGAATATGTTGTGCTATTTTTGTTGGGCGACCACAGATATGAAAACGCTCAGTAGAATGTCAGCTTTGTTGGGGAGTGGTGAACATCTCAGAATAAATACCATTTTCTCACTAACCATAAAACGATGTGAAGGGGCCAAACTAACCTGTTTCCATGAATATGGCCGGGCCAAAAATGAAGATAGCATTGGCGAGGAGCTAAAGGCAAAGAAACCAACATTTACATTCTTTTTATATAAAGACATTTCTGTTATGAATAAAAGTAATCAAGAGTAATGCAATATATAAACAAAAAAGCAAACTTACACTGTAGATGCATTGAAGAATGAGCCCTGCATACTTTATTGTTTTGGAGGAAAACCTGATGTGGAGATACTGGAAACACAAAGGCAGATAGTAAATTGAAAGGGGAAATGGTTTTCATGCAATCAGGATTGGAAACAAAACTGTTCCAAAGCAAGTCATGGCCTAGCTTCAAGCATTTCATAGGTCTCGGGCAGAAAACAATATTGTACTGGTTTGGTCCACTTGATTTTCCCATGCAGGTAACCTAGCTAATTTGGCACACAATGTCCAACCTGTTGAAATATCTGCTGCACCAAAACAAAGAACCCTTCTTCATGAATAATTACCACCTCTATGAAAAGACATAAAAGGGGTCAAAAAGGGTCAAAATACCTCAGTCTCCCCTACTTTGAAACTGCTTGCCACGCCCTGGTTCGTAATATATATATATAGATATAGATATAGTTATAGATGTATACATATAAATAGATATAGGCTACGTATTTCAGCATTTCTGTTATGAAAAGTCCCTGATATACCTGGTTCACACTAGAGGTCTGGGTCTCATACATAACAGGTATGAAGCTGTATGCTGCCACAAGTGCCCCGACCGATGAACCCACACAGAATAGTATCATGTGTATACCAAAGAAGTAGGCCTCAGCCGGCAGCCCAAGTATGGAGATCCCAGCCATGTAGGACACTGCCAGCGACAGGGTGACTGGCAGCAGGGACAACTTCTTGTTGGCTGAAATGTGGAGATGCTAAATTAATTATCTTGGACTCTGCCAAGCTGTTTAGGGCTAAATCTTTATGACATGGGTCAGGCCTTCGAGGTATGTAGGTTTGATGCTTAAAGATGAGAAATCATGACATACAAAATATTATAACATAAAATGAGTGATGATAGTGGTACATTAAGCCAACCTACAGGAATGTATCATGATGACCAATGGCACAATGCATTATTGCATTATGTAGGTTACAGCATATTAACCAAAGGTACGCTTAAGACATATTCAGGCCTTAAGGATGCATAACACCATTTTATAGACCCATGTTCTCTGTAAGTAAAAGATCATCAGTGTTTAAAAGAGAAAACAAGAATGGACATTACCCATGAAGTACTCTGCAGGAGTGCTCTGCTTGCCTCCGGTACATGCCGGTATAACTCCCAGTATAACACACACGACCGGCACAGCAGCCAGCACCACATAGTCAGCCCACCCAAAGTGACGCGCAAACATCTGGTACAGTGAGAGAAGCAATTTCACAGTTTCAATGAGTAAACAATGGTAATATCCTGCATCAGATAGTTTAGGGTGGGTACAATCCCTGCTCTAATAAATAGACAGAGGTCCACAATGATTTGTCTGAATGACAGGTTTTATCCACAACTGGTACCTTGGATCCTATCACACAAGGCAGAGCCGAGTGTTAAATGATCCAAGCTACCACTCGTTGAGCAACCAGGAATTCAGACTGATTAGAGTGGATCTGTTGTTATTTCATATAATTAGTCTGTGTTTATTTCATGTAATTATTGATAAATAACATCTTAATATGCTATGGGTCTCATAGCTCTCGAGAATGGCCGTTCAAGTACTTGAGCATCGCAACTTTGTTTCCCCACATGAAATGAATAAAGGACCCAAATTACAAAAAATACTTTTAATGATATTCATCTACCAGATTATTACTTTCATCTGCCAAGTACTTCTCCATTGTCAAATAAATGCACCTGTTTTAACAAATAAGTTGATGATTCTTAACAATAAGGAAGTTCTATGATTTAGAAAGGGAATGTTGTATACCTACCATCTTACTTGGTATTTACTTATGTTCTGAATATTGGTCCTAGTAAGTTGGTGTCAAAATTAGGTCTGAGTGTTTAAGAGGTTCAAACTATCTTCAATGGAAGGCTTTAAACTACTAACTATGGCAAGGCTATTTCTTAAATTCAACACAATTATGACATGGAATAAACTGACATTACAAAAGAAATTCATTGTATATAAAATGGCATGACCTAGGAGATAGGTACTCGTGTCATAGGTGGGCACCTGCCCTCTGCAGGTAACCAGCTTACTTTCATTTTCATCAGTCAACCGTGTTTCAAACATGGTTACAATACACAATTTACATTAAATATCATCCTTTTGTCACAGCATTTCATATGATATTCAACTCAATGAAATATCTTCATTTGTGTACCCATTCACAATTAATTTAATTTATATTTCCTCCCAGTTGGATGCTTTTTATAGCTTTGGAACATGTCAATAGATATGTTTAAAATCGTATCCATGTAACATGACATCTTTATCTTTAAATCTACATCCAGATCACAAACGGGATGTTTTATTATACGGGCTATCATGTGCTATAAATTGCATGCAGTAGCTGAATAGTTAAGTCTACACACTATAAATGAAGAATACATTTGATTCCATTATTGTAGAATTAACATAAGAAGAATTGTTTTAGTAGATAACCCCCATCAAGCCTATGAATTTGGCCTTTAGTTAGCGTAGGGCATTTCGTTAGTATCACCACATTGATGGTTGTGTGAAGTGTCTACTGTTGCTTGATCGTCAGCAACCACCCCCCCCCCCACACACACACACAGACAACACTAGGTTGATTTAACATTGATTCACTGTTAGCTGTAAGATTATTTATAAACAGTTAATATAAGATTGCAATGTGGTGGATACTGAGGAAGTCATGAACGTTACCAATTCATCAGTAGTGCTACTGAGTGAAACCTGTTCATTTCGTTGGTAATATTTCCAAAATGGTTGTTTACATGGAAAAGCTTGTGAGGGTATCAGAATTAAATATGATAAAATGTGCATAGAAAAATGACTTAACAATATAGAGAGAGTCTGACACTCGTTCTATACACGAATAAGCTGTCATAACCAAACCAAGTGACACACAACCATTTCAAACCGACTAGAACAATATAAAGGTTTCAGCAAATATTCTTAGTGTAAAACATACAGGGTGTCTTACTGAAACCATGAATATATTCTTATTATTCACTTCTTAATGTCAACGGAATTCACAGAGAAAAGGAGAGTACTTGGAAAGGGAGTCCAGATCTTTCCCTGGGAGTTAGTAAGGGAATCACTGGGGTTCCCTTGTCACTTAGATGAGTCTGCAGGCGGGTTTGTGGGATAGTTACCTGATAGATTAGATAACTTTTAACTCATTTATTTTATGACAGTCACTTAGTGTATTGAGACTGTATGCTTGCTCTAAGAAATCAAGACCTCTCCTCATTCAGAAGTAACTTATTGATATGGAGTGCGTGTAAGGATGCGCGTGAGTTGAGTTTTGGTAATTTTCATTGCCAACTTTCATTTACATGCTATTAGAGTGCAATATTAGGCCAACATGAACCCTTGTGATATATATATATATATATATATATATGTATATATATATATATATATATATATATATATATATATATATACAAAGATGCACGAGTAGAGTTCCTCACTGAGGGTTATTTAACGAGGGGAAGCCTAGTGAAATAAACCTCAGTGGGGAACTCTACAAGTGCTCCTTTGTGTTTATTTCATGTCATTATTAATGATATTTGTCAAAATTCCAGTTTTATTTCTATGAAAAGGTATATATACGGAAAAGATACAGAAATTATACACCAAAAGTGATTTTTTTGTTTCAATTGGCCCTCCGGATACCATCCGTATCTTTCATAAAAAATATACAACATACGGCATGAAAGATACGGCCCTCTCAATATACGGACATGGTCACCTGTCTCAATTAGAAAAATGTGCAAAAACCAGTCTACATTCCGGAAAACCCCCAGGAAATTCCCTCTGTGACGTCATAATATGCATAAGGGATGTAAGGGAATGGAGAGGGGAGGGCGGACAATGGAGAGGGGAGGGAGGGGAAGGGAGGGAGGAGGTCAGGGAACGGAGAGGGGAGGTCAAGGAATGGAGAGAGGAGGTTGGGGAGTGGAGAGGGGAAGTCAGGGAATGGAGAGGGGATGTCGGGTAATGGAGAGGGGAGGTCGGGGAAGGGAGAGGGGATGTCGGGGAATGGAGAGGGGAGGTCAGGGGATGGGGAGGGGAGGTCGGGGAATGGAGAGGGGAGGTCGGGGAAGGGACACGAGGCGTGAGGAGATGGTAGGGGCTGTGAGGAGAAGGCAGGGGCTGTGAGGAGATGGTAGGGGCCGTGAGGAGATGGTAGGGGCCGTGAGGAGATGGTAGGGGCCGTTAGATTGAGCATTACATAAAGGGAGCGTGTTGTCACAAGTACCATTAATGCAATTGTCATACACTTTTACCTCAAAAACCTCAGAGTCACCATCTATGGTAAATAAAAGGACCTTGCCGAGCTGCACAAAATATGTCAACTATAACATCGGTGGGTTCTATTACTGATGACATTTTATCAAATAAAAATGTAGGGATTGATACAATAGCAACCTTTTTTGACCTTAAGAAAGCTTTCGATACAGTAGATCACAAAATATTAATTTCAAAAATGGAAAAATTGGGAATTAGGGGGAACCTTTTGGATTGGACAAGGGACTACCTCTCTGGCAGAGTGCAAAAAACTAGTATTGCAGGCAAATGTTCAAAAGAATTATTTGTAAACTGTGGTGTACCGCAGGGATCTATTTTGGGTCCTTTGCTTTTTTTAATTTATATAAACGATGTTAATGTACAAGAAGAGGCTTAAAAGATTAGTCTGTTTGCTGATGACACGGTTATATATGTATCTGATCCTAATCAGCAAAGGGCTACTGTAAAAATGCAGAGTTGCATTGACAAGTTTGTACAATGGTGTAGGAAAAACAAGCTTACTGTAAATATTGGGAAAACAAAATTTATGGGATTTGGTAGCAAAAAATGTTTTAAAAATACAAATTTATACATTGGTGGGGAAAATTTAAAGAGAGTATTTACATACAAATATTTAGGAATTATTCTGGACCCAAGATTAAACTATGATATCTTCATGAAAAAACAGATGAAAACTGTAGCTTTTAGGACATATCAGCTAACAAAAATAGCTAGATTCTTGAGTACAGAAAGCTTGTTAAAAATCTACAAAGTCTATATAATGCCGATCTATGACTATGGTGATATCCTCTACATTAAGTCAGGAAGTACTCTATTGAGTAAGATGCAAAGAACTCAAAACAGGGTGTTAAAAGTTTGTCTAAAATTGCCAATGAGAACCTCAACTGAGTTGGTTCATAGTAAATCAAAGATAAATTATCTATCTGACAGAAGATTATCCCATATTTATATAGAAGGTCATAAGCAGTCATGTAATGATAAGTACATAAAAAAAACAAATGTTTGTACAAGGAGTGCTGATGGTATATTGTTACGTAATAAATTGCCTCACTGTGAATCATATAAAAGAAGTTTAGAATACACGGTCTCTTCATTGTGGAATAGTCTACCACCGGCTAAAAGAAATGTGAGAGATAGGAATTTCTTTAAACTCCAGTTAAAATGGGAGTTGAAAAGTTTGATCCCAGATGAGGGGTCTGTCACTTGAAACTGAATAATCACTCAAACTTTTGAGAGTGATCAGAAAAGTGTTTCTTTGTGATATACTTTATCTGAGTAAAGTCATAGCTAATTTGTCTGTCTTCTTCATATTATATCAGATCTTCAGTGATCAAAAGCTTTATGCAATTTTTATATTGGTGCTACTTTTCCAAAAATGTACTTATTATATACTGTCTGATGAAAACACTGCATTTTACCGTGTACACTAAAACTCTCTATATTCATGTTATAGAGTTAATAACTACATTACATTTTATTGTGATATATGATTCAGCGTCTTACTTCTCCACTATTGTACCACTATTGAATGTCCTCCTGTATATTATGAACACATTTTATATATTGATGATTATAACAATCTGTACATAACTTAATTGAATCAATTGACTGTATATAGTAGTAATTATTATGACATTGCATTTATGACTGTAGTATTTTATTGTATAGAATTATTAATATGATTAATAACACTGGGAAATATACAAATTACAAATATAGGTGGCTAACGAAAACAGAAAGCATATTTCTAGCAGCAGCCTTTTCTCTGTAGAATTTTAACAAATGATGACATCACGTGCCAAGGAAATATCTATCGTAAAATGTGTAATAATATTGCATTATTTTATGTATTAGATGTATATTATTACTAAAGTGTACATATTTACTCATATAAAATTGCTGTAATATGTACCTATATCTACAATCCTACATGAGAATAAATACTTGAAACTTGAAACTTGAACTTGAACACATCCTAGGTGTATAAGTCAACAGATTTTTGCCATGAGACCATAATAGCATACACTTTTCAACAAAGCTAAGAAAATAGTAGAGTCCCGAGCTGTTTTCTGAGATGTTCAAGCCTTAAGGCAATGTTTCATATAATAGGAATATATAGTATTTTGCCACATATCAACTTAATATAGTATTGAAAAGTAGCTAAATTTCAATATTAATCTCTCAGGATATAGGTTTTAATGTTCTCTCTCTAGAAAATCCCTTTAGAACATATGGTCCTGGGCATATTTCTAAAGTGTTTGTCCATTGAAAAAAGAAAGTTGAAAGGAAATACAAATATACTAAGGGTTGGTTATCTATGACTTCTGAATGACTCCACGACCACAGACTCCATAGCACAGTGGCAGAATGGATGCCTTTATATCCAAAGGTTGGTGGTTCTCGTCCCGGTCAGGAAACACCTTTGTCCATTTTAGGACAATTTGATAAAATTGTTCCAATATGAGACAGAGGTCCCCTGGTGTTCTATGGTCAAACTAGACAATGTTTCTGCGCAGAAAACGGCATACTAGATGAGAATGTGATCATATTGACCCACTTTAACCGTAATCTAAAGTCTATTTTCGCTTTTAAATAGATAGGATTGATAGGGATTCTAGCAACCCCTGTAAAATCTAATATTCAAAAGAAGCCCGCCATTCCTCTTATTGCGGAAAAGTCTGTTTCTGAGATTGGGTGGAGGTCACGTGGAAGTAAATGGCGCCATCTACCGAAGTAGTATAGTATGTATCGGAACGGGACTATGGTTAACTACTGTTTATTACTCAATCGACCTGCAGCCAATCAGAGGCCTCCATTTGGTCACGTGACCGGAAGTGACCTACTTAGGGGATAAGTGGTGACGTCACGTGACCTAGTTAGCCAATCAGAGGCCGCCATTTGGTCACGTGACCGGAAGTGACGTCATATGACCTACTTATGGACCGGAAGTGACGTCATATCGTCACCTCAGTGGAGAAAGGTCGTAACTGAAAATCTCTTTTTTTCAGATATTTCCATTTTCAGAAACATAGGTGTATTTGGAATGCTCTCATACATGAAATATTCAAGGCATGGCGATTCAACTCCATCTAAAGAGTGGTTTCATACCCCTAAATCATATCTCGGAAAATGACATGTGACAATAATCATATTACATGGTATCTCTGGTCACATGATCAAGACAAAGCAGTTACGACCTTTCTCCACTGAGTTGAAAACATTTTCAGTTACGACCTTTCTCCACTGAGGTGACGATATGACCTACTTAGGGGACCGGAAGAAGAAGAAGAAGAAGAAGAAGAAAAACACTACGATATAAGTTTTGTTTTTTTTCATTTCTATTGTTTTACGAGCGACTGGAAGTGACTTATTGAACTAGGTAGAAGCGTTCTTTAGAGTGTATAAGGGGGGAGGGGAGGGGAGGGGAGGGGAGGGGAGGGGAGGGGGGGAGGGGGGGCCCCTTTAAGATGCATGGGGAGGGGGGCGCTTTTAGGATGCATGGGGCGGGTGGGGGGGGGAGGGGGGGGAGGGGGGGAGGGGGCACTCTAGGGGGGTGGGGGGGCACTCTAAGGGGCGTTTGTCTCTTTTAAGAAAAAAAGAAAAGAAAAGATTTCAATCGAGAGACACGCTTCTTCCTCTCGAGAGGAAGAAGCGTGTCTCTTCATTTTTTTTTGTTTATCACGTGCCTCGATGAGGCGATCAGCTGCGACTGGAGGAAGTGACACTTTAAGAGGACACGCGTCTTAAATGTTATAATTTTTTTTTTTTACTTACTAATAAAGAAGACGTATGAAAATAAAACACAACAATTCACATGTCCGTCGTTCTCGTTGTTTCTTGCTTGATAAAGTCAAGAAATATCGCGATGCCGAGGTCAAACTTTCCCATGTCCTCAGTCAACACTCGAAGGAGTTCAAAAGGCGTACCGCCGGCACCGTCAGCTTCATCTTGCCACATTTTCAACACTCGGAAGGCCCACTCAGCGGGACTTCCTCCGTATTCGCATTCTTCAGCGATCTTATCTAACCTCTCAGGCGACAATTTTAAATGGTCCCCCACCTCTTTCCACCTGCTACCTAGACGTCTGCCGAGGGTGCCCAAGTGCTTATGCATCGCGCGCGAGTCAGGGTTTTCGAAATCCAACCCCTGTCTGTGGAGAAGGGACATCCACTGAGCCAACAGTTCCACGCGTCTAATGCGGGTGAAGACGCGACCGAGCTCTCCCCATCTATGACGATGCGGGGTTTCACCCCACCAGACTCGGAACATCGCCGTACACAGCTCCTCCGGTGTCTTGACACTGCGCTCTACTAGAGCATCCATACGGGCGGCGGTAACTTTTAAGCTACTGCCCAACTCTCTCCAAGATCCGCTCAACTCTTTACCTAGTTGACGAAGCAAGGCGTCGCTATATGCTAAGCGCCGCTGTCCTACCTCTCTGTTCTCCCCATCGGTCTGCCTCGCGCGTCTCACGTCGTCGAGCCGCATTAACTTTTTTTCAGGTGGACAAGGCGGTGAAGGCGAGCTTGAAAGTGGAATAGCTTGAGCCATCTCGTCTCGTCTTGGCGGCGGCGGCGGCGGCGGCGGCGGCGGTGGTGGCGGTGGTGGTGGTAGTAGACGTTACTGTGGTCAGAGGCGATATGGTTTTTTTCCAACAGAACTCAGAGCTTTTATACAGAGGGAGTTTAATCCTATTTCCAACAGCACTCCAGCTGTCTAGCGACCTGTCCGCATGACGCTTTTTCAGCCGCTCCGCTCCTTAAGAGCTTAGATGACGAGGGGTATGTCATCGCTATCCGTGGAGACCAGCTGAAAACGGTGTTTTTTCCTCATCCATAGCCTTACCTCCTACCCCCTACCTGAGGACGTCTCCCTCCCTCTGACATTCATTGTAACAAACGTCAGAGGTCAGGTGAAAATCGGATTTTTTCATGCACAGCCTTAGTCAGCTGTCACCCCTCCCTATTGAACTAGCCGGCCGCCGCCGGCCGGCCCGGTCTACTCACCACGGCAGGAGGCGGTGATTTTTTTTTGGTCTTACACTTAAGTCGCTCACCACATGCACACGCCTCTACTCACAGACAGACACGTTCGTCTTAGGGGGTCCTGCTTCACGCCACACGCCTCCTGTAGTTTTTTTGTATACACACTCTAAGCTCATCACCGTTAATCCTTTATACAGCTAACGCGCGTTAGGGTGGTAAGTAGCTTAGCTCATGACAGTGGATCCCTCAAAAAAGAGGGGAAAGGGATCCAGCTGAAAACGTCATACCTTATGTCTTTTGTTTCTCTTTGTGAATGGCCGCCGGTCAGTCGGCGGCAGCAACCGCTTAATCCTTTATACAGCTAATGCGCGTTGAATTGCTGAACAGGGTGGTAAGTAGCTTAGCTCATGACAGTCGATCTCTCAAAAGGGGGGAAAGTGATCCAGCTGAAAACGTCATGCCTTATGTCTTTTGTTTCTCTTTGTGAATGGCTGCCGGCCAGCCGGCGGCAGCTGAACA
This sequence comes from Harmothoe impar, assembly GCA_947462335.1. NCBI lineage: Eukaryota > Metazoa > Annelida > Polychaeta > Phyllodocida > Polynoidae > Harmothoe > Harmothoe impar. Next base: position 69,455,771 of record OX381710.1, on the reverse strand, counting down.
GGGGCAGTAAGTAGCTTAGCTCTAGAAGCGAGAAGGCGTATATAAGGGGCCTGGAAACCTCCATTCACTCACTCATTCTTTTGCTGCTCTCTACAGTCACCACCATGAGCAAAAGACAACACCTAGCGCCGTCCAAGGATCTAAGCAAGTTCAAGAACAAGAAGACTACGCGGAACAGCGCTCGTTTAGCGTCAGTGCCTCCTCTTGCTACTGAAAATGAGACTACCGCCGCAGCCGCTTGGTCTTATCACCCTCCCGCTGTAGCGAGCGCTCGCAGCAGTAGTAGTAGTAGTAGTAGTAGTAGTAGTAGTAGTAGTAGTGGTAGTAGTACTACTGGTAGTAGTCGTCGTGCTAGCGACGTTGTTACACTCGCGACTGTACACGTTGCTGCTAAGCGCGCTGCCGCTGCTACTGCCGCCCCGCCTGCTGCTGCTGCTGCTGCTGGTGATCCTCGGGCTGCGGCTGCTGCTGCTGCTGCTGCTGCACCTGCTACTGCTGCGCCTGCTACGGCTGCGCCTGCTGAGGCTGCTGCGCCTGCTACTGTTGCGTCTGCTGCTGCCGCTGCTGCTGCTGCTTCTGCTGCACCTGCTGCTACCGCTACTACTACTGACGACAACGCTCCTGGCACAGCGCAGTACTGGCAACCGGGTTTTTACCTCCCCACTACTGTTGATGATTTTGATGACCTGCCGCACGTTGCACAGCCCCTCTCCTCCACCACTACATCGACCGACGCCCTCGACGCCGCTCGCGCTGAGAGTTACAGCTATTCGGACACTCAGCCCCTAAACCAAGAAGAAGAGGAGGAGGAGGAGCAGTAGCAACAGGGTGAGACAGAGAACGACGCTGACGACGAGGCGTACGAAGAACCCGAAGGGAAAGGGGCGGACGGTACGTTTTTTCGGCTCCCCTCTTCCCCAGCTTTCGACCTCACTTCCACTGGTAGCGCGTCCGGTCCGTGGCGACTGCCCTCACCGCCACCTTACGAGGGCGGCGGCGCTTCATCTTCTACCGCTACACTCAGCACCGACGGCGTGTGGCTGCTCTGTTCCAACAACGAGGTCTCGGATACCACCAGCGCTGACGCTGCTCCTGTTATCGGTTCTGCTGCTGATTCAGCTCACGCTGATGGTGTTACTCTTCTTGCGGGTCTGAAACGTTCTAAGGTGAGTTCCAGAACAACAAGCGCACACTTTGAGTTAAGCCTGGCAATCAATGTCCACCCACTTTGACATTTTATATCTTATTATATATTAATACACATGGTATTTTCTCACCCTCACATTAAAACTGTGGTCTTTTGTGATAAATCTATCGTACTAAGTATAGAGGAAATAGATTATTTCTATTATTTATGATCACTCTAATAAAGGAGATATATGGAAAACGCATGTCCAAAATCATGTTGAAATACATTAGTACGGATCTGTTACCTTGGAAATGCATTTAATATTTATGTTAAAATTCTGTTTGAACCCGAAATCTGTCAAAATGTTAGTTTCCAGTGAGGGCAAATTAAGAAAAACATGAAATTTTCATGTTTAAGATTTGTCCAAGACTTAATGTCACATCCGTGACGTTTTCATATAATTCAGCCTACTGCAGCTAAAAAGTATGAATAGGTACATTTTTAATCCATTTAAATGTAAAGGACAATAGGGGACTTCATATAGGATTTTTTGAAAATTCTTAATTTCTCAAGTTTTGCAAAAATGGAGAGTTGAAAAATTAATTTTTGTTAGTATATTTAAGGATGTCACATCCGTGACGCTATTCATCACTATTTATTACTCAAAAGGAGTCAAAATAGCATATAATTATTTTAGGTACCACATATGTGAGTAGAAATACACTTTTGATTTTAAGCTGGAACCTCAAGTTTAGCCAGAATGACACAATAAGTCCTGAAATGTCACATCCGTGACGGTCACATCCGTGACGTTTCTGTCACATCCGTGACGTTTCTGTCACATCCATGACGTTTCTGTCACATCTGTGATGTTTCCCTCACATCCTGGAGAGATTAGGCTGTAGAATCCTTAATAATTGTCCGATTTGCAAGCCGTAAAAACTGACATACCCAGCTAACAAAAAACGTTTCTAGAACGTTTTAAAACGTTTGTTTTTAGTTTGTTTTAGTTTGGAAACAAACGTTTGTATTACAACGTTTTAAAACGTTTGTATATGGTTTTGAAACAAACGTTTGTGTTAGAATGTTTTAAAACAATGGACATTAATTGCTGCTTAAATACCAGGCTGTGTCTCACAAACTTGGGCCAATGTCAACGTCTCTGACCGGGTGCCATCTCTGACCGGCCTGAATAAAAACGGTTTATTTAGAGCAGATGATGATAAAAAAAACTACTTTATTTTAGAAAAGGTCATGGCACCTTCTGGGATAGAACTCCCGATCCTCTGATTGCAAAGCAGGCATCATAACCACTACACTACAGATTCTTGTGGAGATCTGAAGAACTGGTGTGCTATTATTCCATACATCTCTTATTGACATATGCCACGAGAGATCCCCGAGAGTGCTAGCTACATAGTACCTGGGACTATAGTGGGAGGCCGTTGCTTTAATGGGCTATGTCCTTATTGCCTTGCTAAGAATCCCTTCAGCCTTATATGGTCCCTCAGCCATCAGCCTCGTTAGCTCATGAAGGAGAGCCTGGGACTCCCAATCTGTAGATCCTGGGTTCGGTTCTCAGACTGGCTTTTAGATGGTAATCTAAAGTTGTCTGCAAAAGTTTGCATCCAAACCTTTTCCAAACCTTTTTCCAAACCTTTTCCAAACATTTATAAAACTCATTTTTGCAAACGTTTTTTTGTGTCAACGTTTTAACATTTTATAAACATTTTGTAAACTTTTTGCAAACCTCCTTCAAATGTTTTCCTAATGGTTTTTGTTAGCTAGGAATGCAGTGCTGGCAGCTTTATCTCACAGCATTATTGGTCTATCAGGTATCCGGAATACAGGCCCTCCTGCTTGTAGGCCCACGGAACACAGGCCCCCTGCCCATAGGCCCTCCGGATCTGGGGTCCCCTGCCTTTAGGCCACCCTGAATACAGGCCCCTGGTCTGTAGGAACCAATCTCACCTCCATTTCATACATCCACAACTACTCTCTTCAGAAGAATTACTCCCGTCCAACGCCTCTCTCACATCCAACCCCTCTCTCACGTCCAACCCCACCCTCATATCCAACCCCTCTCTCATATCCAACTCCTCTCTCACGTCCAACCCCACCAGTCCACTACCTTACCTCATGTCCACTACCTTACCTCATGTCCACTACCTTACCTCATGTCCACTACCTTACCTCATGTCCACTACCTTACCTCATGTCCACTACCTTACCTCATGTCCACTACCTTACCTCATGTCCACTACCTTACCTCATGTCCACTACCTTACCTCATGTCCACTACCTTACCTCATGTCCACTACCTTCCCCTCATGTCCACTACCTTCCCCTCCTCATGCCCACTACCTTCCCCTCACGTCCACCACATTCTCCTCACGTCCAACCCTACACACAAACCTCACATACCTAACATACATTATAATCTGCAGTTGAGATAGAGGGGGGGGGGTTGGACGTGAGGGAGGGGGTTGGACGTGAGGGAGGGGGTGGACGTGAGGGGGGGGTTGGATGTGTGGGAGGGGGTTGGACGTGAGAGAGGGGTTGGACGTGAGGGAGGGGTTGGACATGAGAGAGGGGTTGGACGTGAGGGAGGGGGTTGGACATGAGGGAGGGGGTTGGACGTGAGAGAGGGGTTGGACGTGAGAGAGGGATTTGACGTGAGGGAGGGGGTTGGGCATGAGGGAGGGGGTTGGACGTGAGGGAGGGGGTTAGACGTGAGGGAGGGGGTTAGACGTGAGGGAGGGGGTTGGACGTGAGGGAGGGGGTTGGACGTGAGGGAGGGGGTTGGGCATGAGAGAGGGGGTTGGACGTGAGGGAGGGGGTTGGGCGTGAGGGAGGGGGTTAGACGTGAGGGAGGGGGTTGGACGTGAGGGAGGGGGTTAGACGTGAGGGAGGGGGTTGGACGTGAGGGAGGGGGTTAGACGTGAGGGAGGCGGTTGGACGTGAGGCAGGGGGTTAGACGTGAGGGAGGGGGTTGGACATGAGGGAGGGGGTTGGACGTGAGGGAGGGGTTTGGGCATGAGAGAGGGGGTTGGACGTGAGGGAGGGGGTTGGGCATGAGGGAGGGGGTTGGACATGAGGGAGGGGGTTGGACGTGAGGGAGGGGGTTGGACGTGAGGGAGGGGTTGGACGTGAGGGAGGGGTTGGACGTGAGGGAAAGTCTTGACGTGAGGGAAGGGGATAGTGAAATGGACGTATGAAAGGTTGTGGACGTATGACAGGGTTGTGGACGTATGACAAGGTTGTGGACGTATGACAAGGTTGTGGACGTATGACAAGGTTGTGGACGTATGACAGGGTTGTGGACGTATGACAGGGTTGTGGACGTATGACAGGGTTGTGGACGTATGGCAGGGTTGTGGACGTATGGCAGGGTTGTGGACGTATGGCAGGGTTGTGGACGTATGACAGGGTTGTGGACGTATGACAGGGTTGTGGACGTATGACAGGGTTGTGGACGTATGACAGGGTTGTGGACGTATGACAGGGTTGTGGACGTATGATAGGTTGAGCCTATGGCCAGGGTGCCAAACCATTTCCAAACGTTTTAAAACGTTCCAACACAAACGTTTGTTTCTGTCAACGTTTTAACGTTTTAAAACGTTTTCTAAACGTTTTTTGCAAACGTTTGTAAACCTCCAGCAAACGTTTTCCAACCGTAAGGAAAAAGTTTTTTTGTTCGCTTGGTATACCTTATTTCCTCTTGTATACACCAGGGCTCGTGTATAAGCTTGGCTTGTGTATCAGCCTGCGAAAAAAGGTGTCTTAGTGTTGTATAAGCCGGGCCCCAAGTATAAGCCGGGGGTTGCAATTTATACTCAATAAAAAGCATATTTTAGGCCATAACTCCACGTATACTTGCAGTATTTACATGATTCTTTCAGCTATGTAATGCATGGCATAGCCCGTGTATAGTAGGCATAACAGTTGCAACAGCCATCCAACTGATAAGAGCCCCCTATTGGTGACACTACTTACAGGTACGCACAAATATGATTGTGCACAAAGGCCTTTTCATGCTAGGTGCGGGGAAATTTATCTCTGTGTGTATATATATATATATGTGTGTGTTTATCTATGTATACGTCTACACTTATGACTCAATTATGGTAATCCTCAGGAAGTGGAGATTTTCCCTATCTATGGGGAAAATAATAACCTCCCCCTCCCACGTTTCCTTTTGAACCCTTCCTGTAAAGATAAAATGCAACTGTATCTTGCTGTTTCATACATGCATTGTATAAAATGCTTAAGTACATGATCCATGCTAATCATGCATCAATGGGTGCACAATAAGAACATTTGATATGCCATGTAACAAAATCGTGACAAATGTAACATCCTTTACAAAATCAAATTCATATCTGTGACAAAATGTTACATCTTTGTCAAAATGTCACATCCATGACCAAATCACAGAATTACACAATCACAACATGTCAGATCTGTGACAAAATGTCAGGTCTGCATCAAAATGTCACATCCATTACAAAATCCATGACAAAAATGTAACATACGCGGTGAAAGTCACATCCATTACAAAGTGTCACATTCATTACAAAGTGTCACATCCATGACAAAATGTAACATCCGCAACAAAATGTCACATTCTCGAAGAAAGTGACATCCATTACAAAATGTCACATCCGCGACAAAAATATCACTTCTGTGACAAAAGTCACATCCATTAAAAAGTGTCACATTCATTACAAAGCATTACATCTGTGACAAAATGTCACATCAGTGACAAAATGTCACATCCACAACAAAATGTCGGATCCGTGACAAAATGTTACTTCTGTGACAAAATATCATATCCGCGACAGAAGTCACATCCATTACAAAGTGTCACATTCATTACAAAGTGTCACATCCATGGCAAAGTGTCACATCCGCGACAGAAGTCACATCCATAACAAAGTGTCACATTCATTACAAAGTGTCACATCCATGACAAAGTGTCACATCCATGACAAAGTGTGACATCCATGACAAAATGTCACATCCATTACAAAGTGTACAAAGCATAACATCTATGAGAAAATGTCACATCCATGAGAAAATGTCACATCCACAACAAAATGTCACATCCATGACAGAATGTTACTTCTGTGACAAAATATCATATCCCCGACAGAAGTCACATCCATTACAAAGTGTCACATTCATTACAAAGTGTCACATCCATGACAAAGTGTCACATCCATGACAAAGTGTCACATCCGCGACAGAAGTCACATCCATTACAAAGTGTCACATTCATTACAAAGTGTCACATCCATGGCAAAGTGTCACATCCATGACAAAATGTCACATCTTCGAAAGAAGTCACATCCATGACAAAGTGTCACATCCATTACAAAGTGTCACATCCATGACAAAATATCATATCCGCGACAGAAGTCACATCCATAACAAAGTGTCACATTCATTACAAAGTGTCACATCCATGTCAAAGTGTCACATCCATGACAAAGTGTCACATCCATTACAAAGTGTCACATCCATGACAAAGTGTCACATCCGCGACAGAAGTCACATCCATTACAAAGTCTCACATTCATTACAAAGTGTCACATCCATGACAAAATGTCACATCTGCGACAGAAGTCACATCCATTACGAAGTGTCACATCAATGACAAAGTGTCACATCAATGACAAAGTGTCACATCAATGACAAAGTGTCACATCAATGACAAAGTGTCACATCCATGACAAAGTGTCACATCCATGACAAAATGTCACATCCATTCCAAAGTGTACAAAGCAATACATCTATGACAAAATGTCACATCCATGACAAAATGTCACATCCACAACAAAATGTCACATCCGTGACAAAATGTTACTTCTGTGACAAAATGTCACTTCCCTGACGAAATGTCATATCCGCAACAAAAGTCACATCCATTACAAAGTGGCACATCCATGACAAAGTGTCACATCCATGACAAAATGTCACTTCCACAACAACATGTCACTTCCACAACAACATTTCACATCTGTGACAAAATGTCACATCCATGACAAAATATCAACAAAATGTCATACCTGCTACAAAATGTCAAAGGAAGGACAAAATGTCAAAGGTGCAACAAAATAATCACATACATCACAAAATTTCACATAGTGATACAAAATGTCACATACATAATATGACATCAATGTTTAATTGTTACAAAACGAAAAATCTGTTACAAATCAGTCAGATTTGTGACAATATCGTGAACGAATGTCACATCCACAACAAAATGTCACACCCATGACAAAGCCCCACATCTGTGACAAAATGTCACATCTGCGACAGAATGTCACATCCACGACAAAGCCCGACATCCCAGATGAAAGTTTACATCTATGACAAAATGTCACATCCGCAACAAAGTGTCACATCCTCAACAAAGTGTCACAACCGTGACAAAGTGTCACATCCACAACAAAATGTCACATCTGCAACAAAATGTCACATCCGCAACAAAATGTCACATCTGCAACAAAATGTCACATCCGCAACAAAATGTCACATCCATGACAAAATGTCACATCCATGACAAAATTTCCATGACAAAATTTGTTTTAAATGTCACATTCGTGGTAAAAATCCACACTCACGATGAAAAGTAAAAAAATGTCACACATCCATTCAAATGTCTAATCTATGATAATATCAGGACAAAATATCAGATCTGTGATAAAATTAATGTAAATGACGATATGTCACATGAGAAATTTATGATGTGACATGACATTTGCTACAAAATGTCACTCCCATGATAAAATGGTACATCTGTGACAAATGGCATACCAGTAACTAAATGGCACAAGATGTAGATGTATTTATATGATCAAGATGATTTACATCAATCAAACAATAATTTGAACAATTGAACAATCCTGATATTAATATTGAAGTGATTTAGTGTTCTGAGAGCTTCTCTCTTGAGTGTCGCGGATGTGACACTTTTGTCGCAGATGTGACACTTTTGACATGGATGTGACACTTTTGTCATGGTTGTAACATTTTTGTCATGGATGTGACATTTTTGTCATGAATGTGACATTTTTTCATCATGAATGTGACATCTTTAGTTATTCATTCTTCAGAATGTCTCAGTTATTCCATTTGGGAGTTGTTGTTTCAGTAATTGATCAGAAGAATATTATTTGCTGCACCTAAAATAATCTTACCTTCATGGGGTTGGGGAAGTAATAATTTGACTAAAGCAAAGCCTCTCTATACAGCAGAAATGTGTGGCTCATACTAACTAGGTTTCTAGACTACCAATATGTGGTAACAAAAATTAAACAAATCCATGTTTAATATAGCTTACGCTATTGCTAAGAATGTTATATCAGTTATATCAGTATCCAACTGGTCAGGAAATGCATCAAATATTGATGAAACTCGATTTATCACATGGCTACTTCAGATAGCCATAGAAATCTTTTGAAGATACTTGTAGTGCTGATTTTTTCAGAACAGTTAGGTTGAATGTTCAATTTTTGGATGCTATAATTGTTAAAAGAATATTGACAAATTTATCAGTTTGACATGGTAAATGCAAGACTTAACTCAAACTGTGCCCAAGGCCTACTAAGAAGAGAAAAATACAAGAAAAAGAACGAGATGGACGAGAAGAAGCAGAGAAACCCTTCTCCCGTCTTCTCGGGTTAGAGTTCTGCTTAGACGGGGCTTTGACGCTGGAGATCTGGGAGGACGTGGCTAGACTGTCTAGGAGGCCGCGCTACACAAAAGACGGCCAGGTAAAAGAGGCGTCTCTGACCAGAAGCAAGCGAGTGCACTTCACTGCCGACGCGCTGCGCGAGCTAATAGCACGCATCGCCGATATCCGCGCAGTGGTGCGCATACGCGACACAGCGGCCGCGCAAGGAAGACCTAATCACACCCCCTGGTTCGCAGTGCTGGATGAGGAGGGCGAAGTGTACGCAGCTGTGAGCTACTACAGCGGTAAGAACCTCGTCCACGTGCGCAAGTACGAAGGTCCTGACAAAAAACCCACACAGCAGGGGGTGACGCTGTCCGCCAGAGCGCTCAAAGAGTTGGATGACAAAACAGAGATTATTCTCAAAAATCTCGGTATAGATTCGGAATGAGAGACACTCAACGCTCACGCGCGCACACACACAGCGTTTGACGTACGCTGTATGAGACAGACAGACGGATACACAGACAGCAGACAGATAGATAGATAGATAGACAGATAGATTGATAGATAGATAGACAGATAGATTGATAGATAGATAGATAGTTAGACGGCTAAGTAGTTGGTAACTGAGTGAAAAAACATGACGCAGTACGTATGCGAAAAGTGTTTCAAAATTTTTAAAAGACCGTACAACCACGAGAGACACGTAGAAAGTTGTAGAGTAATACCTAAGTTTTGCCCTCTATGCGGCGAAGGCGATTGCCGAAAGATCGCCTGTCGACGCGAATCTCTGGACGGGGTGACCATCCCTCCGCGCATACGTGCTGTACGGAACGGGGAGGAAACGTTCACGGCGAATTGGCCTGCGATACAAACGGGCGTCAGGATGCACGGGACTCGCGTGAGTGTAACAAACTTCAGGCTACCAACTGGCGAGTTGAGTGACGCTGTAGATACTATGCGTCGCATTCACTTGACATAAAGATTCAGATACAAAGTGGGTTTCTCGGTAGGCTTACTCTTACAACACAGAGAAGACAAGAGCAAACTGCGCTACTTTCACGCCTCCCAGAACAACGCAACTCTCATACAACCGCTCCCTACTATAACTAATTTAGAAACTTTGGAAGAGCTCCTCTCAAAGATGGAAAACACCGTCGCTTGCGAGGAAGTACGGAAACTTTGCGACGCTGACACCAAGTGGCACGTTCTTTTTCCTACCAATTTGAACATTTGCGTTTACATGGGACCGGGGGAATTCCCCATAGGCGGTAGGATCACTCAGGCCGGTCGAGTTGGAAAGAGAAGCGGCGTGTTAGATTTTCCCAACAAGGACAACCTCTGCATCTTCCGCTGCATTTCCTTTCACTTATACAACACCAGCAAGCGCACTTCAGATTTGTTACGTCAGTTCTGTCCCGCTGCCACACCTGAATCCTTTCCGGGTCTGAACATCCGCGACTTACCCGCGTTAGAGAACTTGTTTGACGTACAAATAGCGGTCTACACCGCGTCGCGTCAAGTGCCGGGGCGGAAGTTGAGAAGACGCGTTACTCTGATCAGACCGCCTTCCAGAACTCTGGCCGCCCGAGGTAAAGTCAACCTACACCTGACGGCGAAAGGCGGTTTGCACGTCTCTCTCGTCACGGACTTCAACGCGTACGCGGGCATATACGAATGTTGCAAGTGTAAGGCGGCGTTCACCACCGAGTTCTTGCTGAAGAGACACAGGAACCAGCTTTCCTCTTGCCGACAAGTCAAGTTGCGCTACGTAGGCGGCATCTACCAAAATTCGAGAACGATTTTCGAAGCGCTAGCAGACTTCTCCATTTTTCCCCCCGACGGACATTCCGGAATCTACCCTTACAAGATCGCCTTCGATTTCGAGGCTTTCTTCAGACCGTGCAAAGAACCGTCGACGGAACACGTGTCCCTGCTGTGGGATCACGTCCCTTTGTCGGCTAGCGTCGCATCCGACTTTCCGGGGTGGGAGGGGCCCGTCTGCTTCGTCAGAGAATCCGACGCAGATTCCGACCCCTTGTTGGACCGAGTTTTAAATCACATAAACGAGAACGCCAAAGTCATCGGGGAAGCTGTGCTAGAACTTTACCGACCGACGTTAGCGAAGTTAGATGCGGCGATAGGTGAAGCTCTCCTGCTGGAGGAGGCGACATTCACCCCTTCTCCAGGCGGCTTCGCTGCGGCTCAGACCAGACACCCGTTAGTTCAACTGAAGAAGCGTCTTCTGAGATACATCCGTCAAGCTCCAGTCGTGGGCTTCAACTCGGGGCGTTACGACTTGAACCTGATCAAAATACGCCTTTACTCGTTCTTTGCCTCCGGAGACCGAAGAAACCAAGAATTCAGCGTCATAAAGAGAAGCAATCAATACTTGGCGGTTTACACACAGCACACGGTTTTCTTGGACGTAGTCAACTATTTGGCACCCGGTTACAACTACGCCACCTATTTGCGAGCTTTCACCAGGAACGAAGAGAAAGGTCACTTTCCTTACGAATGGATGACTGCTACCAGGAAACTGGCAAACAGAACGCTGCCACCGAGATCGGCTTTTGACAGCGAACTGACGGGCGTCAAAATGTCCGAATCCGACTACGCCGCATGTCAGAAAGTTTGGTCCGACGAGAAGATGCAAACTATGGAAGATTACTTGATCCACTACGACAACAAAGACGTCAAACCTTTCATAGAAGCTCTGAAAAATCACGCTAAATTTTTCCAAGATCGCGGCATTGACATGTTGAAAGACGGAGTTTCTCTCGCCGGTTTGACTTTACGGTTCCTCTTCCAAAACCTAGAAGACGCGTTCACAACGTTCCCCCAGTTCGACGCCGTCCTCCACGCTCTGATCAAAGAAAATCTAGTCGGCGGTCCTTCCATCATCTTCCATAGATTTCACGAGAAGGGCACCACGCGGATAAGGGAGCACAAGTACGGCGAAGAAGCGAGACCGTGCCAACACATCCTAGGACTAGACGCTAACTCTCTGTACTTGCGCTGCATGAGCGAAGCGCACTGCACGGGCTATTACGCGGTGAGACGACCTGAGACCGAGTTCAAGCCTGAAATTAGGCAAAGAAACTCTCACAGCGCTTTGGAGTGGTTACGCTTCGTAGAGCACGACCGCGACGTGAAACTGCGCCACGCTTTGAACGGCGGCGAGATGGTTGTAGGCTGTCGGAGAATTCGCGTGGACGGGTTTCACGCGGCCTCTAATACGGTTTTCCAGTTTCACGGGTGTTGGTTCCACGCTCACGAGTGCATACCGTCGCACCGATATCAGTGCGCTTCACTGAGGGAGGAGAGACGCGACAGAATGACTAGAGTAAGCGCTTACTTGAAAGCGCTAGGTCACAAGCTGGTCGTCGTGTGGGAGTGCGAATGGAGAGAGATGAAGCGTCGAGATGAGCGGGTTAAGGCCTCCCAACAACGCTGGAAGGTTGCCGCTTTGAAAGTGTCTCGAAACGCTATGAGCGAGAGCGACATCCTTTCCGCTGTGAAAGAGGAGAAAATGTTCGGTTTAGTTCAAGTGGACATCACTACGCCGCCTCACCTACGAGACTACTTCGAAGAAATGACCCCCGTTTTCAAAATCGGACATAGGACCTCACATGTCAGACTTTGCGCAGGAAGAAAAGCTGTTGAACACGCCTCAGAGATGTCTGATAGGGAGTTACCACGGAAAAAATATTCTCTTGGGAACGCCGCTTCTCAAGTGGTATTTAGAGCACGGTTTGATAGTCACCAAAGTGCAGCTGGTCGTAGAATACCTACCTAAATGCTCCTTTGCCGGTTTCGCGGACGAAGTAACGGCGGCGCGAAGACGTGGCGATGTGAACGAGAACGAGAAAATTCTGTCAGACTATTACAAGTTAATGGGAAACGCTACGTACGGTAAAACAATCTGCAACAAAGAAAAACACACGGCGGTGAGATACACTGACAGTCGGAAGTTCGAACTATTGGCCAATTCGTGGCGCTTCAAAAAGGCGTCCGAGTTGAGTTCCGATCTGTTTGAAGTCGAACTACAACTGAAAACAGTCAAGAACAACCTCCCTATTCAAATAGGGTTCATGGTATACCAGTACGCGAAGTTGAAAATGTTAGAGTTCACATACGACTTCTTGGATAGATTCGTCGATCGGCGCGATTATGCCCTTTGTCAAATGGACACCGACAGTCTTTACATGGCTCTCAGCGGTGACACGTTGGATGACCTAGTCAAACCTCGCCTGAGAGAGACATACTTCAGAGAGAAACGAAAGTGGCTTCCGACAGCGGTGTGCGACGATCACTTAGAGCTTTTCGTGAAGACAAAAACGGAAAGAGTGCGAGAATGGTGTCCGCCGCCCGGCGGATGTTGTGAGAGACGGTACCTTCACGATCTGAGAACTTAGGGGCTTATGAAAGCGGAGTGGGAAGGTGACGGGATCCTATGTCTCAACCCTAAGACTTACATTTGCTACGATCGAGTCAGCGACACCGGTGAAAGAAAATCCAAAAAATGGAGTGCAAAAGGCGTACAGAAGAAACAAAACCCTAAGGAACCAGACGACTTCTTGGATGTTCTTCGCCAACGAAAAACTCTCATTGCTGTAAATAGAAATTTCAAAGTGGTGCGAAACTAAATGGTCACCTACACCATAGAGAAAGACGGCGTGCGCTACTTGTATTATAAGCGTCGCGTGCATTCTGACGGTGTGACAACGAGTCCTTTAGAGATATGAAAAAAAAAAATAAGCGTGTTATTGCTTGATTGAGTGCATCAAAAATAGAGTGTTTATCAAGATTGAAAAAAAAAAAATAAAAAAAATAATAATAAATTATTGTTGTGTTTTTATTTTCATACGTCTTCTTTTACTAGTAAGTCGCGCAGTCTCTTAAAGCGTCACTCATGTGACGACGTCGCTTCCAGTCACGTGATCCTAAAGACCCTCACTTCCTAAACAAAAAACTTCTTCTTCTTCTTCTTCTTCTTCTTCTTCTTCCGATCACGTGGTCAATCAGGTCACTTCCGGTCACGTGATCCTCAATGGGGTCACTCACTTCCGGTTGGCCATTAGGTCATGTGACGTCACTTCCGGTCACGTGACTCATCAGGTCACTTCCGGTCACGTGATCCTAAATTAGGTCAATTATGACGTCACTTCCGGTCCCCTAAGTAGGTCATATGACGTCACTTCCGGTCCATAAGTAGGTCATATGACGTCACTTCCGGTCACGTGACCAATTGATTGGCTAACTAGGTCACGTGACGTCACCACTAATCCCCTAAGTAGGTCACTTCCGGTCACGTGACCAAATGGAGGCCTCTGATTGGCTGCAGGTCGATTGAGTAATAAACAGTAGTTAACTATAGTCCCGTTCCGATACATACTATACTACTTACCGAGTCATATGGTATTCTGGTCTGCATTGAAGGGAGTTCTGGCTGATCCTCAATGGGGTCACTCACTTCCGGTTGGCCATTAGGTCATGTGACGTCACTTCCGGTCACGTGACTCATCAGGTCACTTCCGGTCACGTGATCCTAAATTAGGTCAATTATGACGTCACTTCCGGTCCCCTAAGTAGGTCATATGACGTCACTTCCGGTCCATAAGTAGGTCATATGACGTCACTTCCGGTCACGTGACCAATTGATTGGCTAACTAGGTCACGTGACGTCACCACTAATCCCCTAAGTAGGTCACTTCCGGTCACGTGACCAAATGGAGGCCTCTGATTGGCTGCAGGTCGATTGAGTAATAAACAGTAGTTAACTATAGTCCCGTTCCGATACATACTATACTACTTACCGAGTCATATGGTATTCTGGTCTGCATTGAAGGGAGTTCTGGCTGCTGATTGGGTTATATTTCAGATGAAACAAAAATGGCTAAAATTGTGAAAGAAATCACAGGTGTTCCCAAGTACCCTTTAGATAAAATAATACGTGTAGTTTTATGCTATGTAAAGGGTTGGGGAATTTCTGAGGCATGCAAAAAGTGATGTGGCCAAAGGTCGAATTTAGGCCCAAAACAGGGCAAAATGTGACTACCTGTGCATAAAAGTGACTTCCTTGAGATTTTCACGGTCAACTCGTTTCTTGAGGCTGAAACATTGTGTGTGAGGGAATGTTGAACTAGACTAGGGCTAAGACTATGGCCAACATTTTTTTGTAGATGGCTGATTTTGTGTATTATGCTATATAGAAACATAAAAGAAGAATAATTGCTTCCTCGTGACCTGGAGGATATGTACTCACTAGAGGTTACAAAAGCTCCCACTAGGTGGCAGCTCAACTTACCCATGTAAAGGAAAAACGCTCTTGCCGTATTGGCTATTGTACCTTCAAGATCCATTATAACTACAATACACGATGCATTATATTTGTATCACTGAGGAGAGTATCATTTAGATCGTTGTTTATTGTACACACAAAAGAAGGAAATGAGACGGATTGACTCGTCTCCCACAGTCAAAACAACTTTGACTCGCCTCTTTGCTCATTTGACACCCCAGCTGACAAGAAAACGTTATTTGACGTTACAGTAACGTTTTCTTATGGTTATGAAAACGTTTTTATATAACATTATTATGACGTTATCTGACGTTAAAACGTTGACTCAAAATAACGTTATATTAAGGTTATATAGTAACGTTTAGATATACATGTATAACTTTATTACAATGTTATTTCATGGTTTTTAGGTTTGAATAATCATGATGGCGTCATAGGATGTGGCAGACGGGCATGTTCCCATATATACGGCCGTATCACCAATGTAATATAATTCAAAACTTTATTAAAATATGGCTTTAGTGGCCTAAGATATATACAAATTTCGTAAAATCATTGCGATATGGTATTCCAGTGACTCGAACCCTCTTCTTTTGGATTATATGACCAGCAACCTAGACAGATCGGCCACCGTGCCCTGTGGTAACAACTAAATCGAGAATTCTAAAATATCATTCCGCATTCTCAGAAAACTGCACTGACTCTGGATCTGAAAGCATGATAGGCATGAGGGGTCCTTGGCAATGATAGGGACCCTTAGCAAACCCAATGTATCTCATTATACTCAGACATAGCAGTGCTGAAAGGATAGGGAAGGTCTGCATTTAATGGGTTGCGTTGGGTTTGCTAAAGGTCCCTTCGGACAAAGCTGTCTTGTGTGAGTTCATAATGTATGTAGTTCTTTTAAGCTGTAGACATGTTCATCCATCCCCTTGGGCTACGTTGTTGTTGCTAAAAGTCCCTATAGTGTGTGGTAAAAACAGTACACATATAGACCACATGTACATATGCTTGAAGATAAATCATACAAAGTTTAGATGGTTTCTTTTACAAGAGTCAAACTCACTTTGAGTCAAAGTGAGTTTAACTTATTTATATATATATTGCCACTAACACAAGGTGGTGTACAGCTTTCTCACTAGGTGCAAGGGCTTAAGCCTAATAGTAT
This sequence comes from Harmothoe impar, assembly GCA_947462335.1. Lineage (NCBI taxonomy): Eukaryota > Metazoa > Annelida > Polychaeta > Phyllodocida > Polynoidae > Harmothoe > Harmothoe impar. The sequence continues at coordinate 69,439,483 of OX381710.1, read as the reverse complement.
TTCTAATCGCATTGAGCACAGCATAAATACACCATAAAGGGTTTAGCATTTTAGGATTGTAAGAATAGGCCATGTCTCCATGTAAAATAAGAATAGGCCATTTTGCCATGTCGAATTTAGGGGTCTAGTGCCATACACACACATTCCCCTTCCTCCTGCTCTAACCAAAGGTTACCTTCTGCTGGATGCCGGCCGAGTTTCAATCTAGGGTCGGTAGGTCGAATTTCGTTTTTTGAATTTTATTTTTACAGTCCCTTTACTATACCAAAAATGTGCAAAAATGGGGGGGGGGGGGAAATTGCATTTAAAAAAGTAGGGTCGGTCCTGTTTTGATAGGGTCGGTCAGGTGACCTGAAACAAACCTTTTTCGTTTTGCCTAATGTAGCCTATAGCCTTCTCTTTCAGACTGCAAGGCTGACCAGCATAGAGTTACTTCACCAACCAGGATAATAGACAACACACAGAGGGCAATTGATGACGAAAAAAGAACTTTCCTATTCCCATTTCAATATTCTAGACAGGAGAGTCAATGTTACTTCGACTCTGATTTAAATGGGAGTCCAATGCACGCCAGAGCCAAACAGGTGTTGACTCACTTTCACAGAAGAGTCAAATACTTGTTGACTCGCTTGTACAAGTCAAAAGGTGGGTCAAAAAGTGAGTCAAAAATTGAGTTATTCTGTTGATAGGTGATTGACTCTGCAATATAAGTCGAAATGACTAGGGTAGTTTCCTCTGTGCAGTTTTGATGGATCTTGAAGGATACAATATTGGTTATAATAGTATACAATATTATGCACACAGAAAAGTAAAGGAGTCGCCACGACTCTGACAGCCAGAGTCACAGTTTGTCTCCCTGGTGACACCTGTAGAGGAGAGTCGAATGAGTTTGACTCTCCATTCCTGAAGAGTCAACAGCAGTTGACCCATCAAAAGAGGGGAGTCAAGATCAAATTCATGAGTGCATGCAGGTCAGGTTGATTTTATATATGCCTGGGTAGAGTGGAGGCAACAGGTGTATATAATTAGTGGGCAGGCCAGGTGAGGCCTGTGAGACAAGTGAGTAGGTGAGCTCGAGGTTATAGCCCAATAAAGGTCAATAACAAGACATGTTTTAATGTCCACCACTTCCCCCTGTGTGAAAGGGCTAAGTTATATCTGTCTCACACTACATTCTACAGACCATTGGCCATACACATATTTGATACCAATATCAGATCTATATGAAGTATTAAGCAGTGCCACACATTATATATCACACAGTCAGTTCCCAGCCTTATGTTTATTTCCCATACCCACAATATGGTGACTAAGCTCTATACTGTTGATGTTCATAGAATGTATTGTATAGTTTGTCATCACATTTGATTCAGGTAAGTTAACTGGAAAGCTTATCCCTTGACATCCAATAGCCACACTATTTAGACATAGTGGACCTATCCATAAAGAATCAAAACTGTGTGGCATGTAATAATTATCTAAAGTATAGATAGTGGTTCTGCCTTGTGGTTGCCACTGGGACCAAATTAGTGTTGGTTGCCCCACCAGGTGGTTTCATATGCAACTACTATCAGAGTCAACACATTTTTTATTTGACTCTTCGTGAAGGGTCAAAGTACAAATGACTCTCCTATGGGCAGATTCAACTGCACTTGACTCTGAACTGAGAGAGTCAAGAGGGAGAGTCAATTTGTACAGGGAGCAAGAGATATGACTGGAGTAGCTGTGACCCCTCCACCAGAGTCATCATGACTCTGCTATCAGAGCCAACTAGAGTTGACTATGGTAAAAGAGTCATGGCGACGCCTTTACTTCTCTCTGTGTGGCGTTGGAACCAGCTGGTCCGAGACTGCCTTGCCACGTGGAAAAAAAGAGGAATATGTTTGTAGGAAAGTGTTCCAATTTACTGACTTTGTTAATGACAGACAGTCCTACTTTGTGACATAATTAAAAAATGAATTATTTGTTTACGTTATACCTGACCTATTTCGCTAAAGGTTAAGGCCCTCCAAGTCAGTGACAACCCTGCCGAGTTTTGCACGCAAATGACGTCTTGAGTTCAGTGCTCCCTTAAGGACAATGAGTTCCTATCATTGCCTCTTCCATTTATTATGGAATACAGCATAGTGTATAATAGATGCTTGTCCTGCCCTTAACATTACAAAAGTGATACCTACTGGTGTTCAGCTCGGCGTTTAGCAATAGTTGAATACAGAGTGGAAACTGTAGGATGCGGAATTTCCAAACATGTAACCTCTAGAGTGCTTCCGGAATAACAACCAAAATTAACTTTTTTTTAAACGGTGATCACAGGCCTGGAACATTACAGCTCTAAACCCGAGGAATAGACACGGAAACATCACCCCAGTGTTTCTTGGGACGTATAGTGACCTGGGGGCATTTCTTAAACTGTGCAGTAGACATGCATGTGACCCCCTTCTTTCTATCTACTCAGTGAGGACCTACACACATGACTCCTCTCCGTGAGTCTTTGCTACTTTAACTCTCTTCCTTGCTCATTTGACTCTGCCATGTAATGAGTCAAACCCCATTTAACTCGTTAACCACTATTGACTCACCCATGCAGAGTTATGTTGGTTTGACACTGACATTCCCGCCATATAGGTCACGTGGGGACGCAGTTTTTCTTCGTTTAGATGCATCATTGCATCAATAGGACTACAGCAACAGCAGTACACAAGGGTACACGTAGGCCTAAAAGGTTAGTAATATTACTGCTTTGATTGAGGTTTGCATGATACGTTAGTGAATTGGTGTTTCAGATCAAACTATTGTGTATTCAGTGCATATCCCATCATTGGTATGAACAAGACATACGAATGGTTATGAATGGAAAGGAAGAGGGCACAGTATTAATTTGAAAAATGTGTGTGTGTGGGAGGGGGGGGGGGGGCTGGCAGAGTGTCTGTCACTGCAGAGAAACACAGTGTTAGAGTAAGCAGCACAATCTATATAACGTAAGTAGTATAGTATGTATCGGAACGGGACTATGCTTAAGTACTGTTTATTACTCAATCAATATGCAGCCAATCAGAGGCCTCCCTTTTGGCGGGAAATTCAAAAGCAGCCAATGAGAGGCCTCCCTTTTGGCGGGAAATTCAAATAGGTCATGTGACCGGAAGTGACCTACTTCCGGTCACGTGACCTTTGGGCGGGAAATTCAAATAGGTCACGTGACCGGAAGTGACCTACTTGAGAGGGTCACGTGACCACCATGTTGGCGGGAAATTCAAATAGGTCACGTGACTGGAAGTGACCTATTTAAGGGGGTCACGTGACTACTATGTTGGCGCGAATTTCAAATAAGTCACTTGAGATTTTTATAGATGAATAAATTTTAAAAAGAAAAAGCAAGCTGAAAGCTTGCTAAAAAATATTTTAAAACTGTGGCTCTTTTTTTTAGGGGGGGGAGGGGCACTCTGGGGGGCACTCTTTAAGATGCATAGGGGGGGGAGGGGGGGAGGGGGGGAGGAGGGGTTTTTAAGAGTAAGACTCGCTCTCTGCCCTCTCTTTTAGAGGGCAGAGAGGCGAGTCTACTGGTTCGTCTACTTACAATGAAGATTGAAATGTATCATGATGCGTTTATGATGATGTGCATCATGATGTGACTATCTTACAACCCTATAAGAAATAAGCAAGGTCTCTCTCCTATACATAGGCGTACTTACACTGGCTATTTGTAAACTAATGAATACGACTTCCTCATTAAAATTGTCATCTACAACTCTTTCAATCTTAAGGCTTTTTTTTTGAGTTTATTCTTTTTTTCAAATTTGGTCCCACCTCAAAAGAGGAATAGTACTCTGGTACAATTGTCGCTTGCTCATCAGAGCCGGGGTGTAGAAGGCCCCTGCCCTGTCGGGTACGTTCTAATGAGATAGATCGCACTCTGGTACGTTTTGGTTGGTTTGGAGCTCTCGGCCGACTGTCTTATGCACCTGAAAGAACCAGACTTTCGGTGTCTCATGATAAAACTGACGCGTTATACTAAGTGCTGGATTACTTTCTCATTTTTTATTGTTCTATCCGATGCTTATTTAATTTTTGCACTGATAAAAACGGCTAGCTTGTACAAACACATGTTCTATTTAAGCGTTAAGTGTAGAAAATGAACAGAACAGTGCACAGAAAATAGCGCTACCGACTACATTTCGCCCAGTCACTCAGCGGAGAACAAAAGAACTACTGACGTAGTGTACCCGCTATTCCAACAGTTGGCGCCACCGTTCGAATCTTTATACTTTTCCCGCGTGCGACATGAAGCCCTGGGGTGGGTACTGGCTGTTTGGTTGTAGGTACCGAAACATAAACTACAGCCAGCCCATGCCATGGTGAGACAGCTCTCTTATTCCCCCTTGAGTAGCGTCCGTAGGGCATATGACAAAACCTAGTCCCGTACACTGAGCAGCTTCAGGTCTGAAGTCTCATACAGAAAATGTGTGGGTGTGTGTTTGTGTGTGGGTGTGTGGGTGTGTGGGTGTGTGGGTTGGTTGGTTGTTGGGTTGCTTTACGCCCTAGTTAACAGCTATGGTCATTTCAAGGGCGGTGATGGTGATCGAATCTATGAGGTGACTGAAGATAGAAAGCACGTCCCTACACTTTTACCGAGACAATGGTTCTTTTACATCCCACACTACATAGGGGTGTGTGGGTGTGTGGGTGTGTGGGTGTGGGTGTGTGTGTCTGTGTGTGTGTGTCTGTGTGTGTGTGTGTGTGTGTGTGTGTCTGTGTGTGTCTGTGTGTGTGTATGTGTGTGTGTGCACGCGTCTTGCACTCCGGAACATGTTCAGACACGTTCGAACTTGTTCGAACCTGCTCAGACGTGACTGGACAGGTCTCACACGCCGACCATGTCTGAACATGTTTTCACCTTATAGCTGCTGCCGATGCTGCTGCCGCTGCTGCTGATGCTGCTGATGTTAGTAGTCGCGTCGACAAAGAATCGTCATTTGTCACACTTAAGCCTCCAGTTGAATGCGCGACGGGTAGTAAGGCTACCAACGCGACGGCCGGATTGTGCAAATGGTGTCCTCGCTTCTGCTCGTGCTCTTGCTTAAAGGTGCACCTCAACTCAGTGCGCCTTTAACACCCGTCCCAAATATGCAAAGTTCCTAACACAGCACGGCACCTCCCACCAGTAGCCAATCAGCGCGCCGAACGCCGGACACACCCCCACCGTGTGAGCCTCCAAGTAGGTCACACGAACCATACTAAGATGCCGACATAGCCAAGAGGTCCGTCCGCGATAGCTGCGAGTGATTACGCGCTGTCAAAATTCACTGCCTTGATCGGCAAGAGGGGGGGCTGATTACCCCTCGTCCGAGGAATTGCGGCGTAACCATAATCAATTTTTCGCTGTTTTAGATAAAAAGAGATCCAGAGCTATCCGCTCGTCCAAGAATTATTTTTCTATCAGCCCGGGATCACCCCCAAATTAAGGCCTAAAGTCCAAAAACCCAAAATTTCTTTCCTATGGGATTTCAAGCCTGAAGCGTTTTTTGTGGCCCCAAGGAGCAGCTCACGGGTTCGAACCCTGTAAACACTCTGACGCCCTTTCGTCGCCTTAGGCGACGTGGCTAGACGTTTTGACTAAAACTTAGTGAGGGTTCGAACCCGGAACGTCCATATTAGAAGCCTAATTTCTACTAGCCCCGAAAACGAGAGTATCATATCTATATAGGTCACCCATGTTAGCCTTAGTTTAAGTGCGTGCAAAACCGTGTATTGTGCATTTATGCAGCATACAGATATGGAGACATGCTGCTACAGTGTCAAATTGATCGACATTGTATGTAACTGGACATGAAGAAGGATATTTTTACTTAGTTTTCTAAAAGGGGGTAGTTCTCGGTACCCCTCCAGCAGCAGCAGCAGCAGCAGCAGTGGTAGGGGAGTCGGGACAGGTACTTAACCCTATTTATAGGGGCGCTAGGGGTTTGAGATGAACGTGTATTGTCATGAAAAGAGGGTCTTTGTACTTATTGTTATGTAACCCTTTGCGGGGGTCTGAACGTGGACGTCATGGGGGGTGCTTTTTTTTGGACACCACTTATTTTTTGTTTAACCTCATCTATGTTGTTATAGCAACAAGACAAGGGGGATCCGCGAAAAATCGCGAAAAATATGTACAGCGCGAAATAAAGTATGTTTACAGTAGATGGGGGTTCCCCATGTCGCATGTCGATTTTTAAGAAATGACCATGTCACATGACACTAAGGAAAAAGGCATGTCACTAGTGTCACTAAGGGGAAAATGTAGGGGCACCGTAATTGATACAATTGGACTCTTGGGACCATAGAACCCAGGAATTTTTTTAAAATTTGACTACCCGCAAGGACGGAATTTGAAGGAAGAGTTGGGTAGCCTACTTTTACAGTAATTGAGAATTTTTTATTCATGTCACTAAGCCCCATGTCACATGTCAATTTTAAGAATGGCCATGTCACATGTCACTTAAATGGCCTAATGACACAGATAGTACTAAACCTAAAGACCTACCCCCCGTAGAAAAAGGAGTGTCGTTTGTGAACGCCCCCTTAGTCTTTCTATACTGAATCCGGGACCTGCTGGCGAGGCCGACAAAGGGCTTGCCTAATGAGCTCACAGCTGGACTAGATACCCAATGTTTTGGATTGGAGAAATCAGCAGAGCAATAAAAAGCGGGGTGGGGCTGGTGTTATTTTCAAGGGTGTCCACTGTGAGTTGTAAAATTGGTGCTAAATGTGGTAACCAGGAGGATGCTAAGTTTATTGATATTGCCTGTTAATGATACTTAAGGTGGGTGTTGTCTAAAGTTTAATTGATATTACCAATGTGGACAATAATGACCTCACAGTTGGGGCCCTCGCCAGCAGGTCCCAGATTCAGTATATTCTTTGTTTATTGTGTGGCCCCTAAAGAGGGGCCGACTAACTCCGATGAGAGTTAGATGCTGCCGCTGCTGCGCAACATCAGCGTAATTAATTACGCCTCATGTTGGGCAGCATGGATCCTCAAAGGCCTCAAAGCTCAAACAGGGCAGAGCCGTGTGTGGCATACGAGGACCAGTGGGAATGATCCGTTGCAGACAGAATACCGATCCGTGAGAGGTTCTGACTATGTATAGCTTTTATATCGCCTTAGATATGGTGTAGTATTTTTCATCTCGCTATTGTTTAGTTGATATTTAAAGAAACTGACTCATTCTATCAGAAATACACAACATTGACTTGTTTTTTATATTTAATATATTAGAAGCACACTTTGTTGCTTTATATAGCTCATTATTGTGTTAAAATGTTCGCGAGTATCGTGGAAATGTACAAAAATCCTATTGTGGCGCCATCTGACGAAAGAGCGGAGAACTATACTAGCGCGTTCGTTATTCACATCTTTGACAGGGACTTGGTTGGTTGTTGGGTTGCTTTACGCCCTAATTAACAGCTGAGGTCATTTCAAGGGCGGTGATGGTGATCGAATCTATGGATGACTGAAGGTGGAAAGCACGCCCCTACACTTTTACCGAGGCAATGGAGCTGCTCAAAGGGTATGGCGCGGCGAGCTAGACTAGAGGATGTAATAACTAGGCGGCAGAGGGGTCAAAAAGACAATCTCGTAGTAGTAGGTCTACTTGGATCTTGAGTAGCCGCCCTTGTGGTTATAATTACCTAGACTAGTTGGCTCTGCCAGCCTGGTCAAGTGAAAATTGGTAAGGAGACTATGAACTAAGCTAAGCTTGGATTTTAAAATAGCCTATAAAAGTATAATAAAACTATAGCACCCTCTTAGATTCGATGATTAGACACTGCCTACTAGGTATACACATTTGTACAATGGTATCATTGTGTATAAATGCTCTTTTGGTACATCATGCCGACTCTACACGAGCACCATTTGCAACGACAGATAGTGCTAAAACCTAAGACCTCCCCACTCCGTAGAAAAAAATAGGGATGACGTTTGTGAACGGCCCCTTAGTCTTTTTATTCTTTTGTTTATTGTGTGGCCCCTAAAGAGGGGCCGCGGTGTTAATTAATTACACCTCATGTTAGGCAGCATAGGATCAAACCTCCCTCAAAAGCGTCAAGGCTCAAAGTCCTGATGGACAGGAGCCCTGTGTGGCTTTCGAGGACGAGTGGTTGAGTGATCCGTTGCAGAATACCGATCCGTGAGAGGTTCTGACTATATATAGCTTTTATATTGCTTTAGATATGGTGTAGTATTTTCATCTCGCTATAGTTTAGTTGATATTTCAAAGAAACTGCCTCATTCTATCAGAAATACACAACATTGACATGTTTTTTATATTCAATATATTAGAAGTGTGCTTTGTTGCTTATTATAGTTCATTATGCGTTTAAAATGTTCGCGAGTATCGTAGAAATGTACAAAAATCCTATTGTGGCGTCATCTGACGAAAAGAGCGGAGAACTATACTAGAGCATGTAATCACCAGGCGGCAGCAGAGTGGTCAAAAGACAATCTCGTAGTAGTAGATCTACTTGGATGTTGAGTAGCCGCCCTTGTGGTTGTAATTACCTAGACTAGTTGACCCTGCCAGCCTGGTCAAGTGAAATTAGTAAGGAGACCGCGCATTAACGCGCTCCACAGTCTTTAGACAGTTAAGACTATAGTACCGTAGATTCTACTGTGTACTCACACTAACTATTTACAGTGCTACATATTCATACCCGAGTTCTAAGTGGTTTTTTTTAGAAAAAAAAGCGATCTACTCACCCCATATTTTTTTTTAGACAAAATCCTATTAGCAGGTAACCTCTGTATAAACCATACTGCAAACATCTGCTACTTCAAGCGTCTGCCTCGTGACTGATAGTGTACAACAAGACGAAGTGGGCAGAGATAAAAATTGAGGCTCTTTATATAGCTGAGAGAGCGGCTAATCTGGATCTTCTAAGCTTGTTTTCACCTAGAGCCCCACCCTCTTCCAGAGAGGAATCAAATTGCTTTTCACCTGGACCCCTTCCACCCCTAATCCATCAGCATGAAAAGACAGATAACAAGTGTAACGCGCGCTACATGTATATGGGATTATAGCTGGTGAAGAGATAAAGCCAGGTCAACTGTGTATACAAAGACTACAGGGGGTGATTAACAACAGGTGTGACGCGCCAGCCCGTGGACGGATTATCTTCTAAGCTGACGCTTATTCAACTAGCCAGCCGCCGTCCGCTCCACTCACCGCGGCAAGAGGAGGTGCTTTTGTTTTACACTTAAGTCGCTTACCACATGGACTCGTCTCTACCTCACAGACAGACACACGCCCCCTGTAGCTTTTTTTGTATACACACTCTAATCTCATAACCCCCTGATCCGTTATACAGGTAACGGGTATTCTCTATTAAATAGCTGCCAGTCAGCCTGCGGCAGCTGAAAACGTGGGTAAGTAGCTTAGCTCTACAAGCAAGAAGACGTATATAAGGAGGCTGACACGTGTATAGGCGCCTTATAAGTCGGCAGGGGGTAAATACTAATGAAAAAGGAAGGCAGGTGTGCAGGTAGCTTTCTAACAGACACGTGTGTGCACTAAGCTGCTTAAGTCTAAACCCACCTGCAGTAGTCAGGTAGCATGTGAAAACTTACTTAACAGATCACTTAATTGAGTAGAGACTCTGTACTGAGAGAGTCTTTTCAGCCGTTTAAGAGGATTATCTAGGACAGGGTACATAAGGAGTGAAACGCCGCTCTCACCCATCACACTTTCTCGACCCACCCTTCATCATCGTAGCATCGTCCACTCTACGCTCGCTCAGCATGTTATGAGGGTTATTTCTACCTTTACAGCTTCTTTTCTTATCGAAGTGTCGACGCTACAGAGCATCGAAACTCTCCAAATGAGTCCAAGAAAGAAAAAGCAACTCCCACTTGAAGCAGGAAGAGAAACAGTGCCCTATGATGCATGTGAGGTAAAGAAACATTGGAAGGACGTCACCAAGGAGCAATGGATAGAAGCATGCTACAACTTCATCGGAACGGAAGTAGTTTCATTTGGACAGAGGGAGAAAATTTTGTTGGAGCTATTTTTCTTAGCTCCGTATAGTTGGCCTGACTGTGGTGAAATTCCTTCAGGTATTTGTTCAGGCTTCGCCATACAAGTTATCTGGTCTTTGAAGGAGCTTCGATATATGCAACGCACTCACGAGGAGATTGTTCAGAAAATGACGGAATTCGAAACAGGAGAAGACACAATATGGTACGAGGAGACGACATATACGGACGATGATCTGGAGTACATCATTTGTAGCCCGTTGGAACATTATGTTAAAGACTTTGAGGACATGCTAGACAGCACTGAGATGAACCCGAAAGAGAGATCCCTTATTGCACAGAAAGAGGCCAAAGCTGTGTTGGAAAAGCTCAAGTTTGGTCAAGGATTCACTCTTCAAAGCAGCTGTGTGAGTGTGATAAAAGGTCTTGTGTTGAAACATCCAGACATGAAGTTTTCGCGTGCTGTCGACACACTTCCTTTGCCTGAACTGATGATGAACATGATCGACCCCATCGTACCAACATGTTTCGACTCTGCCAATTGTCCCATGTATAAAATGGTTTCAAGTTTTGCCCGTGGCCGATGGCTAAACGATCCACTGAAGTCAGAAAACCTCCTTGATTTAATCGACTGACTAAATGTATTTTCTCATACTAGTATTAGTAGCATTAGTAATAGCGGCTACTCGGTCTCGTGCAGCACAAGCAGCAGCATCTGTCAGCAGCATCCGTGACATCGTCAGCAGCAGCAGCAACTGCACGAGCAGCACAAGCAGTAGCATCTGTCAACAGCATCCGTGACATCGTCAGCAGCTGCACGAGCAGCACGAGCAGCACAAGGAGCAGCTGCTGCAGCAGCTGCACGAGCAGCACAAGCAGCAGCATCTGTCAGCAGCATCCGTGACATCGTCAGCAGCAGCAGCAGCAGCAGCTGCACGAGCAGCACAAGCAGCAGCATCTGTCAACAGCATCCGTGACATCGTCAGCAACTGCAGCAGCTGCACGAGCAGCACAAGCAGCAGCAGCTGTCAGCAGCTGCAGCAGCTGCACGAGCAGCACAAGCAGCAGCACCGACAGCAGCAGCAGCAGCAGCAACAGCAAATCAGCAGCAGCAGCAGCAGCAGGAGCAGTGTGGACCACTAAATTCGAGATGGTGACATACCTGTTTCTTAGAATCGACATTCGACATGAGGCCTAGTGACATTTGACATGAAGCTTGAAAAACATAGTGACAGGTGACATGAGCAATTCTTAAAATCGACATGAGATATGAGCATAATTAAGCGATATCGACATGTGCCATGGCTATTTTTTTTTTTTTTTGAAGACAACCGCCATAGCCTCCTCATCCAGACCTCCACTAGTAGTGCTCTATAAGCGCAAGCTTTGCCTTAAGAGAGCTGTGGCTGTGAACCCTCTCCTCCCTCCGTACACACAGGTAAATATCAGAGTCAGCCAATGTCGCCAATACCACTCTCATACAAGGGTCAGGCACTGCTGGACTATAATAGATGGGTCAAGGACCGTTCTACTGAGGGTCAGGCTAGGCCGGACATTCAATAACAGGCTGGACTTTGGCAAATTTGCTTGAAAGTCTGGCCAGCAAGAGTCTAGCATTGACAGACTGTGGCATTAACCTTGCATTAATTTAAGACATGCGCTTATTTCGGACCTTGCGCTTACTCAAGCAACTTCGGTATAATATTCTCATCACTCCCTGAACACAAGACTCATAGTCCCATTTGTAATACTCTCGTTCCCTAATCCTTCTGAAGGAAGGCTCTGGTAATAGCCACATGACCATGTACTTGGATTTTTGCTGGGTTCGGGCAGTCCCTGTGGTTAGCTTAGAACCAATTAACAGGAACCAGAAATAGAACCGGAAAGTATGATGGGAAAACTACCATCAAACATTCTGGTTCCTGCCCACTGGCTACCTGCAGGGATTGCCCAAACCTAGCAAAAATCCAAGTTCAAGGTCATGTGGCTGTTACCAGAGCATTTCTTTGGAAGGATTACAGAACGAGAATACATCCGTTACTGCCTTACACCTTACACCAGACGTGTGTGTGTGATATAATTCATGCTTTCTTGCAAATTCTTGTTAAAAAACATGATAACATTCAAAAGGAATTGGCTGATTTTTGCATCAAAATGAAACAGTAATGCAGCTCCTCGCCATACTTTTAGTATTTCGTAATGAAAACCCCTTTCGTCCTTTAAGTGGATCTACTAGACTTAATCATAAATATAATCTTAGTCTTTTTATTCTAGCCTGTGAGCAGAATTTACCTCATTGAGAAAATATAACAGAAAAAACTTTCCTTTAACAGAATTGTCCCTCAAACACTTGTGTTTATACTGACTTTTTATCTAATGTTAACGAAATGAGATAAATGCCTGTTTTTAAGGTAGAGATGGTTGCTTATACGTGAACCCGTCTCTCTCAGCGACACCACTTAGACGGGGCCTCTTCATTCCTATAGATTCTATCATGGCATAATATATATATATATATAAATATATATATATATATATATATATATATATATATATATATATATAATATATATATATACATATATATTTATTTATATATACAAGGATTTTACAAGCACACATATTTCAGTTGATAAAGGTTTTATTCGGTTTGTTAACCGCTTATTAAAGATATTAGTTTATGTTGGGTATACAACTACTAATCCCTTATGTGAATAGTCACTGGACACATCTGTAGACTTTGCTCTGTCTCCACTTCAAAAGGTATTTAAAGGTTTTCTCTGTAGTCAGCACTCATGTCGATATCAATTCAATAATCAAAAGTCATTCCTCTGCCCGGTGGCTGCGTCGATGGGAACTGCGGGTCCATGTTAAGAACTATGGCCTGAACAGACCGCACACGGATGCCCTTATGATGTTGGACAGCATGGTAAACGTATCCTATAACATAGAATGGTGGGTCAAACATAATGTTTAGTTACAGTAAAAGCCTCATTCAACAAGGATGTTTTATGGTCTAAAAGGCCCAGCGCCCCTATATATAGAGCTGAGTACCTGTCCCGACTGCACTCTGACTGTTACTGAACGTGCAGTAAGATCTGCGGGTTTAAGAAATGATGCGTATAGACTAGCCAGTGTCGCATTCCTGCACCATGACGACACAGAAAAAGCAATAAACTAAAGGCTCTTTATGTCTTAAACACTACCTAGTCAAGGCCACTCAAATCGTTGGTTTCTCATTACAACGTGATTTGGTTGCAATTATTAGCATATTTGATATCAAATTGAAGGTTGAACTGTCGACTGTAATGCAGTGGGCTAGAAATACTTTTATTGACCAACCAGCTCTCAACTATTAACAAGTAATATTTTTTCGCAATAAGTCTATATTTTCTAACACATTTTAGCCCCACTGTAAAAAAACGCCCTCGTCATATTTTTTAGTGCTTGGTGATGAGAAACCATCTTTTTTTGTGGCCTAACAGAGAATGCTTCCTTACCTGCAACACAAAGACTGTCCAGCTGCAGCGTCTTCAGAAGGGTCCACGACTGCTGCTGGTATGACTACCTCCACAGCAATCATAATCAGTAGCAGGAGTACAAGACACAGTCTAAGAATAAATAGATAACACAGTATTAATATTACACCTGCCTCAATTGCGATATCTGTAACCTATTCTTACCTCCAGAAAACATATTATGGTCGTTAACAGTTACTACACAGCCAAATATAATTTCAACAAAAAAGATGAATAAACTCTGCTGGCGGACAAATTACTAGTTTAAGAAAAGAATTATTCTTAAAACTAGTTCTTTGTCCGCCTGGCCAGTTCATCGCCAAAGAAAAGTACCAACCAAATGCAGACAGCATGCTTTCTGCTATGAATTAATGTAGCCCTGACTAGTTATTTACCAGGGTTTCATTCAAGGATTATGTTTGGCTAAGGGCATAACGCATTAGAGTGGTACGTGGCATGTAGGACTCACCTGATGCTAGTGGTGTCCATGGTCGTGGCTGGTTGAATCTGTGGGGTTCTAGTTGAGGGGTCGGTGGTCATGCAGGCGCGTGAATGCTACTGGATGGGGTGCGCAACCATTTATATATCACCATCCTTCAAGGGGTAGCTAAGGTAGTGGTCATTATCTAACAACAAGGGGTGTCAACGAATTTGAGGGAAGGCCTCAAAAACATTGAACCCTTAGCATGTTAACTTTTCTTTTTGGGGGGAGGGAGTGAGAAAAATGTCCCCCTTTTTTTAGCAAAAGTTCAAAGCTCGAAAAAAATATGTCCAGAGGGTAGTCGGAAATTGTTCAAGCTCACACAAAAAGTCACCAACTTCCCCCTGTTGTTGATAATGATCAAGAAATTTGCATAATTATATGAAAGCATGTCTGATATTCCCTCTCACCGCCCGCAGGACGCTAGAGCGACCAGAGCATCTAAGTTACTGAGTTAAATGAAAGATATTATGTTCCCCTAATTGATGAAAATATTTTAATACAAGTTCTATTCGGGGCACCCCATGTTGGGTATCATTTCAAAGCTCACGACATCCTCTGGTGAAAAAAACTTCAGAGAGCCTTTGTTATGAATATTACTATATATACACAGAGAAAGACACGGCGTCAAAAGAGTGTCCAGGTTGCCTCCAGAATGACTCCCCTCTCTAGGGGAGTCCAGGTCGCCTAAGGGAGCCTAGGTGACTCTCTGGCTGACCTAAGGGAGTCATCTGGGGGAGCCATATAGTCACCTAGGCTCCCTTAGGTGACCTGGATCGTCCTAGAGAGGAGAGTCATTTTGGAGGCAACCTGGACTCCCCTTTGATGCTGTTTATTCTCTTTGTGTAAAACAGATTTAGGTTTGACTGCTATACCTGTATCAAACTGCTTCTTCTCTCCTAGATTAAATGTAGATCGCATGGGTGAAAAGAATACGGCGGGTCCCACAGTACCTTTTTAAATCTTAAATTTAGAAAAAGGATTTTTTTAAATTTTGTATGAATTAGGGCAAGCCCTATACGCGAACGATCTCATGTAGAATGATGATTCAGGTCATATAAGTGACATCAAGGGAATTAAGATTACTTTTTGTTTTGACAATAACCAATCAGATTAATACTTAACAAGATGCATCTTTCTCTGAGGGGTTCCTAATTCCGGACACCCCTAAGACAATGACAATTATAATCCTGATATTGCTATTCAGGTTGGACTATCAACTAATTACACTGAGTATGTACTTCAATTTCCATATCACAGAAATGAAAAATAATGCACTGGGAGGCTTTTGAAAGTGGACATAATATCGATTTTTAGTAGGTCCCTCTTCTCAGTCATCATGACGTTATAAAATACAAGATAATGCATTAACTCAGATATGCCTTGTGCCTTTGCCTTGAATAACAAGCTCTCAAGTTGGGTTAGCCATGTATTATTTCGTTGATATATGTTATATTCAAATACACTATTGTATAGGAATACTATGAACCTTTTAAAAAAAAAAATGTCTAATAGGAATGGGAGTATGTTGGTGTCATCTTCATGGACATGAATAGGTTTTCAACAAAAAAGCACATTGTCTCATGATGTTTAACTTAGAAATTACAATATAAATTACATCGGATCTGGATAAATTTGGGTTGATTCTCCCTCAAGACAACTACTATATAAAGGAAAAGCGAGTCAAAGATAAATGATTCAGGATCCCCAGGGGGGGGGGAGGTCAAACTGGTGGGTCTCGAGAGATTTAACTAATCTTTGAAGGAAATGACAGAGTGTTCAAAATGGGCCAAAAAAAAATTGACTTATAAATGCGTGATTGGTAAAGAAATTTGAAGCAGTATGCGGCCTATGAAGGGTTGATAAACGAGTGAATTTAGTCTTCTCGTTATTTCTAACATGTATCTTCATTTGTCAAGAATAGGACGGTGAACTGTTTAATTGATCATGCTTCCGCCTATAATAGGACCACGTTCATGCGCCTATAACAAGTAGGACAAGGGCATGTTCTACAAGTAGGACATGTTACTTAACAAAGTTAAATTGGCCTAAACCTCACGTGATTCACACATGATAGTCATACTTATGGTGTTTAACCATTTAAGGGCGGTAAAGTATTCCTTTTTGCTACATGATATATGCATGCATCCTTGGTGAGTAAGTCACCAGAGCTACAATCGTGCATCATGCCGACCCTATGATGAACCCTCATAGGAATGATGCGCCGATGGCCTACGTTGATGCATGAAATATTGCTTTTTAGCAACATGCCGTTCTTAAAGTGTCGATATCACATATCACATATGTTGGCCCCTGAAGGTGGACTGTTTTTTCTCTCACTTGACCTGTATTTGCTCATTATGACCGGATAACTATTAGGTAATGCAGGGTATTTATAGATGGTCTCCTGATCTTATCTCTACTCTCATTTCAGATCCTCAAATTTATATGTATGTCTAGAGCACAAACATAATATTTTTATCATACAGGCCACGACAATATATATAAGAAACTACGGTAACTGCGTAGATAGGTCTGCATATTATAAATGAGGAAAGTATTAAATTCCATTATTGTAGAAATGAAGAATTGTAGAAGAATTGAGTATGAGATTCAGTATGTTTTCAACCTAAATGAAGCATCCTGCTGTAAAGGATACTCCTTGAAATTTTCACATTTTCATTAAAGGCTAAACATTTGATAGTCTTTGACCGGGTGACGTCTTTGACTGGGTGACGTCTTTGATCGGGTGACATTTTTGACCAGGTGATGTCTTTGACTGGCAAAGATTAAAAAGGCTAAAATGGATATAGACAAAAATGCCAGGAAAACGTTACTCAATATTCTAATACTGTATACAAATTTCATTTCGATTTCGTTACAATTATAGGCTGACCAAACACATAATAAATGCTCATTTACCATTATTATACCATTATTTTGCTGTAATGTCCTTGACCATTTAGTAACACGTTTTATCATAGTATAAAATATATTTCATGGTTCATTTCTTCATTATGTTTGATGATGTCTATGCCTCATATTTATCATGTAAAAAGATGTTTTTTCCACACACCCCCTTCCCCCTGTAAAATATCAAATCATTGTGCATGAAAGTCTCCCGATTCTCTCCGTAGTAGGGACTACGGGGCGACCCATGTTCATTTAATAGGTAAACTTTTCAAAACAGGCAATGTACATTGAAAGGCTTGGTTCTGGGTATCATATTATGCCCACACATTCATCTAAAACTGACTAGGTCAGTACTGAAGCTTAAGCTAATACTCGTAGCAACATCAAGGGTGGCTCACTGAAATCATGCATGTATAATTTGACCACCCAGTAAACACAACGACGTTGGTCAGACGTAAATCTACGTTGAATTTTGGTCTGAACTACGTAATTTTAGTGGATTTATCAACGTCAAAACGTTAAGGTTAATTTACCAATCTCAAACCTGCAGGTCTGATGTATGTAGCTCCTGAAGATCTATGTTTAACACATTACATATAATTCTACATAGTGGGACTCAGAGAAAGACTTGTAATATATTGCAGACAAATGAACATTTACAAACAACATTCATACAAAGTAACTACTATAATTTTCAATCTCATCTCATTCTACATAGTATATTCTTGTAGTTCAATTGAACAGCCTGACAGTATAGATCTGTTGAATAGTTTTGGCTGCAGAGAGGCTTTGTATTTCTTCCATTACCACCAATGTGATGTCCTCACAGTAAAGTGCCTCAAAGCACCTATTCATGCACAATACTTTAATCACCTGTCCTTTATATATAAATATTCTATTGAATACGGATTATTTGCACGATATTGAATTCATAATTAATGAGGATTTACTACTTGAATGTGGTAGATTTGTTAAAGAGCTGTAATATTCTCTCCGTAATTGATAGTGCTGCCACCTAGTGTGACACAGGAAAGTCATCTACCCAATTGAAGTTGAAAAGTTACGTCTTTTAACGTAGATCTATGTAGAATTTTTATGTCTCAATGAGGTAGATCAACGTAAATCAGACGCCTACATCTGTTGAACGTAAATAAACCTTAATGTTTTGACGTCTACAAACCTTCCAAAATTACCAATCTCCAACATTTTGGTTGGACAACTACATAGAGAAACCTCTAAGCTACGTTGGAACTACGTAGGGTGTTTACTGGGCAGTGGCCGATCCAGGATTGTCTAGAGGGGAGGTGTACAACCGTGATCAGCAGTAACTGACGTCATGCATGCAGGTCAGGTGGATTGTATATATGCCTGGCTAGAGTGGAGGCAACAGGTGTATATAATTAGTGGGCAGGCCAGGTGAGACCTGTGAAACAAGTGAGTAGGTGAGCTCGAGGTTATTGCCCAATACAGGTCAATAACAAGACATGTTTTAATGTCCACCACTTCCCCCTGTGTGAAAGGGCTAAGTCATATCTGTCTCACACTACATCCTACAGACCATTGGCCATACACATATTTGATACCAATATCAGATCTATATGAAGTATTAAGCAGTGCCACACATTATATCTCACACAGTTAGTTCCCAGCCTTATGTTTATTTCCCATACCCACAAATATGGTGACTAAGCTCTATACTGTTGATGTTCATGGAATGTATTGTATAGTTTGTCATCACATTTGATTCAGGTAAGTTAACTGGAAAGCTTATCCCTTGACATCCCTTAGCCACACTATTTAGACATAATGGACCTATCTATAAAGAATCAAAACGGTGTGGCATGTAATAGTTATCTAAAGTATAGATAGTGGCTCTGCCTTGTGGTTGCCACTGGGACCAAACAAGAGACACACATCCATGTCACAACGGCAGACCATCCAACCGTGATCTCCATCAAACCAACATGAGGGGATATGGAGGGGCAGGATACATGGAATGGAAGGGGACAAGGGAGGTGAGGGAAATCAGCACACACACCCCACACACCCATATGCATAAACCCAATTGGACTAGAGGGGTTATTATCAGAATGCATGGGACAGGGGGAGGGGCCAATCCCAACTGGTGCTCCTCCATAGTCATATGTATTGGTGCTCATTATGCAATGTTCAAATGTGAACGGGATGGGCCCCTCATACTCAGACTGTCAGCCCCCCCCACGGACCTACCTTTGTAAGGATATTCATTATATACTACAAAATAAAGAGTCAATAACAAATCAATACAAGTGTACAGGTTGCAAATAGAATACATAATTATGT
Organism: Harmothoe impar; assembly: GCA_947462335.1. Lineage (NCBI taxonomy): Eukaryota > Metazoa > Annelida > Polychaeta > Phyllodocida > Polynoidae > Harmothoe > Harmothoe impar. Next base: position 69,420,240 of record OX381710.1, on the reverse strand, counting down.
ATGTTGATTACAGTTTCGGTTTATACAGGGGTTCCAAACGCATTGGGTTCGGAGTTGGTTTTGGTATTGGTAAGTTAGCATATTTAATTGTCTCCTTATATATGCACGTATAGTGATACCTGCATATCAGCTACCGTAAATTCCCTCGTCGTACCCACATCTTGTGTATAACCCGCACCTCAACTCAGGAGAATCCTATATCCCGTTTTTGAATCTGAAAATTCTTATTTAAAAAACCCTTGTATAACCCACACTCTGTATAGGCATGTGTGGGGTCTTTACACTACAAATCTGTCTTAAGACTACAAATTGATACCAATTTGTTGCATAAAGAAACTCCACGGTTCTTTACACTACAAATGTGGCTTTAAAGCACAAATGTCTTTAGACTACAAAAGTCTTTAGACCACAAATGTCTTTAGGCTACAAATGTCTTTAGACTACAAATGTCTTTTAACTACAAATGTCTTTGGGCTACAAGCAAACTAGGCACAAAAATATGTCAGCCTTTACGCAATTGAGCCTAAAAATCGGTCAGTCTATGCACAACAAACCTTTTATAGTGTTCTATGGTACCAAACTATGCTCAAAGGTCAGTCAGTCTTTAGGCAACAAATCCTATGTAGTCGTCTCGGGAAACAAACTGGGCTTAAAGATCAGCCAGTCTTTACACAACAAACCCTATATAGTGGTCTATGGTACCAAACTATGCTCAAAGGTCAGTCAGTCTTTACACAACAAATCCTATATAGTGGTCTCAGGAACCAAAAGGGGCTTATAGAAAAGTCAGTCTTTATGCAACAAACCCTATATAGTGGTCTCAGGTACCAAACTGGGCACAAAAATCGGTCAGTTGTTACGCAACAAATCCTATATAGTGGTCTCAGGAACTAAAATGGACTTAAAGATCAGTGAGTCTTTATGCAACAAACCCTATAGTGGTCTATGGTACCAAACTGGGCTGAAAGATCAGACAGTCTTTATGCAACAAATTCTATACAGGTACCAAACTTGGCTTAAAAATTGGTCAGTCTTAACGTAACAAATCCTATATAGTGTTCTATGGTACCAAACTATGCTCAAAGGTCAGTCAGTCTTTAGGCAACAAATCCTATGTAGTCGTCTCAGGAACCAAAGGGGCTTATAGATCAGTCAGTCTTTAGGCAACGATCCTATATAGTGGTCTTAGGAACCACTAAATAGGGTTTGTTGTGTAAAGATTTTTGGTGGTAAATGGATTGTTTGTTGCTTAAAGGCAGATTGTCCCAGTACATAGGGTTTGTTGCATTAAGACATATTGTTTGTAGCCTAAAGACATTTGTGGTCTAAAGACATTTGTAGCCTAAAAACATTTGTGGTCTAAAGATATTTATAGTCTTATGACATTTGTGCTTTAAAGCCCCGTGGAGTGTCATTATGCAACAAATTGATATCAATTTGTAGTCTAAAGACTGATTTGTAGTGTAAAGACCCCAAAGCATGTCTGATATCAAATGAAAGCTGTGTTTCCTTCGCGTATGCGTACAATCCACGGGAAGTACGTGGGAATTTACGGTAACTGCCGAGTCCTCCTGGGCATCAGAGCCTGAGCGTCGATCGTCCATCTATTGTACACATTGTTAACAAAAATAGAGTTGATACTCAGGGAAAATAGACATAGCATATAGGTTATCATGCATCATGCCGACATTATGCTACTGATAATCTCCCGAAATGTCAGCATGGTTCACCAATAGACTGTGTTTGTGAACCAAATGTTAGTTTTTAGTGACATGCCATTATTAAAGTGACTCATCCAGGCCACTGAAGATGGACTGTTTTCTCCTCCGCCTGGCCTGTATTGCCTCCGTAATGCCCAGTGATCATCAGCTAATCCATTCCAATTAAGCTATATCCCGTTTTTGGATCTGGTAATTTTATCTCCTACTGTAACATAAAATCTTTATATCTAAATCTACATCCAGAGCACAAACAGCATGTTTTATTATACCATGTTATGAAACTCCATGCAGTAGCTGGGTAGTTAAGTCTACACACTATACATGAAGAATACATTTGATTCCATTATTGTAGAATTAACATAAGAAGAATTGTTTTAGTAGATAACCCCCATCAAGCCTATGAATTAGGCCTTTAGTTATAGCGTAGGGCATTCCAATAGCATCACTACATTGATGATTGTGTCAAGGGTCTACTGTTGCTTCATTGTCACCCCCCCCCCTACCCCCACAGATAACACTAGGTTAATCTAACATTGATTCACTGTTAGCTGTAAGATTCTCCGTACCCTCCCAGTAAACACAACTACGTTGATAGAACGTAATTTCAATACGTTCTTTTACGTTGAAATGTAAGGGTTTATTTAGGTTATTTTACCTAGATTCACGTATTTTAACGTTTAAAACACGTTTATATAACGTGATTTACAGGTTATTTTACGTAAGTGTATTAACGTAATTTAACGTTAAATGAACGTTATGTTAATGTAAGCATGTGGGTTTGTATCCTGTAAACACTAACTTGTTTTTGTTAAAGCATAGGGTCCCACAAACAGTGAGGGAGAGGGAAAGAGACAAACAGACAGAGACAGATGATGATACCTGTCCATATAAACCTGCAGCATGCAAAGAGATACGTGACTGCTGGTTACAGGATTCGAACCAACATGCTATAAAAGATGAAATTTAATCAAAATTAGTGAGAAGAGGTTAATTAATCAGGTAGTCAACATGGAAGACTTTGTAGGAGTTTAGCTTTATGTGGTATGGGTGAGCCTAGAACCCACCACCTTCAGGTCACTTTACCAACGCTGCTGCCAAATAGGCCACAGACTGAGATGTAGGAAGGTGTAGCCTATAGCTGTAATATAAGGGAACTTAACTACTTAAGCAAACCAACCGCAACACAGATATAGGCCAGTTGGGACCTTTAGCAAACCTGACGTAGTGTATTTAACCCAGACGTATCCTATGCCTTCAGCCCTGCTACGTCTGCATTTTATGAGCTTTTACGTCATTGCTAAAGGTATGTCTATGTTTAATGTCCCTATTATGTCAACGTTTTATGAACTTTAAAACGTGTTTGCTGAATGTCCCTATTCCACATTAGCAAGATGTCCTGTGTACAGCGCCATATTGATTGGTACCAGTGGAACCAGTGGAACCTCCAGCAACCAGCTCAGCCAAATCTCAGGTCCGAAATTATGGTACAATCAGGGTGTGAGTGCCTAATAGAGCCTCCCTACAAGAGGACTGCCTTACTACTTTAACATATTGATTAACCATGACTTGTTTTCAATATTGTGATGCGTTTCTGACACCTGCCCATCTAGCTCAGTGAGTAGAGCAGCTGGCTGCTAATCAGGAGGAACCAGGTTCAAGTCCCTGTAAGACTTTCTGCATATTATTGTGGCCAAGAAGTACACGGTTCATTTTAGAAACCTGACGTAGCTCATTAAACACAGACGTAGTAGTGCTAAAGGGATAGGCTACGTCTGCGTTTAATGAGCTTTTACGTGGTTGCTAAAGGTCCCTAGTAGTTGTATATTTGCCTTGTCTCAGGTCATGTAGGCCCTCTCAAATACGTTTTTAATGTGTATACAACAATATATACACAATGGTATATATGCATATTGTAAAGTAATAGGAGCCTTTAGCAAACCTCACCTAGCATATTAAACCCAGACGTAGGAGTGTTAAACCTTGTACACTAATTATTCCATGACACACAGTTCAGTGGCCTATGTTTATGAGTTCAATGAGCTACGTTGGGTTGCCTTAAGGTCTTTACTACACTGCCAAAGCATTAGGGGCCTTTAGCAAACTCAACATAGCTCATAAATCATAGACTTCAGCACTGCTACATCTGCATTTAAGGAGCTTTTACGTGGTTGATAAAGGTCCATAATATCAAAAGCATAGGCTGTGTCTGTGTTAAATGAGATAGAGACCTATGTGCATATGATGTCCCCCTCCACCACCATCTATCACCTGTCCCCATAGCTCAGAGAGAAGAGCACCTGTCACCTAATCCATAGTAAGCAAGTTCAAGTCCCAGTACCAAACAGGGATAGAAATATATAGTACAAAGGGAGTTTTATCTCTTTGTTTCATACCGGTTTTTTTTTTGGTTTTTTCAAAACATTCAGAGGAATGGTTCCTTTTTGTTCTTTTTTAAATGTAAGGTTATTTTAGGTAATTTACCTAAATAAACCTTCAGGAACGTTCTTAGAACGTTCAGATAACGTTTATGTACGTTCCTTTACGTCTAATAACTTAAAATAACCCTTACATTGTAACGTTATTTTACGTAAAGAAATGACGTTATTCCAACCTATAGAATTACGTTGTTTGAACGTTTAATAACGTTGGTGTGTTTACTGGGCTGGTGGAGAGCACGAAGGGGTGAAACACCTGGGTAATCCTCCCCCTCTGTACCATACCGATCCAGTAACATGGGGAGCGGAGAACAGTCAGACACGGGTTGGTAGTGTAACGGTTAGCACGCTTGTCACCGGTGCGAGAGGTATGTGGTTCGATTCCCGTCCGATCCAATGACTAAATTTTCCGCGACCTCTACAAACGGTTCATATAAGACTGCAATGTGGTGGATACTGAGGAAGTCATGAACGTTACCAATTCATCAGTAGTGCTTCTGAGTGAAACCTGTTCATTTCGTGGGCGAAATTTCCAGAAAGGGTTGTTTACATTGCTTGTGAGGGTATCAGAATTATATATGATAAAATTTGCATAGAAAAATGACTTATTAATAAGGAGAGAGTCTGACACTCGTTCTATACACGAATAAGCTGTCATAACCAAACCAAGAGACACACATCCATTTCAAACCGACTAGAACAATACAAATGATTTAGCTAATATTCATAGCATGAAACATACAGGGTGTCTTAGGTAAAAAAAAAGAAGGTTTGTTTCAGGTAACATGGGAGGAAAATGTAGGGTCGGTAGGTCGGATTTTTTTTGATTTTTTTTTGAATATTTTTTTCAACATGAATGTACCAGCCAATTTCGTTGAAACCCCTAAAATTGACCAAAAATTGGTAAAAAAGCTAAAATTTCTTCAAAATTGCATAAAGAAAACGTAGGGTCGGCCCTGTTTTGATAGGGTCGGTCTGGTTACCTGAAACAAACCTTCTTTTTTTTTGGCCTTATTGAAATCATCAATATATCTTTATCATTCGCTTCCTAATGTCAACCGAATTCACAGAGCAAAGGAGAGGACTTGGAAAGGGAGTCCACGTCTTGCCTTCGGAATGACCACTTTTTAACTGAAGGGGGTCGGTATCTGACTCCCCTAAGTGAGTCCCTGCAGCTCCCCTAAGATAGTCATATACATAGCAAAGCATCTGTATATTATATATAGTCATTTTAGAATTATTACCTACATCTTAATTCATCTATCAAATTAACACAAATTAATTTGCACCAAATCCTCATCCTACAAATAGTAGAACCATTCAAAAGGTGAAATTATCAATTTCATGCATTTAGATGGATATATAAGTATGAGCATCCTGATAGGATCAGCCTTGAGGCTATTATTTATACTCAAACTATTTATACTACCACCAACTATTGATGACTCCCTACTTATATATGCAGACTCCCTTTGCCTGTTAAGACAGTCCAACTAGGTGATGAGTTATGGAATCTCAGCCAAAGAAGATTGTCCTTCCCCTTCAACAGCATGCATGCAGGGGTAGGTATACAAGGGGGGTACACTGAAAGATACTCGCCTTAGTGACTGTCATAAAATAAACGAGTTAGAGGTTGTCTAACCTTTCAGATTACCATCTGGAGCTGGCAAATGTCAGTTTTTTGGCTGGCACATAACAACATTTAACTCGTTTATCTTATGACAGTCACTTAGAAGAGTCTGGAGGCAAGTTTACCTCTTCAGTGTAGAGACTGTGTGTTTGCTCTAAGAAATCAGCTGAAACATGGCCTCTACTCACTCGGACACAATGTCATTGATATTGTGTGCGTGTAAGGATGTGCGTGAGTTGAGTTTTGGTAATTTTTATTGCCAACTTTCATTTACATCTTATTGAAGTGCAATATTGGGCCGACATGAACCCTTGTGTAATATACACTAATATTAATCCAAATGAGCATTGTCAGGGGCGCATACGGCGTTCAGGATTTGTCATTGCTGCCAGCTGGTGGCTAGAAATCTCCCATATATGCATGTACCCCACCTACCAATAATCATGTTAACCATTTACCACAAGCAACATCGTATCCACCTCACCCTACTTCTGCCCACCCCAACAATCGTCCATTCACCTCTCTGCCAACTCACCGTACACATCTCATTTTTCCCACCCATCCATACCTTAAAGGCGCACTGAGCTGAGGACCTAACCCTGCCGAGTTTTGTACGCAAATGACGTCGTACGTTCAGTGCGCCTTTAATGTCAATAGTCACATCAATATTGCATGTATATATACATTATATGCATACATAGTTCAAATGTGTTAAACAATCAATTGTCTACAAATTGTATTAATAACATCTTCAACATTGTTAAAATGTGCAAATAACAAATCGTTAAAAGAAAATAAAGATTACTCCAAGCCCTGCCTCTCCCGTTTATGTCTCACTCATAGGCTAGAGCAGTAATCAAAGGTATACAACATACCATTAATAATCTTTATATCTAATGAATTATCATGCTCTCACCACTGCAAGTAGTTGTTAATAATAATCAGAGAGTGAAGCACACAGAAATCCTGATATTTAGTGCTGAAAGCCGCGGTGCTAGTTCTGATTAATCTACACTGTAGCAATTATAGTGCAGGGCCCAATAAAACTAGATTAGGCTTTAGGTAAATGAGATCCCAGTTGTTATATATGTTTTCTACAGGTGGGAATACATGCTGCATGGAAACTGGGATGGCGTATACCTGGACTACTTGAAGCCCCATCTAGTGTAGAACAAAATTTATCTCGAGCTCGCGTTGTTAGGCATGTGTACAGCCATGGAGAAAGGACCCTCCGTATGGAGGCATGCAGATAATCCTTTCCGCTTGGCTGCTCACCTTATCAATAAACTACTTTGCTAAATCATTTGTATATCGTTTAAAAGAAAACTAATATGAGCAGCTGAGCAGTGGCGTAGGAAAAGGGGGGGGGCCAGGGGGGCCCGCCCCCCCCCCCCCCAATCACTGAGGAGGGGGGGCCTGAATATGTTTGGGCCCCCCCCAAAATTTGTCAAGACCTGTAGTATAATACACACAATTTTCAATCCTTAACTCTCCCGCATAGGGCAAAGTGGGGCCAGAGGGAGCCGGACCCCCAAATCAGACCTAAAGGGGGTTCAAATACTATTTTTCCATACAATCTGATATAACAATGTATATGATACATTATGCATAAAAGCCGACACTTCAAGTTGGTTGGAGTGGGCCCCCCTTGGCCCCCCCAATAAAGATTTGCTTCCTACGCCTCTGCTGAGGAGAATGAATGCATGATGTGGCCCACAGGAATAAACTAGTACCAGCCAGGTCTGTAATAGAGTATTCTGCTCCTTTAGTTACAGCCTGACTCAGTAGCAATCAGTGCACTAACATGGGACCATGTTTGCCTGCTGGTTATAGGTCTACCTTGACAACAATTCTGGCTCAATTCTGGCTCAATTCTGATTCAATCAAATAACAGCTTGTATTTCTGTGTATGTAATGCCTGCCCCCGGCCGTGTGATTGGTAGGGGTATAGGATTACCCAGCTCATGTATATAGCTCAACCCCGCCCTGTTTCCAGACCATACAATTCTCACATGAACACGACTCCTTCCTATAGAATTCATTAGAAGGGAGGCCATTCATTATAGAGCACACATGAGTATAAATGATATCTTAAAAGCCCCTAAATATGACTTCTGCATTGGCTGCATTGGGCTGTATTGTGATTTAGGAGTCTATATAGCCTGTGGGCGTCCCCCAGGGGAGTGTGTCAGCACATATACCGGTAGGGCTACAGGTAGCCTTACAAGGACTGCCTGCCCTCGGAGTAACACAGCCAGGTCCCAGGGGGAGAGGGGGGGCACTCTCTATAGGTCGAGTAACATATACGTGTCTGCAACGTCACAGTGTGGGCAAAAAAAGACTACACGTGCTTAGGTAACCTCATAATGATAACTACACACCAGGGTCAATACCTGCAAGTAAAATTTTATTTAATCTGGGTTATAATTATCCCCAGGTTTCAATATACCATAATTATATCTTATTAAATGTAACTCATCCTGTGTACCTCATGATACATGTATACATATTAAAATATATTTATATGTAACTGGCCGATTTAGAGTTACACTACCTAGATCTCACAGTCAAGTGGTTTGTTTGCCCACCGCATCTGCCAAATCAATAGAAACAATCAGTATATATATGTAACTCGACCTATTGAATTTGAGATTATAATGCATGCTGTGGCAAATGGTCCATCTGCCCCAACGCAGTGGGTACAAAATTTAGTTAAACGTCGAATCAGTGTTGAATCAACATCAAACCAGTTATTAATGTTGATTTAACTGTTTGTGCCCACTGGACATATTTATCACTCAGCATACATGAGTAGATGAGACAGGATTGTTGGGGAAAATAAACACAGAGTGCCCCCAAAATGCATACACGACTCGTGGACCATCAAGACAAGTCTAAAATAACATTAAAAAAGCTTAAAAGTTGTCGAAATTACATAACCAGTTCCCTGTTTTGCACCCTCGATTATCCGATTGCTTTATCAGGGACAGTGCTATACATTTAAGCACGCAAATATGCTTGAAATATCCGGCAGATTAAAGATCCGGTCATGATTTTCCTGAGACGGGGATGGTCGGATTATCGGGGTCTCACTGTATAAAGAAGTCATCCTGCAACACTAAACGTTCAGGAGTGCCCCCCCCCCCCTCCAGACCTCTCTCCACAAGTCATGGGTCCCGGCTCAGCCTTTACTCCAGTGTAGTTCTACTCCTGTAGCTAGTCCCCTCCACAGATTATCTGTCCTAACGGGATTAACATCATATCTATATCACAGGAGCCGGGCCTTAGTGTGCCATTGGTACCAATCGTTTAGCAGATAGACAGACGTAAGGTAGGTACATATACTGATATAGTAGATATGGTACAAATGAGTCGATGAATGAGTGTTACAATTAAGGCAAGGACAGTGTAATTGTCCAAGGCGTCAGCTGGGGATAATTACCCTTGTCCAAGGCTTATATTACGTATGCAACTACCTAGTATCTATATCTGACTTATACCCAGAGACTGGTTTGTGATTGGGTTGTAGATGTTATACACACAGGCAGTTATCCCAGCTAATTGTGGTAATAGCATATTAATCTGATGTGTAGATTAGGCCAAAAAAGGGGTTGTTTAAGGTCACCCGACCGACCCTATCAAAACAGAGCCAACCCTACGTTTTTGTGTGCCACTTTGAAGAAATCTTCGGATATTTACCATTTTTTGGTCAATTTTAGGAACCATGGACTGTAATTAGTTGTTGTATGTACACAGCGGGATCTGCTGTAGATCTACAGTAGAATCTACTGTAGAATGGATTTACAGTAGAATCTACCGTAGAAGGGATTTACAGTAGAATCTAATGTAGGTTTACGGTAGATTATACTACAATAAACAGTACACCAACAGCAGAATCTACTGTACACCTGCAAAATTGGCAAGCAGCGTTTTACAGTGTGAGCCTTTCACCATGCGATACGATGGAAACATATTGTATTGGTGGTTCACATTACATACTCCCTCGGAAATCATTATCTGTCCTCAATTTAAATATATTGTCTTTTTGAAATAGGCGCCGTTTGAATGAGTACTTTAGATAGTGCTCCTTTGAACAGGGCTTAATCCCAGCTGCCAGAGATCAGGAGTTACACATACATGTTCGACGGTGTGAGTATTCAGATCTGATTAGAGACTGATTTATCACTTAGGCCAAAAAAAAAGGTTTGTTTCAGGTAACATGGCAAGACAATGTAGGGTCGGTAGGTCAGATTTTTTTTTTTTAACTTTCTTTTAAAAACATGAAGGTACTAGCCCGCCTCCCCGAAGACCCTAAAACTGAAAAATACGAACATTTCTTCAAAATTGTATTTAAAAAAAGTAGGGTCGGCCCTGTTTTGATAGGGTCAGTCGCGTGACCTGAAACAAACCTTTTTTTTGGCCTTAGTAGTGGCTACATTGATAATACTTCACCTGTCATATCTTATCATGATTAAGGTCGGTAACACAACACAGTGTACACAGTCTATCTGTGTGCACTGGTAATATTTATGCTCCAGAGCTTAAAGCATAGTGACTAACAACTTGGTCGGTAGTGACTAGCCTAATCGATCGTTTTTGATACCTGTAGGACCAAAGCAAGGTCGTGATGTTTCCATACATGTGCTTTTTTTATGCCCATCGCTTCCACATCCCAGGGTCGTTTGAAGGTGGTACTAGTAGCCATCCCCCCCCCCCCCCCTCGCCCCCCGGTTTACAGATTTTCAGTGTTGTGAGTTTAGAACAGGTTATCAAGGTATGTGATTGATCAATATTAGCTCAAGCCGTCCTATGTTGGCACACAATCAGATTTCTCCAATGCTAAACCAACATTGGCAACTAATCATGATTTGATGAAAAGTTGATCAAGCTATCCGCGCTGACCAGAGAATTTGATACTGGATACGATGCCTTACCTCTTTTGCTCTGTGGGCAGGTATGGAGTTTCATCGGCCTGATGTGTTGGATAATATATGAAGTATATATTATATTGTGTACAAGATAAATCGCTTTGATTGGGTAGAAATTTAGAGCTGAAACAACTGAGATAACGTCGAATATCTGAAGTCATGCAATATACACTGATAATAAAACTTATAGTCAGTACTGACTATACCACCATATTTTGACCCCGTAGTCAGGTGATTACATATGTTGGTCACATATTAATCATAAGATAGTCAGTAGTGACTATATGTGGATCACACAAAATGATGATGTCACAGGAATGTGTGCACAGGAAAGAGTGCTCAACTGACTTCAGGTAGGCACATCTTATTCTAGCTAAACTACTGCTTTACACATTTCCCTGTGCATTAGCATTTGTGTTAATGTTAAGTATATTTACTTAATGCATCATAGGACACAAACATTCTCATGTTTGATTGAAGTATCATGTGGTTTTGTTCAAATTCTGATCATGTAACTGTGGATCTCTAGGCTTCCAGACTAGAATATACAGAAGTTGACTGGGTGAAGGGTTATAGTGTGCCAGGCATATGGCCCATGCTCATCTACATTATCCAATGGTGTTAGGGCAGGTACCACCAGACATCTACCCCTGGACATCTAACCCCGATATCTACCCCCAGACATCTACCCTCAGACATCTACCCCTGGACATCTACCACCTGAGAATCTAACCCCTAGGACATAAAAATCCAGGGGATGGTTGTCCTGGGGGTAGAAGTCATTAGGGGGTAAAAGTCTAGGGGATGGATGTCCAAGGGGTAGATGTGCTAAACATGCTAAACATTACCACAACATTACCACAACATTAACACCTGGACTTCTACCCCTGGAAATCTATCCCCTAGGACTCCCCCCCCTAGGACTTTCATCCCCTTAGACATCTATCTGCTGGACTTTTACCTCCTTACAACTTCTACCCACAAGAGCATCAATACCCTTGAACATCTACCCCCTTTACCCTCTAAGACTTCTACCTCTGGGGACAGCAACCCCCTCCAAATGCTCATGATAAGTCATATCATGTGGAGGGGGTAGATTTCTCCACGGACATCCGACATCTATCCCTGGACATCTACCCCCTGGGAATCTACCACCTAGGACTTATATCCCCTTCCGCACCTATCCCCTGGACATCTACCCCCTAGGGCATCCATCCCCTTGGACTTCTACCCCCTTTACCCTCTAGGAGATCTACCCCTGGGGACAATAATATCATGTGGAGGGAGACGATTTCTCAAGGGACATTGGACATCTACCCCTGGACATCTACCCCCTGGAAATCTACCCCCTAGGACTTTTATCCCCTTGGATATTGATTCCCAGGGCTTTTACTCCCTCAGGATTCTACCCCCTAGGACTTCCACTCCCTTGGACACCTACCCCAGGACATCTATCCCCTGGGACATCTATCCCCTGGGACATCTACCCCTAGGACATCTACCCCCTAGGACTTCCACTCCCTTGGACACCTACCCAGGACATGTATCTCCTGGGACATGTATCCCCTGGGACATCTACCCCTAGGACATCTACCCCCTAGGACTTCTACCCCTGGACAAAAGTCCAAGGGGGTAGATTCCCAGGGGGTAGGTGTCCAGGGGTAGATGCCTGATATCTCCGGAGAAATCTACCTCCTGCACATGATATTACTCAAACATAATTTTGGGTATCTCGGTGGGGGTTGATGTTCTTAGGAGTAGAGGTCCTAGGGAGTTAAGGGGGTAGATGCCCCAAGGGGTAGATGTCCAGGGGGTAGATGTCTGGGGGTAGGTTCCAAGGCAGGAGATGTCCTAAGGGGTAGAAGTCCTAGGGGATAAAATTCCAAGGGATAGATGCCCATAGGGGTAAAAGTCCAAGGGGGTTGATGTCTTAGGTAGTGGTAGTTGGCCTGGGGTAGATGTCCTAGGGGGTAGATAGTAGGCCCTAGGGTAGATGTCTTGGGGGTAGATGCCAGAGGGGTACTTGTCCTAACTTATCTTCCTGCCGTCTCATGATGGACTATATCTATTAGTCAGTGTGACTACTTTAGAGCATGAAAGCATTAAATTCATAGTCACTTGACTATATATCCCAAATCAGCTTATTTAATGCATGACTATAGGTTGACTATATGACTAACTTACTATAGACATAGGTGACTAACTTTGTATAGCCTTTTTTTCTACGTTCACATGACTATAGAAATGTAGTCCGTAGTGACTAACATTTCCAGGGCCATTATTATCAGTGTAGCTAGTTAGTTGCTTATATATCTCATTACAAACCTGCTTAACTGGCTACATTCAAGGTATCATGCTAGCCCTATGGCCTCGATGGACTCCCAAACGGCTGGCATGATGTTTAAATGCAGCCTCGCTGAGTTACTTGCTTCATTGTGACAAAGGGCATTAAAGCACCGTGCCACCTTTAAAGGGCTAAAACACATTAATTCACTGTGCCGGCCTTACAGGGTTAGCGAGTGGTAGAGGTATAGGACTTTAGATTTTTAACAACAGGGGGAGGCATAAAATGGCAACCCCTTGATCGGGAGAATGTAAAGATTGTTCACCCCTCTTGGCCGGGGGGGGGGGGGGAACTCCTCCAGTTACTATTCTTGAAAGGGTCTGTGCGCGGGCACCAATTTTCGACCCGTTGGGGATCGACCCCTTTTGGTACAATTCTGTAGATTATTGACCAAGAAAATCCTAGGACTTGACTAGGGGTATAACATAATTCACGCACTCAAAGTGAAAATCCCCCACCCCACCCCCCACCCCCAATTCTTGAAAACTGATCACTCCCTTGATGCACTTGTGACCCCTGTTCCTCCAGCAGGTCTGCATTATAATCCCCTCCTGGTCAGGAGCCAGGAGCACCTGCAGTATTGGATTATCCATAATCAGAGACTAATCTGCAGAGTCAACCTCCTCAATGGGGCCACAGCCTGTACGGGGGCCACTTCTTAGTAATAAAGGAGGTATAACCATAACGTTAACCCTTGCTGCACAGCAGGATACCCAAATACTTCATTTGAAATCACTTATAATGTACATTGGCGTATTTGGTCAGTAACTAGCCAGCGCTGCATTGGTGTATCATGCGGACCCTTCTCGGGAGTGTATCAACCCTGTAGGATCTGCACCATGGCTGCATCATGATAGCTAATGTCAATAATGCATTAAAGCAGCAGTTTGCCCTTTAAAGGTTAGAATTAGATATAACCAGTTTGGATATAGCTTATCCCGCGATAAGTCTATGTATACACTAAGGTATACAAGGCATTACTAGAGTAGCGATCGGTTATTTTATTTTATCACCTCCTGGATCTGAGACGGTGTTGCCAATTAACTATATATGTTATTACATCTATAAAGGCTGGTTTATAATCATTGCAAGTCAACCGTTGTCAACTGCACAATACCGTTAATGTATATGGGGCATATATATATATGGAGGACTGAGACCATGTTATTGAAGTAAAGTGTATTACACAATGTATCAGAATATAAATTTAGACTTATGTGAGTAGTTACACTATATTTTTTGCAGATAGGAAAATAACATTATATATGTGCAGCATACAGAACTAAAGTAATGATCCAGACATATGGCTGCGTAAACGCTTATTGTTATCTAGGGTCATTTTCCATCAGCCAATTGGGAGGTACTATATATGTGTAAGCATGTCTCAGACCAGCTGTCTAGCAATGTACCAGATATTGGATCTAGTTCATATGGTTCTATAGTGAGCAGCATATCAAACTGACATCCGTTGTATAACCTCCCCAAAGAGGCCTACCTAATGTAGCAATAATTGAATTATCGACCTACCCAGGCAAAGAGCCGCGCTTCACACACCTTACACGTTGACGTCAACGCCACGTGATCAGGCTATCATTAAACTATATCTGTGTGTCTACATTCAATATGTCTGTCGTAGACTTCATACATCATTGATCTCATCAAACATAGGGCTTTGGACACATTGAATGGGGTGGTGAGCACATCATTGTGGTATATAAAGAACGTGCCTCACACCAACAGGTCTGTTAGCTTTAATCAGTCTGCATATACTATTTCAATATAATGTTGACAATTCCAGTGGCGTAGGGAAAGGGGGGATCAGGGGGGGGGGGTGGGCAGAGGAGGGGGGCCTAAATATGTTCCCACCCAATTTTTTTTTACCAAGACCCTTTAACGTAATACACAACATTTCAAAAACGTACATATTTCACATACACTCTAAGAACAGTGTGTTGTGGGAACATGCTTAAAGAGTAACACACATGAATTTGCAACACACTTTGAGATTTAACACACTTATGAATTGTAACACACTTTTTGTCAACTCACTTACCTGCTTACACACTTGTGGTCAGAGAGGTGTGTATCATATACAAAAGGGGGCAGCAGTAAATGTCTATCATGTACCTATGCTACATTCTTACAGCCATATAGTAGCTGTCGCAGTGGCTCAGTAGGCAAGTCTTTGGACTGAGAACTTAAAGATCCCTGGCTCGATTCCCAATGGGGCTCACTGTCAAATGGAAATGTTTATTTTCTAAGAAGGACCATAATATTTTAGCCCCCCCCCCCCTCAAGAAGGGTCAAATTTCTTTTCCACCTCAGGAGATGTTGAACTATTTTACAACCCCCTCCCCAACCAATCCCCCCTACTACAATGAAAGATATAACACCTATTTAATAGGGGTTAATTTGCAACGAGATAGATACAAAAACTGTATTATTTGAATCTCATTGAATGAGCAAACTCACTCAATCCATATTGGAAATAGATGGGAAGATTTTTCTCTTCAACTATACACACATGTTCTTTGCGTAAACCAAATAACCATCACATATAAGATCTTATTAGAGGTTCTGCAAGGCTGTTAAAGCAGGGCTTATTAATAGCTGATTAACTATTGTCTTTATAATAGATATCAAGCCCTTCAAATTATGTTATTGTTAGTCAGTGCATTGGCATCCCTCAATAAGGGTGGTCTTTGTATTGTCTAAGAACCACTTCATGTCATAACATACTAATCCCCAAGGTAAGTTATATAGCTTACTGGTAAGAAGTTGTGTGATCTTTGAGAATACTTTGTGTCTCCTCACTGTTGTGTGTTCTGGTACCTATTTGAGGGGGGAATACACCATGATTGTACAAGGAGATTTGGTGGCCTATCGAGCAAGTCGCTGGACAAGTGTGTGAGAGGTCCTGGGTTCGATCCTCAGAGAAGACCTGGCACCAAATCTTCCCAAGTGAAACGAGTTGTCCTGATAAGAGTCGCGTCTGTAAGTGTCGGTAGACAGACTGCGGTGAACCTTCAGTGTCCTGGTCTCCCATGAGACTTGCACCGATCCGCTTCAACCCGTAGAAGCATAATACACTTGCGACTGGTAAAGAGATAGCAGATATCAGTGTTGACGAAGGTGGTCCTAGCCGGGAGGGGAAAAGGCTGCAATGGACCACTGGAGACACTGAGAAAAGGCTGTGAGAGCAGCCATCCCACGCTATCTGACGGTGGTACGGTCATGGCACATTGCGCTACAGTCACCAGTTGGTTATCAGGTGTGTCAGTTTCGCCAGGGTCAGAAGCTAGGATGCGTTCACAGTGGTTGACTAAGACTTGTTTACTGTCAATACAAACTCAGTTTTGATATAATCTTCTATTCCCACTTTTATTGTGAGCGGTTCAATAAGCACTTTTCCCAAATATAAGAAGCCTTTAAAGTGATACGCACAGTATATGCACAGTATGAACATGAATAGCCCTAACAAGAAATTAAATAAATCTATACTAATTTAACTCTTAACCCATGTAGAAAGTAATCATACTTAATATTGAGAAAAAAATATTTGTCAAGGGATTCGAACCTGCATGGAAAGGACTCATGTGCCAGCACCTAGACAACTCAGCCACGGCACCTGACATACTCTGTGAGGTGTAGAACAGCTATTTTAATCCCCACCTCCTCAATACCATGGCTTTGTACACCAACACACTTTTTAGATTCAACACACTTTTGCCAAAAGTGTGTCGTGTGTTACCAAAAAAAAGTGTGTTAAAAGTGGCTTCAGAAAAGTGTGTTGAAAAGTGTGTAAACGTAACACACTGTTTTTAGAGTGTAGGGACATTGGAGCCTGGCACCCAATTAGAACTAAAGGGTGCTCGAATACTACTTTTCTATACAGTTCCTATATGAGCGTGTATGTCTAAGGCTGGTTGGGTTGGGCCCCAATGAAGATTTGCTCCCTACGCCTCTGAATTTCGATCCTCAATGAATCCCTGTTAGGCAAATGACTTGCGTTGTGTATTTCACCTTTTCACCTTTCATGATTATTAGAAACACAATTACAAACGCAGAAAATTTTCAGGTACTAAACCTAGGGAGTGGCCGTTTTATGACAACAGTGGTTCATTTGGGTGGGAGCAAACTTTATTGAACCCCATGAGAAGGCTACCCGTATGATTTGGACTCATCTTGATCGAGGAACAATAATGTCACCTTGTGAAAGGCCTGTATATTACTATACAAGGAGCAGGGGGAGGCGGGGCTATGTGAGGACCTCCCCGACCCCAGGGCTAGTGATTGTAAGAGTTATAACTGACCAAAATCGGTTATAAGGAAGGGTGGTTACAAGGGCAAATTTGCCTTGCAAAAAATGCTCCTTATAACGAGATTTTACTGTAGCTGAAAAGTGGCGCCCCTTTAGCTACAGTCGGGGCGGGGGGCGGGGGGAGAGCATTTCAGGTCAAATCCCCTAACATGTATTTGGGGGTTGGTCACTATCCCAGATATGAGTACCCTTCCTGCCATACCTTGTTACATCTAACCCTGATGGATTTGTGTAACACGTTACAATGAATAACTATATCATACACTAATACAGTAACTACACAACCTTTATGTCATGAGAACATGTACAAGTAGACTCAACACATACATGATCCCCTCATGTAGGCCTACAAACCTTCTCAGAACCCCATGTTTGTCTAACCTTTGCTGTACCCAGTCCCGTAATGGAACAGGGAAAGGCAAAACATTGGTCTTTTTCACTAAGCCTCCAGCCATGCTTAGCCCCACCTTTGACTATGTGATTTTGTTTTCACTGGCACGTGAAGGGTATATGATATAAGGGACTGGGGAAGGGGCCTAGAGCCTGCTCATGGCCAAGGCAGAGTCTGGGTTGTATTCATTATAGGAATCTAAAGTCTTTGGTCACAATAGCAGGGATTAGGGCTATATAACATGAACAATCGCCCCTTGGTATATTGAGGATACGTTGATTGTAGATTGGATTATAGGCGAATGCATCGAGACAGGGTGACATCTCCAAATATGACCTTACCTGTTCTAAATCAACCGTTTCTGTCAGGAGGTCAAAGATGGGACCCAGTCAAAGATGGCGCCCGGTCAAAGATGGCACCCGGTCGAAAACATTCATATCGGCCCAATTTCATGAGACACAACCAGCCATCTCACACCTCGGACACCAATCTGCTATATTCACCCCACTCCACGCTGCCATGTCAATTCCTGAGTTTAATGTAAAACCCATTCCTCTCCATATTTTGGTTCATCCGAGATACTGGTTAAACACAAGAGTTTACTTTATACATGAATGCACCAATTAGTATATAAACGTATATATATACATATCCTCTAAACCCTGTCTTTCAGCGGTATTGCACAGCTGATGATTTGTACAATGGTTGTTTATTTCCAATAGTTAAGGTATAGGGGTAGAACAATGCCTGGTCTCTATGACAAGGGGTGCCTTTTAACCTGCTAACCTGGCTGACATTGAATGAATATTCAACAGAACCAACATAATGTTTCATTATTAGACCAGATGTAATGGAACATCCGGATTTCTACTCAACTGAGGAGTTCTTTCTATATATCATAACCATATAATGTCTTTTGTGGTCTACTATGATCGGTATTGGCTAGAGCCACAGGGGGAACCATGGATTTACCTCTCTCAGATGCTTATTAAGGGATCCGGGGGGCCAGAATCAATTAAAAATGGGTGCTTTTGAGCAATAACATTTAAAAGTATCCATTTAGCTGTCTTGACTTTTCTAAGTGAATATAAATGGGAACATATCTTTTTTTGTCGCAGGTCCCCTATAAGATAGGGAAATATCGTTGCACCAATCATACATAGATGTGTTGTATGGTATATGTTGTGTGTGGTTTTAAGTACAAGGTTAACCCTATGTAGACATGACAGATCCTATAGAAAACATGGCCCAAACCGTATATTATTATAATAAAAGAAAAAGATGAACTAACTATGACATAATAACCATGTATAATGTACTCATACACAGAAAAGAACTTCTATTTCTAAGTCTAGCTTACATAGCCTTCCCTGTAGAACCTACTGAATTCCAGTCCTATTTTAAGGGTATTTTGCCTGTAGACAAGTTATTTCCATCATAGCTTGCGATCTGACTATCCCATTTTGGGGCTGCTATAGGAATTGTAGGGCAATTTCCACCCCTTATATCTATATACCAGATTGAAGATAATTACATATTCTATCATTTAAAATGGTGATAATGAACACCCCAGATACCTATACAAGGTTTTACACTTGACAGGGGGATCTGTCGTGTAGACCTAAATGATAGCTAGAGTAGTTATCTTTGATGCCGTACTGGGAATTAATAATTGTATTTAACCTACCCAAATTTATGTATGTGTATAATATTATGCATCATGCATAAAAACCGATATTTAAAGCTGGTTGTACACCTCCTCCCCCCCCCTGGCCACACCCCAATGAAGATGTGCTTCCTACGCCTCCGGACTCTCAATGCCCTATAGTAAACCCAACAGTCAGTATACCTACATTTAGAAGCCCTCGTTTTTCCCTCACACATAATATTTAAAGGTGAAAAGAAATAATATGACACAGATATCTGTAGTTATACTTACAGTAATATACCAGTTACAGTTGTATTTGATACTCTGGTGCTGCTACCTTGTGTTTGCTTACACACCTGGTGAAGATGTATATGTGTACGTCTTTCTCACCGCTGCCTTCTATAATTATATCGGTGTATACATGTAGGTCTAGTAGTTATAGGACGTGTACCAATCTGTACGTGAAATATAAGGCTCCTTCACTGAGTACCCCTACAGATTGGTACTAGTCCTATAACTACGCTATGCCACTAGCTGTATACAGTATACAAGAGGTGTGAAATGCTTTGTTCTCCGTGCCCTCTGTGGTATAAGTCCTATTCGTATACTATCCTCCTATATACTGTTAACCAGGAACTACATGCAAGTGCTCATAGACAGTGACTCGGCGTTTTTTACCCCAGGCCAGACAGGTTATAAACAAATAATACCAAGCTAAAACGGCATGGTGGTTTTATTTTTTTATTAGTTTTTATTGGATCTAATTGCTAATAGCCAAACCTAGACTTATAGCCGCATTGCCTTTCTGCTGTCAGGACCCGCATACATAAAGCGTACTGTTTTGGATTTATTATATAGAACTTGCTTTATATTTACCAAAAGATAAACCTTGGGATTTATTGGATTGGCATTAAACCCATATTTTTCCCAGACGGTCCCACATGACAACCCAGACAAAACCCAAGCTAAGCCCAAATTGGTTAGCCCGCTTGGGGCCATAAAAAAACCAATGACCAAACCTACCAGGCTCAAGCCGGGCAGCCCACTGAAGCCACCTTCGGACCCTACTGTGGCCTCACACGTGGCCACACTGTGTTTGCTACTTGGGTTAAAACTAATATCAACTATAATATTCTAAATGAGAACTACATTTTTTTATGGAGAACAACATGATAAAAATAAACAAATATGGGCATATTTGTTATCAAAGATAAAACATCTAAATTCACAACTTTAGCAGATAATCAATGTTTGAATTATTAAATTATCAATTGAGTTCACTGAAAGCCTAGATGTCACGACCTATTTGCTACGCACAAAAAGAAAAGCAAAAAAAGCGCCCCCTCACATCGTTCATGGCTTAATTGGCAAAGAGAAACAGTTACATTTTTCGGAGTGGCCTAGGGCGGCTAAAGTATTGGTATTTTACCGGATAATACAAAAAACAATAAAGCTATATTTAGGTATAGGTACTTAAGGTTCTGGCCCTGAAATAGAACTAAACAGGATAGTACAACTAGATTGCTGCTACACAATACAACCTTTACCTAGAAACAGTAGCTTTGGTAATTAACCTTGTTTTGTAACTCGTCTTGTCGACCTCCACTTTACACTGAAAAAGTATGGAGTCCCCAAGGTTGTCATTTAGGACGGCCCTAGGGTATTTCAAGTGAACAGCATCGAATTAACAAATTGAAACTCTTCAAATTGACGACTTGCCAGGTCCCCATCTCTCAAGACAATGTTAAACCTTGGGTCCTTAGGGTTGATGCAGGCTGGGTGACCCCATGGGGAAGGACACAAAAGAGCTGTCTTCACTCTACACCTATATATGATCTGTTTTCATAATGTTGACAAAAGCATGCGATTTTTACATGATTTTACTTTTTCTCTAGATACTTAATAAAATTCGCCATATTGATAGACTTATAGGTATTGCAATACTCACCATTATATCAACATAGATATTAATCAATATATTCCCAAGGTTTATGCAACCGGCCACCTCCAGGGAGAATGGTGAATCACTTTTAGACAAGTTTAGGGCTGGCATGTACCCGGTGGGTCTTATAACTTGAAAGCTTTGCTTGCTGGCTCCTCTCCGTGTCATATTGACGAGGCAGTGCCGTGTCTGCCGACCCTGTACTTTTCCAGTGTAGGACATGTCATAAAGCAGCATGCGGCCAGGGTACACAAAGGGTACAGTGTAGGGGTGTTTGTGCAGGCCGCTACAGGCAGTTTAATTTGGGTTTATGATAGG
Organism: Harmothoe impar; assembly: GCA_947462335.1. Lineage (NCBI taxonomy): Eukaryota > Metazoa > Annelida > Polychaeta > Phyllodocida > Polynoidae > Harmothoe > Harmothoe impar. The sequence continues at coordinate 69,398,562 of OX381710.1, read as the reverse complement.
GATATATATATCACCTAGGGGCACTGGTCAATGGGATGGTGCCTCCTTCAGTCCTTTAATGATAGGGCCAAAAAAAGGGTTTGTTTCAGGTACCATGGATAGAAATTGTAGGGTCGGTAGGTCGGATTCTTTTTTTTTACCTTTTTTTTTTTTTTACATAAAAGTACTAGCCAGCCTCTCTGAAGACCTGAAAATTGACCGGAAAAGGGTAACAAATGCAGAAATTTCTTCAAAATTGCATTACGAAACGTAGGGTCGGCCCTGTTTTCATAGGCTCGGTCGGGTGACCTGAAACGGACCTTTTTTTTGGCCTAGCTTTGAAATGCAGCACCAGCATCGTACATTCATCATGGCCACTTTCATTTTATGTTAATCACAATGGCAAATGAATGATTACAAATCGCATTAAAGGGAAATGCTACTTCCTACATACAATCCACCTGGTGGCAAAGTCGAGCCTTATGATTTTCTTTTTTGGGCTAATTTCATTTTTCTTACATGCACATGGCCGTTGGCCAAGTACTTTCCCTACGTCAACCATTTGTACTATCTTATATCTATCACATTAACTAGGTGCTTGAACACCCATATTTATTGTGTAGTTAAGACAAAGGAAATGCTTTTTGAAAATTAATGACTTTCAACGGTGACCTCCTATGTCTAAGACTATAAAATGGTTGAATACATGTCTATTTCACATTCCTAAAGCCTGATTGACAAAGCAATAGAATAGTATTATCCATGATCTTTGGCATGAACATATGGACTGTTTTCCCAATCTTTCTTATAGGAAACTCTTTCGCTCAAATGACCATATATCATGAACAAGTAGCTTTAGCCTTATGAGCTTTGTGTTGGCTTTACAGGCCTAGGGTTAGCCTATCCTGCTGCTGTGCTGTTTGTGTTGGCTGCAGGGGGCCATTCTGGTGCCGCCGCAGTGAACGGATGGACTCTCTGTGAGGGTTAAAATCTGTACACCTAGCAGAGAGGTCAACCTCCGAGCACATTCTTGGTCTAGACTCAAAGCCAGTTACATTTAGATTAACATAGATCATCTGCTTTGATAACAGTGGCTGTGTCCACACAGAGAGGTCGTTGATTGTGACGGGTGGCGCCATCTCTGTTCTCACTGCAGACTGTGTGTGGGCATGTAGGGCTACAGGTAAGGGTACACCTGTGGTACCTCCAGCACCTCCAGTATGTGCCACACAGTCAGGTCAACGACACTGCTAGATGAGCCACACCTTAATGACGGTTCAATATCCCCTCCTTCGCCATTGCAGGATTAATGGTCAAGGATATCCCTGGATGGATGGTAACAGTTGTCCATGAAGGAGGTTTAGCGTGCACTGCGGCTGGTGGCATGTTCCCATCATGGAGTACTTACACCTGACAGGTAGGCCACATAGAGTACATAACTAGTATAATCTATAAGCCGAACGGTGCCAGTGGTTGGATATATGGCTCTTGTGTACTGTGATGTCCTGATTTACACATAAATAGTTGATTGCACCAGACCATGCTCTTGGTTAAAGATATGAGTATGAGTATGAGTTTTTTTTCCAAGAGTATGTTTAACTGTGTTTTCAAAAGCCTGGTCTTTAATACTCAATCATTGGATGACACCCCCTAACCACACACACACACACACGTTTAAAAGGCCTTCTGTATCAGCGCTGACCAGAGAATCCTTCTCAAGACGTGAACCTGCTGAATATGACGTAGAAAACGTTGAAATCCTGATGCATGAATGCAGCACCAGCGTGTATCCTTCTGGTGCTGCGTGAATGCATCATGATGACACGATGGTGTTGATAAAGCGTAATGCATTAATGCATCATGCGCTTTGTGCGGTGCATGATGCAAGTTATCATTGACAGGGGGTGGAGGGTTGGGGATGGAGGGAGGGGTGTAAAACTAATCGACACTTCTTGAGGGGAAGGAGCCTAGAAAATGCCTACTCGTTTTTATAGTGGAGTGGGACGGGGAGATTCCCTTAAAACGGTATAAGATAGGGGGACTGATAATTTTTTGGCACCTATGGTGGTTGGTACCTCTGCTCAAAGTGTGACCTATCCGTTAGCAAATAGCCTATCAGTGTGCGCATCATGGTTATTATTTGTAATATGATCTCCAGTGATGTGTTCCAACAACTTTACCCAGAGAGTATCTTTGGTAAAAAAAAAATTGTCCCTCAGTCTCACATTAGAATGTGCCAACATGATAAAAATACAAATCTCCTCAAGTTTTCATTATTTCTTTTACTTTAGGGAAAGGGTAATTCTAAAGATGTTATTTGTCAATGAGGGTAGTCGTGTGTGACATTTTCCCCGCTCTTCCTCTGATTGCAAGGAGCGATATCTAACTTTCCAAAAATACCAGTGATTCTTTTGATTTTTTTATTGATTTTTTTTATTGATTTTTTATTGTATTTTTTTCTTTAGGGGGGGTATATGATATGATAATGACTTTACAGCCAAGGGACTGGCCAGCTAGTAGTTATAGGTTGCAGGTCCTCTGGGTGGCATAACTCATACAAGGCTAGAGTTATTTATCAGTTTTTATGGAGGTACATCTAGATCTGTTGGTTTGGTTTGCATAAGACGTTAATATGAAACCATATTACCCAGGATTGAGTAGCGTGTGTGTCTAGTGTTATAACAGGAGGGGGTGGTAGGTACACATGTTAGCTCACACCCCATTTCAGAAACAAGTATAATACTTGTGGGCACCGTTAACCCTGTGGAGGCAGCAGAGCGCGTGCTTGTGACCTTAACCATCAAGATGCATGAATGTAGTATTGGCAGGCAACTCGCCAGTGTTGCATTCATGCATCGTGCCGACCCATGGGATTTACCATCCTTGTGGCAGCGTCTTGATGGCTGAATGCAGTCAATCGTCAGGGCTGACCACTGAAACCATAGGCTTTTATTTGTTCCAATATTCCATTATTTTTGTCATTATTACAACATCTTTATCAAATCAATGTACCGTGAATGTGGTATCATATCCCCTTTAGTGCTTTAGTATATTCTGCCATCGTGATGCATGGATATTCACCTAGTGAGTAACTCGCTAGTCCATTTTTCAATCAGTATTATATCATAACGGGTATATGTTGCATGAATGCAGGCCTAGCAGATAGACTTGCCAGGGCTGCATGAAAACATAGAACACTAAGTGGCATAATCACTGAGCGTGTCCCACTCACAGTTCTAGTACTGTTCTAGTATACTATGTGGTTAAGTGTGAGTTGTGAGAATGCCCCTTTAAAGGGTAAAGTACACATGCAGTGCCGTCTCAAGGAGCGGCAGGTAGAAGGCAGCAGGGCGGGAGGGCGGGGGAGGTTTTGTGTGTGTGTGTGGAGGTGCTCCTTATGTGTGCTGGTCCATGTTAGGGAGTGGTCATTTTTTAACAACAGGGGGGTCAGTGGATTTGGGGGGGGACCAAAAAAATGTGGACCCCTTGAAGGGGGGGACCAAAAACGTTGCACCCCTTTTTTGCGAAAAAAAGCCCACGCATTACTATAGCTCAAATGGGTCAATTTACCTCCCTAAGGGGGGGACCAAAAAAATGTCGACCCCTTCCGTGGGGGAGACCTGAAAAAGTTCAACCCGCTCGCGTGAAAATCCACCGACCCCCCCTGTTGTTAAAAAATTACCACTCCCTTAGGACTGCTTGGGGGAATGGTGCTCCACCCTCACAGTACAGTGTAGTGCTTTAATGCGCCATACCTCTTTGTTAGTGTGCTGCATGAGTAATACTGGCAGACCCACCAGTGCTGTTTTGATTCATAATGCTGACCCGATGACGTTGATACACTCCAGAAGGGTCGTCATGATGCCGCAATGAAGTGTAGGGACTTACTCACCAGCACTTCACTGATGTATCATGACCGCAACTGAAATCTTGAGATATCAACCCACCTACAAAGGGTTATGAGAGCACATGTTTGACTTGGCCAGGACTGAGCCGTTGTAACATTTACCCACAGTCCGTTTATGATGCTTGTGTTTCTCGTTTGCAGGTCGTTAGCGACTCAAGAAGGTCCCCCGTGATGTAAACAACATGGCGGCCAGGACCACACAGTCTGACAGGGGCTAAGTTACATAATGACGTCATAGTACTAAGGAAATGCAACAACACGGTCAACGTAAAGCTCAGCCTAATGGTGCTGGGTGCTCTTTCGGCAAGAATTCCGAACTGTTGGGATAAAACCTGCGAGACAAATAGGGGATGGTGAAATGACAGGAAAAGTCATCCCAAGAATATATAGGAATATCTATGTATGCTCCACCTATTGACAATGATGAGTGCCCTTGTCAATTGCAAAAGAAATGACACTATTGACCAAAAAATACTTTTTACGATTTTGGTACTTGTTCTGAAAAAACACCCTGGGGCAGTGACACTTGTGTAAGGAAACAGACAACATGGAGTTCAGTCTGTCTGTACAGGCCCAGTAAGGGAGGACGTGTGAGAGGACAGCTCTCATGGAGTTCAGTCTGAAGGTACAGGCCCAATGACTGAGGACAGGTAAGAAGACAGCCAACATGGAGTTCAGCCTGAAGGTACAGGCACAGTGACTGATGACTTGCAAAAAGACATCCAACATGGAGTTCAGCCTAACAGAGGATGAGATGAAGAAGATCCAGTACCTGGGGCGGCTGGAGCGGAAGAAGCACCGGAGTAAAGGGCTCAAGGACGTCAAGAAGTTCTCGGACCAGCTCTCCCTGGAGGCCCAGATAGCCATGCAGATGGCGCTCAAGGACACCCAGGCCATGAAGCGTCATGATGCGTCAGGTGACGCAGCGGGAACAGGGTCACCATCACGCAACCACGTCAAGTTTGCTGACGAGCAGAAGCCACGTGATCTCCCAAAACGCCCTGACACACAGTGCTCCAAACATTCCAGTTTCTCTGAGACATTTCAGAAGCGTGGCTCAGAGCGTATGGAGTCGGATATCACTGACGAGCATTATGAGCCATCTAATGTCAGTAAACGCTCACTAGATGGCACTAAGGTGCAGAATGCACTGGAGACGGTGGAAATTATTAACGCCGATGCTGATGTCCATGTGGTGGATGATGACGTCATAGAGCAGATCGCTCAGCGGAACTCAGTGGAGAAGTGCTTAGTGTGGATGGAGGTGCTGGCCAAGGAGGGGCAGATGCCGAAGGGGCAGCAGGGGCAGCAGGGGCATCAGGGCAGTAAGGAGGGGCAAGTGGCCAAAGGACATCAAGGCAGTAAGGGGCCCCCACAAACCCCTCCGGTCACAAAGTCTGCCCGGTCTCACAGAACTCAGGAAACTGCCTACAACACCCACACATAATGCATACTCTGTGTGTGGGTAAGAAACAACACCCACGTATGAGCAACTCTGTGCCTATAGAGTCATACCCATGGGTCCGCCACTCTCTGGTCAACCATCACTTCCAGGGAAATACTTGTACCCATTCTATCTGCCATCATCAGTGCAGGCCACTGCAACCAGTTCCAGGGCAGCCTTGGTCTTATAGCCGCCTAGCGAAATGCATTTTAGACCAATGAAATAATTCGGAATTTATAGGGTGCTGTTATCAGTGCTACCTTCCTGCCGTGGTAGGTTATTGACATGACACCTGGGAGACACTCATAAGCAGCCATGCAAGCAGAAAGGCTGATCCACACCGATCATATCAGTGTCACTGTGAAAATATACTGTATAACCGTTTGTGTGGTTGGTGCATGGAATGCTTGAATGCATTGTTATTTATACACTGAATTTCTTTACTATTGAAGCCAAAACTGTTTTCATTAAATAGTAACCATCTTCCAGCTGTCTCCAGCAAATTCATGCCAAGACATAGCATATGCCGTTGATACATTGACGTGGGACACATCGGTATTTCATTATCACATATCAGTATATGTACTAGACTCCAGAGGGCGTTGGCTGGCCAAAACTGTTATTGTTGATATTATTATGAATGTCTACTCCGATAATTTCCCATATATATATTGATGGAAGGTAGGCTTCTCCTATAAAATGTTAGAAACCCACTGTTCATCGAAAAATCTGAAATCTACACAATGAGTAGAGATTGGCTTTATCAAGAGTATGCCATTCACATGGGGGGTGGAGAGTCAGTGGATTTCTGTGTGAGCTAGCCGAAATCCATTCATATAGAGGACTCGGGTTGTGCTGCTACCTGGTGTTATCATTCAGCAACATGTGTTGCAGGTGTTGGGTAATGGTTTGATATGGTAAGAGTCCTTGTTAAATCGTCTGGAAAACAAAACTATGATCTGAGATCATTCAAATAAAACACCATTCCAGAAATCATAAATCTCACATTTTAACTTCTTAATCCTTCAAGGTAAAATGTGTCACTCAATGATGTTACTCAACCTATTAGTTAAAGAACTGGAAAGTAATCTTTAGGAGTTCACTACATCGGTGTGCCCCCCCCCCCCCCCCGAGGTTCAGGAGTCTCTGACATGAAGCACCCTTAAGTCACAGAGACAATATTCATACCCTCGATTCTATATAGATGTTTTTGTCCAAAATCCGCCGTGTTGCCTCATTTATTGTACCAAGTGAAAGCATCGCCTTCTAAAGGTCCCTGTTTGCAGCCAACTACTGATCCTGAGTAGGATTTAAAATATGGAAAAATATCAGACCATGTCACTTTATTAATCGGCCAGTGAGTCTGTGTCCCTGCCCTGCAGGCATTTGATTCCTGGTGTTCCGAGTGTAAACTAGTGGAGTGCAAGGAATTGTTAGCATAATGGAGATTCAAGATGCCAACGATGTCATGATGCCATACAACCAATACAGGCTGGGGGTCTCTCTTTAACTTAAACTGAGTTTCACAAGTATTTATCTAGGAAATTGTCGGTATGAAAGTACCAAAGAACAAATAGTATTATACACGTATTTGCTCTTTGGAAGTACCAAGGACATTGTCGTTAGAAGTATCAAGGATATTGTCAAGAGTGTTACTAGATGGTATGTAGTAGCATAATTACTGCCATATGAGGAGGACTTGCATACTGTCCAAAGGTCCACACTGTTGTATTTACGCGTTAATTTTACTGGAATATTTTCCACATTTCTGATCAACTAGCCGAACCGTAAGCTAATCAATATGTTCAAAATGGATCAGATGATAAATCTAGTAGTCGTGTTGTAAAATTGCGTCAGTGAGTAACACCCCCTTGGATGGCAGAATAAGTGCAGCAAAGCAATACACATGATACACCAAAAGAGTTAAATGTGTACTAACGGTAACTAAATACAAAATATCAGGCTCTAGTAATAGCCAAATATGATGTTCGTACCACAGTATAGGACATTGTACACTGTCAAAAGTTAGTTTAGCTGCACAGTAGGATAGACTGTAGATTTACAGTATAAAAGGACTTTTTGGGTTTCCAGTATTACATGCTTTGAGCTACAAACCCACCTACTGTAATCCACTCATGGGTTTGAGTCACAGCTTGGCACCATAGGAAATATGTTTTTGTCCATGTATTTATAATCCAATTGACATGCATTTTTATCTTTATTGACATAGAAATGATAGCTAGGGAATATTTGAATACCAATTTAGTAGAATTTAGATTTTTCTGTACATTTCAACAATACTACCATGTGTGCCAAGCTGGGATTCAAACCCATGAGGTCCAGATTGTGGCTAACGGTAGGTGAATTTGTACTTGTACAGTATGTAATACGGGAAACCAGAAATACTTTGTGTCATACTGTTTAGCTACACTGCTTACTTTTTACTTCTAGTGTAATATTGATGTCATTTGGACGTCCATGTGATAAAACGGCCTTGTACAAACCAAATATTAGCAGAGCATTGTATATATTTTTGGATTATGCGAATTTGCAAAGGAGAAATGATTATTCTAACTACAATTTGTAAAATCTTGTTTTTTATTATATCTTGCAAAATGCAGCATAGGCAATAAATAATAAAAAATAATAACTAATATAAATAAATGTAGAATGTATCTATAAATTGCGTGAACATAGAAGCAAAGAGGACATAACGTAAACAGAGTTTTTTTGTAGCGGCAGTAATTTATTCCAGCGACCATTTCATCGAATGACTCTGTTGCACGCGCCAGCCCCAGTAATGGGCGCGTCGCAAAAGTCCATTCTTTTAACTCATACCAATGTGCTATTGGCCACATTTCAAAATAATAAGCACATTTAAAATAATATTTCCCTTCAATGTGTGTTAGCTAACTACATTTTCAGCATGAATAGTTTAAAAAAAGTTGGCCATGCATTATCGATTTGAATTTTAGCATTTTTTACGTTTGATGACATTGTCATACCTGCTTATTTTGTTAGCGTTTTTTTATTTATTGAGAAAGCAGGGTTTTTATTCTTTCTTTCAGGTCATGGTTAAACGTCTACCATCAGTACAAAAAGTGCTTGACAGTTGGACTGTTTAAAGCCATTACCATTCAGAACATAGGCACCTGTACAAAGGCCTTATTTTTCTTTAGACCAACAACATCCTTGTCCCACGCCGCCTAAGCGGACCATGAGTCACATTAAATTAATTAACATCATTAATAATAATTACCATCAATAATTATAATAACGCAAAAAAACATATATCAAAGAATAACGGTAGAAAGACTCGGTGAGAAATAGTTTTGTGCCAATAGCACCATACGCTCTTACTCCTTTCTAACAAACCCTCCCCAAATATCCCCCCACATGTCACATGTATTCCCTTTCCCTTTCCTTTTTTCCTGTTAATAGGGCATTTGAACAAAGGTCTACTGATCACGTGATCTTTATAAACATTATGTAACGTAGGAGACAATCAGGGGGACATGAATGAATCAGACACTTGGCCTCTTCCACCAGTAATACCATTCTCATTTTGAAACATTCATTCATACATTTTCCAACGTACGTCAAAAATACTGTGTATAGTAAATATACAAAGTGACCATAGATGGAAGTTACTCATTCAGTTTACTTTAACCTTCAACAACACTGAAAGTAGTGTGTGTTAAATGTAACAAAAAACGTTAAAATTACAAAGTGCCTCGATGTTAATCAGATGTTAATAGTTATACAATAGTTTCAGTTCTTCCCGGGAGGGGGCGCGATGGGCGGCCGTTGAGGCTCTAGGGAGCGTCACCTGGTGGGAGTTTGTGAAGTAGTACAGCAGGGAGGTCCGGCCTCAGGTAGGTCTCCCCCTCCCGGGCCCTCCTCCCCCTGCCGCCGGCCTCACCAGGCCGGGGCCCGGAGGTAGTAGTCCACCTATACCCTCCGTCCCGCCGCCCCCTGTGAGCCACTCACCGAGCGGCTCCTCCTGCCGCCCCGGCCCTGCCTCCCCCGCCTCCCGTGCACCAAGCAGCAGCCTTGCAGCCAAATATAGCACTCCTGTAACGGAGCCCTGGGCGGCAGCGGCTCTAGTAGTCAGCACGTTGCAGCCGCAGCCCGCCAGGCGGCGGCACTGCCAGCTGCCACGATGACGTCATCACATAGTGGTACCCAAAAATAGACAGCAGTTGGTTCAGCCTCGGTGTGGAGCCTAGAGGCAGGGTGTAGGGATACTACATAGTGTTATAACAAGTAGTCCATGCTCTCCATAAAGTAGTCCCGGGCAAGTCTCTTAGTAGTAGGAGTAGTAATGCACATGGTCGTGTGATCCAAAAATAGCTTGCCCTGCTCTTGGAGTATCTTGGAGTTGGTTGATAATGAGTGCACATGAGTCACAGTTTGGTTGAACACCTCTCTAATTAATATCATCCACCATTGGCTCCCTTGAGCCTTTGCCGACATATAAATAACAATAATAATAACGAGTTAAACTGGGCAGTGAGTATCCGTAGGTAGTGCCGACGCTGGGATGACGATGATAATAATGATGATACAATCTTCCAATTGTAAGGACGCTTTTGATTGGCTCTTTTCGCTTGTGACGTCACCAATCAGAGGTTGCTATCTCTCACCGTTGTGCATATGTAGTGTGTAGTACGTCCGAGAGGTGTCGTCGTATAAGACAATGGATATGATGATTGGTCGTTTGTTCATACAGCAAGGATAGAACCCCCAGAAAGATGTCCACCACAGAGCGTCCAGAGCCAGAGAAAGCTGGAGAAGTAGAGTATATAGACAAACATACATATCACAGGTGTCGACAGGTGTAGTGGTAGAATTGCTGTTATCCGGCAGGTGTTGTGTGGCCGTGTCCTCGTGCCCATCCTGACTTCAGTACCACCTACCGATATCCTCCCCTCAGTCGTCTCTCAGAAGCCGATATATAAGATGTTGAGGAAACAAAACAATGCTATACAATTGTCCCGTTCTTCATAGCTTGGGGATTCGTTTCATGGAAATTAAGACGAGATTGTGGCAACGAGATGGTTCTGGAAGATAAAATAAAAATGCAAAGGTTAAAACAATGTAACTCAACAAGTATATTACACTATTGGTTAATATGTTGACTCGGTCATACATTTTTTCATGAATGACACCAGTGTTGGGAGTAATTCATATAACTGTTATAATCATTTAGCAACCCTAATATACCATGCTTTTTCATCTGTTATACTTTTAGAACTTGATAACATTTTATGATGAACTATGACTATTTTTTTATTTTTAAAGTATTTATTGGGTCTAATGACTATATAATATAGCCAAACCTAGACTTAGGTGCATTGCCTTTCTGCCGTCCGTACCCCTATCTAAATTACATCAAGTGTTAGACGGTCTTAATCTCTTTCATTATAAGCTATGGAGAACCTTGTAGCATGTTTACATCATGTAATGCATTAATGTATATAAATAGATTATATCATGTTCGTACAATTGTGGTATGTTATTATATAAGAATGATGAGATGAGATGAGAGATGAGACATTGTAAGGGAGTGATCATTTTTTAACAACAGGGGGGGGGTGGTGGGTTTCCGCGCGGAGCGCGCGAAATTTTTTACACCCCCCCCGGTCAAGGGGTCAAAATTTTTTACCCCCCCCCCCCTTAGGGTCGAAAATCGGCTCGCGCGCGGGCCCTTTGAAGCATAGTAACGCGCGGGCTTTTTGGCTCAAAACAGGTCAAATTTTTTTGCCCCCCCCCCCAAGAGGGGTCCAAATTTTTTCCCCCCCCCCGGTCAAGGGGTCCAAATTTTTTTGCCCCCCCCCCCAAACCCACCACCCCCCCCCTGTTGATAATAAATGATCACTCCCTAAGTTGGATGGCAAGTTCACACCATGAAGCAGTCCGGGTAATCACGCTTAATGGCTAGCTTAAAGTCCCTCAGGGAGTCAATAAGCGTATAGGATGGTTTCAGGTCATTCCACCTGTCGATGGCCCTATAAAGGGCACTTTTTGTCACTATTGGTTTAAGGCTGCGTATGGCCTTAAGCCTATTTCCTAAGTGTCTGCGTGTAGGTATATCGCGTACATCAAGCATGTCAGGCATCTTTGACAATGAAAAAGCATAATATAATATAATATGGTGCGTCTTGTACAAGAATCTTTAGATACTGGACTAAAGGCGCCATAATTAGAACTTCTGTGTGGCTCATATATGATTTCTCATTTTTAAGGTTTTTTGATGAACACAAAATAAACATGTAGAAATATTACTCACGTGTTTAGATTTTGACGACCCTGGTGATCTCGCGGGTTACAGACATAGAGCGTCCACGTCCCCGCACGCTGACAGTGCTCCTCTCGGCCAGGTCGGCTCTGTGCTCGGCCTCGTCCAACATCTGCTGTCCTTTGCGGTACTTGTTCATGGTGATTGTGATGACCTCCTCCTGCCGGCCGAAGCAAAATGGCGGATGTGTGAGTTTAAGAGGATTCAAAAATGGGGTTATGAGATTGGGGGGAAATGATTATCCAGTCTTATTTTGCAATTGATCTGTTTTTATGTGAGGAGTAGAGGAGATAAGTGACAAAATATGTAATACAAATTCATAAAGTTTTCACAAAGACCATTTTTTTCTAGCTACTCATTTCACATTCATGATGGTATTGATCTACACCTTAGATTTATGCTCAGTGTGCTATTTGTGGAGTCTCATCCAGTTGTGAAAGGTGGGTCTGAGCTCTTACTGACCATGGGCAGTAGAATCTACTGTTGTTTAAGGTATAAAATAAAGTGTTTTGGGGTTCAGTATTTACAGTGTATAATGTAGCAGTGTGTTATTGACTAAGGACAGAGGGTTTAGCCCATTGGGCCACAGCAAGGCTTTACTGGGCTAAAGGAGCTGTTCCATATAACTATAAATTGCTGCAGATTATCTAATGTTACTCACGGCCTCCTCGAGCTGGCGCCTTAGCGTCTTGTTCTTGATGCTGAGGGTGTTGACGACGTCGCGGAGCTCGATAACCAGCCTGTGGTCGTCCTCGGCCTGGACGCGCATCTCGGCGAACTGACGCTCGATCTTACGGTTAGCGGCCGCCAACTCACGGGACCGGCGCTGCTCGGCCTCCAACTCGGCCTCCAGGTCACGCAGCTACAGGGGGAGGAGGAAAGGGTAAAATGTTATTATGAAGTTGACTTCTCTTTTTCCTTTCGATTACTTATTCATATGGAAGTTATAGTCGTAAGAATGAAATCAGCATAGCCCGGAGGTGGGTGATCTGGTATCAGTTTGATAGCTTGAAAAATATTTATCTTAATCCATTCCAGCTGCTCCATCAAAGGCTCTCCCTCTATAAGCTTCTGGAACTTCAACTATCTTATGTTTGCCAATCTTAATCCCTAGACATACTACATCCTTCCAAGATTTAATGCTTGCAGCACCATGAATATTAACAAATGATACAAAGATATTATACTCTTGCGTCTCATATCCATGAGCCTTACTCTGCATTAGCTACTCTGCATATATAGGTGGCTGGTTGATTTATAAATATGTGTCATCAATTTTTTATAGATTAATAGATTTCCCAGACACTCACCCTAGCTTGCAGCTTGGCTACCATCCTCTTGCCCTCCCTCTGTGCGAAGGCCTCGGCCTCCTCCAGGCGGACGGTGATCTCCCTGATCTCGATCTCGAGCTGCTTCCTGAGGTTCTCGGCGTTCTTGTAGTTGTCCTGTTCCTGCCTGAGCTCCTCCGTCACGCGTCCCAGCTCGTTGGACATCCTGTCTCCACGCTCCTCGGCCGCACGGCGGGCGTTCACGTGGTCGTCAAGGTCAGCCTGTATGGGTGGGGGAACACATGGTAGGTTGTTATAAGGTTGCTTTAGGTAAGGCCCTAGATAAAAACTTAGGTGGTTTCAAGGGTGGTGATGGTGGCAATGATTCTTTTATATCCCACACTACATAGGCACAAGCAGGATGCCAGACTAACGCTCAAGTGGTAAGCTAATTCTTAACTCTAGGACCATGTGACACTTGAAATGGTTGTGAGCCAATTGGCCTATAAATGTATGGTTTACTGCTGTTGTGATTTCACATGTGGTCATTTACTATTTAAGTCTGATTGTAACCCTAAACAAAATTAAATGCCGAGCTAACCTCAACCTCAAAACTACTCAAAGAGAAAAGCTGTATCTCATCATGAAGAACTAAATTCCAATTTTAGCAGTGCACTAGGATGTCGCTCTAGAGGGATCAGCATTAAGCCGACAGGAGGGCATAGTGCATAGTGCTTCAGGAGGTACATTGTAAAAAGTTGGTTGCCATTTATGTACGTGTACAGTAGATTCTACTGTAGGTGTGCGGTTTGTTGTAGGTAAACAGTAGAACCTACTGTAATGCTACATTAGAGTATACTGTAAATCCATTCTACAGTAGATTATACTGTGTACCTACACTAACTATTTACAGTGTATGCAGCCTTTACATGTTGGTGCACCCACCTGCATGGCGCTGATGTCGGCCTCCATGCGCCTCTTGTCGGTGGTCAGGGTGGTGATGGAGATGGTCAGCTCGTTGATGCGGCTTCCTGCGTCGTGTAGCTCGTTCTCGGCGTTCTTACGGGCACGCTCAGACTGAACAACAACATGATTTGGTCAATAACTTTAAATAATGATCCAGCTAAAGGCTAATTATGCTAAGGATATGCAACGTATTGGAATCAAAATTGACCCGTTTGCTATACTTGATTTGAAGTACGATATTTCTTCCATTTTTTTTACATTTTAGTAGAAGTAACAACAGCACAATACCAGATGTTCCTAATGATAATTATTAAAGCTAACATCCAAGATTCCTGATATCATAGAGGGTGATCTATCTGCGACAGCTCCCATCTAAAAGACTCCATTGGGAAGCTTATTTATCTCTAAGTGAGGCCAAATAAAGATATGGTTTGTTTCATGTAACATGGGAGAAAATCTAAGGTCGGTATGTCGGATTTTTTAAAAATCTTTTTATTTTTTGTTTACATGAAAGTACTAGCTAACCCTTCTGCACGGCCTAGAATTGACCAAAAATGTGTAAAATGTGTAAAGATTTCTGCAAAATTACATAAATTTGCTTGTACCATACCGCATTTCTATTTCACTGTATAATACTTATCATGAAAATAAAAACCAGCCTCTTTGTAAACCTAAAATTGACCAAACAAGTGTAAAAATATAAAGATGTCTTAAGAATATAAAAAGTGCATAAAAAAGTAGAGGTTTTCTCACTGTCTCCAGGAGTGAGCGGACATCTTCCAGCTCGGTTTGCAGGGCGATGCGTTTCCTCTCCAGTACGGTGACGGCCTGGCGAGCCTCGTCTCCGGAACGACGCTCATCATCAAGAGCGACCTCGAGTTCCTGTAGAATGGTGGATGTGAGAAATTATTTATGTTATATGGTGATTATGTATTCATGGCATATCAGTTGACAATGGACTGTTTATTATCTTTATTAAAGGGAAAACAGGTTTTTTAACACTTTCCGTTAGTTATTCACAGACTCTTCTAATCAAGTATAAAATTATATTAAAAACCACTAAATCTGATTATTTGTTTAATTATGTATTTGGAAATATAAAATCTGTCAGAAATTGTATCTAACCCATTAAATACGACATGATGCATTAATACCCTCATGTCCTTGGTCGTCATGATGTATAAATGCAGCCTTGG
The DNA here is from genome assembly GCA_947462335.1 of Harmothoe impar. Taxonomy (NCBI): domain Eukaryota; kingdom Metazoa; phylum Annelida; class Polychaeta; order Phyllodocida; family Polynoidae; genus Harmothoe; species Harmothoe impar. The sequence continues at coordinate 69,383,501 of OX381710.1, read as the reverse complement.
TGAGTTACTCGCATCCAAGCATCATGCCGACCTTATGAGGTTGAGAAACCCCCAAAGGGTCGGCATGAGGCAGAACTATTCAGCACCAGCGAGTTACTTCCTTTCTATGACAGAACATGAACTTAGTGCGCCCATGGATACTAACCTTAACCTTGATGGACAGAGACTTGTTGTTCTTGCCGAGTTCGTTGTTGGCACGGGTGAGGGTCTCAATCTGGATCTCATACTCGCGGATCTCGATCTCGTACTTCTTCTTAAGGCGGGAGATCTCAGCCTTGTATTTGGTTTCGATCTCGATGATGGTTCTCTGGAGCTCATCCAGAGCACGCTGGCTGCTCTTGCTGTTAACACACAGGAGTTACAAACTAAGTTACTTTTTACTAAATGGTTTGGAGTTGCAGATTTGTAACTATTTATTGTGTTCATACTGAGTAGTGTTTATCCTTCATTGTAAAACCAGACTGGGACTTACATTGAGCAAACATTTTTTGTCCAAGATTAGATCACCCAAGAAACGAAAAACGTTATACAACGTTATATATATAACGTTTCTCTATAATCCCTCATAATGACATAACGTATTTTAGTAAGATGGGTAAACTTGTGTAAACATAAGAATCGATGCATAATGCTGAGCTTGTACCAATAGATATTTTAACAACCTGGGGCAGAAACCGGAAGTAGCAAACAGAAACTGACCGGATGTTCTCGATCTCCTCGTCCTTCTCGCGGAGGCGGTGCTCCATCTCTGAGCGGAGGGAGGAGAGGGCGGCGTTGGCTGCATCCAGGCGGGCCTGGGCATCCTTCAAGGCATCCCTCGTGTCAGCCAACTCGGCGGCGAGCGAGTCACGCTCTCCCTCGAGTTGGATGCGGATGGTGGTGAGCTCGGTGACCTGGCGGGACAGGTCCTTGTTTGCGCCCTGGGCCTCGCGCAGAGCGTCTGCAAGCAGCATAGGGTGGTGTCAGCTCAATGTGTCAGTACAATGTGTTAGCTCACTGTCAATGTTGGAGGTGCAGTGGTAACACGACAGTGTCATGACAGTGACAGCTCCACCAAGATAATGACAGTGTCAACATGGCAATGACATGGTTGACATGGCAACATCTACATGAGAGTTACTCAGTGTATGCGAGGGATTGACCTGATTAACCTAACTTAAATGTTGAGGATGATAATCTTCCTAGATTACGAATTCTGTGATTAGCTATTGATTATCAAAACCAAATATCAAACGTCTACACATTGTTAAATGTGTAACAGATCATTATCTATTCTGGCACTACAATCAACTGACTATCCTCAACACACCCGAAAGTTGCTTGTTTTCCCGGGCGAGGGCGTCACAGCGGTCCTGCAGGTCAGAGGCGTGTTGCCGGAGACGGGCCAGCTCAGCGTTGAGACGGGCGTTGTCGGCATTGGCGTTGGACAGGTCACTGCTCAGCTCATCTACGCGACGGGACAGTTCTCCGTTAGCGGCCTCGGCAGACTTCAACCTCTTGGACAGGTCGATGATGGTTGCTTGTGACTGAGAACGTGAGGAGACAAAGATACATCAGTGCTAGTTCAACTCTTAAGGTTACTATATTGATGTTTCGTTGTGATGGGTACAGCCCTGATGGTAATTTATGCATCATGCTGACCTCACAGAGTTGATACACTCCTAAGAGTCAGCATGATGCATGATGCATCAATGCAGCACCAGGGAGCTACCTACCAGCACTGTATTGGTGCATCGTGGTGACAGAGAAACGTGCTCCTATAGGCACCATTCGGCCTTTGCTGTGTCCTGTTGTCTTGGCTATTCAAAAGATCTACCTCACTTATGAGACCTCATCTTAGGCGTCAATTAATGCGAGCCATTTCTGGTGTTACATTCAATAAAACTAATCGTAGTACTACATGATATGATAGTTTAATGCTTAGCAAATAGTAACTCACAGTTTCAAGCTCGATGGAGATTTCTCTGATTTCCACGATGAGCTTGTTCTTCTCCTTCTCGAGTTTGGAGGCCCGCATTCTGGCCTGTTCAGCCATCTCCTCCAACTCCACGATACGGGCGTTCAGCTTACGTCTGGGGTACGAGACAGGACACATATTATACCCAATGGAGAACAAATAGAGGTGCAGGAGAAGATTGATTCAAACGATAATGTGCGTTCTGATAAAAACGGTGGTATGGCCCATTTTCAATTAGTGGATTTATAGCCCCTATTGGCCGAGGGTTCTAGTGGTGAAAATCTGAGCAGGGTGATCCCATTTTTTGGTTATTAGTTGCTATCTAATACTAAGTGTAATGGCGTCTTATATAATCAAATTTATAATTTTAAAAAACTGTCTTGGTGATCATAGTATCATATTGAAGAGGGATGAGGTAATGCCAATGGTAGTTCCTTTTTGTTTGAATGGGGCAGTATTTTGGGTGAATATAATGTTATATTGATATTATTATTCTAGAAATTGTTATCACTTTGGTAGAACCCTGATCACCCCCTCACTGTCGGGGTTAGACCTGGCATCACTGTGTACGGCCTATTGCCTTTGGCAGTGATCGCAGGGTCCAATCCCTCCACATCGGGAGTGATCAGTTATTCCACCGGCCCATCAATGCCCCTGATCATGTGTAACTACAGGATGTCTAACCACGTACCTGGTGTCCTCGAGCTCCTCAGTGCGGGCGATCATGTCCTTGTCGTACTTGGAGCGCAGGGCTTGCAGCTCGGCCTGCAGACGTCCCACCTGGCCGCGAAGGGAGCCGGCGGCCTCCGCCTCCTCCTCGTAGCGACCGTTGAGGTTGTCGTAGTCTACCTGCAGGTTGTTGACTGTGATGGACAACTGGCTGCGCAGCTGTGGGAGAAGAAAAGAGATAGGGTTAAGTCTTGGGGACTGAGCAATAGTTTAAACCCACAGCTGGAGTATAAAAGGCTTGAGAACTCCAGCTTATAAAGACTTAGTTACTCTTTAAACTTGTCATCCAGTTTATAAGTTTTATAAATAGAGTTACTATAGACTTGCACACATCCGCCATTTTAACATATAGAGACCCCATGCTATAAGCCTACATTTTGATTTCACCAGGCCCCGGACACCAATATAAGACTTATCATAGTAGACTCCTTGTCTAAGTTATAGACTTAGTTACGCCCCCCCCCCTAAACTCCTAGTCAAATTTATCCCCCACTATAAGGCCTAGCCTAGATATAGGACTGATTTTACGCTCGTCGCATTACCAGATGATCTATGTTATTTAGACATACCCTAGACTCCTCGTCCAGCTCATGTAATCTTAGTTATCCCCAATCTAACATTTACCCTAGACTCTTCGTCCAGCTGTTATGGCCTTAGTTATCCCCACTATAACTTAGAGTTATCGTAGTAGACTCCCCATCTAGGTTATGCGACATAGACATATTTATCCCCCACTATAATACTTACCCTAGACTCCTCATCCAGCTATGTTATAAGACACTCACCCTAGACTCCTCATCCCGCTATGTCATAAGACATTTACCCTAGACTCCTCATCCAGCTATGTTATAAGACACTCACCCTAGACTCCTCATCCAGCTTGCTCTTGGCATTATCCAGCTATGTTATAAGACACTTGCCCTAGACTCCTCATCCAGCTTATGTAGATTTAGTTATCCCCAATCTAACACTTACCCTAGACTCCTCATCCCGCTATGTCATAAGACACCTACCCTAGACTCCTCATCCCGCTATGTCATAAGACATTTACCCTAGACTCCTCATCCAGCTATGTTATTAGACACTTACCCTAGACTCCTCATCCAGCTTGCTCTTGGCATCGTCCAGGGCTGCCTGCAGGGCAGACTTGGCCTTGGACAGACCTCCGTTGGAGGCGTCCAGTTCCTGGACCTGCCGCTGCAGCTCGAAGTTCTCCTGCGTGAGGCGTGCACGCACACCGTTCAGGTCCTGGTTCTGCTTAGCGAAGTCATCGTTCTGTGCCTTCAGGCGGCGAAGCATGTCCTCCAGAGACTCCATCTTGGACTCGGCGTGGGCCTGCAGTGTATAGATGGAAGAGGGGATGAGGTGGGAATGATTTTTCAAATGTATTTATAAGGTTAAGTAAATATAATTATATTGATAAAAGAATAGTATTTAACCTAGCACAGGCGCATTGCCCTACTCACGCTAGGACCACTCAAGATCCTATCAAAATCAAACACATATGTTGAACACCTATATAGTATTGATATAAATGTTCCTGAAGCACTGATGACTGTTTTCTTTCTTGACTATATTATTTTGCCAGTGTGGAAAGTTGACAAACAAAGAGTTTTACCGGAGACCAACCTTTTCTTTCATTTGACCAAACACAGAATAGTACATTTTAGTATAATTTTGTTGATGTATAAGTTAGTAGGTAGGACAAGCGGAGCCTCGGATCCCGGGCTTGTATGTGTCTCAGTGCTAAACACTCAAAAGTAAATGACTGCTTATTCTGTTACATAACATTGTGTCATACCAAATGGCATAATGAAAAGTGAGGGAAATAGTTTGTCTTTCACATCTTGTATTATTTCTAGATTTCCCATTTACAAATAATGAGAAATTAATTGGTGAAGTAATTACAAATGCATTACCAATAAGTAGATTGGAACGGTTTTTCAAGGACGAGCACTGGGTACCACCTTCCAAGAAAAGGGGGTCAATCATGTAAAATTTCATTGTGTTTGTGGGATCTCATACGTATTGTCTCTCCTGGAAGAACTCATTCTGTAGGTATCTTGTTTTAATTTCTGTCCCAACAATTACTATATAAAACGATGCATTATTTAGATATATCACTTCTGCAGGTCATTTATATAGTCAAGTACCCCCTGCAACCCTCCAAAACCCCCACCACTAGGTAGACTATAGGTCTCTGAGTAATATTCTTGAAGCATGGTATGAAAATATCCTGGCGAAAATTGGCGACAGGGCTTTACCTGTAGCAAATATTTTACCCCTGTAAGGCCCATGTTCTTTCTATTTTACATGGGAAATTTGATATTTTCATTTAGAAATTAAACCCATGTTCTTAGTTTAAGTACCATATAATCTGATTCCGAAAACAGCTAGTTGATAAAGGATATATTCTTGAATTGAGAGGAATATCCCTGCGCCATATATGAGGCCAGGTCCAATGGAAATGATACACAGTAGTGAGTGCAGCGGTACACAATACTCCATGCAGGCAGGCAGAACGTGACAGGTCCACTATGGCAACATTATTTTTTCAAAAAATCATAGTAAATCATCTATAAATGATAGCAAAATGATGTTTGCAGTTCTGGATTTCACTTGATCCCCCAATTATAGTTGATATTGCATGATGAATTTCACATATTTTCTCGAATTCCGTTAGCCTACCTAGTATAAGCCCATAATGTATCCGGATCGGGCAATGGGTTATGGCCCTTAGTGCTCTTTTTTTTTGCCATTTGATCCCACATCTTTCCTATACATATCTATATCTATATATATATATATATATATATATATGTTGCCTACTATTAAAGCCCAGTGGCCGGTGGCCACAACTGGAGGTGGATGAGGTTGTACTTACACGAGCCTTGTTGGCGGAGTCCAGTGCACTGCTGCACGTGTCGATCTCAATGATGAGGGTCTGCTTCTCCTTCTCTGCCCTGCAGCACACAACAGCCACATGGCACTTAGAGAGTGGTCATTTCTTTTCAACAGGGGGGAGGGGGGGTTGGTGAATCTTTTGGACGAGTGGATCAGAACTCTTTTGGTGGAAATTGAGCGCGGCCAACCCCTTTCAGCTATAGTAATGTGTAGGCTTTTTCGCTTAAAAGGGGTGCAACCTTTTTTGGTCCTCCTCCCTCAGCCACTTAGGTTAAAATGTTCAGTGGCGGATAGAGTGGTGGGGGCGCGCGCCCCTAGATTTTGGCCATGAAATTTACATTTAAAATTTGGTCCAAAGGTTGGGGAGGAGTAATGCTTTCAATAGCGCCCCTCCCTTTTTTTCAAAAGCCTGGATCCGCCACTGAGGTTGATTACACCACCAGTGTTTATCTCTTATTTTCTGGATTATCTCAATTCATTAGTCAGGGCGGTGGGATATTCACTAAACAGTTTTTTTTTAAATTTGAGATGATCAATTTGATATTGCAATCATTGGGAGCTTGGCAAGGATATTATTACCAAATTAGCATCATGAAGTTGATTATATAACATGACCATGAACACCCTACTCACTTGGCCTTGCCCTTGCCGAGGAAGTCGACTTGCTCGGATAGGTCGGCGATGGCGTCGTTGTGGCGTTTGCGCAGGCTGGCCTCGGAGGACTCGTGCTGCACAACAAGCAGCTCCATGTCCTTGCGCATCTTGTTCACCTCCACCTCACGCTTACGGGTGATCTCAGACTAAACACGGAGAGAAGTTGGTGAAAATGATGTGTATTGGAGATCTCAGACTAAGCAAGTATAAGGGTTGGTTAGAATATCGCTTACGGGTAATCTAAGACAAAGCATGGAGAGAGGTTTGTTAGAATAACGCTTATGGGTATTCTCAGACTAAACACCGAAAAGGGTTTGTTAGAATAATGCTGATGGGTGATCTTAGACTAAACATGGAATGAGGGTTGTTACAATATGTTACAACACAGAGAGAGGTTTGTTAGAATAACGCTTGTAACCGGGCGATCTCACATTAAACATGGGAAGGGACTTGTTTAAATAGAGCTTATATCTCAGCCTTGTTTAAATAGAGCTTATATCTCAGCCTTGTTTATATAGAGCTTATATCTCAGCCTGGAACCAGGGGGAATGAGGGGTGTTTGCTAGATTGTTACCAACGGTTTAATTTATCAAATGTTTGATCCAATGTTAAAGAAAATATTTTGGCAAAAGTTATAAATCTAATCCAGAAAATACGATTGGCTAAGCAGTCAGAATTTAGGGAACAGGGTTGTACAGAATTTGAAAAAAGGTTGAGTTTCAGCTGCGTGCTATCGTTTAGAAATGTTTGTATGCTGCCAAACCAAATTATATATGTGCTCAGAGCAGAAAAAAATGTATAACTGAAGGTTATAACTTGGGTTGTGAATGAAACAAGGGCATATAATTGAGTGAAGATAACTATTTGATTGAACCTTTTTTTTTTAATTGCTGCATCAGATATTGGACTTAATTCGACCTCCAACAATTGAAAGTTTCCTCATTATGATTTATGGAAGATCGAAATATTGGTAGAAATTCATGTATTACATTCTGCCGGGCAATACCTATTTCTTTATTACTTACCAGCACTGAAGGCATATTCATAGAGAGAGTCATGGGTTAGTTGAATCACTTCAAGTAATCGCCTCAGGTGAGAGGCCACACAGTTCTTATAGCATTAGGCCTGTGTCCCATAGGATTTATTAAAATGTTTTAACCAGTTTTTGCACCGACAAACCCGTTTTGGTGCCGATGAAACCGTGTTGTGGGCGCCAAAATGTGTATTTCTGGCGCCAGAGTAATGTAGTAAATCCTAGTGGACACAGGCCTATTGTTAGTCTAATAGGAGTGGCATGGACAATTTGCAGTCGTTTCAACTACATCCAGGGAAAATTGAAATAGGAGCTAGGCTAGTTGATACACTGATACATAGGTGGTGTTAGAACCCCATGCAATGTATATACTTCTATCAACATTGATTTCCATTATTTATCTTAAGTAAGATGTTGTATATGGTAGTCATATAGTATAGTAATGGCCTATATAGCCGATACAAGCTACATCATCACTGTCAGAGGTGGTAGACTAGTGCTTACCTGTGCTCCAGAGAGGCCCTCTGCCTCGTCAAGCCTCTCCGAAAGGCTCTCGAGCTGGAAGGAGATCTCTGAGCACTCCTTCTCCGCCTGTAACACAAGAAAATAGACATTGTAGGAATGTTTTATAACAGGTTAGATTATATATCTGTGATCTGTTTATTACGAGATGTTGGTGTTATAAAAGTAGAGTTATTTTGTTGGCATAGGGTAGATTTCCCTGGAGTGGGACACAAACCTTGAGATGGACACTTGTTTTTGGGTTATTCAAGCATTTTAAGCTAGTTGTGAATAATGGTAAAGTTCAATGGTTATTCTTTACAAACTACAAACACTTGAAGTAATATAGTACATGAATAACCACAAATTTCACTGTCCGTCTCAGGTTATATGTCCGACTGATGGTGAATCTACCTTAATATGTCATTTGATTGCACACTGAGTCCCACCTTTCTATGTTTACCCTATTTGAAATGATTCCAAAGCTGAATGTACCGAGGCTGGGAGGGCGGCCTTCCGAGCATCGACCTAATCTATGTCCTCTAGTCTAGTCACTATGGTATTGTTATCATAAGGGGATGTGAATGTAACAAGTTGATGCTACTCTGCAGCTGTCACACAATGGAAACAGAGTTGTGACATGTACTGGGAAAAGGGACCTTAGTGCACCCTGCAGTAAGAGCCTTATTCACAGATAATGGATTTGGATATTTCAGGGTGTTAATAATCCCATTATATTATGTGACCTTTTGTCCATAGGATTCAAATGATATTTATATGAATTAAATCTACATTTATTGTAGTCACAAATTAATGATTTAACCTATTCCTTCAGGTTGGCTTTATAGGTAGCGATATGCGCCCCGTGCCCCCCATATATCCTCTTTGCTGTCTGGATGTGAGGCCTGTTATAGCCATGACCCTCTAGGGGCAGCATAGTGGTTTAATGTACTATGCCCCTGGTCGTCGTGGTCCATGAAATTAGCCCTGGTTGCAGTGATGAGTTAATGCATGTTGGCGACCCTTAAGCCCTGCTGCCGCTGGGTATAGGAATGATGAACTAGCTCAGCGCTGGGGACGTACTGGCTACGCTTAATTGTAGACACATTTAGACAACATTCTGTTTATAAAGGGTTAAATTGCAGCACTAGTAGAGGATGTAGGGCAGAGCGTCTAAGGGCTGCAGGGCGGCAGGAGTCTGTTTCTGATCCAGCTAAGTCTTCCACACCATCAGCCACCGCCCTCAGACTGCCAGCCCCCCCCCCTCCATTCCACCTCTCCCACTCCACCCACACCATTCTAAAGTTAAGGCCTTATAGGTAGTGTGGATTGCCAGCAACTTGAGTGTTCTCCCATGGTCTTACAAAATTGTCTGTTCATATATTGTAAGTTTGATGATGGAAGGAAGAAAAGGGCCAGAGCTTTGTATAGCCAATGTGGGATGTGTTCTCTAATGCATACCTTTAGGTTCTACCGATCTGACCCCATCTGATGTGTAGGGCGTACAGACTTTGATTATTTGGAGAAATGATAAAGGAAGTATTATCATATTAATATTTTTAGATACTGGTACTCTATTCCACTAAGACTACCTCTAGTCCCTGAGGTAATACATGAATGATAATCATGGACACTTGCATCTATAAATTGGTGCAGGAAAATGCAATACCCAGAAGGTTATGAATTGGTACACCTCATCCATTCAGCTGTTGGTGAGAATGTATAAAGATGGCGGAGCACACATAATTCAGCCATAGGGGAGCAGCTCGGGGAAAGGGGAGCAGTTGATGGTGGTGTATGAGCAGCTGCCCCTGCAGCAGTTAGCCTAACGGGGGCAGCAGACTCAGCAGCCTGCAGCTACACCCTACAGGTACAGCCTGCTGCAGGCCATGGATGTAGGAGGGAGGAGGCCTGCAAGCCATTCCACGGAGTAAACAGAAACCTGAGCATTCCTCCCCTACTCCCCCTCCTCCTCTCCCACTCCCTAGAGTGGGAGGTTGAGATGGCTTTAGTCTGTTGTAGGCAGCCACGCTAAGGCTGCACAGGGGTGGGTTAGCAGTGTAGGGTGGGGGGGGGGGGTACTTCTGTTATCTTCTATACAGTGTATGGGGGGGGGGGCTTCAGATGATTTGTAGCTTTGCACTATTCCCACATACCTGGGTGTAAAACTATCTGCCACCCGAATAATTAGCAATGTTTTCGGACGGTATACATAATGCCAAGTATACACATGATACAATTTATGATATCATTTTCTGTCCTATTTTCCGACTGTAATACATGCCAGCATATAACTTACGTGTCGTGTTTCCTGTGACTCAACAGCCCTATTATTTATAATAGATATCAAATTTTGTAATAGTAATATGTATTTTACTTTTTAGCTCATGTTACTTTAAATATGACGTGATCTGCTTTTGCAGTTGTATACACTGAAGATTAAGTCAACATCTCACCTTTAATATTACTCTCTTAGATATGGCTTCTACGGGGGATTTTAATGGTCACTCATGGTTCTGTTAGAAGTTATTGTAGCTGAGCAGTATAATCTACTGTAGTTTTACAGCATAAACTGCAGTATCATTGTACATGGGATCTACTGTTGGTTTACAGTATAAAAGGACATATTTCTGGGTTCACTATCCCCAGTATGTGCTCAGAAGTATACATGTCTAGGTAAAGGTCGAATAGCTAGGAGGGATTGTAATTTTGGCTCTGGGGTTCATTATATTTATCTCTTTTTTCCCTCATTGTTAATATTTTACCCCCAATCCCTGGATATATGGAATCGTTATACTAGCACCACAAGTAAAATGCTTTATCCTAGAACCAGGGTACTGGCAGTACGGGTGTTTCTCGGCGCTCACCTCCCCCATTACCTCCCACAGCCTATGTTTATAATTACCTGTCAGCTCCCCTATACTGTACACACAGCCCCAAGGTGGACCAGGGGGAGGTGGCACAGAGAGCCAGTATACATGCAGCTACAGGGTGGACCAGGAGGAGGAGATAGGGGAGCAGACATAAATAAGACGTACAGGTTATGTATACACTGCCTGTCTTCCTCCAGCATGGCCTGTACCGTGGGCAGGATCCAGGCCTTTCACACCAGCGTGCTAAAACACTGAGGTGTCTCTCCCCTCTTCTGGTCCCTCTCCCTCTTGTCAGCATTATATCTTTTATTATAGCACTGCTGGGTTGTACAAATGTATATGTCCGCCTAGACAGAACTGGGATCACCTTGCAACTAGTCGGGACTAGTTATTTGTGCATTGTGTAGTATATTTCTGTCTTATGTATAGGCCTCCCATGAGTTTTGTGTTGAGTCAGGGATTCGATGCATGAGAGGAAAAATTGAACATTCTGGCATTATGGACTCGAAAAACATGGCCGTGGGTGATTATGCCAGAATTACGCTTGCTATAGCTAAAGGTCAAGCCGTTGCTGTTTCATTTGTAAGTCCAAACCCTAGGGGGTGCAGACAGGCATACAACGGCATTTACAACCAATGCCAAATTCTTTTTAAGAAAAGGAGCCAACAATGAGAGATGTGGGAGACAGCAAGAGTAGTGGGCGATGAGGTGTAGTCATATTGAACATCTGCCAATTTCTCTTTTTTTTTTAAACTAGAACCGAGCGATGAGAAACATACTGAAGCCTGAGTATGAAAAATAAGCTGGCATTTTAACCCAGCCATATGGTGGGGTAGAACCTATGTTGTAGTGCTGAACTTCAAAGCAGTGAGAAGGGCCCATAATGACGTCCCCAACCGTATGTTGTAAGGGTGGTGGGTAGGGACCTGACAGTAGGATACATCATCCACCTACTGGAGGCACACCTGTAGGTCACTTACACTGGTAAGGTACACAGGTAACAGACTGCAAGCTACAAGTAACCCAGGGGGTAGCCAATAACCTGAGAAAGTATAGGGTTATGAGATTTAGGTTTGGACCAAAACTAATTTATTGAGGTATAAGTTGGGAAGAATCACTGTCGAAAATATCTAAACCGGTGAGAGAATTTGGGCTACTGCCTCCATTTCTACGGAGTTTTGTTTTAGCTTTAAATATGCTCAAATAACTCTACTGATTTGACCATTGTGTAACTAAAAATATTGTTGTAGAATATGGCTTTACGACAGGTGGTTATTCGATACTCTGGTGCATTGCAGTCCAATACAGAATATTGAATTTGCTGTAAGACCTAGGTAAAGGTACACTGTAAAAAGTGAAACTAAAAATACGTTTATTCATACTGTAAATCAACAGTGGAATCCACTGCCCATATACACTTATAGTGTTAATATACTGAAAACTGCAGTAGACTGTACAGTTCAGCAACGTTTACTTCTAACAGTGTAGCTTAAGGCTTCTTTTTGCTGTGTTCCTAGTTGGTCTAGAGCAGCAACACTAGCCCTGTTAATGCCCTGGAGAGATGCTGTAGGTAGGGGCAGGGTAGGCAGCCACAGGAGGAAGGAGGAGGAGGGTGTGTGGTAATTCTGCTGACCTGGCAGGAATCCCTGTGTGCCACATTCCTCCCTCCTCCACTATAACCCTTTAAGGACCGCAGAGGGAGTCAAGTGCTGTGCCCCTGCACTTCATACACAGTGGCATTTAAGCAAATTTGTCAATGCTAAAAGTGACTATTTCAGCTGCTTTAGGTACAGTAAATGCCATCTAAATGTCACGGTAACGTCATAATGACATTTATGCATTATTAAGTGGCATTTACTTGAATTAGAAATGCTCAAAATGATGCTTTAAACAGTCTAACCGTTGCTTAAATGCCAACATTCTTGCATTGCTAGGTCCCCTTGATGCATGAATGCAGCCCTGGTGTGTCTACTCGCTGCCGCTGTATTCATATATCAGGAAAGCTCTGTATCAACCCCGTTAGGTTGGTATGATGCACAAATCATGCACTTGTCAGAAGGCCAGTACTAAATCACTCTGCAGGCCTAAAGGGCTCCCCCCTCCTTCATTCTGGTGCAGCCTGCAGCTATGGCCTGTAGTGCCAGCCCCACCCCGCCCCCTCTCTGCAGGAATGCCTCAGTACGTAGCAGACATGTCTCAAGGCTTTATCTGGGCCTGATGACGTCTGGCTACAGCTATGTGCTAACTCTTGATGGGATTCTACACAGACTTGTCTGTATGTGAATTACACTGTAGGAACCCACCATAGGATGTCGGTAATATCCCTTGATGATGTGTAAACTACACATTAATGTATCATGTGATAGAATACAGCTGCGTCTCAATGCGTTTTGAACATCCGTTTACTTAATGGCTATTCATATTTAAAGGACATACTTGGGCTTGAGACTGAATCTATAATCTATCCTGTGAGTTACAGTGGATCTGTCCTACCATAGGTATCTCTAAGCTGCTCGTGATACAATATAGATCTTTATACATTCATGAACAAATAAATTACTAACACTATCATTATAACTCCTGCGAGGAGAGCAGCCCATCGATTGAGATACTCTGCTTTCTCATATTAATACATAGTACCCTGTATTTATCTAGGGTGCCTACCTGTTCTGCCCTGCACCACCCTGTCTTACCTCAGCTAACCTTAACCTGAGTATATGTGTCTAGATGCCTACCTATAACTATCATGTACAGCTGTGTGTGGTTAGTGAGATGGGGCATGTGTCATTGTGAGCTAAGCTACTCATATTGTACTCTGAGCAGCACATTACCCTTCAATGACAGCATGAGGCATCAGGGCTACATATTCATCTGATATATTTGGCATAATGCATTCATTCAGCCCGATTAGCAGGTTCCTCTCCATGGCTGCATTCATACATCATGATACTGATTAGCATAATGCATTAACTCACCATGTTGTGCTTAAAAGGTAAAGTAGCAGCTCTGAGCAACTCAGAGTAGCTCTGAGTCAGACAGTTTGACCAGCTCATCAGTGAGTGATGGCAGAGGTGTCTGCACTGAAAACCCAGAGCAAGGAGCCTAGTCATTTTGACGACCTAGGTAGTCATAATGAATAATGGCAGATGGAGTGGAGAATGGTGTATGAATATAGTCTCTAATTAGTTCACTTCTTAATGAGAGACATCCTTTTCACATATTTGGTGTAGTCTTGATTGAACTAAGTAGCATTACTTGTTATAAATAAGTTGCCAATGGGTGAGAATGATGGCCCCAAAGGTATAGAGACCACTCTGCTCCCTGTCACCAGTGTATATCTCAAGACAGATATAGTTATGCAAAATGTTAAAACCAGGTGGCAGTAGTGTGCCATAAGTAGCAAGTGAGGAATAGAATTATGTACCATAGGGTAGTCATTGGGACAACCTAGGACTTGAGAGTTGTCACTACCGATGACTTTAGGTCTTCAAATGGACAATACATAAATTAACAACCTTAAGGTAGTCATTCTGACAACCTAAATATTGTGACTACCTAAGGTCGTCATTATGACAACTTTGGTCTGAATGGCTCAGATGGGTAGTCACAATGACGACCTAAGGTGGTCACTTTGACTACCTAAAGTTGTCAGTTTTGGCATTGTCAAAATGACGACCCTGAGGTTTTCAGTGTGGGAATGAAGCCCTACCACGACCACCATGAGCTCATCCCTGACCACAACCTGACACACCTGGGTACCTGGACGTTACCCCCTCACAGACAACTGCCGCAACACATCACATACTAATCTATGAGAGCACAGATAATCTAAATGCCCCGGCCCTTAGTCTGAAGTGGCTAACCCAGGTTAGTCATAGGGACAGGCATGAACAAGTGCTATTCAAAAACGACTGAGGCAAAACAACATAATTATGACTATTGCCTTGCTCAAAAGGACTAAAACTCACTTAAATGGAGAAGACTAAGATGGGTTGGTCGGTCCCGACCAACATGACAATATTAACTATAGGTTGGTGTCATAGGGAGTCAGGAAATGACTAGGGAAGTTTGTCTGTACTGACTAAGATTTCTAGCATAAAGAATATCAGTATATGTCCCAAGACCTGGAGAGCAGGGTTTGGCACGTAGAAGCATGACTAGTAGCCTCCAGAGCAGCTCAGAGATCCAAGAGTATTTATAGCTAATTGAAGAAAAAGAACAGCTTCCTCTATACCTAACTCTATCTTTGTGCTAGGATGCATGGTTGCCTAGCTTCCTGCATGGTTTTGCAAGATTACTGAATTCTTTTCCCATGTTCTCTTCTAATGAATATACAGGGAGAGTCCCTAAATATATGAGCTAGGTCTTACTAGCTCTGTATTTCCTAGATTTTGATATTGCGCGGACCTAAGCCCTTGATTCATGGCCGCCCGGGCCAGAAGGCAGTATCTACTTCTTAAATCAGTGGCCACTGAAACCAAACTGATCAAATACTACATATTTCAGTATGCACTGATATAACACTCCCAAAACTACTGATCCCCCACTGCTTTATTCAGTGCATAACCAGTATCCACTGAACTTCCACTGCTATCACTTTGTCACTTCATGGATTATTTTCTAGGCTACTGATCCAACACTTCTGGGACATAGTCCTCAGGGCAAATGTCAGTGTATTTCAGTAGTCAACTGATTCAATACTGACATCCTGGTGCTAATGACCTACTTTTATTTGGGTTACTAGACACATTCGAATTTGACAGTTACACAGAATGCGCCAGAATCCTGTGGAACCAACAGAGAAACAAATAGGGAGCATATTTTACAGAAATATTCTGTCAAGGAGGCTACTCAGTGTTACAAGAATGGGAATACAATGCATTCAAGACCTAGTGATCACAGTGGGCTACTTGAAATAGATTTAAGATTTCACTATGGTAAGTAAATCAGCCAAATTTGTTCTGGCTCTCACAGCCTTACTTTTTCTATTGGGTCAACATCTTGAAAGACGTTTTGAATTGTACATGTCTATAGGCTACACTTGTTTATGCACTGATTGCTCACCTTAGCATCAGTACTACTGATGCCATACTGCTACAGCAGTGCTCCATCAGTATATACTGATCAGCTACTGCTGATACAGTGGTTGGTCAGTAGTACTGATCCAATACTGCCACAGTCCCGGTTTTATATGGGCTACAGCACCTACTGAATAGCTACTGCTGAAGCAGTGCTAAATCAGTAGGCTACTGGTCAAGCACTGCCACCTCATTTACATATTTCGGACATACTGCTTCAAGACTGCTTACACACTGATATAACACTGATCTACAACTGGGTGACTACTGCCCTGCTCTGTAGTGTTTGACAGTAGAATAGCAGTGTACACTGATTTGGCACTGTTACTTACACTGCTTCAACACTGAAGCACTACTGCCACACTACACTGTATTCACACTGATTTTACACTGTCTTTCTACTGCATTCTGGCCCGGGCGCCCTTTCTCGTTCTACATGTGCCAAATATAAGTTTAAAGAAAGGATTTAAAGAAAAATCAAACTTACCCGCATGCGGCCTTCCCTCTCAGCCTCCAGAGCATCCTCGAGCTCACGGATACGAATCTGAAACAGGATAGGACACATATTAACTAGTTGTATAGACATATACTAAGTATACCATGTGAAGAGTTTGGATGCAAACACCATTTCCATAAAAGGAGACAAAAAGCTGACAAACATCCGGTCTTTTTTTTCACGTCATTAGGGCCTTTGAAGGATATATACCGTCACAAGTATTATTGCCCTGGGGGTGTCTTGACAAAAAGGGTTGATTTGCATAGTTTTGCATCCAGACTCTTCAGCGAGACAAGACTAATACGTGGCGCAAATACCACACAAATTGACAGAAACAGCACATGTATACATGTACAGTTAACAGACCCGCATAATTAGATGCGTTTATATGGTAGTTACAGATACAAGTACAAACATAATATAGTATATCATGCACTGAGTCATACATAGCATGCATGCTATTGCATTAGAGGTAAGGGCAAGGCTATAGGGTATGGCATGCTTTTACATGGGCTAAAAGTAAGTTGCTAAAACAGTATGTATAAATACCGACACATAATGTAGATATCTGATGAGTAAATATATTTAGGTGTCAAATATTCCTTTGCGTTGCAGCATATGCCTCTACTAAGCATGATAATATCCCAGTGCTTCTCTATACCGCCACAGGGGGCACTGGTATTAGTAGGAGTATGCAGACTCCTCAGTCTCAAAATAGATCCACACTGTGCTGAAGAGCCATGGTGGTAAACGTACTCCATCCTAGCACCAGGCTCCAGCAGTGAACTCAATAAAACAGATGGCATATAGGATATAACCATAATCAATCCCTGATGACCACAGTATTTGTAGAGGATAAATAGAAGATGTAATCCAACACGGTTAGTCCACTGGCGCGATGGAAATGAGGTTTAGTTGAACTAGTGCTATATACATCCAGGTATATGAACACAGATGTACATGTATACAATATGTATGTATATAATCCGTTAGTGTAGCAATATTAGATATCCAATTGTGAGTTAAATAACACCGTATATATACACAAAAAGAAGCACTTCCGGTGCAGGCTTGGGGCTCCACCCACGCAGACAGCCCCGGTATCTGAGGTATGTAGGGTATGCCGCAGTATGGCTGCAGTAAGCACTTTACATGGAGCAGGAATTAAACCTGAGGTTGATCAGTCGATGGTCAATCCCCATGGTCAATCCCCATGGTCAACCCCCATGGTCAATCCCCATTGGCAATCCCAATGGTCAATCCCCAAGTATATTGGGAATCCTAAGCGTGAAACTTCTTCTATCACAGACACAGCTTCCAGTAGCACTATGTAGAAGATAATTGGAATCCGGTTGTGCTAGGTATAATGCACAGTAGTAGCAATGGTGTGAACGTAATCCAGGCAATTGTGCAGCATCAAAATGGCGGCTGTCACAAGTTGACAGTGTACCACTAGTGACAGCTAGCACATGTTGACAGTGTATACCAGTAGTGACAGCAGCCCATATGATACACTCTACGTGCTGACTACTTAGTGTGTCACTTTACAAGTCACAGAAATGACCAGGGGCCAATCAGTAGCGTACTCCAGAGGTCTTGTTCAGGTAGATTATCCAGTAGAGTTGCCGCAGGGCTGGGAGTATCCCGCACCTGGTCATTATGAAAACATCTTCCACAGTGACTGCCTACTACTCTTATTACATATCAAAACATTGCCTACATATTTTTCTGGGATATTTGGTCTAGCAAATCTTTCAGAGGAATGGGATTCACACCAAACCACAAAGATGTAATTCCAATAGAGTAGGACGCAGGTCTGACGTGGGTTCACACCTTCCATTCACGGTATGTCACACCAAATCTACACATAGGCATCATGGAGGTATGAAAGGTCACCCAACGGATTGAGAATGAAAGTAGCATCAAGGTTAACCTCAAGTATACAGGTGGCACATTTCTAGGCTGTTGTCATAGTAGGGATCACACCAAGAGACTTTAGGTGAGCAGCCTAAGGACATGGGACCTATGGGTCACAGCTACAGGTGCCAGAGACTTAGAGGGTCACACTACACATCAGGCTAGGTCACAGCTCATGGGGAGAACACCTATGTCTTATACAGACAGGGACACACCTATGTACAGAGGGCCTGGACGATTTATCATAAACCAGTGCTAGATGCGCTTACACGGGGTACAGTGGGATAGGGATACACATGTACTGATGATCCCTCAATTACAAATATTTTATTTTATATGTATTTCATTTATATTTTTCTAGATTGCGATATAAATCCATGGATTGGGGTGTACACTATATTTCTTGTTGATTGGGGTTACCCATCAAAATAGATATAAGGCCTATCTTGTGTGGACATATTCACTTCAAGGAAGATCTTTTACTTTCGCCATGGATGTAGAGATTCTGTCGTTCTTTTACATTGGTATAATCTATGCCTGCTCTGTGGATGGGGCATATATCACCAGAGGTGGTGTCCTACCGTTGTTGACATAGGGTGGTGTATTCCTAGGGCCCCCACCTATACACAACCACACTAAGGTTTCCTCAGAGTCAGACCCTGGGAGTCACACATAACCCACATATATACCACTGTATACAATGTGTATGAGCTGTAGCCTGACGGTGCAGAGCTAACCCTACTCACAGAGCAGCTCACAGAGCAGCTCACACAGCAGTGGGATATATCGGTAGAGGTAGAAGGGTGTTGAGCTGTACAAATAGATGTCCTATTTGAGTGAGTCGGTGTGAGTCCAGTTGTACAGAGAATTAGCACAGGGTCGTTTTTACTCCTTCTATCCATTGTCTGTTGGTGTCAGTGATATATGCCCTCCATTTTGTGGCACAAATGACACCTGTAGGGGTGGTTTTGTAAATGTAGAAGGTATGACCTTCCGAATTAATTATTGCAGGGTAGATTAATTTTTCCTGACTAATCCTTGTGAGACACAAACCAGCGAGGTAAAAAATAATTGTTTCTAAATTATTGGGGCACCGTCGATGGTGACTAAGTGGGATGATAGTAGATTATATATCTCTAATCTACTCATCTTATTTGTTCTTAACTGCTGGCCAACAGGTGTGAATTCACAGGAAGGAGATTCACCTCTGCTACTTCTAGGTTGCCATGGTAACCAGTGTCCTGAGACCACCTCCATGTTGTTATGCTACAGCACTGTCTATGGGTGACAGTTGAGGAGGAGGAGGTTCAACTCTTTTTTCCTCTTCTGTTTTTTTTCTGGGTTGTTATTTTGTTTATCCCTTCACATCACAGAGTCGGCGTCAGAGACGTATCGGATTTTATTTTCACAAGTAGTTTTCAGCATTGGGGATTCATGGCTCTCTGGTCAATATTTTGCGTGTAAATATAGACTGTCTGATTCCCAGAAGCCTCTCCCCCTGCCCGGAATTCCAGGCGCCCATGGCTAGTGACAGGACTGATGAGGGAATGGGGGGGGGGGGGTGCTGAGGTATGTTACCATCTAGCCAGGCTCTCTGTGTGTAGATGTAGGGGTGAGGTGGGGAGGGGGGTCTGAGGGATCTATCTAGGCCAAGAGGGTTCATTCCTGCAGGGCAGCCCCTGTACTAATACCCCCCTCCCCCCCCCCCCAATCCTCAGTGGCTTCATTCCCTGGCTTCTCCCGTCTGGTTTCTTGCCATATTGTATAATGCCTCCGTATCCTTATTTTTCCCATTTCTCTCGCCCCCTCCCTACCGCCAACACTAATATTTACCTGAATGTATGCCTCTATTTCCTGGATATCTAAGGCCCAAATCATTAACCGTCGCTTGGTCGTTCGGTTGTGCTCTCCCTCCCCTGAACTACCGTCCCTTATCCTGTATTTACCCTGTGCTTAGTCTACCTATTCTAGATCTACACTGTAAAACTACAGTAGATTCTGCTGATCAGCTACATTTATTTCTAATAGTGTGGTGGGCACTAACAGTAACATTCTCATTGCCTCCATTCCCTAGAGTCTAGCCCACATCCGCCATACTCATTTCACATTTCCCGGCTCCTAGAAATCCCCGAGCTGGAGTAAGGAGTATGTGTGTTGTTGGGGGGGGGGGGGCTGGGGCCGAGATGATGTAGAGAGAGAGCACTGAGAGTGTATGTGAGTATGAGTGGGGGGGGGGGGGTTGCTGGCAGGGCGGAGTGAGGCCCACCTATATATGGCACAGCTGTAACCCAATCCCTCGGCTGGTTCGCTGCAGCTCCGGGTGAGGGCGCCACCGTCGGCAGCTCGATCCCTGCCCCGTGAGCTGCTCCTCGCGCTGCTCCCACTGCTGCTGCCATGTCCAAATGAGGCCCGACCCGCAGCCCCCACTACCACTGCTAGTTAACCACATTCTACATGTCCTGTCCTCTAAAACCACCATCCATCTGTCTACCCCCTTATCTACAGTATTACTCAACATGTAGAGCTGCAGTTCATTCTCAGCTGCTCTTATCTCAACTTGCCTCATGGTAAAATGGCGGCTGCAGATAAATATCATTACATATTGTCAGGAGTGAAATACCTAATAACCAGCTGAATCTCTCACATGGGGATCCCATGAAAGACCATTTAAAATGGCTTTTTTGATCATTTTAATAATTGAGCAAGTTGGGTTGCTAAGGTTCTAGACATGGGTAGACCTATCATAAAGACTAGATAATTCTCACGAAATAGGTCACCGAGTTATTCCCTTGGTTTATTCAGAGTATCAACAAACTGATAAACTGCCGGTCATATGTTACTTATCCTTATGTCAATGTCTCGTGGGTTCATTCATGCCTGGTCTGCAGCTGACAACGTAAACTAAGGGGCAGCCAGGAGCTGTGTGGAGTTTCCCCCTGATCTATTTAAGATGGCCCAGAGAAGAATACTCCCTGTGGGCTATTAATGGAACCACGTAAAAAGTATGTGGGTCATGGGAGGGGGGGGGGAGGGGCTCATACTCTAGACATACAATGGTTATGTGGATGATGCAATAAGTATCAGCATATCCCCATAACACAATGCTTCCACTATATTTTAGAGTAGGAATAATTAAAGTGTGTATTTTCTGTCACATTCCTTGTGTGTATAATGGTTTCCTTTGCTGTATATTCTCGAGGTTCGATATTGGCCTTGAGTCATGGGGTTCTATAGTTCCCTGTTTACTTGTTGTAACGTTATCATGTCTCTTTGTGTGTAGGTGCTAAAAGCTGTGATGTCGGGACTAGTGTAAGAGTGTTCTTAGTTCCTCCAGACCACACCTGGCGTTTACCGGGATTATAAACAAAGCCTCCACAGGGTCCATAGTAAACCGCACAGTGTGTAAGAAAGATGTGGGAGGGGAATTAGGCCGTTGATGCGTACACATTGTGTTACGAGCCACGCAGAATGGATGCTCCGCATGGGGGAACTCTTAATGATATTGCTGCAGGACAGCTTATCTCATTTCAAATCGATATTTATCAAAATGGAATTGTTTTGTAGGTCATTACTATTGTCTTCTGTCTGAGCAACTTAGCTGACGGGCTGCATGGATATAGCCTTGAGGCTTCTCATTGCATGAGCTATCCGATTCAACGAGCTTTAAGCAAAAGTTGAAAATGGCTTTCTTTAGCAGCAATGTTAACTGACTGTGATCTGATTTTTTGTCTTAAAAATTGATTCAAGTTGCTCCAAGGTGCTGAAAGCTGGCCATTAGTCTACTTAAAGCATTTCTGCTTAGAGCTGCATTGCTTGAAGCAGTCAGCATCTGCTTAATGAGTGTGTTGATGAAAACCAATGCCAGTGGTCTGGGAGAAGGTCTGGGTCTGGGTTGAGTAGAAGGTCGGTCTCCACAGCTGGTGTACAGGATAAGGGATCAAGAAACTATGTGAGCTGACATCTATCTCTATTTATAGAGCCTAAGTCTTCCAGTCACAAGGCAGTGCTCATTGTATATAGCCATGAGGTTGATGCAGGCCAATGTTGGAATATTGAGTCAATTTTTTAAATGCCATTGGACAACTTTCTGCCAAATTTGATAAACCTGGCAGGGGCAATCGTATAACACTATTTTTCTGGACTGCTCGCACTGGGACCAAGGGAAGTATGTGCAACCAAGCAGACAGGATGACCCCCTCCCAGCTATAGATCATCGGGATGACAGTTCAAAATTACCTTTGAAAAACCGTTAAGAATTCCAAAGTGGTGGAGGGGTCCAGATCGCAAAGACCGCCCCCCCCCTCCCCACCTGATCCGCCCCTCCACATGTTTTCTACACGTTTGTTTCAGTGGAGGTCCACATGGTTCTAGGGTATACGTGAACTGAGGCTGTGGGCGTGGCAGCCAGAACCCAGACTGAGGCTGGAGACTGTTAGCCTCAACACCCCCTGACATTCACACAGTGGCTGACCTTCAGCAAATAACCTCAAAACCAGGCTCAGCTGTCTGCAAAAGTCAAACGCCAACAGCTTAAAACATATGCTGCTGGTCTGCTGTCGTCAGCCGTGCTATGTCTTCTCCATGTACAGGGTTAGTCAGTAGAAAGCTGCCAGAAGCTATTGAGCAGCTCTATTGAAATCTGGTAAACAGTTTGCAGTAAATGTGCAGGAGTGTGGGAGGGAAGGCAATGAGCTTGTGGTGGTATTAAGAAGAGGATCTTTCTCCTGTTCCCTCCTCTTTTATTGAGTTGCAGTCGAAACCAATTAGTAGGTCAGATCTAAAATGGCATTGCTTGCAATATGGGTTCCATCATGATTATATGGTTTTGTCCTGATGTATCATCTAATGAATGCATTTTTGAATCTTGGGAATTGGGCAATTCCAGCAATATCATTTTCAATGGTGGACTCATCTTTAGTAGGTTTGTTGAAATGCTTAGCCCGAAAGCTGTCTATTGTTATGATCCAAACAACTCATTATCCCATTAATCTTACATCATCTGTAAGTTAATGAATCAGGTCGAGTGTTCCCTGATAGGGAACATCATGATTATGGTGGTCCAATGTCTAACATTGTATATAACTGATCAGTCAGTGAGCACATATAGCACCTACTATATCTAGTCTAGGTTGCCTTAATGCAGGTGGATAGCACCCTATATTGTAGACGAGGTACCAGGTGACCTCTAAGTGCATGTTACGTAGTCTCCACATGTAGACCTTACCTGGTCACGTCACAGATAGGGGAGGTGCCATTTTATGGCGACAAGGGGGGTGTATATTAGAACCATTGAGATTAGGGAGGGGGGATCAATTTCAACTCTCTTTTAGCGAAATAGCCAGTGTTACATCCGATAGTCAAAAAGGGTATAATTGAAACCGACTGGGTGGACGCCCTCCCTCCCCCCAACACCCACACAGGTGAGAGACTGGTGTCCAGGTGGGCGACTAACTCTTTATGTTCAACTGTCTTTTTTCTTCTGGCTTCCTTTTGGCTTCTTGTCAGCATGATATACTGAGGCAGGACACTAGCGAGTAACTCGCGGACGATGTATTGGTGCATCATACCAACCCCTTGAGAATAATATTATTGCTGCATTCATGTATCTGAATACAAAAGGGGCATAATGTATTGCATCAACGACTTCGTCTCGGCATAGTCTCCACTTTGAAGGGTTAAGCCGTGGTCGGTATGAGTGGCCTGGAATGTAGCAGAGATTATCTCCCTACCCGAATGGGGCATGTGAGAGTGAGGTCGTGGATCCTGGATCCTCTGATCCTTCGTGGCGGTATTTACAGCCAGGCTGTTTGGGTGCAACTTTCTGTGTAATCCATGATGTAATCGTTCTTATTGGGGTTTCCATGTTGGTGTTTTGCGTTGTTGTGATCCAAATATCCTGATATTACCAGTTATGTGCAAAGGAAGGAGAAGATATCCTTAAATTTGCAGGCACTCCATATTGATAATAATGATAAAATAGTCAAAATGTAACAGGGGGCAGTTAGAAAGCTGTGGAATGTCACAGTTCCAACTGATGTTTAATTGTTATATAATTTGTTATTATGAGGGGAAACTGTGTAAATTTGTGTAAACTGTCTAAAAAATAAATAATTGTATTTAATGTTATTGTGTAATTCAGGCTATAAACTCCCTATTAACAGAACTGAACAGGACATAACAGAACGGAACAAGGGTATAAGGAACGGGCCACTCATTGGTAGGAAAGGGGGGGGGGGCTTTGGTGGACCTTTTTCAAATTTGTGTGTATTGATAATATACTACCCACAGAGGACTCAATATACACCAGAAACAACACGTATAAATCTATGTGAACAAGTTTTTTGGGGTCTATTAAATTCGCTGAGCCTCTTTAATCCACCAAGCCCCCCCCCCCCTACCATGAGTAGTCCCATCCCGGCTGGTGACATAAGTACAGGAGTCAAACAGGTGTTGTACAGGTGTGTCAGAACAGGTGTGACAGTGTTAGGGACCTGTATAATTAGCACCTGGAGGAATGGGTCAGCCAGGTAATACAAGTAGATACAGGTGGTATAGTGGCGGTCACTACAAAGGTATCATGTCCTCCAGGGGCTGAGTATACTGTATATGGTAGGTACTGGAGGACTGAGATAGAGGGGGGGTAGGGCTGTAGTATAGAGATACCACCCATAGTGGTGAGAGAGTAGGCAGATAAAGGGGGATTATCCATGTTGGATCAGGTGTTAATATTGGCCTAAACCACTTACCTTGCGTTAATGGTATAGTGCAGATAGTATTGGATATAATATGTTAGGGGGAATGGGTATGTAGTATTACAACGTGAACAAGGTATTAGTATAGGATAGATACCATGCTATACGATGCATTGATATGGGGGTCATATTAGGATATTATCTTAAACCTTTAAGGGCCGTAAACCGTTCAAGTGATATTCATTCAAGCTTCCCGGGAATGCCTTCAAACATCACACACTCAGAACAGTCATTGTTGCTAAAACCACTCTCACTTGAAAGTCAGATTTTCAGGTGAGAGTGATTTTAGCAACAATGACGCTGACTGTTCTGAGCGTGCATGTCAGCTCTTTAGGAGGGCATCGACGTCATAGTGTCGGTATTATGCATGGATATAGCCCTAGTGAGTTACACGCCAGTGCTGCATTCAAACATCTTGTCGAATAAGGACATAGCGCATTAAAGCAGTATGCGACCCTCACAGGTTTAATACAGCATTATGCGGTTTTGACATGATTAGGACATCACTATGCGGCCCTTACAGGGTTAATTAATACGTCATTGGGATGCCCTTTCTGGTCTGATTTATACAGCATGCGGACCTTACAGAGTTAATTACTACATCATGCGGCCCTTATAGGGTTAATAGAGTATCAAGGTGGACTTACCTCCAGCCGGTTGGAGGTGGAGGGTGACATACCGCGGTACACCTGGTAGCGGTGCATGGTCTTCACCGTGCGGCTATCGTGGTCATCCATGTCGGCGTCTGAAGAGATGGTAGTCCTACAGGCAAAGCAGAAAGTGAAAGGTATAAACCACCAGCCGAGTTACTCACTTAGTTACAATCAGTAGTTCCCACTGGTATAAGGAGGGAGAGCCTCAGTAGTGTTATAGTATGGCAGTTATGTGTAACTCCTATAGGTCTGGTGGTACCTTTCAGTAGAAAGGCTTGTAGTGCTCTGACTGCAGTGCTGGAGGTATAGTCCTTAAGTGGAGGTGAGGAGGAGGAGCTTAACGGGGGTACCCTGGAGGAGTCTGTAAGGGTGGCTGGTGGAGGAGGCAGATGGTGGAGGATCCACAGAAGGCTGCAGCAGCTCTTGGTGGAGTTTGGAGCCAGGATGAAGGCCTTAAACCCTGCCCCGTGTTTATATACGGCACCGTGCTGCCCCGCTGCACGCTGCAGGCCCGTCAGAGGGCAGCACTGGTGGGGGGACGGGGGTGGGAGGGGGGGAGGTAGTAAAGGTACCTCTTGAAGACAGACAGACCCTCCTACAGGATGTTCACCCTGTCACGTACTACTCGTAGGCCAATAAACTACAAATACGATTCAGGTGAAACTGCTGAAAGGAGTAGGGGGAGGTATATGTACATGTATTTTATTCTGATACATGATGAATTTTGAATATTTATTGAACCTGTAAAATAGTTTTAGTGTGAATATTTGATATTTACTTTTAGCAGCTTAAAATGTCTCAGACATGTAAAGATCATTTTCAGTATCAAAAAAAATAAAAAAAATTGTTGAGCCTTCTTTTATACTGGGCACGATCAGTTCATTCATATCCAATATATTTTGAGAGGCCTAGTCTAGGTCTTAGAGGATCCACTCCCAGTCACCCTCAGACCACAAGCCCTGGAGGACGGAAGAGGGATCCTTACTGAGGATCCACTGGCCTCCTGAGAAAGGAATTTGTCTGATGTCTGTTGGCCTGGCCCAGAGCCTGGGTGCCATAGGTGGGGCAAGGTGAGGAGAGGGCCGGAGGGGGGTTACATTGGGGCAGTCTAGATAGTATGGGATCCCTGGTGGGTGGGTGTGGGTGTGTAGATAGGTAGGTGGGTGTGTAGATGGATGTGTGTGTGGGGGGGGGGGGGGGCGGATGATAAATTTACCAGTGTAGATAGTTGGGGAGGGGGTGGAGTACGGAGCTGATCTCAGCTGCCCTAGTAGGGGTATGGAGCAGGGGATGTGTAGGAGTGGCTATTCCAATGTCCTTGGGCAATAACTCACTTTTACCTGTAAGAGTCTCAGCAGCTATAAAGAGAACATGTCTTGTCAATGGAAACAACTCCTACCAGTTTAAGATTATTATATGGAAAGGTGAAAATGAAAGGAATATTGGCATATCACTCACGTATTGTCATAATTGGATTAATATAATTTACTACTAAGTAATAAACAATCGCGACCTATGAATATTGAGTTATGTCTATATTGATATCAGGACAGGCCAACATTAAGAATGATAGAGCAATGTTTTTAATGAGATGACATGAAGAGGGAGAGGTGACAAGGCAGGTATAATTCACACCTGCCCGGGTCTCACACAACACCATACACATAGAAATAGAGGACTGAAAGAGAAGAGAGGAGAGCCATGGACAAGCAACTCGATTTGGATTTCAAAGGATGCCACGAGAATTATGTTTAGAAGGACCTTGTTTGTTGTTGTACCTGTTGCTTTTCATTGAAAACTAACTTTAACCAATATTGGGCAATGTTGGACATAGACAAGAGTTCACCAGAGGGCAATCCCATGATGTGAAGCCGAGTGAGATATCCTTTGCTGCCGTCTTCCCTGTGAAATGCATTAACACTGCAGCCTAATTAGATTTGTTGAGGGCTTCGGGTAACATCCGAGGTTGTGAACATTACCCCGAAAAACCAATTGGCCTTCGCTCAGTATTTTTCGAGCAGAATATGTATGTGGAGCCCACACCGAGCATGGAATATAGAGAGTTGACTTGTAGCCCATTTATCGATGCAAATGCTGCATCAGAAGTTCTGATGATTCCCTTCTCTGTGGAAGTTTTGGGTTGAGGCATCACCACAGCACCACCACTGCACACTGCAGAGATGCTTTGGGGGATATCACTTAATCCACTGTAGAATATATACACAACTTGGGTTAAAGGGCATATCATCAAAACACTGCCGAAAGACTGGGGAGGTATGTGCGGAATACCAGTTCAATCCAGGTAGATTTGGTGGGTTTTTTTCTTCTGGAAGATAAGGGGATGGAGAAAAACAGCACTACATTCTTATAGGCACCTTATTCTTGGGGTAGGGTGAAGGGGCTAGGACTTAATTTTGAGTATCACATATCCATTCATAGTAGACTGGGGTTTGATTTTGGGGACCATATCACAAACCCATATTATCACAGACACAATCTTTTTTAATGTTCTCACAGTGGAGATGGCGGGAGGAGAGTCACCACATCTTACAATATCACTAGATCACTCTAGGTAGACTAGGTATAGGATTCTTGGGGAGATATCACAAACCCACTCTGGAGACCCACTCACTGTCTCTCATCTCTGTGTGAGGGGTGGGGTACAAAAGGTGGTCACACCACGCCGTGTATAGACACCTTAATGCGCTGCAGTAGGAGGTGGGAGGAGGGGGTATATCACCACTCGTACTCCACTGTACCTTGTTGTCTTCATGGTAACTTTACCAACAGTACTGCTGGCTTGTTCCGACCGGCTAAAAAAGTCAAACATTCAGAAAAAGTCAGACATGTGATGTATGCTATGAGGATGAGGGTCATGGGGGTTCAACATGTATGTAACACATATGGGGGTTGAGGGCTGTGTCACACTCCTCCAGATGGGGTTTGAATAAAGTTGACTATAGTCAGGATCTCTCTTTGTGCAGTGACATTTAGGTGACATGAGAGATGGTAGTCTCCAAGGAGAAGGAAGATGTGAGACAGTGAAAGGTAGAAACATGAGCTCTACCAGGAGAAAAACTCATAGAAATAGTTCAGAATAATTTGTCCTTATATATGATACATGAGGTCACACACACACTCCATGTCATTGAATCACATCAAACATGTTCAGGTGTTTTTGAGTTTAGCAAGCCCTTGTTAAAATGGTTGTATATGAGACCTTAATGGAAGTATGGGGTTTCCTTTCTAAAAGGAAGAAGGGACAAGAATGAGTTGTAATAGGAAGGGTTGCTATCCTATTGCTGTATTGACTACTATTGATGGTCCAATCCGAGACTGAGTTATGTCGGCCATCGACTTAGGTCGTATTAAACTATGAGCCGTGTGTGAATACTTCCTGACATTATGACTGTACCCTTGCACATCTCTGTCTCTTTTGCTCTATATTGGATAAAGGCAGAGGTCTACAATGATACGTATGGATGACAGGTTTCTCTACACGTGATGCCTTGTATTATATATCATCCGAGGCAGAGCCGAGTGTGATATATGATCAAACCAGGAGTTTGGACTCATTAGACTATGTTTATTTCTTGCGATATATCTTGCGATATTTCTATCAAAATATGCATTTCACGATTTGGCTCGCAGCTATTTATATGACGTCCCATTTCTCCACATGAGCTGTTCTGCTATGAACTATATTCATGCAGTGTTGGGTTGCATTACCAGGCTGTACCAGAAGCTCATGGAAATTCATGAATTCAGCAAACAACTTGCTCTCTGTAGATGAGTCAGAAGCCATTGGATTCTATGTCAGTCACAAAACCTAGAAACTCTGCTAGGTTGGTATGGGTCTTGGCATTAGGATGGCGGCCGCCCTGGGTTTAATAAACACCCCCTTGTGAGCAGAATATGCAAGGGTAGCCAAGGGGACAGGTCCAAGACAAACAGCAGTATTACCCCCCAGACCTGCTCTCACTAGGACGGTGTGTACCTGACTCTCTGCGGTGTGCTGCCACAACTAGGTAAGGGTCCTGGTGGTAGCTAGTCCTGCACAGACTCCTGTCACTAGGTAAAGGTTCTGGTGATACCTAGTCCTGCACAGACTCCTGCCACAACTAGGTAAGGGGCCTAGTGGTAGCTAGTCCTGCACAGACTCCTGTCATTTTGGGTTAAAGTCTTGGTAGTCCTGCACAGACTCCTGTCATTTTGGGCTAAAGTCTTGGTGGTATCTAGGCCCCTCCAGACTCCTGCCTAAGTAAGGGGAGAGCCTAGTTATGATCAGACTCGTGCAGCAACTAGGTAAGGGCCCTGGTGGTACCTAGTCCTGTCCAGACCCCTACCACAACTAGGTTACTGTCCTGGTGGTACCTAGTCCTGTCCAGACACCTGACACAAGTAGGTTAGACTCCTGGTTGTGCCTAGTCCTACCAAGACCTACCAGCTAGAAAAGGGTACCAACTCCTGCAACAGCAGCTAGGTAAGGGTCATGGTGGTAGCTAGTCCTGCCCAGACTCCTGCCTAGGTAAGGGTAAAAAGCTAGTCATGATCAGACTCATGTAACAACTAGGTAACAGACTATATGACTAATGCCTTTCTCAGACTAAGGTGAGTTGGTCAGTACTGACCAACCTGACAATATCAACTAACCTAAGTTTGTTGTATAATGACTAACTTGACTAACTTGGTTAGCCACTAGTGACTAAGAATTGGGTTGTATAGGGAGCCAACGAATACCAGTGTATACATATGCTATTAGAGGTACCTAGAGGGGGAATCACACTCACCTGGTTGGGACAGGTGTGAATAAGGCTATTGGAATTAAGCAATGGGGGATATTAGATTAAGTAATATGAGCGAAAACTAAAACTACACGGACAAAATGAGACGTATATTTAATCTAAGAATTGAAATGAGATAGTAAATCGGCCTCATGGCACCTTCCACTGAAGGGTTCATCCTCAAACCGTGGTATTCTGACTATTTCAATGACTGACTCACGGAGTGTTCCGAGTTGTATAAACACACGAGGTGAACGACCTCTGACTGCCATTCTCCATCACCATCACAGACAACCCTTTAAGGGCAGCATAGTGCTTTAATGCACTATAACCTTTGGTCATCAATGTGCATGAATGCAGCCCTGGCGAGTAACTCGCTGGGACTGAATTCATGGGGATTGACAACCCTATAGCATTGATGCACTCTAGAGGGTCGGCATGATGCAGATACGCAGTCACGGGGAGTGCATCAGGGTGTGCATCATGCCGACCCTCTTTATGATGCATGATGCGGCCCTAACGGGGTTATCAGCTGGGATCCACACCTGGATCCAGTGGCTGACTCCTCCCGCCCCCGCCAGGTGTCTCTAGTGTAACCGGACCCCAGGTTCCTGCCCCCCCCCCACACACACAGGTAGGGCCGGCCTGTGGTTGTACATCTGGACGTCCACACTTCCATACTGACTGCCTTACCTACAGGAACAGCCCCAGTTAGTTTTCACTTTATGTTTCAGCATCTATTTATTGCCACTTTTACCCCTTGGGGCACTAGGCCTGGCTTGGGGATGTAGGAGGGGGTAGTGCTGGACCCAGTGGGGTTGGAAATGCTGATAAGGCCTGGCTGTATAGGAGGGGGGTGACTAGCAGACTGGGCCGGGGGTAGTCTGTGGTACAGAAGGGGTATGGGGGGTAGGGGGGTAAGGGGCTGTAGGTTATAAAAAGGCACCCTAGAGCAAAGAGGCATCGGTTCTGGAAAGCTGCCATGGATCGTGGAGGAGGGGGTGGGGTGGTTGTGGCATGGGGGGTGTAGGTAGGAGGGGTGGTAGGGGTGTAGGCAGGTAGAGGGGTGAGGAGGGGGTGTAAGGGGTTAGGGTGCTGCTGCAGCAGTCTACGGGCTGACATACCCTCCATCCTCCCCGTCCCCGGCCCCACAGCTGAGCTGCTCCCTGAGCTGCTCCTGCCCTACTCACAGGGTGCAGGGGGCTGACTCGGCGGTTCTGTGGCGGCGGCAGTGCCGGGGTGGTTGGTGCTCGAGTTACCCCGCTGCCCTATAAGGGGGTGGCACGGGCCGCCTCCAGGAGCAGCTCACAGAGCAGCTCAGAGCAGCTCCAACTGCCCTCCTGTACAGACTCATTGCAGTCAGTCAATACCAAAGCATGGAGATTGCCATTGGCATCATATTAGCATTGCAGAAACAGCCTCACATCATGGGGTAATTTATTGAGTCCCCCCACGTTTTTTACGATAATTAAACTATTCATCAGTCAGAACTAATACTTCCTATGCAAAGAATAAGATGTATGTATAGTGAAGGTAGTCCCAGCAAATAAAATGGGAGTCATTGGCTTCACATGTGCATTACCCAAGTGATTAAAGATACCAAAGATACAAATTGTAGCAATAATGCTTTTTTTGTAATCATAAAAAAAATATATCAATGCCATCACTGGCTAATATTGTTTTGATATCCTTGCTTTAGTGTGACATAGGAGTTGTAAATGACTCACTAGTTCTATCAGTGAAGCCATGTTGATATATGACCTCCCATATAATGCAGTCCCAATACTAACCCCTATGGTGGTGTGCCTGGGTGCACCAGTGCTGCCAGATACCTAAGCTCTAACATAAACATGCCCATGTCATAGATTACCCTGCTTATTGGCTTAAGATATGCCGTAATACCTGCAGTCTTCTATCTATATTGGTATTATGGCGGTTATAAATCCACCCAGCTAGCCTCTCAGTTTCCCCTTTACCCCACAGACTG
The DNA here is from genome assembly GCA_947462335.1 of Harmothoe impar. Classification (NCBI taxonomy): domain Eukaryota; kingdom Metazoa; phylum Annelida; class Polychaeta; order Phyllodocida; family Polynoidae; genus Harmothoe; species Harmothoe impar. Next base: position 69,351,183 of record OX381710.1, on the reverse strand, counting down.
TTAGTCTCTTCTTTTTGCATGAGCTAGTTTTGCTTACATCGCAAACAAAAATGGTGCCCCTTGGTGTTTCAGTGTGGGGCCCAGGTAAAGTGATACCTGTAAAGGCACAGGTAAGCACTGCAGCACCTCCCTCCCTATCAGTAGTCCCATCCACTGGGTCTCTCAACTACCGTAAAATTCTTGTCTTGGCTTGTACACGACTTAGACTTAAGCTTTATTTTGATACCACTTTAGGGGTTAGTATACCAAACTTCTTTTATATAGGGTGCAGCTTATACAAGAGTTTTTTTAATGAATATACTACAGTTCTTGATAAGCAATTTTCAGATCCCCTCTGCAACTTATACCTATTGTCAAAGTCTGGCTTATACACGCGTAAGACTTACGGTATGAGTTGTATGGGGCTAAACTCGATACAGCATCTATGATCGAGACACATTTCAAAGCTGTTTGAACAGAGTAAGCCATCATCATTCCCAAAGACCACTTCATAAATATTGCAGATTTCCTGGTTCTAAGTTCCTCAAAATGATCATTCAAGAAATCTTTGATCTGTTCAATCCGAACATTTATGCAGTCTAGTCTATACATGAATAAAAGGCTGTATCTAAAAGCTGTCCAAAAGCTTCTACCAAGCATACCTTGGATGGTCTTGCTGGTGGCAGAATCACCATGATAATAGGCAAATTTAAAGTGGGGAAGTCCACAGCTAAATGATAAATGTTAATACATTGTTATCAATTAATTATTTGGTCTAAGCCTCCCATATGCATCTTGAGAGGGAATATGATAAGGGGCGGGAAATAGTCTTGCATGCCGACCCAATGCTATAAAGTGCCTTTCTTGAACATCTCATGCCTGAATTATGTACCGAGTCAGTACTATCAGCATTTGTAGACTGAGAAATGACCTGGATGGAACTTATATCTGGTGGAAAGAATTCCCTGACTCCTAGAATTCTGCTGCCTCTAGAACTATGTAGAGTAGTACTGCTTTGTGTATATTGGGGTGGGGTGACAAATGACCCAAGGTGGTGCTAGGGGCATGGGATGGCTGCTTAAGGTGCAGGAGTCCTCCCAGACTCCCAGCTTTACAAAAAAAAAGTTTCTCCCTTCAGACATACCACTAATTCACTCAGTGCTCTCCTAATTCACCTGGCTCCCCCTGAGGGATAGCCTTACCTGCCTAGAGGTGTAAATCACCTCTCTACATACAGCTCTGATTGCAGCCTCTGCAGCACAGGCTGCTATGGTGACTCCGGTACCTGGTACCTTATCCACCCAACTTATGGCAATTTCAGGGGGTCTTGGTATTTATTGAGTTGAGTAAATTCACCACAGGCCTAGCTACACGCTAGACTACTTTTTATCCCCCTCTTATATTCCATGTCCTAATAGTCTGCACATAAGCTAGCAAGGGGTAAGTTACAGAGTAATATTTATAATCTGTTGGGATATAGCCCTGGGGAGCCTTCAATTTCCATGGCCCTTAAGATTCCGAAGGCAGACACTTGATTAAAATTGGACTCTAGCACTTAAGGAATATCTCTGGTCTTTTGAAACAGGCACAATAATGTGACGATGATACGGTGAACATCAGAAAAGGAAATAATCTTCTTAAATTCCCTTACATGAAAATGCGGCAAGCTGAGCTTGGTTTGCTAATTGCCCTACACAAAATAAGTTAAACCTTTCTACAATTGAATCCTCCCAAACCTCCTCGTATAAGGGACAATTGCCCTAGCTGAAAGGGTAATACCCAGCAGGGCAGTTGCACTACAACTGGACTATTCCTGTGCAGGGCAATTCATCACAAGAGACATTGGCACAGACCCATTATATCCTAGACTCAGTAACAGCATATCTATACTATTCACTGCTGCATTATGACATACTGGTGCTATAGCCTGTGTTCCAGTATAGGGCCTGCCTCATGCCCCGTGAGCTGCTACCCACCATACACCTCTGTACCTGGGCAGGTATGTCAGGTATTCCTCCAGGGCCGATACTTCACACCTGTGTAGACCTCCAGGGCAGTAACAAACTTAACCTTTACTTAATTGGCACTTAATACCACAGACACCTCAATATAGGAAACTCCCCATTTTAAATTGCTCACTAGAACATTGCCTATGTCTACCTCTGACACTCATAAAGGAGTGGTTTTGAAGCATAGCCCCTTAGATATTGTACAAGAAGTAGAACCTACCTGGTATTGGTGGGTGTGTGTGCAGCAATGACCAGGTAGACTTTGCTACAAGTCTGAAGTAGTAACAGACACACAGAGGGCTACAGGGGTGAGGCTAAGGGCAGCAGCAGCTGTACAAGACGGTAGCAGCTGCAGTCTAAAGGTCTCCTCCTCTACACCCTGCCCAGCCAAGGAGCTAACCCTTTAAGTATAGCATGATATGCCAGTATTGATGTTCATTTGGTCTCATGATGCACCAGTACAGTGAATGACTGAAACTGCATTGGTGCATCATGCCAACCCTTCGGGAGGGTATCATCAACACCGTAAGTATGATCTGCATGATACACTAATGAATGCTGAGGTACCACAAGGGATGCATAAATGCATCATGTTTTGAGAAAAACATGGTACACTAAAGCACTATGCTGGCCTTAAAGGGTAATCCTGCCCAGATTACCACCAGTGACATGGTGTTTGGGTGCTGTGGTGGATGGAGCCGTCTTACATCAGACATCACCCACCTTGGGGTCAAACTGTTCTCTCTATAGGGCTATACCGGAATCGGACTTGTTCCCGCAACTACTCTGTATACACTGACACCAGCAATCTCGTGAGACCTTGGTTCTGCTCTCGTATTGCAGCCTGTTCCCCGGAAGCTATGGTGTGAGAGTGTGTGGTCACTGCCTAAATCTCACGATACATTGCGAGCTCAGAACTAACATGGCCGCCCATACGGAGAAACCAGAGTCATCGCTATAGAGCAAGACGCTTAGCAAGGTCTATCCATACTTATAGGGATTATACAATTTGGAACTGATATAGAAACAGGACCTCAATATTGTCACAATGCTACATATATTATAATGATGTATGTTGCTTCGACTACATGTAGTCTATTGTAACGATCTCTCTCTAGGTTTCTATTTTTCTCTTTCTACATGATATGTTTCCTTCACTTACACCACAGTATGTGGTATATTTGGATGATTAGGGTTCATTATGGGCAGTACAAAAGTTAGGTAAAACAGTTGAGTAAATCTCTGGCTTCCTGGGTGATATCTAGCCAGCACACTGGCGGCCTCTGGTGGCAAACCCTGGTACTGAGTGCTAAAGTATTAAGGTCTGGTGAAGCCAAGGAGAAGCCAGCCTCGGGGCAACGACCGGGCCCAGGGCATACCCTGCCCGCCTCCAGGGCCGCCCTCCCGGGGAGGGGGCCGACTGGCACCGGGGGAAGGAGGCCCTGGGGTGGGGGGTTGGGGGTGCTGGAGATTTGAAGGGGGGGGGGTCTGGAGAGCAGGGTACAGTAAGAGGACCACATACTGAGAGGGATTTAGGCAATGTGGCACAGGGATCCACGAATACACACTGCAGTTGTCTTGGTTTCAATACCAGGCTACATTATCACATTCAATACGGTTTGCTAGATATTAGCATATAGACATACATGCATGTGTGTCAATTTTACCATGGAAACATAATATGGTCAAACGTCACTGCAACTAATCTAGTTGCAATATTTAGTCACCAAAATTTAGTCAAGAAAATCTGTAGTACTGCATTTGAGGATGTAATTGTAATAATGGGGTAATATAATAAAAACGGTTTGAAATATTGAATAACATTCTAAACAAAAAAAACACATAGAGAATCCTACTGAAAGTGAAACCGCAATTATGTTAAACCCAGACCCATTCAGAGGATCACCCAATAGCTCAGGGATTACCTATCCACCATACTATACACAGTACAGGGGCCATATGCAGGGGGAGGTATACACTACTCCTATACATGTATAGCAGGGACAGGGGGGGGGGGTACACTACATGTATACAGCCGGGGGGGGGGGGGGGGTAAGGAGAGCTGAGACGACTCATCTATTTCTGGCCACCCTGGGGTGAGAAGAGCGTCCTGGAGGAGGCCTACCGCCATGGAGGAAGAGAGGAGGCCATGGAGGAGGGGTTCCTTAGTAATATTTGATTGGTGAATGGAAGCTGTGATATCACACGTAAGATTCAATGTCATGGGTGGTGGAACAAAGATAAATGTGGGGACATAGTAAATTAGTTCTTCAAGAAATATATCTACAGTGAATTCGGGAAAAATTAACTGAGACAAGAGAAAAGGAGAATACTGGTTTACTAGGCAAGTCTATTAAAGGGAAGAATGTGTGGGGATAAAGAGAAAATGGGGATTGAATGGTTGAGATCTAGAGTAGATTTGATTGAGGTTAGATGAATTCAACAGGCTACGGGAAGAACAGAATCCGTAGCTAACTGAGGAAGGGGACATGCCAGGGAGTCAGATAGTACAGGAAGTGAGAAATATGTGGGGTATCTCTGAATGGGACGTTTGTAGGATCAAAAGGAGCCTAAGGTGTGCTTGCTTCCAAGACCCCTGCCTCACCCCTACCCCCTACGTGAACCCTGCGGACCATCACTCACTACACCCACACCTCCCACAGCCCACTCTGATCAGGAGACCCAGTGATTGGAACCGACACCCCCCTCACTGCTGCCAGAGTAGACCCCCAGTCCTCCCTATACCTGCTACCTCTACAGGAGCTGGAGGATTAGGGGTGTGAGGGTGGTGGATAAGGCTGCTAGAATATGGGCTTTTTCTGCTGAGTAGGCATAACGGTGCCAGTGGGGTGTCTGTGTAAAGGCGCTGAGTTGGAGGGACCTATTATTTTTTTTATCAAAGAGAGAACGTGTAGATATCAGTGCTATGGGGTGAGGTGGTATACAGGTGAGACCAGCTCCAGGTGGGGGCAGGCTGTACCTCCCACTCCAACACCTAACCCTCTAACCACTGCATGATGCCTGGGAATTTCATGATACATGTATGCAGCAAAGTGCAGCAACTTATTAGCGCTGCATTGATGTATCATGACGACTCTATGGGAGTGTATCAACTCAGTAATGTTGGCATGATACCTAAATGAGTGAGGCAGACTCAGAGGCAGCCCTTGGTAGGTGGGAACCAGGTGGTATGAGGGGGTGGGGCAGTGCCACTGACAGCTGAAAGATCGGGCGCTGACTTTTACTAAAAGGAAACTCCTGGGTTTTGATTGTAAACACTTGAATAAATCACATAGCAGCCTTCACCGGTGGCGCTGTGTTGGGTGTTAAGCTCCTTTTCTACCTCTCCACCTTGTCACTACCCTGGCCTACCAGGCACCTGTATGAGGCTCCAACCACCTAACACATTTTTCCAGCCTGTAGCAATCTAATATCAAATCAGATCGATTATGGCGATTATAAGTGATGGCTGAAAAGGTATTGGGAATAGATAGGTTGGTGTTGGCGCTATAACTTAAAGTTTGAGTGGAAGGGTTTTTGAGTTGGTTGGCTTTAGTGGTAGGGTGTTGAGGGAGTTGGGTTGGTGTAAGGGTTTCACAGTATAAGAATGTCATATTATACCTTCGGACGCTACTAGACACCATTGCTGACGAAGAAGACATGATGGCTGATGTAGTAGTAGATGTACTTGGAGTTTTGGAGTTTCAAACTTGCGTTATAAAACAGGTAAAGTTGGAGGGGGTTCCTTCCTCTTCCAGATCAGAAAGTAAAATCCACAAAAGTGTGCGCCGTGCGAGGCCTGCACTGACTGCACGGGAAGGCTCGAGGCAGAGAGACTGGTGGTAACGGACCTATGGTGCCGGCTGAAGCCAAACGCCGCCTAAAATATCAGACAACCCCCGCCACACGCATGCGCACTGGACAGCACAGGCTGGTTTTGGTGGCCGGGATGGGACGCAGCTCTGTAGGGGTGGCGGGTGGCGACGTGTGGTGGGGAGACAAGGAGTCACTCGGGGCAGGGTGTGGGTTGGGGTGGCTTCCTCACCGCATGGCTTCTATAGTGGATTAGCGGCAGTAGGCCTACTAGAGCGGTGCAAATATCAATAGGTCAAATCTCCTACTCTGTATACTACTTACATCCAAGTGAAAGCTTTCACTCAACATTCTTTTTTTTCCAGCATACTGTTTTTATCTGCTTTTGAAGCCATTATAATATAATAGTTAAACCCCATTGCATACTTCTTTTGAGTAGTCTCTGGGCTGACACCCTCTCTCTCCCAACTTTATATCTGCTTAGCACTATAGGTATAGCCCTAGATGTGTATCTATGATGTATAGCATCAACAGAGGTATAGGGATTAGGTGGGACGTGGCACCGTGTCCTACAGATAGTACGGGGTGCAGGTATCTATGTCTATTTTGGTTTGAAACCCAACACGACCTGTAGGATCCCCTCAGCCTGTCTATGTGTTAAATAACGACCGTTAACCCAGTTCTCCCTCTAGGAACCCCCCCCCCCCCCCACCCCAAACACACACCCCACCCTATAACCCTCAGGCCATCAACCCTCCTTAAGTTTATAAGTGACAGCAGCAGCGGCCATATGCCTTTGAGTGAATGAAAAACAGTATTCAAGAAGTGTGCCTCCACTGGGGCTGTGCAGGAGTAGGGATCATATTCCTACTGCAGTCCTGACTTCTGTATGCAAAGAAAAAAGAAAATATGAAAGAAAGTAATGGCAGGGGGAGGCAAGATATGTCTCCCAGACATACCCTCTCCCCGGAACATTCCCCAGTACCGGAAGTGGCCTCGGGAGCTCCTCCAGGGGGTGCCCACGGGTCAGCTCGTCTCTAGGACGCGTGACGTCATAATGGCGGCTGAAGTAGGTCAGACCTATCAGGATCTAAGTGGTCCTGGAAGGGCACTCTGCGGCTACAATAAGCAGACAGCTGCCAACTGTTAGCCCATGTCATTACGGTAAACAGACAACTGCAGACTACCACCTCATGTCACTACAGACTAGTCACCCATGTCAACAGCTGCTTACAAGGGTATCTTGTCACTTTCAGGTACAGTGTGACTAGCAGTTTTTGTGAAAATTTCAGATAGCTTAAGGACTACCCAGCCCAGCAGTGGCGTAGGAAAAGGGGGGGGGGGCAGGGGGTGCCCCCCCCCCAATCACTGAGGAAGGGGGCCTGAATATGTTTGGGCCCCTCAAAAATTTGTCAAGACCCCCAATAAAAAACACAATATCCTATCCTTCCATAGGAAAAGGTGCTGACAACAGCTCATCTCATTATACTAAAGGGGTGCCCAGTGGGCACACAACATTGAATCAACATTGATAACTGGTTGTAAACGTTGATTCAGTGTTGATTCAATGCTGATTCAACATTGAACTGAAATTTGTGCCCACCGGGTGAAGCCTACGATAATAGGACGCAAGCATTTCACTACACAACTGCAGACAAGTGGCCCAAGTCACAACAATATAAGCAGTGAGCCACAAACTAGCAGCTTGAGTCGCAATAAGCTGCCAACCAGATGGATGTCCCAGTTGGCAAACCTCAGTTGATTCAATGTTGATTCAATGTGTGTAGCTACATGATATCAACAGTTGATATAGGGTTGCCATTTGGCTGATATTGATGAGGTCATCAACATTGATCATTCAACAGTGATTCAACATTGATTTGGATTCTGAATCAGCAACAAATAAACATAATGAATGATGACTTACATTGATTTAATATTGACTGCTGATGCATAGTTTGAGATTCAGAATATTGTCACATTTTCAAGCTAAATGCAGTATTCTTATGCAGACATATTCTTTGTAATTTACATATTTTCATTACATCCCCCCCCCCCATTTCTACAAAATTAAATGCTAATTCTAGCACCATCTTGGGTGAGGGTACATGAATGACCTCTGATGATCACATCAGGGGGGGGGGGGGTGCGAGCATATCCATTTCAAACTGACCTGGTCAGCATAGAGGCTTTATCTATTATTCTAAGTAACATAAAGGTTGTCTTACTGAAATCATGCATGTATTCTTGTTGTTTCATCCCAAATGTCAACCAAATGCATGCACCATAGTTGTCAATGAAAATGCATGACATTTTGATCAATTGTACATACATGGATGAGAAAATAAGAGCTGACAATTAAGGAAAATAGATGTAGCATGTAAATAGAAATTCTAAGGAGTAGGTTGTGGAGGCACCTAGTGGGAAAGATGGGGAACACATGGTTGATCTTGGGTTGATATCCAAACATTGCATCAATGTTGAAACAGGTGTTGGTTGACAACGTTGAAATAGTAACAGAGAGAGAGAGAGAGAGAGAAAGAGAGAATTTGGCTGAAAAGGTTAATGGATGTTATAACTCTTTAAAGTAGTAATTAGTTGTCCACTTTTATCATCATCTGCCCTAAATAAACCGTTTCCATTCAGGCCGGTTAGAGATGGCACCCAGTCAGAGATGGCACCCGGTCAGAGACGAAAACATTGGCCCAAGTTCGTGAGACACAGGCTCAACGTCTTTGACTGGGTGCCATATTTCATCTGCTTAATATAAAACGTTTTTTTAGTGCAGATGAATATATAAATGTGCTACTAATTACTAATTTAAAGCCTGACGACATCAATTAACCTTTTCAGCCTATTTATATCTCCTTCTGACCAAAATAAACTGTTGTCTATCAAGCCGGCCAAAAATGACACCCAGTCAAAGACGTTTTAGTGAAACACAGCCTAGTTATATATATTGTTATGGCACAAAAGACTGTAGTGGAAAGAACTGTCTTGTATTCATCTAACGTTTCTGGCATGCTACTCTACAGTTTTCAAAGAACATAAATACCATCATATCATATGTTTTTTTGTTTTTTTTTCTTGATATAAACAAGCCCTGAGATCTTGTACCTGAACCTCAATAACTAAACTTATGTATCTCAATAATTATGTGCTACTCTGCCACAAGTGAAAATCATTTATCTTGTTTCAAACCCAATATCAAAGATCTAACTATCAGTTGCAAGGTTCTTCGTCTATACATCTGAGTGATCCTGGTTTGTTTTTGCTTGAGCATAATAATGTTGCATGCTGTGTATTCCCCCCTACATGGTTAGAGAACACTTGTGCCCCAGCCTCCTTGATACTACACTGATGTAATCGTTCGTCACGTGCTCTTGTGGTGTTCTTTAGCATTCCAGTCATTGTAATTATGTGGAAGAAGCTAATGCAATGGTGATAATGGATATTTTATTGCAGTGGCCGACGATGTCTGTAACCTTTACTCTTGATTTAACTTGGTGATATTTCAATTAAGTTGTGTGGAGAATGCCAAATGGCTTGCTGGATATCTGTGCAAGATTGCCAATAATTATTGAAATACACAAAATACCAAAATATCCAAGTGTACAAAAATGGGATAAAGCAGACCTGTATGAACTAAAGGCCATGAAGGTTTCAAACTAAGAAGAAGTAAATCGTGAGAAATGGTTCAGACAGTAACTGAGCGAATGGAAAAATAAGCAAAATAAGTGAATTGAATAGAGACAAAAATACAAAGAATGAGCAGAACGAGCAGAGTAGGGAATGAGTAACACACAAATAACAAATAGACCTCCAGGTTCTCCTTGGGCCTGGGACCAGTCGCCCTTGGAGGTGTGTATACCCCACCTCTACCTGCCCACATGCATCTGTCGACAATTCTCTCAGACACTACTCTGCAGCAAAAAGCTGCCGAGGCTACCACAGGCTAGACACTCATCTTTCACACATCTTACTACTGTCATGTAGGGTCTGGACTGTGGCAGAGGCATCTTGGTTGCTAATAGCATCTTGTTTGCTAGATTCATCCATCACAAGGAGGGTTCTGAATGGGAACTGAGTGAGATTATGTGATGCTATACAAATGGCCAAAGATTTGGCCAAATGATACACCATGCATATTGCATATCTTTCAAGTTGCTGGTATTAACACAGCGAAAAAATAATAATTTCTACAACTACTCTAGAGTCAAACTGTGTAAAGAGGTACGCTCATAGGGGAGTCATTTTGTGACTTGTACTAACTCTTTTCTCTGAGTGAAGCTAACAACAACAATGATAACTCCAGTTACACATGCCATTGTGAATGATGCATGTGTACAACAGGACCCCTGCCTCCTTCTTTGCCCGTTTGGGCTGGGACGGCTCTATTTGTAGCTGTAGTTTATGTGTAAGGAGGTTCTGTAAGCTGCCTTCTGCTGCTCACCGAGCTGATTAACCATCAACCAACAGCATGATGCCCCCAGGAGTCTCTCAATTTGTCGTCATGATGCACTGATGCAGCTCTGGTGAGTAACTCGCTGGTGCTTCATTGGTTTATCATCCTAACGCTTCGGCTCGACATGATGCGCAAATTCTGCGCTGGTGATTACTTACCAGTGCTGAGGTGGTACATCAGACCAACAGGGGGTATATAGTGATTAAAGTACTTTGTTGGTGTTAGAGGGTAACTGCTGCTAACCCATCTCTGGCTGCCTACTCTCTTCACATACACAGCATTACCGGTGAAAGGGGGAACAGGTCAATGGGAAATACATTGTCTGTAGAAATGGTTATTAAACGTTTTAAATGTTTAGCTGCTGTTGTAACCAGTTTTGATATTGACACATTTTTTATTTAGATACGTTGTTAGAGTTAATGAATGTGGACACTGGTAAAAGAAGAACACTTGCTTTGGCAAAGTACTATTAACTTTTCCACTAGAATTAGAATTATATAAAACATACTTCTTATTAAGTAATTAAATGCTTATCTCCAAGACGTTTCTTGTTTCAAAACCTAATGTAATACATTCAGATATGAATGAACACAACCAAAACAGTTCCATAGTATCCTTAGTAATATTATCCAGGAAATATGATGAATGAGAGAAACTATGTCACTTAGTAGATCTTACCTACATATTTTGTGTACGGAGAGGAAAGACCTAATAAAATGAAGATGAATAGCTCATATATAGATTGGCATAAAAATAAACAAGAATTGTGGTTTTTGCCTTGTGAAAAAAATGCATCAGGCACTGTATGACGTCAGAGCGAGAAAGAGTGATGTCACAACTCTGTCATTCTGTTTTAATTAATTAACCTGTCCCATTGTCTAAAATTCAAAAGTAATGTTTGGTATGGCCAATTCATATAGGATCTGTGGAATTGAGTAATTGATTTACATGATATTTATGCTACTTCTTTCCCAGACGCATCACACGCTTTATTCTGTTCTGTGTAGAGATTTTTAAAGCATTTATTATCCACACTAGCTTTCCTGATGTATATACATGTATATATATGAAACTAGAGAGGTCTGTGATTGACAGTATATGAACATATTGAGCAATATGTTACCGGAAGCGAAATCCAGGGCACGTTTAATACTTTTTGTATTGCAAGCAGCAGATTGCCATCATACAAAAACATTTAGCATGGACAACTCCCAAAGATGTAGGGACCTGAAGATAGGTGTAGATCTACACCTCTGTGTGGGCTACAGTCATCCTGGAGGCAGTGAGCAATTTCCACACAGCACAAGCCATTTAGTGTACTAGTGATAGCAGGCCCATAACTAGGGGGCGGGGTCCACAGGCCTGATGGACCAAAAGAGTTCCACCCTAGCTGGCCTGAGAGTGGAGATGATTAACTCTATGCCTGTTTTCGCTGCTTGTAAATGGGACAGTTATTAAGGTATCTAGGGAGTAAACTGTGAAAGCACGGTTCATTTCATCACATGGCTCATTTTGATCTACAAATCAAGTCATTATTTACATATTTTTAGATGAAAAAAAAAAAGTTCCAGCATTGAATTTGTCTAGTTCCACCTTATCAAAGAACGAACCTCCCCCGAAGAGGGCTAGTTACGGGCCTGAATAGTGAAACCAAATATACGTCCACCTACACTGTAAACTTACAGTGTATTCTACTGCTACAGAGGTACTGTAAAACTACAGTAGATTCTACTGCTCAGCTACACTTACCTCTAACAGTGTGGTATCAGCCAGGAATCAGATGCATTCATGATAATAAGTCATACATGTGCCATATAGCTGTCATACGGTTGTCGTGCGGTTGCCATACCAGTCTTCGCAAAAACATGTTCATCTCACAGGACATTAGGTCCTGCAAATTTGCAATGTTGCAGGACTGGCTACATTTTTGAAGGACCGGATAGCCACATATCTGACAATTTATATACTTTGAGTTTAAAATCTTTTTGTCAATTGGAAATACATTTCATTTGTAATCATCTATGGCTAAATCAGGATAAATACATAGTTTTACAAAGTATAGTGACAAACATATTTAAGGTTTAGAGACCAATTAAAATATTTTAATTCAGAAAAGCCCAACAGTTGACTAGACATTCAGTTCCACTACAGGTGTTAATCTGCTGGACCAGTGGCATTTTAGTGGGATATTGCCACTGTCCTGCATACAGGTGTCACTCTGGTGTTATATAGGTGTCATTTAGCAGAGTCAGTGCAGCATGTAGCCTCACATCGTCCATGAAGCATCAAACCAGTGTCCCCCAACTCCCTTTTCTACTACACCCATTGTCCTACACATGTGTATACATGGCACTAACCCCCTCACCCATTACCTGTACAACACACAGATTGAACTCCCCCTAACATGAAGGTACCCCTGTTATCCCACATGCTGCCCCCCTGAACAGCGCCCCCTAACGGAATGTTTGTATTTGCTCAGTAAGCAGTTCGCTGCCCCCTCTGGTGGCTGTTCTAGCAGTTACTGTACTCCATGTGCGGCCCTGGTATCAGACAGGGGGACACTCTCCCTGCAGAGACTCTTGTACACAGACTCTGCTCCAACCTACAGGTGCTTCTGCGTGAGGCAGGGGCTGGGGGGGGGGCGGTCAGAGCAATAAAGTGGCTAATGGGAGTTGGATACATGTATATGGAGACCAGCTTAAGAACCACTCCCCTCTCCCAGCAGTGTTAAATGTATACATATTGCCGTGACTCCATAAAACCAATCAGTTGGCCAGGCAGTGGTAGGCTATGTGTCAGTTCACCAGATGTTTTTAACTAACAATTGTTGTATACTGTCTCGGTGCGTGGATGGTTAGCCCCTCCTACCCTACTGCCTTGTACCCACTCACTGTGAAGTTCGTTTTTATACTGGAGCAGCAGGAGAAGCCAGGAAAGGGAGCAAACAATATTTCTTTGACATGGGTCTGCAACGCTTGCCATTACATAGGACTGTTTTGATGAACATTGTCTAATGTGTACGATTCAAGATGTCTTCAGCAGACAAAAACAAAGACACCATCTTGGATTTAGACTATAGCCGCGGCCATCTTGTTGAGCTGTTCTTAACCCAAAGGCCCAGCATGCCCTATCTCGCTCAGCTCCTACTGTTACTGTAGGGGCAGCAAGTTTCTTCATAAATGTAATTATGGTGAATACTGTCTATAATGTTAAAGCAATGGGAGGGCTGTTAGCGAGTGCAGCTTGCAATAACCCTAGACCATATGTTTTGCAGGCTCTGCACGATCCCAAGGGTTAGGTGACCTGTACAAAATTCAAAAGTGACGAAAGTATACAAACATTGACGAAGTGAAGAAGCGCCGTGGAAAAATGAACACAGACTGTAAATATGTTTCAGATTGAAAAGCCCAGAACTAAGTAGAGAGCGTCAATCAGAAATGACCCCGAAGGTGGCTATTTCACTCTTCGGCGAGGGTGCAGTACGGCCCAGGGCTACCCCATCAAATAACCTCTGTCTCAGTCATTTTAGCGTGCAGCTCTGGCTATGTATTGCTCCTCTAGGACCATGCAGGTGTACTCGGTGACACGTGGCAAGCCTATCTCGTATAGTGCCAGGTCAGCTGTACACTTGTAGTGTGTGGGAGTACAGGGTACATAACAGCAGAGGCTGAGTTAGCGCTGCTACATACCGCAGACATATGGCTGATATATGGGTGTCCTCTAACGTCGCATATTGATGACTCCCACCATGTGGGCCCCACACCAGTAAAACGCACAAGTCGACATAAGCTGTTTTAAACATTGTGATAAGGGACAAAACCTATTCATTAAAGATTGAGAAGGGACAAGAGGGCAAAGGACAAGGTACAAGACCCATTTCTTAAAATCGACAGGGACAAGAGTAATTTCTTAAATCGACAAGGGACAAGAGTTAATTCTTAAAATCGACCAGTCACACAGCTGCCCACTGTCTAGGACCATACTAAGCTGGCTACAACCCACTACCTGAGGTGGGCAGGGAGCGGGTGGGAGTAGGTGGGAGCAGGTATGAGTGGGTGGGAGGAGCAGGTGGGAGGAGTAAGGTTGTTGTGGGATGAGGACAAAAACTGCACTGCCCAGCACATTTGTGTCCCACATGTTGTAAAGTTCACCATACACAATGATGGTGTGTCATGTCTGTGTAATGTAACAAATTTCTACAACCATGGCAGAAATGGGTTTTAAAGTTCTTTTTGCTATGCAATGTTTCGCTAGAAGAGCAATACCTGAGCATCATCAGCTTATAATAGGATGATTATGAACCAAAAAATGTCATTCAGAACACATCTCAAACTCATAGGCGTTTTGTAAATTAAGTGACAATGTGTGGGTCGTGATAAGTCTTTCCAAAGAAATGCTCTTAAATTATATGAATCAATTATGTATATACCACTTAATGATGTTCACTAGTACCCTCGACAATTGCAAATATCACACTAATATGACGAAAATCTGTTCTTAAAGACCTTCCAGAGACAGTAATTAATGCTTCGTGATTCTCGTATGGTTTCCTGTTTTCCTGACCCTCTTTAACTCACTACAACTTGATATGTAGCGCTGGTGGCTAATTTCTAGCGATGCATCGGTGCAACATCAGGCCCTTTCGGAATGTATCTCAATTCTATTTGGCATAACGCGTGAATACAGTAAAGGTTGGTTTCAGTTGTACGTAATCCTTGTCAAAAGAGCATCTACATGTACTATGTAGGGTGTTTACCTGTGGCACTGGCGACCGCGAAAACGGCCGTTTCTCTACTCCACTGTAGCATTTTCTCATTTTTATAGGAAATAAACGGAACCCTGCCCTTAAAGGGCTAAGAGCCTGTTACAGTAAATTCAGAGAATGTGTCTCCTGCTGTTCGTCTACAGTAGCCAACAAGGCAGCTGAGGTCCTGACCTGGGACCACGTGATCGGGACATGACCTCTACATGACCTCTACAGCTCTGCTGGTGCTGCAGCCAAGTCAAGTAAAGACTAGTTACGTAATGCGCCGACAGGTGGCGGCCAGGCAGGGGCTAGAGGCAGCATACCTGGGTGAAGTAACTGTAGGGAGCTCCTTTGCTTCTTTGCTTGATTCTATTCCACCTCTACTTCTATTTGGTAATATTTCAGTAGATCTGACAGCTGACCTTTAGGAACAGCTGTACCTCGATTTGTTTGTGGAATAATTAGATAGAAGGGAATGTTTATAGACATAACTATCCATACCCTTAGAAATAAAAAGAGTACAGTATGTACGACCAACACTTCAGCACTTCAATGTCGACACAGGTATATTTATTTCGGATACAGGCTGGGGTAGGTCCGTACTGCAAACAGAAATACAACTGGTAACACCAGGCAAACAGCAAACCCCTGACTGTGCTCTGACCATTTATGACTATAGAGATCACTTATTATATACAAAACTATTTCTAAGCAGAATCTGGGACATATTCTATGATGTAAAAACACCATTTTCCTGCAGGGTTTTATTCAAAAGTTTGAAGATTTACAATATAAGAAGAATCCCTAATTTATTCACTAGGATTATTGGTAAATCGGCCCACAGCTGCACTGTGATAGGAATATGCACCTGGTCTCCCCAGACTTACCGGACACCATTCATAAAACGATAGGTCCACCAATCATTTATTTAACCGCTGAATTGATGCTCACAAAGAAACGACAACCACAAATGTCTCTGCACTGGACAACCGGGCCCCATAGATTTTCTTATTGTTCTGGTGCTAAGCCTCTTCTGTACCAGTGGGATACAGTTATACTGCTCATCAATAGTAGTATCCGACTCAGCCGTTGATCCATAGTATACAGACACAAAGCTTTTTCAAAAAGTGATTTGTTGTGCAAGATTTAAAGCTAGTACATCCCAAGATTATATTTTGTAGATGTAAAATGATTCCACACAATATCATATTGAAAAGGGAAAATAAGCAAATGCATATTTATGCAGTATATTTCTGAACGTCCTGACTCATTTCTTGAAAAGAATCGTCGGAGATACATAAGACAAATATTTTACCACAGTAGACAGCTTTTAGTAGTGTATAGTGGTTCCGTACACTTATCATTATACTTTTTTTATTCTTAATTACCTAATTTACTTTAAGCCTTTTACTACAAATAACATGTCCAACAACACAACAAAACAAGCATAGCATCCTAACTGCCTATGGACCCTGGCTTTAATATTAAATCTATGGTGGTTCCTATCATGCAATATTACCCGTTGTAGGGTGAAGCATCTGGGTATGTCTCATGAGATCAGGCCAATTTGAACGTCTTTGATTGGGTGCCATCTTCGACCGGGTGCCATCTTTTACTGGGTTCCATCTTTGACCTCCTGACAGAAAATGGTCCATTTGAGGCAAGTGAAGCTATAAGTGGATAATACCATGGCCATTTTTTTTAAATTTTATCTCTCACATACCAAGAAGAAATTTATTTTTCTTAAATCTTTCTTTTCATGGTGGCTGGTCAAAGATGGCACCCGGTCAAAGATGGCGCCTGATCAAAGATGGCACCCGGTCAAAGACATTCACATTGGCCCAATCTCGTGAGACGCAGCCATCTATCAATTCACACACACCAGCATCTCACACACAGCACTCACAGCACATACCGTTATGGCAGGGACAAGATGTATTGCTATACAGTCGTTGGTGTTTTACATATTTCTGCTGCGGACATCAGCAGTGCTAGGATGTAAGTTGCTTTGTTTGCAAGAGGATAACTTATCATAGGAAAAGATAAATATGAAACGATAGTCAAAACATAATAGCGCAAATGTTGACACTTGGATGTGCAAAAACCATCAGCATAATTCTTGATGAAGGCAGTCACAGTATGGTTGCAGGTTACACATTGTTCAGGTTATAGATTACAACGTGGGGTACTAGTGTTAACTCTGCCGTATCTTATTGTCGGGGCAGCAACATTTTCAGAATTAATATAAATCATTTCAATTATGCAGGGATTAAATCCCCTTCCCCCCCAAAAAAAAACATTTTCAAACTCTCCTTGTTGTTAAGTAATGTCAACTTTATCATACGGGAGACAACATAGACCTGTAACATGTATCTATAACTTCTCTTTTTATCTTCCAGTCACTGGCTACAGGGCATTGTCGGGGGACTGTGAAGGCAATGACATATCTGGCCAGTCTGTTACACCTGATACATGTGCCGCACACTGTACCGCTACACCCGAGTGTGTAGGGTGGGTTTACGTCGTCTCTGGTTTAGAACAGTGGCCCCATGCCCCTTGTTATTTGAAGAGCTCAATGTGTTCAAGACCGATCGAGGTGGCAGGATATGTCATCACTACTTACTACAAGATCTCAGCTGCAGCGGGTATGTACTCACACAGAAAAGTAAAGGAGTCGCCACGACGCTGACTGCCAGAGTCACAGCTTGTCTCCCACGTGACACCTATAACTGACAACATATGCACAATTGATGTAGATAATTTCAGGTCATTTGTAGTTAAATAATGACCACTTTCTCATATAGTTGGGGGGCCAGGCTGATATCTGGTAAGGGGGTTGGTGTGGTGACCAATAGTTTGTGCAAGGGTTGGACTAGGATAATTCGAGGGTGCTGATTCCATTTCTTCCATGTGCAAATTGATATCTGTGTCGCAACAAGGTCAAATTTAAGGTCAAAGGTCACGATTTTGTGGTAAAAATGAAATTGATATGGTTGCACAAGTTCTGACTAAAGTACAAAAAATACTGTAGGTGAGGATTATTCCTCTTACAGAGTTGTTCTCACATATATGGTTAAATATTTGGTAGGCTATAGTTGACCTTCATTGGGTTCAAGGCAATTATCCTCAAGGTCAAACAGGGAAAATGCTTATAATTTCCAATATGCTTTCTTTCTATATCTGTAGATAGTAGATGGGTGTTTATGTACATACAATTTTGATCAGCATCTATGAACTAGTATTAGCCATGATAATTATTGTGAAATATGTGGTTAATTAATGGTCGTTTCATTATAATCTAGGTCATATCTGAAATAGATTAAAATCATATAAATATCAAATATCCTTTCATCAGCTCTGAACCAGTAAAATATCATCACAGATATTTTCAATTGGGTTAAGAAAGCATGTCATGACACATCTTTTAACCCTTTCGTGCCCAGAACTCCAAAAGTGCGCACTTTTGCACCTATATATGTTCAAGAGAGCACCCTATCTGCCCTAGTGCTCAGATTGAGATAATTTTAGGCCTGAATTAAGCACAATTCCATGGGCTTTCTAACTGTACCAGGTATCCTGTGGTAGCATGTGTGTGTGTGTTGATAGGATGCTAGACTAGAAGATATTAAGAGTTTAAAATTGCCTTAAAAGCACTAAAAGTGCGCGCTCTAGCAATAGCAGGGCATATTAAACACAGAAATATTGGTAAAATAGTGAAAATATTGATAAAAAATGATTAAAAACCCTTTTAAATGGTTTTCTTTGATTAAAACCCTTTTTAATGGTTTTCTCTTGGGATTCCAATTACACTGTTGATATCCTTATATTTTCATTAGATATGCCTTCATTTGGAACTCCAAAAGAACGTTTTCTAAGCCAATGTAGGGTTTTACCAACCAAAAGACCAAAGTCTGGCCTTTAGATGGCAATATTGATTGATATCAGTGAAAAGAACGCTTTTGGTTGTCATGGCAACCCAATTTGGAGTTTTTTTTAAGTATTGAAAGGGGCACTTCAATAGCTTTCAAAAAATATAATATAAAGCATATGTGAGAACAAAATATTCATTAGTTACCAAATCTACCAATTGTGATGTAAAGAAACTGACTTTCATCAAATAGTTCTGGGCACGAAAGGGTTAACCTTATGTATGTTATATGACCTTGATCAAGGTCAAGGTCACAGGTGAATGAAAGAAATTAATACCAAAGCAGTGATATCCAAATGGCCAAGATATCACTAAACAGAAGAGAAAAGTTAGTCCTATATTCCCATTATGAAAGGGATATTACACTGAAGGTCATTGTGACCTGTTAAAAGTTAAGGTCATGGTCTAAGGTCACATCAGTTGCATGGTAACCTGCATGGTAAGATATGACAAGGTAGCAAGGTCTAACATTTTAATAGCACTTTAATATTTCACCATCCAGTTATATCAGATTCCACATATCTACACTCTTCTTGTCCATTAATTATACGTATATAATGTAAGGTCAAGGTCAGGTCAGGCTACTCGGAGGGCAGGTTTGGAGCCAGAGAAGTTAGGTTATGACTTGAGTAAGGAAGATAAGTAATCAGAGGATGCAGGCCGGGGCAAGGGGAAGGAGATTGGTGGTCATGAGGGGAGGTCATCGCTTTGGAAAGGCAGCTTAGGGATTTAAGAAGGCAGGTTAGCAGGCTTGTACATTGCGGTACATCCTTCATTGCAGGTATAATAGCCTACAGGGGAGGTTTCCCAAACAAGGGAAGATGCTGCCTTATTTGGGCCGGCTACCTGGTGGAGGCTCGACCCATTTCGCCTCTGAGATAAGGACGCCACCGGGAGAGATAAGGGCCGCTGCCTGTCCGCACATCCAAGGGGGTTTCTCCCAGTGCAGTATGTAAATACATGTGGGGTAGTAAGGGGGGAGGGGAGTCCACATATTTAATTATATTCCTCATTTTGGCTATTTTCTGTCATTTAAACCATTATATCTCATAAAGACTACTATACAAGCCTATTCACATATATATCTAGCCAACTATATTTTCTACCTGTATATAGGTTGATCACTTTCCCCCAAATAATGGTAAGATATAGGCCAATGCATGGTATTAAAGTCAGGATTTTGCATGATTCCACAGGCTCATGCGATTTCTAGGGGGCGGGAATAATCAACTATTTAAGTCTGGATTATTGACATTTGCCTTGAACCCAATGAAGGTCAGCTATAGCCTACCAAATATTCAACCATATATGTGAGAACAATTCTGTAAGAGGAATAATTTTCACCTATAATATTTCCACATATCTACACTCTTCTTTCCCATAAATTTTACATATATAATGTAAGGTCAAGGTCAGGTCAGGCTTCTTGGAGGACAGGTTAGGATCCAGAGAAGAGAATTTATGACTTTAGAAAGGATGACTAGTGATCAGAGGATGCTTTTTTCTCAACCAATCCAAAGTTGCCTTTCCTGCCTGTGTTCTATTTCAGCAGATTTGCCTTGCCAAGCCCTAACCAGGTTGGGGAAATCCTGAATTTAATACCTTGCATTGGCCTATATCTTACCATTATTTGGGGATAATGATCAAACCATATGTGTACAGGCAAGGGAAAAGGGTACTCCGAGGAAAAAGTCAACTTTGAAATTGACATCATAAGCTTTCCAGTGATATATTATACTAGAAGATATCATTTTTAGTTTTTGAGAAATGGCTTCATAAATATGTGTGGGCATCACCCTTTCCAAAATCCCAATAAGCCCTATGTCCAATATTTTCCAAGATATCCCTATTTAATTAGCATTATTTATGATAATTAGAAATTTATGATACATTTTCATTCTTATCCCTTTGAGGAAGGCCAAAAGTTGATACAGTTAGCTGGGAGGGCCAGATATTTTGCAGGAATATTCCCTAAGGACAAGGCTTTGCTAAATCCCATAGAGTTATGATGACTATAGTTGGTGCTCGCCCAGCCATGGTATCAACTATAGTCGATGCTCGCCCAGCCATGACATCAACTATAGTTGATGCTCGCCCACAAAGGGTTAAGTCATAAAATTCGATCTAGGAATGGTAATTTTGTTCTGTTTTCACCATGGCAATCCTCACAAATCATTCTATCAATTTATGTCTTAATTTCCTCTATTTGGAATTAAAATCATGTTCCCATGGCAACACATATCAACAGGCACACCCATTTAGGCTTTAAAACCTTCCTTTTACCTTCCAAATAAAGAAGCTTTTTACCAAAAATGGAATGTTCTATGTAATCCTATTGAATTCTCCAGAAAAAAGTACCCAAGAGCAATTTTTAGCCTAATTCTTTCATTTAGGGCCATAGTGGCGCCCCCTGGTGGCTAAAATCGGAACTATTCCCGCGGGGACTATCCTTTCTGCTTGCCTGCTCACATATACAGGTAGACAATATAGTTGGCTCGGTATATATGTGAATAGGCTTGTATAGTTGTCTTTATGAGATATAATGGTTTAAATGACAGAAAATAGCCAAAATGAGGAATATTTATATGTGGACTCCCCTCCCCCCATACTACCCCACCTGTATTTACATACTGCACTGGGAGAAACCCCCTTGGATGTGCGGACAGGCAGCGGCCCTTATCTCTCCCGGTGGCGCCCTTATCTCAGAGGCGAAATGGGTCGAGCCTCCACCAGGTAGCCGGCCCAAGTAAGGCAGCATCTTCCCTTGTTTGGGAAACCTCCCCTGTAGGCTATTATACCTGCAATGGAGGATGTACCGCAATGTACAAGCCTGCTAACCTGCCTTTTTAGATCCCTAAGCTGCCTTTCCAAAGCGATGACCTCCCCTCATGACCACCAATCTCCTTCCCCTTGCCCCGGCCTGCATCCTCTGATTACTTATCTTCCTTACTCAAGTCATAACCTAACTTCTCTGGCTCCAAACCTGCCCTCCGAGTAGCCTGACCTGACCTTGACCTTACATTATATACGTATAATTAATGGACAAGAAGAGTGTAGATATGTGGAATCTGATATAACTGGATGGTGAAATATTAAAGTGCTATTAAAATGTTAGACCTTGCTACCTTGTCATATCTTACCATGCAGGTTACCATGCAACTGATGTGACCTTAGACCATGACCTTAACTTTTAACAGGTCACAATGACCTTCAGTGTAATATCCCTTTCATAATGGGAATATAGGACTAACTTTTCTCTTCTGTTTAGTGATATCTTGGCCATTTGGATATCACTGCTTTGGTATTAATTTCTTTCATTCACCTGTGACCTTGACCTTGATCAAGGTCATATAACATACATAAGGTTAAAAGATGTGTCATGACATGCTTTCTTAACCCAATTGAAAATATCTGTGATGATATTTTACTGGTTCAGAGCTGATGAAAGGATATTTGATATTTATATGATTTTAATCTATTTCAGATATGACCTAGATTATAATGAAACGACCATTAATTAACCACATATTTCACAATAATTATCATGGCTAATACTAGTTCATAGATGCTGATCAAAATTGTATGTACATAAACACCCATCTACTATCTACAGATATAGAAAGAAAGCATATTGGAAATTATAAGCATTTTCCCTGTTTGACCTTGAGGATAATTGCCTTGAACCCAATGAAGGTCAACTATAGCCTACCAAATATTGAACCATATATGTGAGAACAACTCTGTAAGAGGAATAATCCTCACCTACAGTATTTTTTGTACTTTAGTCAGAATTTGTGCAACCATATCAATTTCATTTTTACCACAAAATCGTGACCTTTGACCTTAAATTTGACCTTGTTGCGACACAGATATCAATTTGCACACAGCAGATTCGGAATCAGCATTATCAAATTACCCAGAAACAATATTCAGACAAACTATTGGTCTCCACACCAACCTAAATGTTAATATTGACAATTGGTCTGCACGGCCCCCCAACTAATACGGGAGACAATATAAAGAATTTATTTATAACTTAACTTATCATCTTTCCGTTTCAGTTGATGGCTACAGTGCATTGGAGGGCAACTGTGTATGGAATGACATAAACAGCCAGGATGTTACACTTGCTGAATGTGCTGCTGCCTGTACCACCACACCCCTATGTGTAGGGTGGGTTTATGTTGTTGCCAATTCACAACAATGGAACCAATACCCTTGTCATTTGAAGAGCTCAATGTGTGCAACACCAACCCAGATGGCAGGATTTGTCCTTATCACTTACTACAAGATCTCAGCGGGTAGGTATTTTCAAATAGGTTTAAAGAAGATCTCATGTAAGTGACAAACTCCACTTGTCTTTGTTAAATGTTACATACCTTTGTCATTAGGACTGCACAGAAAATCTAAATGCTCCAGGCTTTACTGTAGTGGCTATCCCAGGTTAGTCATAGTCATACGAAAACGACTGAGGCAAAACAACATTTGACTAATGCCTTACTCAAAAATACTGAAAGCCTGATACTTATTGAAATGAAGAAGACTAAGGTGAGTATTAACTAACCTACGTTGATCGTATAGGGATAAATTCCATCCATTTTCTAAAATTGTGTTGTCCTACCTAATAATGTGTATCTGTAATTTCTGTTCTTATCTTTCAGTTGATGGTTACAGGGCATTGGAAGGGGGCTGTGCAGAGAATGACATAATAGGCCAGGATGTTACACTTGCTGAATGTGCTGTTGCCTGTACCGCCACACCCCTATGTGTAGGGTGGGTTTATACTGTCGCCAGTTCACTACAGTGGAATCATTACCCTTGTTGGTTGAAGAGATCAATGTGTGCAACACCAACCAAGGTGGCAGGATTTGTCCTCATCACTTACTACAAGATCTCAGCTGCAGCGGGTAGGTATTTTTTAATAGGATGACTGACACATTTGAGTGACACACTTTACTGGTCTTGGTAAAGATTAATATACAGCTGTCCTTGGGACTGCTGGTACTTTCTGTAGCGGCACTGCCACCGCATATTGATTTTAGTTCTTTATATGACTTTATATGGCTGTGCTAATAATATTACCGTAAACTCCTGCGTACTACCCGCGGGTTGTACGCGAACCAAACTCAGCTTTCATTTGATACCAAACATGCCTATATAGGGGGCGGATTATATGAGGGTTTTTATTATTATAAAACAGTATTAAAATAGCAATTTTCAGATCCCAAACGTGTTATAGGATTATCCAGATTGGGGGTGCGAGTTATATGCGAAATGCGGGTTATACGCGGGAATTTACGGTATTAGAAGAGCCATAGCGCACTTATATCCTTACTATAGTCGCTAATTATCCATCAATATGAAATTGGTAAAGTGGATTATTTCATAATTAATTATTTTAGTCCGTGTCAGGGTTATTTTATGCATTGGCCATGGGTCCATAATCACCTGTTGACCATATGAGTAGAGTGAAGTGCTGTACCATGGTCAATGCATGGTCAATGAGTCTTTATGTTTATTGTTCACCTTCACTGATTCAAATCTAGAAGGAATGTATTCTTGACGCCCTGGGTATGTAAATGTATCCCAATCTTATCTAATCCGGTTCAGAAAGATGCAGTTTTAGATGACGTCCGAGTGATCTGAGATACAGGCCCAGGTAATGGGTGTCATATCAAACTAAACCTAAAACTAAATCATAGTCTAAAAATACAAAGGTAATGGAGACCATTGTAATATTATTTTTAAACTATTCTCGATGTAAGACTCACAAACATGTGATACCCTTGGTATTCCACGTTAAATATAATTTAAGGATAATCAGACACTCAGGGTTTTGGAAAGGGCGTGCTATAATGTATTACACCCCTTTGTCACCATGATGCATTTTGCGAGTAACTCGCGTGTGCTGAATTGATGCATCATGTCCTGCACTACTGCAGCAACAGCATGATGCACTCATTTAGTGCTGGCGAATTACTTCCCGCTTCTCCTCTGTTGTATTATGATGGCAAATAATTATGAGACATTGAAAAATCACACAGAACAATTCCTGCCAGACCAGCAACAACAACCAATACACAATGTAAGTATGTGATTTAATATACTGCTCGATTGTCAAATTCATGAAATTAACACTAGCTTTTCTGGGAACTTTGATCTTTCTGTCTTTTCATTTCAGATAAAAGGATACCTGCCCCATGATATTATGTTCTCTTCTGACTGATATGTGACTACAAAATTAGATACTAATAATTAGCAACAAATGTTTAAGTTATAGGACATAATTTTATCGATTTCAATACTTCAGAACCAATTCTTTTCTATATACAATATTGGATAAGAGAAAATGAATGGATAGTACCTAGAAACATATCTTGAAATAATAATGCTAGGTCCACTTGTTTTGTTTGAAGAGTATGTCAGTGGACTCCAATGTACTGTTTGAAGACTCTGTCCACACTGGTGCCACAACTGGTACTGGTAGAGGGCAGTTACTAATGCGGATGCACTGGGTGCTGAGGAAATGGTTACCCTGATGAAGAGGATGTGCATAACTTAAAGGTTTGTGTTAGTTCAGCCATTTGTCACTCATTTATTATAGTCCAGGTTGAAGCCGCAGATGGAGATGATTGAGAAACCGAGGGCGAGAAGAGCCGCTGGAAGTGAGGAAGCAGCTGCAGATGAGGAAGGATGGGTGAGTGCCTCAGGGTAGGTTAACAGGTAAGGGTGAGGGAGCAAGTGAGGCTGGGGGAGCAACTGAGGGTGAAAAGAGTAGCTGAGGTTGAGTGGAGCAGCTGAAGTTGAGGGCAGCAGCTGAGGTTGAAGAAAAGAGGGTTAGGAGAGCAAGTGAGGGTGCCGGGAGCAGCCCAGGCTGAGGAGACCAGCCAATGGTGGGGGAATAGTTCATTTAGAGGGAAGCAGGAAAGTCCAACCAGCATCTGCAGTCAATTTAACATTATCCTATCTAGGTTATCAGCAACCAGATATAGCTATATCTACCAACATTCCAACATTCCCTGACCCTGTATGCTACTCGTAACTAGTCTCAAATTGTCAAATTACCCGAGTCCTATGGGATAAACAAGAGTAGTATTTCATCAGTAGGAGAAGTATTTTATCAGCAGGAAAGTTGATCGGTTTGCTCAGACACCCTAGAGGTGTGAGTTGAATGCTGGAAACTGTTTGTTATTTTCTGTATTGTGTGTTTTTGCTATAGGTGGTGATATACTATGTTATGGCTGAAGGTGATAAATCTGTGTTGTACCTGCTGTCTGAAGGTACCCTACCTGTACCACCTTCACAAACAACCATCCACCACCAGGGGAGCACCTGTCTCTACTCCCCCCTAATCTACACTACTGCCAATATGGTGGGAGGAGAGACTCAGCTACAGGCAGCTACTTGAGGGCTGGGGGCAGCGGGGCAACGGGGCAGAAGGAAGCGGCTTAGGTGTAGTGGAAGCTTAAACGACAGAATGCTTGCTGCCCCTCCATTAACAATCAAGCCCAGCGAGGACCCAGACTCTGGGCCTTTATATAGGAGGTGGGGTTTTAAGATAGGGCAGCTGAGGGTGGGGGAGCAGCTGAGGGTGGGGGAGCAGCTGAGGGTAAGGAAGCAGCTGAGAGTGGGGGATCAGCTGAGGGTAGGGGATCAGCTGAGGGTAGGGGAGCAGCTGAGGGTTAGAGAGTCAATATAATATATGTTAGGGCCAGCTCAAAGTAAGTGTAGGCTTGTTCGGTAAATAGTATTTTATTTTGCACCGTCCCACTAGCATTAGCTACGTTAAACACCTGTGTACTCAGATCTTCTTTAAACTAGGCGAAATTGCAATCCACCCTAATCCAAAACCCCATCGGTCTACAAAACCGTAGCCCTGAAACATGCCACTCAGCAGATGGCCCTAGTTACTGGCTTTTAGCTTCAGGGGTTGGCGTACATCTCTGTCTGTATATTTTAGTCCTGTCTTGTGAAAAAGGAAAAAAAAGTTTAGTTAGTAATTCTAGATAGGTTAGAGGTATCGCGCTTATGACTAACACCTTATGTTTCTATGCATGTATTTGAGTTATTAACAATGTCTCGGGCAGGTTGGCTAGTGGGTTGATGGGAGGGAATATGTTTGACCTTTGCTAAAAGCATAAGAAAGCCGTACCAGTCTGAATACCCTATGAATCAGGAGTCAAGAGAAAAAGAATTGTGCTAGAAGAGAAGCAGTCTTTGCATTGGAGAACTATTCTTTCTATCCCTACGTCCAGGCACTTTAGACTATCGTATATCCCAATCAGTGTTGACACTGAGAGAGGAGGAGTACCCCAGCTCTGGACCATCCAGACTGGGCCCCCTACACTGGTACCACCAGCCACTCACCGAAATGGCACTTGTAACCACCACTATGACCTTGAACTTCGATTTTGCTGGGTTTGGGCAATCTGGTGCTGTTACAATGGCAGCAGTGAAGAGGAACAGAGAAGTAATGCTGCAGTGTTCTCACCATACTTCCTGCTTCCAGTTTGGGTTCATTTTCGCCGGTGCCAAGCTATCAAGAGTGACTGTGCAAATCCAGCCCAAGTCCAAGGTCAAGGTCATACTGGTGGTCACCAGAGCCTTCCTGTGGCAGGCTATGGAGACCAGTGTACCAGACGCCTCCTGATGGTCGTTCGTCACGGCGGGAAGTGGCCATGCAGCTCTGACAGGGCAGGCAGTCTTTTTTGTAGGACACCTGTTTTTCCAGCCAACCTTGTTTTATCTTACTTCTGAGCACTAATCAGCTGTAGGGTAGGTATGGTAAGTTAACACTCATATCAGCAGCTTTATCAGCTGCTGGTCTACCCAGGGAGAAGCCGTAGGGTGTGTGTGTGTGGTGGGGGGGGGGGGGGGCAGGGGGTACCTCTTCGTCCAACCACCCAGACCCAAATGCCAAATCTACGGTGAAGGCCTACAGAACCAGTTCACAGGAATGCTATTTGTCCGAGTAGGCACAACCCAACCCAAGAGGCATTATGAAGCGCTCACCAGGGCCTACAAAAGATTCACAAGGCTTAATGAGCACTGTCTTATGGTCTGTGCCTTCTGTGGGGTATATGAGAAGAGGATGGGACCAGGAATTAAACAAAAGCCGGGTCGGGGGAGGGGGGGTACCAAGGCGGGGGAGGGTTCAAAACTACTAAAAGGGTGCTGCATCCCGGAGTCAAGGCTCATCAAATGTGGAAAATCTATACACATTTCAGAGGGAATGGGTGGACTGTCCGCCCCCATCTTCCACCCATGTGCTGCAGCTTTATAGTATTCGGTTTAGACACCCACCTGGCGTACATGCTTATTCATAAAAAAAGAAAAACAACATGGTCTGAATGATATCAGATGTAAGAAGATGGCGCTGATACTGCAAAGTGCCTGCACATGCCCCGCACCCTGATCGTTGGTAGAGAGCCGGTATAGAAGGTGGAGGGGTATGGCTGAAATTCCTGTGGTATTCTGTGGCTCATGTGGATAGGCTGTACACTACTTCTAGAAGGATATAACAAAAATAAATCACTTAGCCTAATGTGGAACTGGAGAAATACAGGTTGCCGAACTGAAACACTGAGCCTCAGATACAACTGTAATGTGGCACGGGGCGTATTTGCATTACTTGTATGAACGGAAGGATCAGAAAGAATGGACATGATTGATATTATTGACACCTGGAAATGAGAGCACTGGTCCCCCACTTATTTATTGAAATTGATTCATTATTTCTATTGATGACGCTGCTTGGGTAGGCGCCGCCCCTCGTTTACTCAATATCAATTGAGGAAGGAGGTCACATTCAAAACAAACCACTTAAAATTTGTAAAGTATGACACATATATGAACATACCACAGACATCTTTACTGAGAGCCTCAACCTCAATTGGGGCTTGGACACCAGATAAACGGAAATACCAACCTGTGGATTTCGGCATTTGAATTACACAAATTTGAAGGATACACTAATTTACTTAGTACCACCAGGTCACTCTATGCCACCCTCCCGCCCTAACATGGTCCCCAGATGCCACCCAGACCTCCCCCCCCCCCCGGGTGGCCAGGGGGGCAGCTAAAAATAGTAGTTGGGCGAGTTGCTCCAATCGTAAAATTGAAGGCAGAGTAGAGTTATTAGGCCTGCTGCTGCTGGTACGGTTTTTATGACGGAGCACAGGGTTGGATCTTGGACTCCTGAGGAGGTCCTACTTGGAAATGTTCCACACTTTGGTAAGGGTTTCGACTGCTCATTGATTATTTTTCTGCTGTAACAAACCCACTGATTGCTTACAAGGATCCCTCAGTGATTGCAAAGTAATACAGATAAACAAGACAATGAAATGACAGATGACCTCCCTAGGGAGTACTTTACAAGATGGCGGCCATGCAGTCTATACATTACATACCAGCAGCATCAGAGGGGTTTAAGTCAACCACTAGACCTGCCCTGAGTAGATAGGTAAGGTAGGAGAGGGGGAGTTGTTCTGGTGGGTGGTGGTGTCTGGAAGATGATCCCCCACAGCTGTAGACGTTCTGTATACCATCTCTATAACATATACAGCCTGCCTCTTTGCAGCAAGCTCTGTGCTCACTGCTTCTTTCTGGCTCTCCACTTTTTGGCACTAACATATGGTACATTCTCCTAGGATGAATTCTAAGAACATACAGGAGATGTTAGGTTGGAGCGTCCCTAACTAGGTGGATATACATGTGCTGTGCATATCTGGTCTCCATTTGTAGAAAAATCTGATCAGAATGTTTGTATCACAGAAATAACCTTTAGTACATGGTGATTACAGTGATTTAAGCAAGTATATCACAGTCGATGACATCAGGCCAAAAAATAAAGGTGTGTTTCAGGTTATTCAACCCTACCTAGCAAAACAGGGCGGACCCTAGGAATTCTTATCCAATTTTGAAAAAAAAAGTATATTTTATGTAATTTTGGGGCTATTCAGAGTCAATTTGATGGTCCACGAGTCGACCAGTGTTGGTAAGTCAGAGCTGAAGTTTGCGACTCAGTTTTTGGTTACTTTTACATGCCATCGGATCAATCTGTCTTTATAAAAGAATTTTGGGGCCATTTGAGAGTCAATTTGATAGTCCAAGAGTCAACGCCATTGTCGATGAGTCAGCGCTGAAGTTTGCGAGTCAGATTTTGGGTACTTTTCAGACCAAAGTTTAAAAAAATAAAAATAAAATAAAATCTGACCTACCCTACCTAGATTTTCAAACTATGTAACCTGAAACACACCTTTTTTTTTTGGCCTCACCTAAAAAGCTAACCCTGATCAACTTCGCAGGTGAATTCAGATATACAACACATGCTATCAATAATCATAAATAAGCTAAAAGCACTCTACTCATTCGATATAAATCGAAATATTGATGATAAGGAAAATACCCTAGCACATGCAGTCAGGTCTACCACAAATGGTTGGACATTCACTAGAACAATTCATTGAAGGCCTAACTAGGGTCACCCAGGGGTGGGCACTAAGTTTTCTCAGAGATTGGGAAATATGACTGCCCTACTTCTCAGACGTTGTAATTTGATGAGCTATTACCAGGTTAGATCTCTCTAAATGTTGTACAAATTCAGGTTTATTCATCCCTTTCAGCAACAAAACTTGCTCAATTTAATCAGGAAACTTGATGACATCTGACTGACCCCCTTTTCAAGATCTAATGGAAATTCAATGCTACTGCTTTTCAGAATTGTGCTGCAGTGGTTATCCAATACATAGACATACGTGAAATACGGCCCAAGGTCAACTCGTGAAATAACCCAGCCAACAAACTGAAATAAGTGTACCTTTGTGTTTATTTTTTATGATTTTCGATTGAATCTACCAAAATTATGATAGGGGGAGCCTAAAATAGCTTATTTCCATCCCGTTTCTACCTTGTTCAAATGTAAACAAACCGCCATCTTTGATGACGTCACAGGCCGTGAAATACGGAAGAGGGTTATTTCACAGGGGGTGTGAAATACGGCATTCCTTGGTTAAATCAATGTGAGAGTCGTATTCCATAAAAAATAAATAGACAAAGGTTCACGAGTTTTGGTCTGTTGACTGGGTTATTTCACGAGTTGACCCTCGGGCCGTATTTCACGAGGCTGCAGGCCGAGTGAAATGCGGCCTGAGGGTCAACAA
The DNA here is from genome assembly GCA_947462335.1 of Harmothoe impar. Classification (NCBI taxonomy): domain Eukaryota; kingdom Metazoa; phylum Annelida; class Polychaeta; order Phyllodocida; family Polynoidae; genus Harmothoe; species Harmothoe impar. The sequence goes on along the minus strand of OX381710.1, from coordinate 69,320,081 downwards.
GTGAAATAACCCAGTCAACAGACATAAACGAGTGTTCCTTTGTGTTTATTTTTTACATTTTTTCGATTCAAATTAAATTGTTTAGGGGGTGAGGCCCTAAATTTGCTGAAATAGCATTTTTCTAGGCCGTTGAAATGTAAACAAACCGCCGTTTTGATGACGTCACAGGGTCGTGAAATACGGACATGCGTTATTTCACGGGGGTCGTGAAATACGGCGCTCCTTGGCTAAACCAATGGTGCTGTAGTATTTGGTAAAAAATAAATGGTAGAGTAGTCCCCCCCCCACCGTAAGGGTCACACATTGATTAAGTTCATATAGTAGCAGAGGAAAAACATGAACACAGCTGGGTTACCCCAGAAGTATTGTATGGTATACAATTGGAAACTACATAATATAAGAAGGCCCAATGTACATACACCACAGCAGACTGGGAAAAGAACAAAGTCTGCCAGAAGGTAAAGATCACATTCATCAAAAATGCTTTTAGCGAATAAGATAACAAATGCAAATTATTTAAGCTCTCTTCCTGATTCAACATCTTTAGATAAAAAAATTATTCTGTTTGATAGGAAACAGATGCCCCAATCTTGGTAGAGGAAGTCCCAAAAGTGATTACATCTTCTTTACAACTGTTGGTGAAATAGCCCGTAATTAAAACTTCTGGGGTAAAACACACCTATGGTAAAATATAGGTCAAAATTACACATCTTGGTTTGAAACCGAACTTTTGATTTGTAACTGGAATTAAAGTAATAAACCTCAGCAAAAACTAGGTCATGGACCATATTGCTGCAAAAGAGTTTGCCGTCGTCCGTATGGAATTCCTAGAAAAAGCAGTAGTGCACCACCTGTCTAGAAACAAATAATATAAAATCCACTGAAAGGTCGCACTAATTCAGAAAATATTTTCATACAGGGGCCTCGTAATTTAAAATGACACATATTATTTCAGTTAAAATGTTATACACCAGAGTGTACCACTTACTGTAAAGTGTCCTTATTTAGTCCTGCTTTAGGACCCCTCACAGACCCAGTCACAGATGCAGTACCATGGGGCACCTCCCCATGCTGACAGACAGACATGACACAGACCCTGCTGGACACTCCAGGAAATGAGAGTTTCATGGAAAGTGGTCATTAGTCACGTGCTAAGTGCCCAAGCTGGCCCCAACCCGACCACCACTGTGAGTCATCTCTGTTGTACAGACATCATGATAGAAACTGGTTCTTATAGTGATTTATATGCATTGATAGTCCTGCATTTCAAATTTTGGACTTTGCTCCTGATTTATATTGTCAAAGTGTGATCCGACAGATATTGTAGACCTGTATGTTGGTGCTAGCTGTCTATGACGGTAGACTGCTGAGTCCAAACTACCCCCCCCCCCCCCGCCTCTTCCCTTCTCTCTTCCCATGGCTGCTTCCAGGGCTGAGGCACGAGTCAAGGGGCAGGTCATGGCACGCTTCCCTTATCTATAGAGGTCGGTGTTATCTGTAAGGAGCATGTTATCATATAGATGTACTGCATGGTGCATTTGACTCCCATTTGAGTCAGGAAACTATGTGATTCCCCCAGGTGACGGAAGGAGTCACCCAGGCTCCCATATGCAGCCTAGGCTCACCTAAAAAGGGGAGTCATTCTGGAGGCAGCTTGGACTCCCTTTTGACGCTGTTTCTTTTCTGTGTGTACTGGTAAGATGTAAGCTGGGCATCACCAACAATTATTAAGATGAAGCTGAAAAGAAAAAAAAATCACCTGACCATAACACATCGAATATTGACCGAGTTGAATCATTCAGTTATATTTCAATATCATTGGGTACATGAATTGTACAATTTCTATCATTCAGAGCATACTTCTGGCAAAGTATTGATAGGATATGCAGTCTAAATGTACAACTTCAATTCAGGCCATCTCTGATTTACAAAAACACTGAATTTATCTCCTTTTTCTTATTCCCTGTTTCAGCAAAGCTGTTACTGACAACTTGTGTATTGTGCCCGTTTCATCTTTTCCTTTGCACGACTGACGATGGCAGGCGCAAAACGATTTCAAATCGAGTTTACACGGTTGATGTATCTACAACTCGGACCAGACCAAACTCTACATGTTTCTAGGAATATCAAATGTGCACCCTGAGTATTCCTGAATCCGATCTGTCACTGGTCGGTATGTACTGGCTGTAAATCCACGTGCCTGTCGTCGTTCTGCCTGCCTGGTGAGCCTTTCAACCCAGAGCTAGGGGAGGAGGGCCAAGAGCAAGGGGAATGGGGCAGAATCATCTGTTTCTAAATGTATGTGCATCCTGATAAAACACAATGGTCTGGCCTAATTGTATTAGGTAAATTCCTTCACACAGAGAAGTAAAGGAGTCAACTGTGTCTCCCGCGTGGCTCTGATAAAATGGAGTGTCAAACAGCTATTGACTCTGCTTATAAGAAGGGTCAACACTGGGTTGACACTGATAGTAGAGAGTCAACTCAAGTTGACACTGATAGTAGAGAGTCAAATTAAGTTGACCCTTCATGTAAGCAGAGTCATTAGCTGTTTGACTCTCTATTTTACCAGAGCCACGTGGGTGACACAGTTGACACTTTTACTTTTCTGTGTGTTTCTGTCAACTGCATATAGACTTATTTTTGCATATCATCTCAAATTTTCAATATTTCTACAGTTTTCTTTTTCAACTTTAGTCTAAGAAGAAATTGATGCTCGAGGTTCTAGCCATGTGGCTTGAAACACACCTTTCCCTGGGTCCCAGAGAGGCAGGGAGGTTGGTGGACGTGTCTATAGATAGCCTGCACTGCCTGACACCCACCCCGGCCCTGATGGCACTCTCTACTTGTGTGTCTAAGGCACCTTCCTCATACCTCAACATGATACGGACAAATATTATTCAGCTGTGCTGATCTTAACCAGAAGTATGAACTCAAAATATGACACAAAGCAAAGGAATTGGCCCCTTCCTTTTTTTTCTTTTTTTCCCTGTTTTCTTAATATTCATATCTTCTAGGAAGACGACACCAGGTGATATTGACCCTAGATCTCTATCTGAAGGTGTATTGTATAAATTGGCATAGTTTATACATGCATTATTGTCTGACGCTATAACAAACTATTACATTCATGAATAATAGGGACCTAAAGTAAGCTAGGAAATGGAGATTTTTATATGTGTATTTCATATAGTTACTGATACTTATATCTTATTTATCAGAGATCTGGTCCAATATTCCTGTTAACCCTTCGCGGATTGTGTATCGTTTTAATGTGCTATGCCCTCTGCGACCAGGATGCGTTCATGCAATCAAACTGTTGCTCCAAGAGACCATGTCATCCTTAAACCTCCAGCGCCGCTATATATAGGGCTGGGTACCTGTACCAACTCCACCCCGACTGTCGCTGGAGGGGTGCCGAGATCTGGGCCTTTGAATGATTTAAACTGGGCCAGGCTAACAGGCAGAACGTGACTGCTGGATGATGTGTCACTTCAACTCATCCTTACCAGGAAAGCAACATCCATCTACTCATCTGAATCTAGCAATAATGTTTACGTTCTGAATCATGTACACCAACAGGTCCTCAACAGTAAGATCAAGCCACTGCAAAATATAAATACAAATACCCACATTCTGAAAAAAAACAAAACATAGTTCACAAAAACGATTTCAAATTCCTCAAGTTTTATGAATATCATATGGATGATTTTGAGATTTTGGTTTAAAGAGTGCCAGTCTTGTTAAGGGCCCAGCGCACGTCATGGCATTGCTTATTATATTAAACTAAAAATGCACGACAATCTGGTCTAAATGGTAGGAGCTAACTTCCTAGTGTATAGGTTGTATAGTTTTATGACTTAGCCCCGGCAGTCCAGGTGGACAGTGTGGTTTTTCATGATATCTAGTATTTGATAATTCTGTACATATAAAATGCCAATATATGTATTTCTTACATTTGGGATTCTAACACGAAGGACCCTGGTTTTCTCTGTTAGATTCCTCGGTCCTGATTCTCCACATTGACAAAAAGTGCAGAAGCTGTTATTAGTGTTAAGAGCTCTTTCAGCAAACACACCAATAAACAGCTCAATCCGCCACCATGTGGTTCAGGTAGACACCTGGTTTATGTAGATACATAGAAGGTAGAGTTCATTTATTAACAAAAAGAGGGTGATGAAATCTCTTGTAGAGGCGCATCATTTGTATGACGCCCCCTCCAAAGCGCCCCCTCCCCCCCCCCCCCCCCCCACCTTGCCGTAGGCACCTGAACCCCCCCCCCCCCCCTCCTTGCACTTTAGGACATGAAGACTTGTTTTTCTGGGGGGCGGGGGGGGGGGGAGACTATAATTATTTACACCGCCTTATCTCAAGAGTGATCAGAATTCTTTAGGCCCCATCAGAAGTGCTCAACATGTTTTACGCCCCCCTGAAACAACCACCCCCTGTTAATAATTGAACACCCCCAAGCACTGTCCACCATTCTGTCACAAGAAGGGGTACCATGATCATGCTCTGATTGCGAATTTGACGCTACCTTTCTCCAGCGACAGTTAATATATGATAAATCACGAGTTTCATTCCATACCAAGACTGTTTAGAAGACTGCGTCCTTTGCTACAAACTTCTATACCTACAGAGATTGACTCAGTCTGCCTTCCTCTCACACAGAGTGTCCTACAGTACTACATGCTATTTGCGGCTCAGTCTCAGACGCCGCAGCATTCTGAGAGAGTCCCAGACACCCAGAGGGGGAGCCACCTACGCATGCACCCTGAGAACATCTTACTACTTCCTGTCTCTGTAAGGTCTAGGGTAGATTCACCATGAGTCGGACAGTGAGATTTGAGGCTATTTATGTACCATACTACTTCAAATGTTTGCTTTTTTTTGGAAAGAATAACACTTACAAACTGTAGTATTATAAGAATAAAGGACTTAAACTTCTTGAATAGCCACAACACCAAGTGCCCGTCTCAAGGTATGTCTCCGACTCCAGGTGAATCTACCCTATGTACAAAGTAAACTGTCAGACACTGGGGTACGTCACTGTAATGGGCGGAACTATGTCAGTCACCCTCCCATGT